>CM037919.1:4775119-5382619 GCA_021346845.1 Apeltes quadracus | reverse complement strand
CAGCAGAAATACATTTTCTGAGAGACTGTTGACATGTAAGGCATGCGATGATGCCACGTATAGGATTTCGGGATGATGGCTTTTATTTTGACAAGTGTATTTTTTTTCGGTTCTTCGATATTATCGTTCACTGTGAATTAAAATATAGCCCCTTGTATCCTATGGACCATTTTAATTCTATTTATGAAGAAATAACTATCTGCATTATTTTGAGGATATTGACAAAAAATGTATAGGCTCTTGTACTTTAACATTATAATATGATTTTATCTAATCATTTATAATTGTAATACTTGTCATTCCAGTAAAATGAACCCAACTTGTTTTAGCATTCAAACTTTGAGGTAATTGCAATTGAAGGTCCGATTGTTGTGAGAAAAAAAAACAAAACAAATTCACACAACCTCCTTGTTTCTTGTCTATCTCAAACACAATGGTGCGTTGGTGTACACCTTCCCCTGTGCGGGGCCCCATAACAACTCTCCTGCTATGTAAAAATGAGATCCAGACACGGGTCCTGCAGAGGGCTTCCCACTCGGCCCCTCTGCAGCCTCTCTGCCAGGGGCCCCGTCTGAAAATCACAGTCACGCAACTTCCAATGGCATTTTCTGCTCCGCCTGATTCACAGAGTGAAGTGAAAAACTGAGCGAGGAGAGCAAGCTTTTTTTCGCTGCACACCTTCAGGGAAGGAGGGGAAAACAGTCGATAGGGCAACTCCCAAACACGGGCTGGAGTAGAGGAAGAAAATTAACAACAACCTTTGATAGCCTTTGCTGTGGCTGAAATGAACTTTGCTAAAAGAACGTTAACCAAAAACTGTAAAAGTTAATGATGTGAGTACATAACAAGGTTGCTCTTATTCTTTAGGGTGTTCCCACCTTTTACTTTGGAGTTCATAATGAGTCTTTTTACTGTTACAGACGTTTAAGCTAATCACCAGCAGCACAAAGTAATAAATGTAAGAGGAAAATTCGGAGCTGAGGAGCAGACTTATCTATTAGCCTCCTATTTTAGAGGCCTTGTTATTTTTTTTTACATCCCTATTGGGCGTCTTATGTGGGACTTAGACATAATAAATGGGGACTTATGACCTACATATGATGTCAGGGCTTCCTTTCGGTTTGCTCAATTTGTATCTTGCATTTTCATCCGCACCCCTTTTTTTGCTTTTCAAATAATTTCCCCACCCACACGCTGCCATAAAAATGCGTTGCAGAAGATCAATGAAACAAAGTATGACACAGATTGACGTGATGTGCTTTGGTAAATTCAAAGCCCTGCCGAGCTACAGTAGTTGGTAAACACACACATATGAAACATCTATTTGTAGGTGCCTGGAGTCTGTCAGGAGATCCCAGCGGCCTTAAAACTTCAAGCTTAACAATGCTCCGAAGTTCTCCCCGCTCCGTCTCAGCGCTGTGTCAGGCGGCTCTCCCAAAGTTTCACCACCTTGCCCCCCCCCATTCCCACCCCAACTCCCACCCCCCCATACCTCTCGAATGCTCTCCCGAACACAAACAAACAGTGCTCTTCGGTCCTCCAGGGCTCTTTGCTACTTTCATTAGTGACAAAGTAACTGGGAAAAGGCTCGACTTGACTCAGTGCTCGCACAGTTCAGTCTCTAAGTTACAGTGCACACTTGCTCAGAAGTTGATGTTTTTTTTTTTTTTTTTTTCCTCCTCTTCTTCGCTTGAACCTCATGTGAGGAGCGTTGCTCACGATGCTCCACAAGCTATCTGACACGGCTGGTCCCTCGGGGATGACTTTATAAATATGGAAAGGAGAATCAAATATACATCTTTGGGAGCAAATAGGCATGATGAAAAATCAACAAAAATCTTTTCGCTTCAAGTCTCACCTCTGAGCGTTGGAGAAAAGGGAATAAAACGGATGAGTAAGAAAAATAAAATAAGAAATAAAAAAATGGGACATGTTTGTCATAAAAACAATGCCAGCCGGGAAATTTCCATTTAGGATGTTCCTTTATGAAAATGAAGCTAGCGATTTGTTTGTTTCAGGCCCATATGCTGCATCTTTGTACTTATTAGTTCACGTGGACGGTTTAATCGACTCAAAACTCTCCGCTGCTTGGAAGAGGGGGATTTACAAACATCGCACAAAGGCACAGTCTGTTCTCAGATCACCTCGGCTTCCTGCATCTGTTGTAAAAAGTGAGCAGTGGAGATTTTTTTCTTTTTTGTTCACCACCCATAGCTTTGGGTTAGACGCAGCCAGTGTGCGTGCTGCAGCATTAGAGATCCCACTCTGCCTCTCGGCGCGGCGAAGCGCTCCCCTGTGGAACCAGTGGCCCTCGGGTGGTGAGACCCTTCAGCAGCTCATCCTGACCTGCGATCCGCTCGCCCTCTGACCACTTGGCTCCGACTGCACGTTGTCCAAAAAAAAAAAAAAGTATCGACTGAACTTTAATACCCACAGAAAGTTTTAATCCAAATGAAGTGTCTCCTGAAGAAATAATAATCACTGAAGGCTATTTAGTAGAATTCTCTCGCAAAGGGTGAAAAAAACGGCAGCTTAAAAGCCCAGTCGGTCAATTACGCTCGTTAGAACGGGGCCGATACACAGACATGCATGTGTACCATCCGCACACACACACACACTTGACTTGCCTCATTAAAACCCATCCAGCTACTAGAACTCAGAGATGTGAATGTTTCCCTTGAGGAGCGGAGCACGTTCATTTCGAGAAAGGCAGAGGATTCAACTTTTTTCTTACTTGCTTATAATTACAGAGATTGCTGGAATGCATGACCCTGAGAATAAGGCTGAGTCCTGAGAGAGTCCACCGGAGAAGCATCACCGTCTCCAGTCTTGCTCTCCATTGTGCGTCTCCCTGGTTGGATGCCACCCACACCGGGCGTGAGTGAGGTCGAGGCAGCTCCCCCCGTCACCAGAGGAGCGCTCTCACGGGACTTCAACTCCGCTCCGACGAGCCAAACACCTGAGGCTGAGAAAAAGGAGAAAAAAAAGTCCACATAGTGAGTGACTAAAAACATTGCCCTCTCTGAGCACGGAGACATACATTTACAGAAAACAGTTTTTTTTTTTAAAAAGGGAACAAAAACAATACAACCCCATTGGTTCCAGAGTTGGCAAGAAAGGGGAATTGCTCGCTTTCCAAATTCACTGTTATCCAAATTGCTGGGTAATTAAACACCGTAGCGAAAAACACATATCATATGGATGCAGTTTGCGTAAACATTAGGCCTCTTTCTAACAATAACTAGTGCATATAATGACAAAACCAGCAGGGGAAGGACACCGGTTTATTCCTACCTTACCGCTCAGCCAGGCCTGTTTTCGGTAAAAAGCTTGGCGGCGGCCTCCATGTCTCGACACCCGTCCGACAAACCGAAGGGTGTCTACAAATGTCGAGCGGAGTGGTCGTCGTTTTCAACGGTGACCTTCCAGCTGGATAGCCCTGGATAACTTCCTGTCTTCCCAAGCCAAGGAGCCCCGTGGAGCAACTCCCCAACCGGGTCATTAGAGCGCCGTGGTGTCACCAGACAGCCGATCACGGGGCCACAGAGGCAGCGAGAGGGGGACTCCTGGCACCGCGGCGGCTGCTGTGCGCTTTGACATTCAGGGCTGGCTGATCTATGGGGTTGGGGAGACAGTGCCCTTGCTCTGGGTCTTCGCGAGGAGAGGGTCCTGGCAGTTCTCCCCTCGCTTACTCCATCATATGAAAAGCCGAGGTCGCGGGATGTTAGACGTAGGCCCCGCCTCGCAGCAGGGCGTCGTCTATACGCTTTGGGGACAACGTTCTTGATCGCGCGATAGGAGTTGTTTCGCACCGTCACTCCCGGGCGAGCTGAAACGCCTGCACTGTAATGTCCAGGATATACAACGGGGCTGCAGAATTATGCTGTCAGCCCAACTTTCAATGGCCCGTGATGACAATGACCTGCATCGAGATGTGCTACTGGCGTGAAGAATAGCGTTTAGCCACAATGGGACGGTTCCATAGTGTGATCAAAAATCATTCTAGTGGTTTTATGTCCTTCGCAAATGGCTTTGACCTCCACAGCCCGTCTCCAGCAAATGGTGACCACTACGGCCATGCCAAGAAAGAGCATCCCCTGGGGGTGTTACCATGAGCCAAGACGAACATAAAAGTCTCCCGGTGAAAGATGGACATTTTCCACTTGGCACCGCCACACAAGATGAAAGGAAAGGATAGAAAACCTTTCAACACTTTTTTTCTTTTACGGAATGGGAGTGATTTTTTAGTTTTTTTTGCTCATTACCACTCTCTCATTAGGAGATCTTCTCTGCGAGATGAGATCAAGCCTATTCGTTCCTCTATAAGTAAGCCGCAGCATGTAAGTGAGCTATATAGCCCCTTATCATACAGAGCATTTCACACAATCAGCCAGACTCACCTCCAAGTGCCACCGATGTCTGATTAGCAGGTTCAAAGAATCTCGCACTCAATTAAATAATTAAGTTAAGCATGTTTTTCAAAATGAATACACAAAAGACATGGCTAATGCTACAATTGACTTGATGATTAAACTCCAAGAAAAACAGAAACTATAAAACAAACAATTGTTTCTGGCTTTTAACTGACCCACAAATCCAAAATGCATGTACCAAGCAACTCACACCAAAACAATCTAGATTAAATAGGTTGCTCTACAGGTAAGAAAAAATATATTGTAATTTAACCCACTGAACAATTACGTAGCCAATGAGCTTTTTTTTTGCCTCGGATGCAGAGTAATGAGCTGTTGTGCAAATTAGGGGCAGCCATCTTCTCATCAGCACGTCCAATTTACTTTGCGATCGTGCCTGGAAGAGAGAAGGCTGTGCGGAATGATTGGTTAGTTGAAGTTGTGTGAAGGCATGTGGATAAAAAAACAAAAAAAAAACAGGCTCTGAAGGATTAGACGAACCCTCACTCCCAGACCGTGCTCACATTATTCATCCCCACCCCCTCCTCCTCACCCCTCTCACCTTCATCACATCCCCATCCGCCCACCACCTCTCTCGCTCCCCGATGACTCTCCCACTTCCCTGACAGTTGCGTAAGCCCCCAGAACCTCTCTCCGGACCGCGGTGGTGGGAGTTGGGAGTCGGGACGGCGTTAATTAAAAGGAAAGGTTAACACGCGCGGGGGCCTCGGCAGAAGGCGCGTTCGGAGGAGGCTCCCCGGGTGCAGCAGCTGCTCACTGTTTCCTCCCATCGGAGGCCCCGCGACCCGGGGACGGAGCAGGTACCTGGGGACGGCGGCGTGAAGTGAGGGGCCGCGCCATAAAGGATGGAGCTGATTTGACCCTCACGCTGAGGAGCGAGCCAGGGGGGCTGTGGAGAGCTGTTCCGCTCACCTGCCCAGCGTCTCCTGGCCCGGGCCCCGTGGTTTGGAGCTGATTAGTGTGTCCCGGAGAAGGTCCCACCTCCCTGTACACACCTCCACCCCCAAACACACACACATATACCTTTAGTTAGACAGCGGGATGCAGGCCAGGGAAAAATGAGACGTAACAGCAGAGGTGAAAGTAAGCTGGTACTGTCCGGTACGGCGTACACGAGGAGAACACGAGGAGGAGTCGGTTCCCAGAGAATAAGCCCTTCAAGATCCTGCACAGCTGTTGTCACCGCGTGTGATGTAATGTCTGCGGTAGATCATTAAATGATGATGAATTATCACTTCATGTTGCTCAAATGTGCTGCATTATTTGGAAAAAAGAGATCATTCATTTGGGGAAATAGTTGACCCAGTTACGGAAAGCTAACATAGGTGTTTCTCATCAATTGGGAATAAATGATGAATTATCACACTTAGCCGCAGTGTTATAAAGACACATTTATTAAAGCAAATCAAGAACACTAGATCCCTTTCTTATGAAGATACTGAATAGTTTAATCTCTGTATTTTCGGTTCTTTGTTTTCACTTTGACCTCAACAATGAAAGATCGCCCCCCCCCCACTCCTCTTTCTCTCACAAACAATTCATAATATTCATTAGCTTAGGTCAATGCATTGTGCCAATCCAACATGGCCTACTGATTGCCACTTGAATTCATTTCAATAAATACTCATGAGCTTTTAAGACAAACAAGAGGGAGTGAAACAGTTTTTTCCTTGCCCCCCCCCCCCCCCAACAAGCAGAGATAATTAAACATCTATCCTCGGAGAAGAAGTACTCCCACTGGAAGGTTGTTTGGTTTAAGGATTTGCTCAGTGGTTTGACTCGCCAGGGACTCTCCATTTGACGCTCAAGGTTTTATATCTCTAACAAGGCTTTAATTGCCAAGGTAACAGACCACCTGATTAAGCCCGACAATAAGTCTGCTTAATCTGTGGGGGTGTGTGAGCGAGCAGAGCGGACTGCAGGGGTGAGGGGGAACATTCAGATTCAACCATCGGCTAAGCCGTGTCTCCATGCAAAATCAGGCTGTTGTCTTTTTTTATGTGTAGCCCACAAGAGCAGACGCATACTGTGGCGTCATGTTCCCCGGCAGTGTCAAATCGCTTGATGAATTCTATTTATCGCGCGTCAACTTTTTTTCGAAAATGCACAGCACTTGCAGGAAAGATCCTTATTCTACCGAGGGGGTGGAGGAGGCGGCACTCAAAGCCTCGGGTCCCAAGCCATGTGCCCTCCTTATTGTAACGAGTGCATTTCTCTCTTCAAACTCTGACTGGTGAGTGCGTCGAGGAGGGGTATTCTTCAGAGGAGAGAAAAACTCTGTGTTAAAGTCCCATCTCTCCTGTCAGAGGGCTGACACGGGGCATCCGGGGACGAGGGGCCTTTGGAGCTCTGAGTCTGGACACTGGCCTAGTTTCCCCCCGCCCTCCCCCCCCTTACCCCTTCTGCACCCCCTCTCCACCTCCTACAATATCCCACCTACAAAACATTCCTCAGCCACCCGTCTCATCTGTTCTTTACTGTCAACCTGACCTCAATGAACTGGCTTCCTCCTCCTCCTCCTCCTCCTCCTCCTCCTCCTCCTCCTCCTCCTCCTCCTCCCACACCTCCATCTCCATCCCTCCACCTTGTCTTCTCTTGTTTTTTATTCTTGCTTTCACTATTGCTCGGCAATTCGGTTAACGTTTGAAATTTTCATATCATTCAATATCATGTCCAAATAATTCGCCCCACTGTTAGCAAGGAGCATCCAGGTCGTGCACGGCTCCGTCTATGCAAGTTCATAATAGCGGAGGTGGAAAGAGTACTAGAATACTCAAGGTACAACGTGGAGAAAGTAAATGTATTTATGTAAAAATGAAATTGTGTAAGAGTAAAAGATGTAAATGTTACATGAAAAAGGAGAAATGCGGAGGGGTGGAGGGGGGCTAGATTGTATTAAATGTCATGAAACAACATTAGTAACAAAACGTCTTATGGCCAGCACTCTCTAGTCTCCACATTCAACTGATTGTCAATTACAAAATCACAAATCACCTGTGCTATCAGCATCACTGAAATCCAATAACTGAAACACAGGTTGCATATATACGTATAAACAATATACATGCCACTAACTGTAACAGCAAATGGTAGACTGCATAGTTACTGTTTTTCTGGTTAGTTTGTTTTACCATATTTACCGTACTTCTGTTCAGCGTGCAGACCCAAGCGCGTTGCCAGGCAACAAAGAGGTTGTTGAGACTCTCATCCACTGAGTTCACCAGTGTGTGGGCATGGATATGAAACAGTTCTATGGCTACAGGCTACTCACCTGTCTGAGAGGCACCCCGCACATCTTTGGGAGGGTGGATTTCTCCATACTTGGCTCCTCTTCTGCTTTCTCAACGTACGGCTTGGTTTTGGGTCTCACTGCACTCCGTAAAAAACAAACGCTTTGAGCGGAATGTGACTCTGCCGCCGCACGTGGTACACACCTTCCCAGGATCCACCGTTTAGCATGCTAGCTAAAGTAGCTTCCAGCACGCCAGCAGGACGCGTGGTGCCATCAGCTCCGGCCTCCTTCCGCCATAAAAACACACCTGCAGCTTCTTCTTTAATCAGCTGCCCATTCATTCCTTCTGTACGGTTAGAACATGTCTAGGCTTTAAAATGAATCGCATTTAATGTCAACAAAGCCAATGCACAACTGTAATAACGTCACAGCACTGAGCCCATCCAACAGTATTCCAACAGTGAATTAAAAAAGCCTGATGCTTCTTATAAAACCAAGAGCAGAACGAGAGACACACAGCGCAGCCTGAACAACAGGCCGTGGTCTCTCACGCTGCGTTACTAGGCAGCGCAGTGTGGTTGTTGACTTCGTGATCCGGAGGGTGAGTTTGACTTTGAGCGTCCAGCTTGTCTGTCGGAGCTCGGCGACTCGGAGCCTGCTCTCTGGGTTCAGCGTCGCTGCTCGTTCATCACCAGTCCACTGTGCGTCTCTGTCCCAGCATAACCAGTTCACTCAGCCTCTCTGGTCGTGTAAATGTTTTTAGACTGACTGAGGCTGTGCGGTCGCTCTATCGCAAACAGCTCCATGACGGTTAAAATAAAACAAATCTTAAGCGAACATTTGAACATTCTGGCATTTACCGTGTTGGCAGGACTCAAAGTGACTCACTATCATGGGGGTTTGGGATTTGGGTCCCCCAGGTGCTAGAAGCTTGTTGTTCTGGGATCTTTTTCTGCTTTCACTACATCAACAATTAAAACCATAGGCCATAATGAGGCAATAATTCATTTGATTAAACTGATGTGTGGTTTTTGCTGCCCTCCAATGTAACTCAGTACTATCCCCATTGAAGATGGTCTTCATACAACCTCCCCCTTCTGTATCTCTTCTGAATTGTTAGCTGGGTGCAGTGTGTCAACTCTCTAGACCTTTGTCCTCCTTCTTGAGTTAAGGATATTTTCGAAAAACTTTCTTTGGAATTAGGGAGATATTAATTGCCACCAAAAAGCAGCACGGCAAAAATGTTGTGAGTGGATGTTCCCCAATCAATGCTGTATGTCTGTCACAGTATCCCAGGGGACAACAAAGACAATTTCCCACCGTGAGTGTCATTAGGCTGTAACATCATTCCTGGCACTGTTGGCATTCCGTGACAAAAAAAGCACGATTACGCCGTGAACTAAGGACTATTTTGTCAAATTGTTGACGCACTCTAAATGCCCTGTCCCAGATCACAGACTGCTCTTTTCAAAGCATTATCCAACTGCTACTGGATGCAAATGGCTTAATACCCGAAACAACAC
This sequence comes from Apeltes quadracus, assembly GCA_021346845.1. Classification (NCBI taxonomy): domain Eukaryota; kingdom Metazoa; phylum Chordata; class Actinopteri; order Perciformes; family Gasterosteidae; genus Apeltes; species Apeltes quadracus. The sequence goes on along the minus strand of CM037919.1, from coordinate 5,373,431 downwards.
GCAAAGCATCTCTGTCATGTGCACACGTTGTAAATGTCACTTCTTGAAATTCCTTCTGACGTGAAGCGCCAACTTTTGCACTTCTCCTCACGCTGTGCGTACGTGGCAAACATGGAAATGTTCCACGTCAGGATGCCGCTCTCCCTCTCTCCCCCTTTCTCTCTCTCTCCCTCTCTGGAAGGTGTAAATGGTGCAAGTTTCTGTCTTGTTCAACACCCATGCTATTTTGATGTGTTGGCAATCGCTTTGCCAGACCAATAACTCCCTCACACCAACACTACTCTTTCATGCTGCCTGCTTTATTCTCATTCTTGGGGGAATCCTCACGAGATACATAGTGTGCCTCTTAATTTCCCCTGGGATGCACGCAGGAGGCACACACTAGTGATTTTCCAGGGATGAAACACAGTGAAAACATTAAAGCAGGATATATCATGACATCTGCTGCAGCTAGGTCAGATAACAAGTTAAGTGGGTTCCATAACTTGTCACAAGCCCCATTTGCATTTCCTCTCTTTGTTTGTCTCCCGTTTTTAGTCTGCTCTTTTTTTTGGGGGGGTTTTGGGCTGACGGTGGGATTATTTTGAACAGCATTGAGCAGCGTGCGGTGAGCCAGCGCAGCGTAGTAAGGGGAGAATCCCAGGAGACGACGTGGCCCGGTGGGTTTGGTTTGTACACCCGTCACACACTTCTGAGGGGTGACGTGCATCGCTGCTCCACTGAGGGAGAGCCTCTGCCATGTTTACTGTCATGTTCCGAGGTATGCTGCGTGGCTTCAAACGCATCAAACACAGCTACAGGAATACTGATATCGGGAATGCCCCGGGGAGACAAAGTACAGGCATACAAAACACACGTGCCCGCGGGATTCACGTATATAGATATGTACCTGTGTAAATCTATATATGTAGAACAAAATTGTCTCTTGTTGTAATACACATATTTACATAGATGCACGGGTGCAAAGTCAGGTGAGATGACTAAATCTGTGAAAGGCAGCAGTGAATTGGACTGAACCAGTGTATCTACGTATATTTGCCAATACGCCGTTTACTCCGTGCAGAGGTTTCCATAGTAACAAGGCCAACGGTAGCACCGACGATATCAAAAGGAGACGATGCAGCCGGGTCATCTTTGCTCACATTGTGAGAGCTAATTGGGAACCGAAAGATTCAAATTGTCTCCACTGCTTGTGCTGCCATTAACATTCATTATTTCAAAAGACCTTTGTGAAATATAACGCAGGATATTCCGAGGACGCGTAAACATAACGTCAATAACCTGTTGTCCTTCAGGCACAAAGGGGTTTTGGGGGGTGTGCCGTCGCACGGTTGCACTTGATTTATGAACGGCGGTCAAGACTGATTTGACTAGCAAAGTGGTCCCCTCCCGGCCTGCTGTGTGTGAATGTTGACGAGGAGGGGGGGGGGGGTGTTTGCTGTGCCTCTAGGCGTGAGGATGAGGGGGGAGAAGCCCGGAGTTGCTGCCTGGCTCAGGGGGAGGTCGGACTGGATTAGACGGCTGACAGCTGGGCCACATCTCTGGAGGCGCGGGGCGTAGAGGCCCCCTGTCCGCCTGCCTCTGCACCAAGTGTCAATTTGAGCATGAAGGAAGGATGGAGGGAGCCAAAGAGTGAGTGCGTGCGCGAAGCGGGGGCCACTGGTGGTCCTGGGTGGATTGACATGGGCCGTGCATGCGCCGCGCACAGCGTTAGGCATCAGGAAACACGCTGTTTATTTAGGGGGCTTTGACTTGAGGGCATTAACGGGCGCACACTTGGACAAACACACAAACGACACGGGACAGAGCACTCTCACAAGGTCGTAGCATTTGACCTCTCTAGTTTTGGCAGTGATGTTCAAAGGCAGCACTCGAGGAATTAAAACGGGTTTTTCGCCATATTTGACTTTAAAATGCAAGTGTGGCTATTCATTTCACTTCTTTCACAATCAAAGCCACACTCTTTTTTTTTTCTCAAAATCAAAGCTTTTCAATAATGCAGAAATGGCAGTCACACTAGCTCGCCTCAGGTGGCATCCCGTACAATTATGTGCAATCAAGATTACAAACTACTTCAAAATCAAACACGCTCCTATTTTACTTCTATCCGCAGTGATGGGATATCTAATTAAATCTGACTTCTCTAAGTGGCCGCATTATTTGATAGGCTGACTTTCAACATTTGCTCCAACTTCCATCGGAGATTTCTTGATAAATCATTTGATTGTAGCATGAGGAACAACAGCCATAATTAACTTCAGCGGCACAGTGTTAAAATGAAGAATGTTGCCGTGCCATATGAGGATTTTCTGTAATAGGTTTTCTCTAATCCTGAGAGACTGCTTTGTTGTATTTCCTGCACTGAGATTCGGCTATCGCTGGGACGTGGGATGCGGGCCGGAGACGACTTTATTAGCTGCTGATGTTCTAATGTGATTTATTTTTATAAATGAGAGCTGGGTGGGAAGTGGGGGTGGAGGCCAGTATGCAAATGCAGACCCTCATTAAACACCACCACCACACAACATTGTCTGCAGCTCCTCAGATGGCTGGTAGGCATTAACGAGGTGCAACCAAGTTTGCTACCTAATGACAATGTAACGATCACAGCGTTCGCGATAGAGCCATCAGAAGGCATGACATTGGCAAATTCGATGTATTAGGAGGTCGTCCGACCCCCACACTCTCTCTATTGAACCCGGATTACTCCTCATGAATTTGCCCATTTGAGAAGCAGAAGCGATTACCCTTCTTAATTTAGAGTTTACAAAAGTGACCTTTTTTGACAACAAACTATTATGTTACGTATTTCACTTCTTAGACATCTGCATCTTCAGTTTGGATGAATCTCATGATTAATGATAATCTGAAACCTTTTGGAAACAAAACATATACAATCACAATTAAACAATGCAAGTTGTACTGCATTTTGACTGTCTTTAATAGATTTGCAAGTGTGTTTATATGGTTTTCTACAAATATTCATCTGTTAAAATCAGCCTTTGTGGTGCAGATTTACGGATTGCAAATAATCTAGATTAAAAACTGTGCTTCGTCTGCACATTGTGCAGAAATGACCATGCAAGTCCTTGCAGCTGTTATATTTTTGGTCCTTCAAACTTTCTTATGAAGTTGGGATGCAGTTCTCAGGGGGATTTTCGTGAGCCCATTTCTGTGTGAAGATGCTCATCTTTATGGCTTTTGCGAGAATGAGCAGATTAACCCCGTAACAAGCAGACATCTTACTGTTGATCTGAGCATCATTAGTCCACATTAATAACCCATGGAATGGCAAATGGGCTTTTTTTCATTATCTTAATTACATGACATCTGAGCTCTCTATCAAAAGATGGCTCTCTTTAGAGGCTACGTGTCGTCGAGGTACTTGTGTTTGTGTGCACGTCTGAAAAAAAAAATAATAATCCTGGTGCTAAAGTCTGTTCACACACACGCTCACACACACACACACCAACCATCCAAACTAAAAAGGATGCCATTGCCCATTAGAGAGATGGATTGACAGGGGTGCAGAATAAATCTTCGTGGCAGTGAGTCAGAAATATAAATAGAGCACCTAAGATAGATTTGTCTCTGGTGTTGATGAAGTTACCTTTGGGGGTAGAGCTCTATCTTTTTAGTAATGAGGACAACCACTAACAGTTTCCTCCCCTAATGAGAAATGATAGTTTTGGAAGTGCCATACAAAAATGCAATAGAATAACATCTTGTTTAAGCTCCTTCTACTGTGATCCGCAACAAAAATGCCCAAAGTGGGATTCATATGTGAACCATTCAGCCCCACCTGGTGGCTTTGATTCACACTATACGATGCTATACAGGATATCACAAACCCACAGCACTTTATTTGCAACGTCATTAACATCAATGTCAGATGACGTGTTTGCCGGTGCCAAGTACTGATAACATCTCTCCAACTAGAAATCTAGCTTGAAATCAAATGTCATCTTTTTAAGTGTCAGTAATCAAAGCTCCCTTTCCATAACGAAAAAACACACGGAATCATTTTAATTAGATCAATAAACGCAGTTAAAATCCGGTAGGCAGGGGAAGGGAAGAAATGCTCTACTACTCATCTTATCATCAAAGTGTCTGCTGTGCTAATTATGCTAGCAGCACCCAGCAGAGGACAGACTCCCTCTATGCCGTCTCACTGGGATTCTGATGTTCATGCAAAAGAAGGATGCATCATGATGTGGAACATTACTATGAAGGTATGGTAACAATGCTTTTTTTTTTTTTTTTTTTTTTTTCTAGGCCTGGCATCCCATTAGGTCTCCATTGCTAATCAATGTGAGACATTATAGGTTCTATAAATCACACTCGGACACCTGCTGTACGGGTCGTTAACAGAGAACTCACCAGGGAGAGATAGAGGCGGCGAACCTGCAGACACGGAACACCAAACGCCTAAAGCTTCGGCTGAGGCGTTGGTACCAAAACCGGCATCATGGTGATCAAGGAGCCAATCAACGGCGGTGTCTGGCACAACTCGGTCCGGTCGCACTCTGAACACACTGTAGCCCGCTCTCATTTAATAAAGCAAATGTTGGTTTTGCTTTGCTGCAAAGAAAACCGTCACAGTCGCTCTGCTTTCTAATAGCGCTGTGTAATCTAGGCTCAAGTGATTCTTTGCAATTTGCAGCAGCCGCACACCACCGGAGGGGTTTCTCAAATATTAGGAGGCAAGGGGAAAGAGGTTCCTGTGAATTTTATTTTTTTTAATTGAGGATGTAGTTATTCTGCCAGAAAAGGCATGAAGGAAAGTGCACACGCAGGCATTTGTAACCCGCGTGTGCTTCAGAGGGGGACCATCTGAACACTCGCAGGCCCTTTGAAGTCTCCTGAATGCGGGCATAATGCATGTGTAATTAATAAGCCATTTGCATATGATGAACTAGGGCACTTAGTCAATGTTCTCGGGATACAAATACCTGAGGAAAACAATAACAACTGAGAACATTAAAATAAAGGGAGTCTACGCAAAAAAAGACAAATCTATGGCCCGCTTCGGATTAGAAATACATTAGCAGCTAATTATGTCCTAATTGCCAATATTTTAGCAGGTGCTTGTACTTATCCAGTGGTAATGCCCTCCTGGAACAAGCTCATCAGGGTTATTCTCCGGTGAGTTTCTACAGTCCTGGATGATTACTAGGCGACAAGACGGACTCACAATAAAATGGCAGCAACATTAATAAAGAGGACGGCGATGCAAACAATAACGTCAGTAATAATTCTATGAGGAAGAAACAGAGACGACAAAGAAGCGAGAATACAGTTCAAATCAAAGTGTGACAATTAATAAACTTTTGCCACTGCCGAGAGCACACAGTTCGAAGAGGAGTATTCATTTTTTTGGGCCAAATATTATGAAAGCAATCAGAGACCCTGGGAGGTGGAATTCTATTACCTACTCAAACAGCACATGTAACCCGGCGCCTGATTAAATATTGAGCTTAGGAGTTTCAGAAATCTTTTTTCACATCCCTGCTGGCATTTGGCACCGAGGGAGCATCAAACTCCCATAAGTCGCAGGAGTCGCTCCACCCTGGAAAAAAGTGCTGAGCCAGCGAGTCGAACTGCAGAAGCGTCGCAGGGTGAGAGGAGACGAACTCGCATCGTGTTCTTCACGTCTGACGCGCGGGTTGTTGATGAGGTCCGTTGATGATGACGTGATGATGCATTAAGTGAGTGCATGGGTTATTAAACACCAATACCATTCTAACACATGACAGTAGGAAGAACACATGGGTGCACGTAATAAAATGATGGATGGCTGAATTCCATTTAGCGCTCTCGGTTTCCGTTTTTTTGTATTGCTACATATCAATAAATTAAAGTTGGAATAATATAATGCTATTAAATGAACATTACGTTACATGAAACGGTGAGTTGCCTCCTATAGCAGCGTTCGCAGTCTGCCATTTCTTCCCTGGATTCAAACCCTCGTTATTTATTCCCACTGATATCAGCATCCCCGTTACTCTCACACAGATGCATCGTCCATGTTAAGTTGCCCCTAATGAGGCTAAACAATTCCTATTTGTGCTGCTTCACGTTAAAAACACAAGTTGTGTTCGGACAATTATTGTAAAAATAAAAAAATAATTTAAAATAAAATGAATTTTTTACTCTTCTGTATTAATGTTGCTGCCACCCATTCCACCAACACGAAAATCCTAATGATTACATCATGAATTTTATTTGCAGTTTTACAGTTTTACTTTTTCAAGTGGAACCATCGGCACATGGAAAAGACTGTGCAGGTTCCTCATGTGCATCACTAGTTCGGATGGCTGTCTGTAGAAGTTCCCTATTATGCTATGTTTTTTTCTGATTCATAATTTTGTGCGTTCTTGCTCACATGTCACGTACACTGAAGGGTCATTCGACATTTGCCGCCGGTCAAAATCCAACGTTATATCCGATACCTGTGACCGACTTCTTTTTTGTACTTCCACTCCTCGCTCTCACTATTGTATTGTTCGACCTTGAGTGAGATGCTGTCAGGCGCTTTTTTAGAACATAAGCGTTGCAGTTTCCCATAATCCACTGGGAGTGTTGAGGTGAGAGCTGTGGCCCACTAGCACTCTCAGTGGCTGGCAGCGGATCAAAAGCAAACGAGGTTCCTGAGCTCATTCCAATTATAACAGCACACACTATCAACTACAAATACAAACAGCACGTAAGTGATAGCGCTGGTGGCCTGGAGGAGTGCTGCCAGAGAGCAGGCAGCATGCTAATCAGGGTACCTCTCGCCATGGGCTATTTAGGGAATAGCCTCTTATCCCGCCATTTCCCCGTGCCTAAGCCAGGGGAAAGAAGGAGAAAAAGGGGAGTGAATTCCCCCGAGTGCACGATCCAAGGACGAAATATAGAAAATAGATCTTTGTCTTTGCTGTCGGCCAATATCCATATTAATTGCAGAATAAACTGAACGCACTTGTACGGAATCAGACTCGAATACGCGTCGAAAGCCGAGCCGCAAGAGTTTGACCTTTCGCCGTCGTTTCCGTTTCTCTTGTTAATATGATCATCAAACGAAATGAATTGTGTTATTTTCGCCTCCTTATTGTCTTTCAAATCTCATCGGGGCTTTTGATGACTTCACTAAGCGGACATCACTCCTCTAACCTACGGTTCAACCTGCAGGATGTGGAAAGATCACTTCACACCCCACTGTTTGCTGTGTGTTTGTCCGTAAGTCGGATTATTCACAAAGACATCTTCCAAAGGACCTCGTTGCAGTCGGCCATTTCGGAGGGAAAGCGATTTGCATCCGGGTCGATTGTCGCGGGGGGAGGAAGTGAGATGTTTGGAGCCAGGACCAACCCCTCGGAGTTTGGCAACTCTCCAGGGCCACGCAGGGGCGGCGGCGTACGGCGGGAGCCGGAGTGAGAGGCACACATTGTGCACCGCGGGACGCCGCCAGCCGAGGCCCGAAGGCACAACTCTCAAGGACGTGGAGAACTGGGGCAGAGAACTTCAGGCCTCCCACTGCTACAGGGCAGGCTGAACCAAAGTAAAGGGGAAAAAAGAACAAAAGGGAAGTTTGTTTGGAGTTGGCGTCCGTCCGTGTGGGAGTAGCTGGTGAAATGGGTCGTTGGGAGACACACGCGCGCGTTATCTCCGACGCTAAAGCAAACCAAGCTCTACAAGGCGATTTACAGGTGAAAGGAGACGGGAGAAATGATGCTTGGGTCACATTTGGTTTGAAAAGACAAGGCGTCTGGCCTGGGTGACGAGTCACACACCCAGAAGGGTTTGTACTCAAATCACGTAGATTGTTTTTGTATCTCCTAGTTAAATAGAATCACTGCCTTGGCTCAGAGAGCGTCGTCCTGTCCACGAAGGATAATTGTAGGGGTTTTTTCAAACAAATAATTGAATATACAGTTTACTGTTGCACTAAATCCAATGCTCCTGGTTTGCAATGTTAAAATATGTAAATTTTAACGCCGTGGTGTTCACTGTTGCAGTGTTTCAGAGGGAGAGCAGCAGCCCTTTCAGGGTTTCAGGGTGAAGGAACCAGACCGATCTGAGATGGATTATCCCCAACCAAACCTAAACCACATCGACCCGCGCCGCCATCCTGGGCCTCTAATGGAAGTCCCGGGCATCCAGACACCTCCCCACCCTTCCTCTCCTCCCTCCTCCCGCTCCGACGTGGACGTCACGTGGGGCTGCGCTCATCATCGGAGGCAGCAGGGCCTCGCGCCCCTTCGTCTCCCTCCCTGGTTCCCGGCTTGCTGGGAGCGCGGCGGGCAGATGTGTCCAGATGAGCACGTTCTAATTTGTGGAGCCGGGTTAACGCTCCGCCAGAGGCCGCCGAGGATCGATCACTTTATTTCCCTAAAACGCCGGCGTGGCGAGGACGAGCTCACAGGGGCGCTTTTAATACCGCCATAGTTCCAGTGGCGACGGGGCCGTATTGATTGCGCCCATGTGGGACTACGTGCGCCTTCTGGGGAAGGCTCTATTTGTGTCACCCTGGGCCGGGATGGGGGCTCTGCTGGAGGAGCGCAGAGCACAGCCAATGGAGGATGCCAAAAACATCAAAACAGCCATGTTTACAGATTACCCAAAGGGAAAGCAAATTACAGCCATTATGCAGGCTGTGGGAATACTGATATCAGCATACCTGCTATTTCACTCAGAGACTACTTTTATGAGACTAGAACACATACAAAACAGCGCACTCAATTTGATTTGATGGCTAAGCCCTCAACAAACGGCGGGATTTAAACAAAGCGCCGCGCATCAGATGCATGCAAAACAATGTCTGTCCAGGGGATCGGCCTTTTTCTGCATGGCAGGTCCAAAAAATGTTTTCAGTTGTTTTTGAAAAATAGATGTGACAGTTTACACAAATATCAGTTTGGCAAGTATGTATCTGGCAGGCGTAACGCTGAACATGTAATATTGATCATCAGCTCAACCGTACTTTTTCCCCCCCAAACAATGGCGGTTAATCATTCTTTGTAAACACTGCAAATTGTTTTACGGAAAACTGATTTGCACCTCGCAGCATCTCTCCCATTTTCCCGGCGTGGAGACAACATACAGAGTCGTATCCAAATCACAGACCTTTGTTTGCTGCTGTCGTGACATATTCATAACTGGGGCCATAATAGTCAGATTCCTGTTAAATCCCCCAGGGAGAGCAGAGAGGATGGTGTCACATCCAATTACTGCGACACACTGTGGAGGTAAATCAAAACTCGTACGGTGAATTCTGGAATCTGAGGTACACACACACACACATATGCTGCATGAACGTAGCAAGAAAGCAGCCACAGCAACATCGAGAGAATATTGGAAAACCCATTGTGCTGGTTAAATTGGAGGTCATGTATGGATTAAACAGAGGAATGGGATTGGCTGCAGGCTGTTGGCTATCTTGTCAAAGCATAAATTGACACACATAAGATTTGGGAGCAAATGAGGCCGACAGCGACGGCTCGAGACTTTACAACTCCGGGCTTCGCCGGGCCGGCGTGCAGAAATTGAAATCGCAGATGAGGGCGACGATGTGCTGCTTTATTGGAGGAGTGAACGGCCGGGTCGAGGGGCTTCACCCGCACGCCGTCTCCTCTGTGCCAGTAAGAGGCTTTTCTGCAGGGTGGAATGCCTGCCTTTGTCTTCTCCCCCTCCCCACCCTCCCCCGTTGTCTCATGGAGGCCCGGCGGTTTGGCGGTTGGAGGCTATCTCAGCGGTGCATAGCCCCGTTTCACCCTGGAGCGGTGCAGAGCTCCTGCCCAATAAACCAGGCTGCATCCCCAAGGCCTCTCCCTCAAGCTTCCAGCCAGCGCTTGTTTTTGCACCATTTATTTAGTGTGACACATCTCCAATTAAACTGTGGAGGCTGCTGCATTCCCCCCCATAACTACCTCTTATACCTCCCCATAGACTTTCTGTCACACCGAGAGTGCGGGTATGAGAGAGTGAAAGGGTGAGTTAGTGGGGGAGAGAGAGAGAGGAGAGAGAGATCACATCTTTTGCTGCCAGCTATGATCACAATGTCATTTCCCCCTCAGTGGTTAGGAGCCTCCTCTGAAAGGTGCCCTGAATTATAATTATCAAAATATTGAAATAAGATAATAATCTTCTTAAGTGACGCTGCTGCTTCACCATTTCGCCGTCTTTGAACACGCAGTAATGGAGTAATGATCTCCCGTTCGCTTTCATGACAACTCACTTAGAAGAACACAGCCAAAGCTCCCCGTCCCCCCCCCGGCCCCCCTCGGTGCGTCTCTGCACATGTGGAGATTCACACTTCATTCATACACACTTCTCAGGCCCGTGTCCACCAATTCCTGAGCGTTTAGAGGGAGCTCGTTCAGAGGAGGGTGACAGTCTCCTTGCCCCCCCTTCACCCTCCCCCAACGGCCCCAGACACAGTCGCAGGAGGAGTGACTTTGTCCGACCCCAATACCGTCTGCGAGAGAGCGCAGCTGAGGGCAGCAGCTGCCAGGGAAGGACTGGTGGGGGAGCGCCCAAAACGCCAGCTCTGCCAAGCAGAGGGGCCGGCGGGGGGGGCGGGCGGGCGGGTGGGGGGGGGGAGCCCCGGTGGCAGCTGGGAAGGGTGGGGCGGCCAGCTGTGGAGCAGCAGGACGGAGGGGTGACTAGGAGACGCCACTAAACCTTAGCAGGCTTTATACAAATACGTTTTAACTGTGTATATATACACACACACACACACACACACACACACACACACACATAAGCCCACTCATAAAGTTGACACTTGCTTTTCTGAGACCACTTCTGCTTCGCACACTCGAGTCATGATCTGACATCCCACGCAGCTCGCGGCCCTCTTAGCTCCACACCACTCTCCCCGTCACGTGCTGCGGCCGCACATCTGCCGCGCCATCTGTATCACTCCACCCAATGTGACAGGTAGTCCCTCTCCCTCTCTGGAGGGAGCAGAAGGGGGGGGGGGGGGACGCGGGAGGTAATTTTGGGTGTGAATGTGCTCTGGACCTCTGTGGATGCATCTGGACGGAGCAGACACGCCGCCGAGCGGTGCAGGGTCATTATCGGTCAGAAAGCGGATGAAGACACAACAACTGCGGCGCTCGGCCCCATTTTGAGATGAATGATTTTGCACTTTTGAAGTCATTTACAGCATCTCAAAGAGTTCAAAGGCTATAAATAAGACAAGTCAAATATATTAAAGATTCTTGCGATTTATTGTAATGTACAGGTATACATTGCCATGACACACGTGACCACTTGGATGGGGTGAACGCCTAATATTAAAAGTCATATAAACAATATCGGAGGACAAATGAGTTCCTCTTCTTTACGCTGCTGTACATATGAGCTCAATAAAGTATATGCACCATAAAAACAAATATCAAGCCAGTGATATAAAACTGCACAACCGGTCTTTACTGTGAAACCAAGAAATCATTGAGAACATTATTTTTCACATCTTATGTTACATATTTGACAGTAACAATCCATGGTATCCACACACAACACTTTTGACATCAACTTTGACGTTTATTCAAAGGGAATTCCAGCATTGTCAAGACTAACAAAACAGAAGTCCTTTTCAGAAATATTTATTACACCAACTTTGTTCTGTTCCATTTACCAGTTTGCAGTCAACGGACAGGACGGCGGCGCTCGTGTAGAGGAAAAACAAAAAAAAAAAAAGGCTCCAGAGAGAGCGTTGACTTTTTGCAGTGGCATCTGCTACCGATCACATCATAGGGCACATCTGTCCATAAAAAGGGCCAGCGGCCATTATTCTGGCAAGCCAAGTGGTTAAAAAATAATTCATGATCAAATTCTGATAAAGGTTGAGTTTTTTTTTTTTCCTCACAAACTTAAATACACAGCTTTACATAGAATGTATTTTTTTGACATTGATTGCATTTCTCCTTCAAGGAATTTCCATGCATGTCAATTTATGTTGACATGACATTTTTACACACACAAAAAAAAAAATCTTACAGTGCCCATTTCACTGATGTAGCAGACCCAACTGAATCGTTCAAAAGTACAACTCAACACACACAAAAAAACAACACAATGTGCTGGATGGGGTCTTCATAAAAATAAAAAAATAAAAACATTGACACATACACATGAAATATGCAACACAGCTATAGTACTAGTTTCCAATGTCTTATACAAAGTTAGCTTGATCTAAAAAGCATAAAATATATTTTTACATCATGACATACATCAAGACAAGTACCATGGCGTAGCCGGAGGATTTGTCTGGGGGATTACTCAATCTCCACCCCCCCTCCGTCCTCCTGCTGCTGGCGTTACTGCTTCTTATGAACAAGAAGCGGAAGGAAAAAAAATAGGCCACCACAGTAGATTTAAACTGTACATTTAATTCATCTCTGATGTCCAAAGTTAGCCCGTTTCACAATCGGCAATGCTAAAGCATAAGGCAGTTCCACTTTTAAGGCATTGCTGCTTTGAGGCTTACTGGATACAGAGGGTGGGGGGGTCAATGTACGTGATAAACAGAATACATTTCATAGGCGAGGATCGGAGCCCAAAGACAGAAGAGGGAGGGGTGGGGGGGGGGGGGCAGACACATCTTGTATTTTTGAGTGTTGCATGTTCCATCATTGAGTAGTGAGCAACACGCATCATTTGAGTCTGCTTTGCATTTTAACCGGAGGTCAAAGTTCAGACGGAGATCAGGGCGGAGCGGTGTGGGTTGCTGTGACCATCTCTCATTGCTGGTAATTCCCGTACTGGCCCTTTGGAGAGAAAAGGGACAGAGTGGTGTCACTGGACCTGGTCGGAAACAAGCGTCCGGGGCTTCCATCACATTGTTCTTATCACATGGCTGCATTTGCTGGTGTTGACCAGCAGGTGGCAGCAAGGCCTCACAACTACAGAGCTCTTATGTTCTAGCGTTTACCTCAGGTTTCAGCAGCAACGTGGCTGAGGACACAAGACACTCCTCATTAAATAGCAGTTACTGTTTCAAGTGCAACAAAAAGGAGTGGATGCAGTTCTAAACAGGGGTCGAAGTATGTGTTTGGCATGGATGCAAAATACAATGGACACAAATTATGATAAACAAACAACATTTTGATATAGAACCATTTCAATTTAAATGTGTAAAAAGGTGTCATCTTAAGCACAACTGTCGTCAAAACCAGGGACAAGAAATTGAAGAGACTAAGGACACAGCCAAAGCACTCGGCAGGCTAAGCATGCTGTGTTTCTGGACCTCATAACCTACAATTCGACCCCTGGTTAATAACAAAATAATACCAAAAGAAATATTAAATTTAATATATTAAAGAACAAAAAAAAAGAGGTGGAGGAAAGATAAAAGATAAAGATAGAGGAGAGACAGAATAATCAAAACAAATGCAAATTAAGGCTAAGTGGTCAAACGTCTAGATTGGACGTTGAGGTCTTCACAGCAACCATTACCTTTGCTTCTTACAGAGCTAGTCAGGGGTTCAAATCCCCGGGTCTTTATTTCCTGATGTGCCCCTGAATATTCAAAGATAAAGATATCAAAGTGTAGCTGTGGTCGCCACATAAGACCACAGGAAATACAGGGCAACAAATAGATCTCCCCTTTAAAAACTACAGCAGTCCTCGTAAAGCCCTCATATTTCACTCAGCTCCTCAGTATTTAACCGTAATAAGCCTGGAAACATTACCAAGACTCAACTTAGACATTTAGTAACACATACACGCTTTCGGGAAGAACAGATTTAACCCCCCAAACATGATGTCAGCATGCAAAAATACACCATTTCTGAATATTTACCTTTTAACTTCACTCCTATCGACGTCACTACACAAAATACACAACTTGACTGAAGACCGGCGTCTAAACTAGTCGCTGTGACTGTCCGGTGTTTTGGGCATACTCACCTGGTCATAGCCGTAAGGGCGCTGCTGCTGCCCCTGTGGGGGTCCAGGTTGAGGGGGGCGATACCCCCCGTACTGCTGTCCCTGCCCCTGAGGATAGTTTGGGTACTGTCCGGGGGCACTTTGGGTCGGGCCTAAGAAACAACGAGACAAACGACACCTCAAAATGAAAAGGACGCACGTCAGACAGACAGAGCGTTCTCGGCGCCAGCGTTTGGATGGAGACGCAGCGATGGGCCTCAAACATGAGGTACAAAGTGTGAAAGTGGCCCGCGTTTTGCTCATTGCCTAGTTCCGTTTGTTAAAAATATGAGGTAAATAAAAAGGTGATGATGACTAAGACAGGGTGGTGGATGTTTAGTGACTCGGTCACTGTCTCCTAATGCAAGGAGACATCAAGGATATTCTGTTGGTTCATTAAAAAAAAAAAAAAAAAACACTCTCCCGCACACTGTGGCTATCGACGCAGGTGCCGCGGAGGACCACGCGAAGCCCGACTGTGGCTCGGGTCAAACGAGGCCCACGCAGCATCGTTAGGAGCTCGTGATGCCGAGCGTAACCTTGTGAGGGCCGGCGAGAGAAGACACCGGCGTGCGCCAGATGGATCTCACCTCCCAGCCTCTGCCTCTCCACAAGCTCATTACTAGCACGAGCGCCGGCTCAGACGGTGAGGGGGAGGGGGGGGGATGGGAGGACAAAACGAGCTGGTGGAAACACTTTGGTTTAAACCCCACAGGCCCCACGCTCATTGTGAATGCGGTCTGGTCAGAGAAAGTTTAAAATACAAAATAGGTCAATTAAATGGACACTGGTGAATGCAAAATGCTTCAACGATGACTTAGCCATCTTCTACAACTTGACATGCACCTCTTCAATACAGTGGTTCTCAAATGGGAGTACGTGGCATCCGTTCAAAAGTCCTTTTAAAAATAGTTAAGGAGAAATATGTTTTAGGGGTGCAGCACTAAACAAAAAGGTTGAGAACCATTGTACTCAATACATATTAATACATGCGCGACTCAAAATATGCGAAGAAACTAGAGTTCAATTTGCTTGGCTGGCAGTCAACACACACTTTGCCCAATGTCTGTACTCATCAGCCAAATCTCCTCT
This sequence comes from Apeltes quadracus, assembly GCA_021346845.1. Classification (NCBI taxonomy): domain Eukaryota; kingdom Metazoa; phylum Chordata; class Actinopteri; order Perciformes; family Gasterosteidae; genus Apeltes; species Apeltes quadracus. Next base: position 5,358,422 of record CM037919.1, on the reverse strand, counting down.
CCCACCCCCTCAGAACAGTGTGTCACATCAAACTGCAGCACCCGGAGAAATGCTAATGTGCTGCCAGCCGCCACCATCCTGATTAAATTCCTCCTCCACCGAGCTCCAATCCCCCAACCGTTCATTAAGGTGGCCCTTTAATTCCTCGCTCCTGATGATGCCGCGACATGCGGTTGGCACGGTTACATTTCCAAGGGGCAGCGACCACCAGACTTAGGGGGGCGGGGGGGGGGGGGGGGGGGGGAATCTCAGTAGGCAGCTTAAAAAAAAAAAGAAAACAAGGGAAGCGAAAGAAGGCAGATAGCGCCTCCTGCAGGACGAATGGGTGAAAGCCACTCACCGTAGCCCTGCTGCTGCGGCGGGTAGCCCTGTTGCCCCGGATACTGCTGTTGGGGAGGGTAGCCCTGCTGCTGGGGGGGGCCCTGCTGGTACGCTTCCTGCTGCTGGCCATACTGGGCATTACCTACGAGGGGCAACAGTAGGCAATGTGAGCAACATGATTACAACCACGACGGCAGAGCACACGGCAGCTTTGGAGTCTGTTGGGCTTTTTAGGGGGTTAAAAGGGGGCCGTACGGCCGATACTTCAAAAGAGAAAAGGCAGTTGTGTTGGAAAAAAGGTCAAAAGGGAAAATAGTTCAGACAGTAGAGAAATAAAAAGAATAACAAGCAAGTACATGTTAATTGGATGAAGAAAGAAAAGGAGCCGTTTATCAGGAATCTGTTTCATTTGTGACTTTTATCAGTGTTGCTTTTAATGTAATAATACCACCCCATAACACGGAGACGTCGTGATATTCAGAGGACAATGCAGAGGAAGCATAATTATCACAAAGTGCTGCTCTTCTGCAAGCAAGTGTGCACTAAATCTGTGCATCGCCAGAGAAACGGAGTCCGCTTCGAGTACTTGCAAATTGGCAAAGTCTATACTCGTAAGGCTCACACAAGACTGTCCCTAAGCTTCCTTTCACACCAACAGGTGAAGCGTCTGCCACGATGGAGGGTGGTGGAGGGGAGGGGGGGCGGGGAGGGATGGCATTAACGAGACGGGGTGGGTCCTAACTCGGTCTCGGACTGCAGCCCCTTTTGGTACAGGGTGCACTCTTGCATGTGGATTTATATTTTGGTCTTTGGATTAGAGCCCAAAGTCACTTTGATTTCCCAGAAAATAATGAAGAAACTGAAATATTGCTTTGGTCACAGTCTCTTTGCATCATTTGTGTTTTAACACAAACTCCTGGGCTTATTTTCTCTTGGTCTTCTCCAAGTGACTGGAGGGTTCTCCTACCTTCTGAGGCTCCCTGTCCTGCGTGACTGTACTGGTCGCCATAGTAGTCTTCCTGCCCTGGGTACTGCTGAGGGGGTCCTACATACACATACACACAACATACACACAAGTAGATTCAAGGTGTTGTTGGATTGGTTGTGTGGGGGGGGGGGGGAAGCGTGGAGAGGATGGATTTCCTTGCCGCTAGTTCTCGTTAGAAAGCTTTCGTTTGGTCACTTGACTAGTTGTGTAATTGGAGGCTTTAGATTACATGTTTTGTCATCAAGATGTCTGTGAGCTGCAGAGGTGGAAATGGGGGAAATTGAGAAGAACAAGAGTAAGAAATGCAGGAGGGCGGGTTAGGAAAGAAGAAAGGCCAACGCTCGCAACTTGCACACTTCACAGGCACACGGAGGGGTATACCTTGCTGTGGGGGTCGGTAGGGCGGCATTGGCCTCTGCCCCATCACATGGTTCCCTTGGTTGACCTGCGACATCATGCCCATTGGGTTCTGTTGGCCTTGGTAGTGCTGTGCACCACCACCAGGAAGGCATATTATACTGCTGAGAGGGAGGCTGCTGGTGCATCATGGGGCCTGACGTAAGGCAACAGTAAGGCACGTAGGTGAAACAAGCACTGGAAAGTAGTCAACACGACCGAGTGGAGACAAACAAACTAAACGTGTCGTTTTACCTTGACTGGGCTGCATGTTCATGTTTGGCCGCGGCCCGTAGTTGCCCATGGGCTGGCCCTGGGTCATGTTCATTTGGCTCTGAGCTGGGATGCCCTGGGAAGAAGGGACGGTGTGATTGTAACCCCCCATCGAGCCGTGGCTGCTGGGGGGAATGTTCATAGAGCCACTGGGCATGTTTGGGGGCTGGTTGGGGCCTGGACCGGGACCTTGCATGGGCATGTGATTAGGCCCTGGAAAACAACACGGAAGATTTGTGACTTGACTTTAAAATCAATGATATTTAGTACACAAACTGTTGTGTAACTTCCATCGCATTGTGATATTTGATACAAATTATTTTTAAAGTATATATATACACACACTTTAAAAATAATTTGTATTTTTAGTCAAACATTCACTGAAGAGATTGTGGCATTAGCAGTTGAATCAGATGTCATCAGATGCTAAAACGACAACAAATCATGATAAAGTTGAAATTTACATTTGCCTAAAAATCACTTTTACTGAGTAAAGCTTGTACACATTATTATGTAACTCAAAAGGAACCTCAGATGTAGTGAGCAGTGTTATTAAGCCAAGAAGCACAACTGTGCTGCTGACCAGCTGCTAGCAGTTTAACGGCTCTCCTGCCAAATTTAACAGATTGGTTGTTCCCAATGTAGCTTCCAATGTGGCATCGCTGGAGAACAACAGGTTGGGTGAGTGTTTGACCACAGGTGTGTCGTACTCTTCTGCAAATGTGCAACACCGATCCGGCCGGTGGCGGGAACGGGAAAACGAGCGGCACGTGCCGTTGCTCCCGTCTGTAAAATGTGCCGATCCAAACTATCATTTATAAACCTCTTTCCAACCAGGAAATCCACGATATCTACAGCTGAGATATTTGAGAAAAATCTTTGGTGCAAGTATCTACCATTTGTCACATGAAGTTAAATCTGTGTCTGTAACATTAAAATTTCCATTGACTCAATGACACAAGCAAATCAGAGCAACACGATTCCCATCTGTTAAGTTAACATGGAAAACCACCTTCAACAAAGGGCACCTCTGTTGTGATGTGGGAGCTACAAAGGAGAGATGGTGTCTACCCTCCAGTCACCTAAAGCTGGCAAGTAATACCATTTAGTTACGAATTTACTGCTCAACATTCCAGGATACAGGACGGTACAACTCAAGTGCAGCTGCCATACCAGTTGAAAAGAGACTCTCCACTTTCTGGCTTTTTTAATAAGCGTACCCATCAGATTTTACAATCCTTTACAGCAATCGGTACATTTTTAGAATAAAACAAACCATTTGGGAAAAAAAAGACTGACATAAATCTTGGTTCTTAAAGGAGGGGATGGGCAAAACAAAAAGGTCAAGTCCAAGACCACCAATACGGGCAAATGGCTGACATCATCCTTCAGCGGTGCGACCGCCCTCATAGTTCTGTGGTGTTGCTAAGCAACCCCTGTAAGATCCATGGACTGAGAGAGGAGAAGGGGAAAAAGAAAAAAAGTGAGAGGGGGGGGTCACTTACCAGGCATCTGTCCATTCATCTGGTTCTGCATGTGTGGGGCTGGAGGGCCGCCGCTGACCATCCCCTCAGACGGCATGTTGTGACCGTGAGGGGGCTGAGGGGGGGGTCCACTTTGGCTCATCCCACCAGGGCCCATGGGCATGTTTTGAGTGGGTAGCTGCAGACGCACGGCACAGACACACAAACACACTTCAGCTCACGAGAAACACATCTGAGCCGGAGTACGCAAAAGAGAAAAACTTTAAGAAGGAAAAGCAGATAACAGCATGATGTCTGTAAAAATACTACAATACAGAATAATAGACGTACCTTAAAAAGGATGCTAGGAACTAGGAACCGCACTACAATATATAGTCACCTTATCAACTGCTTTCAATTATGACAAATGACTCGTCAATGACTAGAAGCGTTTAAGACAACACCTTTATTATCTAATTAAATTGTATATAAATTCTAAACACTGCAGCTTTAAATATTATTTTATACTTTTACACTTCATATTGTAAACTTTTGCTCATCCTCTGCGCAATATTTTGCGCATTTCAGACTAAAGCGTCCATTTCTGAACAAGTCCAGCTATTTCATTTCAAAAGAAATTGTACACTCGTCGAAGTACTAATTTAACTTTACTGTCGATTTTTTTATGCTTTACATTTTGTAACTTTTGTGCAAATTGCTTTTATATTCAAGTTATCTTACAAAGTTAATTAGAATGTAAACGTACCAAGGAAATCACCAAATATAAAATGGATAGGTTTAAAGTAAATTATAAATAAATACTTTTTACAACCATAACCAGTTCATACTGGCTTTGCACACACAAAAGTGTCTCAAAGTGACTTGTTGAACTATTGTATACTTAGGAGAACACGCCAGCGCATCCAACCTGCAGGTAGACTAGATTTGACAGTATAGAAGAAAAATAATTACATTAGACTGAATGCAGTATAGCATTCAAACCTTTCATCAGAATCCTTACCAGAAGATTGTGTGAATATTGTTTATGTGATTTACCTGAGCCAATAGCAAGAAGACTTGTTTTGGACATGGACTCTGTTACCTTACAATGCACCAAGGTCACACGGTTTAATAGAATCCATTCACTCAGAATCAGGCAGGACCAATACTCACAGCAGGGAGGAGAGGCTGCATGTTCTGATTGGAGTCTGCTATCGTAGCCAGGTACACTAAATTTCTGTGCAGCATCTGTTGATACCTGTGCAGGTGGAGAGTCGTCAGAACAGGTCGAGTTCATTTGGGTCAACATGGAGTGAGCACATCAGGAGTGTTCCTATGACTTACTGTGAACATTCTGCTGTTTTGCCTTTACTTTGGAAGTCCATTATACACTGAATCAGCTGGTTGTTTTCGTCAAGTAACTGCAACAGCAAATTAAGAAATTTTGTCACGTGTTTATATTGCGCGTGATTTCACACAATTTACAATCAGTGACGCGCGGCAGTTTTGTATGGCTACCCCTTTTATTTCGCGAGGTTGTTCTTTCGACATTTAAAAACGACGGGGAGAATGAGCCGGTTTAGTGAAACGACTGTGCGATTCTTCCTAACAAAAGAAGACGAGTCTTGCTAGCTAACGTTAGCTGTCCCCCGCTAACAAAACGCAGGCCCTCATTCATTAGAAATATAATAATAATGCGCTAGTCCGCTAAATCGACCTAAGACCCATCGTTCACACGTGGCGCGCTGACTCCGGAGATGTTCATATTCTCCGCGCTTTGACCCTGCAAAACTGTCCCGGATCTATTCGCTGTTCGGCTTGGACGGTCCTGCTACACATATTAGCTCCACCGCTAGCACCGTCTGATACCATTGCCTCCATTCTGAGACGCGCTCAAATGAATTACCTTTTGTATTCCAGCGGGTGTTATATCACCCTTCCCGCGCTGCCTGTGAGGTGCAAACGCCACCGACATGGCGATACTCTAGGAAATTAAAGAGAACGTGAGCATAAAACTCAGAAGTAGCAAACACACTTCTCAAATCGGTAGAACTCAGGTCAGGCAGTTTAGAATAGGATTCAATTTCATAATGCAGTGGTCCGTTCTAGGGGGAGGGTCTGCAACATTTATGAAAACATGGTTGAGAATTTTTATTTTTAAATAATAGGGTGACAGCTAGTGTTAGAATAATGCATTAAAATATTTCGTGATATTTATTGTTATGGTTGAGAGCCACAATAAATTGGCTTGATTGAATCCCGAGTTCCCCTATTTTCCCATGTAGTGGAACAGTCTTGGTATAGACCAAAAAGCCACGGGAAATGGAATGCTCTACAGAGAGGGGAACACAGTGTCAAATGGGTAATCCATTGCTATGAAATATTAGTTTTAATCTGTATTATGCGGCAGCATCTATTAATCCTAGTGGTTTGCGTTTGGGTCCCCAACAAGTCTAATTTGTCATTAACTCAGTAGTGGAGTTAAACATGTCATTAACTTAATATTTTACATTTCAAATATAAACCCAATTTTTTCACAGAGTAAATCAAATCAAATGTTAATTACAAATTTCTACTGGCGAACGCGTGACCCCTAGTTTTGGTATCGTCCCAGTTCAGAGGTCATGCGCATGCGCTGTTTGCAACATAGCGAAACCTGCTGTAGCTTCACAAATTGCTAACTAGCTGAATCATTTGTTGGAGGGCTCGGCTTTTCTTGTGATTGTAACGTGATTTGTCCAACAGATCAATGGCGGCAAGATACGACAGAGCTATCACTGTCTTTTCTCCCGATGGGCATCTCTTCCAAGTGGAGTATGCACAAGAAGCTGTAAAGAAAGGTTCCACAGCGGTGAGTCGTAAAGTTAAAGCAATGCCTAAGCTAATGTTAGCACACGTCAGTTAGCCGACAAGCTTAGCTAGCTACTAGCATGTATACACGGCTGTTAATTTTCTATTTAGCTGATTTTGTGCAACAACACAGTCCTTGCTGGTTTGCTATTCTGTTACATTTTTGAATACGTGAAATAAAAAAAATAACAGTTAAGCTAGCATCAAATACGAACGATGACATATTATTATCACTAGCAAGCATTTTGTCGCTGTGTCACCCTCACAACAGTTTCAGTTTCACTGAGGTATGAACCTAAGCGTAGCCCACTTAAACAACATTTTTAGATTAAATGCAAACCAATACATTTTTTGTAAACATGTTTTGTATCCTAAATTGAAAGGGGCCACAGGGGTCGTTATTGAGGTTATTGTAGTGACTTTTTCAGTTCTTGAAACTCTTGAGGTTGTCAACATTAACTAACTTGGGTCATTTGATTTTCGAGTCTGCAGATGTGATCGTTACTTCTCACTATGTCAACCACGGGCAGTCCCTTGGAGTGAAATGTTCCGTGATGCCGAGGGTGTGGAATTCATTTGTAGCTTCTTCTTTTTGTTCTTCCTCTTTGCAGGTGGGAATCCGAGGTAAAGACATCGTGGTCCTTGGAGTTGAGAAGAAGTCCGTGGCTAAGTTGCAGGAGGAGAGGACTGTCCGTAAAATATGCGCCCTGGATGAGCACGTCTGCATGGCCTTTGCAGGTACCTCCTAAAACAACAAAAACGTTATTCATTAACTGTATAATGCATTTATCATGAAACACCACGTAGTGGGGTATTAGACTAAGTTCTTACAGCTATAGCATAGGGATTTTACCTTATTTATTTTTGTGTCGCTCTTTAACATCTTTAAATCATTTTTAGGTCTGACGGCAGATGCCCGTATTGTGATAAACAGAGCTCGGGTTGAGTGCCAAAGCCACAGGCTAACCGTTGAGGACCCAGTCACGGTGGAGTACATCACACGCTACATAGCTACACTGAAACAGGTACCCGACCTTCTAATCCCTGATTTGTTCACGGTTCATTTTCGAAGAGGCATCTCTTAGGTTTTGTATTCATTGGGCAAGAAGAAGAAACAATGCTTAGAAGTTGACTTGGTATGCTTTAATAAACCAGGCTTGTTTATATAAAGGTTTCTACGAATGGTCAGTCACACCTGCCTGTACATTGGTCATGTCATTTGTAGCGCTACACTCAAAGCAATGGTCGCAGGCCATTCGGCATCTCCGCGTTAATTGTCGGCTTCGACGACGATGGAACTCCAAGGCTGTATCAGACGGATCCTTCAGGGACCTACCATGCCTGGAAGGTCAGAGCGTCTGCTCTTTGTACATTACTTTGTTTTCTTGTTACATTTGTACAACAAGTGCCACGTCTGTATGAATTTGGTCACTCGTACGCGTTTGTCTGATTCTTGGGTGGTTTGAAACAGGCAAACGCAATCGGCCGCAGCGCGAAAACGGTGAGAGAGTTCCTGGAGAAGAATTACACAGATGAAGCCATAGCTGGAGACAATGAGGCAATCAAGTTGGCCATCAAAGCTTTGCTTGAGGTAAAGTGAAATTTGTTTTTTAACGTGCACACTTTCTGTAGCAGTTGGGTAATCATATAGTGAAACATTTCTGGTTTGTACAGTAACTACAAATATGTCTCTGAAAGGTCTTTTCAAATGGAGCATGTCAAAAATACTACTAAATGCTGAGGAAGAGCAATTTTAAGGTCAAAAGGAACCAGAAAGAGCACAAACGGCCACTTTCACCTTTTTTAATGTATATTTTTGTTTTCAGTAATCAGTTTTTAGAATTACTCTTTGATTGTATTTTTAAATGCATATAAAGGGGAAAAAAAATCAACTTCGTCCTGTTTACTTAAAGTGAACATGCGTTTGAGACTCCAGTTAAAATGAAATGTTTTGTTTTCTCAGGTTGTCCAGTCAGGAGGCAAAAATATTGAACTTGCTGTTATCAGACGGAATCAGCCATTGAAGGCAAGTGCCTGCACTTTTTGTGCGGTTTAAAAAAAATGATATGTATGTAATGGCTAATAATTGAGCATCTCTGCCACTTTTCAGATTTTAGAATCTAAGGAAATTGAGACCCTGGTGGCAGAGATTGAGAAGGAAAAGGAAGAAGAGGCAGAGAAGAAGAAGCAGAAAAAATCCACTTGAACCAGTTAACAAAGACAATAGCATATTTGGGTTTCAAAGACTAGTATGTTTTTTTTGTTTTTTTTCCTTCTCAATGATTTTCCTTTTCAAAACCTAAACCCTAACTTGAGATCCGTTGATGTTGTTCAAGTCTTTGCATTTCTTTCTGAGTGCTACTGTGCCACCTGCATCTAGTTCCTGTACTTCCACCTGTTAAGCGGACTGATGTTTAAAAAGTGCATGCATAGATCTCAAACTAGGATTAAGACATAAAACTACGCTTCAAAAATGTTTTTATATCATACACCAAACAGCGCTGATGAACCTGATATAGCAAACCCGTTTGTAACATTCAAAACCTAAAGAAAATAAATGCTTAATAAAAGCGGTCTTGTTTGTAAAATGTTTTTGTGTTTTTTTATTTTTTTTATGAAACTATTTTTGAATAGGTGGTTTCGCCAAACATGATAGCGAAGCAGTGAGTAAGTGATTGTCTATACTGGTGGTGCACTCATCGCTCTCTATAAGCGGAGACGACTTCTTGGAAAGCTGAAGAACGAGGCTCACCCCTTCATCGATTATCCTGCTGCAAAGCAAGTACTGCGATAAAAGAGAACTACAGTTTAAAACCCCCCTAGCGGCAGGAGACTGCGGGCCTGCAATGCGCACTTTTGGTTTATCGGCATGCTGTCGCACAGACCTGCACATGGGGAGGAAAAGAAAAGCCTGTATTGCTGTATACAGCGTTCACCTCAGTCATTTAAAACAAATCAGTGATGAGCAAGTGTTTAATGGTCAACCAATGAGACCCTTTTTTTTCTTTTTTTTTTCTCTCACCTTAAATTTGCTTATCAAGCAGCCACTGCTCTGAATTCTCAACGACACAATTATGGCCGGCGGTGTGGTCGGGCTGCTTAATGGGATCCTGGCCTCAGACCCCAGTGGGAACTTTCAGTGACTTTAATCTGGAGCCCTTTGAAAAGTTGTACCGTGCGGAAGAGCCCCGGGAGTTCCCCCTGACTCTCAGCAAAGACATAATGGTGAATGGTAAAGTCCTTCATTTAGAGTCATCTCCCCGAGCCAGGATTTCCTGAGCGGGCGACCCGGCTGCCTCCACTAGAGCAATTGCACTTTGTCCGCAATTTGTCTTGTTGTGTGAGTCTTAAAGGTTTGGTGGTCGGGGGGGGGGGGTGATGATGTCGGAGGATCCATTAAGCCTCTGATATTACTTCCCATACGTGATGTCAATAAAGACCGGGGGGTACGTATGACTGTCACTCATTCACAGGCTAATTGCCCCCCCACCCCCTCTCCTCCACGACCGTGTGCATTTCAGGAACAAAAATACTCCACCTGATTACTGTGCTGTCACGGCCGCTGGTTTGAATCCTGCCGATGACAAAACAAACCGTAGGTGACCGTTAATAACTTTACTCGGGATAAACCTCCAGCCACAGAGATTATCTGATCCATCTTGTCAATACAGCGAGAGCAGCTTATTCTGGTGCTGCTGAACACTCCTCGTCTCTTCAACTGCTTCTGGGAAGACTTTTCTCTTTTCTTTTATGTTATTTCTTTTTTTTCTTCTTCCCCGGCATTGTTGTTGCCCATAATCAGCGCTACCGCGCCTCAGGACAAAGTCCATCTCTCTCATCGCCGTGCTGCTGCTCATCATTAATGCAGAAAATAATGGCTTCACCAGAGGTCATCGACGGAGGAACGAGGCCCGAGGACGTGTACTCTCCAAGCAAGAATGAGCAGTGCTGCGGGCCGTCGACTGAGTGCATTGTTTGTATGCACACACAACGCACGCACAGAGCTTACAGGGCACTTCCACATACACGTTGCAAAAAAGTATTAATGTGAGCACAAACAGATGTTTTTTTTAACATCTATTTCTCTTGATCTGTCATGCACACACAATAGGCAAAGAGCGTTTTGTCATAGTTGATGTATAACGTACTTCAGGGAAAACAACATTGCATGTGATTGCACTGCTTGTCATTCTAATGTTCAGAGTGTGGCTCTCCTGGGAGGTTTAAAATGGGTCCTCAGGTCCAAATAAGGCAAACGGCTTCAAGGGCAGAAGCCTTCGAGAAGCCTCCAGGATCCCGGTGGAGCTGAGGTTCCTCACCCGGTGTCCTCTCCTTCTGCCAGCAGAGCGCAGTGTTGCATAAAAACAGCCCTCCCCCCGCCCCTCCCAGTCAGGTCGCCTCCACTTTCATCCCACTCTTTCATCCCACAGATTGACGGTGGGGCTCCTCCAGCTAACGGCGAGCACAATCTACGGGCCGCTGACACTCTTTCTGCGGCCGCGCTTTGACACGCAGCCACAAAAGCTCTCCGAACGATTGAACCCATCGAAGGGGAGTGGGGGAGGGGGGGGGGGGGGAGCTGTTCAGCTTAAAAAATTGTCAGATGAAAAAAAAAAAAAAAGCAACATGGCGCGTGACCTCGAGCGATGGCCAAGCTGTCAAAGTGTGTTGGGTCATAAAAGGCTACGGCTCTCACCGCTGTCCCTTCCCTGCTCGTCACACGTCGACAGCTCCACACATGCACTGTTTGTTTATTAGCAGGATTGGCCCGCCTTCCTCCTTCTTAAGCCCCGCGGGGCTGTGCATCATTGTGGAGTACGGTGCAGGCATATTGGTGTGCTGACTTACATATCCATAAGCGATCAAAATATGTTCTCTTTTTATGCTCTGTTTGTACTCCGAGCTCCAGGGGTATATTTTAAATATCATTCTATTATCTCGTATCACACATCTCATCTTCTCTGTCCTCAAATCTCGTACTCCCCCCCCCCCCCCCCCCCTCTCTCTCTCTCTCTCTCTGCACAACACAGCACATTTTGATCCTCAACTGTTTCCTTTTTCTTGAACCGACCCTCAACTATTATTTTGTGTCCGGTGAAAAGGTGCTGGAATACTTCCAGTTGGTGCAACTAAAGACTAAAGGCACGGTTTTGAGTTTCCCCTCAAGAGTGCACCTGTCAGGGAGTTTGGCCTCGCAGAGGAATACGAGTGCCTCCTGCTTTAATTGAAAGTAGACACCATTAGGCCAGAAGGAGAGGAAGAGAAACCGAGAGAACAGGAGAGATGGGACTGGAGAAAGAGAGAGAGAGAGAGGGAGGGGGGAAGGAGGGAAGGAGCAGGCAGAGCAAAAATAAACAATTCCCAGGGTGCTGCGGGCCAAAAGCAAAGGGCCCCGGGGCCCCGTGGCCTCTCAGGGCCGTGGCAGAAGCCAGTCACACACATCACATAGCATTACACGGGATGGGGTTACAGGAAAATGTCAGCCGACGCATAAGGAGGAACCATCAGCCCGTAGGATAATTCGATGGCCTGAGGGAGGTGCAATCTTGCATTCCCACGATTCCTCTCTTTCCACCCACGCCCCTCTTTTCATTGTATTTGTGAATCCATTTTTCCTTTTCAGTTATTCAATGTTTCCAATTCTGTTGTTTGCTCTGGTAACCGCGTATATTTACGCATGTACTTGTTGTACCGGGCTGTTGCAGTGTGTGTGTGTGGCCTCCAGAGCTATCCTCTTGGGATTGTTGGTTTGCAGCCCGGCCTCTGATATCTTGAGTTACGACCTGATCTTTGTTCCCCCCTCCTCCTCCTCCTCCTCCTCCTACTTGTCCTCCTCCACTCTCGGTGTTTACTGGTCATGGAAGCAATCACGTCCCTCCCAGTCTCGCTCTTGTGGCAGATGTGACTTTAAATCATCTTTGTGACTGACACACACACACACACACACACACACACACACACACACACACACACACACACACACACACACACACACGCCGCTCCACCTTGCTGCTGCACGCCGCTCGGAGGCCGGGCGCGCTCGCTCGCAGCGCGCAGTCGGGTTGAAGACGGAGGGACGCTCGCAGAGAGCAGGAAGAAAGAAGAGAGAGATATGTGAGTGCGTCTGACAGAGAGGACGGCCCTGCAGGCCGGTCCCAGCCCTGCAGCACCCAAAATGACACATGACTGCTTTGACTTTTGTCATCCCCTGCCACCCCCCCCCCCCATCTCCGCCTGAACCCAAGCCTCCAACAAACACTGGAGGCTAGCGCACACACACACACACACACACACACACACACACACACACACTCAAAGACACACAGTCACACACTGTATACTGCTTAGATTACATTATCTTTATCCCCGGGACATGAGCCTTCCTTGTTGGATGACATTTGGGCTTGTGCAGCACTAAGGTTACCTTTCTTTGCCCCCGAGTTACAGATGCCTGTCTGCAGCATGCATTTGAAATGAAGGACAGGAAAAAAATCTGATGAGAAAGATTTCCAAAAGCACTTTGATCAGAGGCATCAACAGTCACGCGCAAACTTGTTAAGCAGTATGTAAATTTGGGCTGATACTGAATAAAGTTGCCAGAATGGCATGAATCCATTGTGCTGCGATGATCAAAATAAAAGAGGGCTTCATATGCTGGAGGGCAAGAAAGTCACAGACATGAAGGTTTTTTTTTTTTTTTTTTTTTTCTACAAAGGGGTGATGGGATGCAGAGAGGAGAGAAGGAGGGGAGGGAAATGAAAGATAGGGGAAAGCCTGGAAGGATCTCAATCTAAATTAGCCGAGTGGAAGGAAGACTGTGCTGAGTGAGACATATAATTAAAACCAAAGTGATGAAAACATCAGTACACATTCATTCACTGAGCCGGACACATTTCCAAAATCCCTGCCGAGATGATCGGAAGGTATTTTAAAGCTAAAGGTAACTCTCCCCTATTGTCATAATGTCAGAGCACACCAATTTCCTCCTCTCTGGGCTTCCTCCCCCAATCTCACCCCCCTCCCGCTTCCTCTCGCTCCCCCTGTTTCTTTATCACTTCCTCGGCCTCTCCATTTTCTCCTCCTCTCTCGGTCTGACACCCCGAGATGAATAGATGCTGTCACCGAGACCCTTGTAACCTGTCAAGCTTTTAAACAAACAGTTAGCAAAGGGTCACCGGGGAAAAGTCCCAGGCTGAGGTGAGGTCATCAGCGTCCTGTCCTCCCCCACGCCGCACTCCACTTCCTGCCGCCGCTGCTTTGAATATCACTGTCCTACATGTGGTCCTCAACGCAGAGAAAGGGATTCACTCTGGCGGGGGCGAGTCAGTGACTGAATATCTCTGGCAGCTAGAGGGGAAGCCTTCAAACCGAGGGCCCTTTCCCTCCCTCCAGTGTGGTGTACCTCCGATAAATCTGTCCCCCCTGACAACAAACGTTTTCAACAAGCCGGACTTTTGTGAGAGGAAGAAATAAAAAAAAAGAGAAATAAAGATCTTCCCCCTCAGGTGTGTCCCCCGCCCCGCCCCCACTCGCTCTTCACCTGCAACCGGGTCTCTCCAGTCCTCCGCGTGTCCCTCCGCACAAAGGAGACGCTGCATTCCCCCACCCCCCCCCCGGCGCCTCTCTCCAGCTGAGAGCCACCTCTCTCCAGAGGACGCGGGAGGAAAAACTGCCAGCGCTAACAACTGATGGTGGCTGATAAAGGAGCAGGCAGAGCGCCTCGCCGTGAGACACACGATCAGCGATCAGGAGGACGGACCCGCACGAGAGTGGAAAGCAAGCAGTCGTCAGCCTCTTGCTCCTTCGCCATCTCATACAGATGTTGCATATTCATTATAGGAGGGGGGGGGGGCATATCCATTCAATTTGTGGCCTAAACTGCACTCACCAAACACCTTTTTGTATATTTTTTTTAACCCTGGTGTGGTGCTGTGGTGCCGGGCTGGATGACCTAGCACCAGATCACTGTACCGCTCTCGCCGCCGAGGGGGGAGAGCTGACTTGAACGGCAGTTAGGCGAGACGACGGGCGCAGGTCACCCAGGCCACAGCTGGGGAGCCCCGGGCCCCGAGTGCTGACCTGATGTGATTAAGTGCACATCCATCCAGCTGCATGGAGAGAGAGAGAGAGAGAGAGAGTTTGTGGAAATCGTGTAACACCTGGAGAAGGATTCTTTTTTTTCTTCAGAATCCACAAAGAAAACGTCTTTTTTTTATGTTTCATGAGAGCTGGCTCGGGGTGCATCTGCATACATTTTTTCTCTCCTAATTTCTCTTACTGATCCGGTCCAGGCTGATGTGTGCGCGTGTGTGTGTGTGTGTGTGTGCGCGCCGTCCGTTAAAGCCACACTCCTGGTATTTGTCCTGAGAAAGACCTTGGTAGGAATGGGGTCTGAGTGAGAGTGCTTATTTTATTCTCTTGCAGGTTGCTGCGGGCTACGGCTGTATTAATGCAATGGCAGGGATCTTTGAAGTTGTGACTTTATGAGACAAAAGCTAATTTCCTTTCCTTTTGTTCATTATCGAGAGCGACTTCCAGCCGGGCGGAGAGCATGCTGCGCTAATTATTCCGTTTATGAGTCGCCTCTAAAGTACGTAATGGATTTCACCGGGCTTTTCTCACAGGTGAGCAGGGCGGTATGACACGCACACCTCTGTCAGCATGCCGCTTTACAGCCGTCATAATCCTCACAGGGTGCATGTTCAAACATCATGATCACCGTACGCAGAGCAGAATAGAAACGCAAGGTAACTCAAAATCAGTACCAACAAATACATCCTCTGCAGACTTCCAACGCCAAAACCACTCATTAAGAGCTGAACCCAATTTCACAAATGACTTTGAGAGTTTGTGGGGGCCAAGTGAGGCATGTGACATAATGGGATTTCCACTTTTTCCCCTGAACCACAATCTGGCAGCGCATGAAGAGAAATTTTAGCATTCCATCTTCGCAGCGTTACCAGGATGCCACCCACAACACCTGAGCGCTCCCAATCAGGGACATGTGTGTGTGTGTGTGTGTGACGGTGATACAAGTAAAGCCATGTACCTCCTTCACTGCCGTCTGTGCCTCCTCCTCCTCCTCCTCCTCCTCCTGTCTGCTTTGTTTGTGCTCATTTCATTCTGTGTGCAGCCTCCTGGCAGGCAGGTCAAGGTTTACCCTCGCACCGCACACACCATTTCCCTCACACGCCGCCCGGGGGAGGAACACACGACGCCCGAGGCAAGGGCAAGCCCAAACAGCTCGCACAACATTGCCGCCATCGCCACCTCGAACCATCCTGATAGGAGGACAGAAACACTGAGCTGCGAATCGCACCGTTGGATCTTTGTCTTTTCTTACACCGATTATGCTTTTGTTTTTCGTTCACTCCGTCTTTCTTTCCTCCGTGTCCTTTATCCCATTGTACATTATTGATTTCTGTCTGTAGTAAGGTATATGTCTATTAGCCGACAGATTTAATAGAGCGACAATATAAAGCTACTCATTTGTTCCCCCCGTAGTGTAAGTGTTCATTTTGAGAGTCTGATACTAACCCTGGCTAGGAGCTAGTGCTGGATTTTTTAGCTGTAAATGGAAAACGCCTGTGGGCTTTTCATTTTCTGGGCCCAGACGTTCCCTTCATGGTGTCGGAGCCCTTGTGTTCACAGAGTTCATGTTTTGCTGCGGGGCCTTTTTTTTATTTTTTTTTTATTTTGTTTTATCTCATAGCTTAGACTAGCAGGGCTTTAACTCCCAGAGGACTCCTGCGTAGCAACAGCAGAGATCAACAAAGTAAGTTTGTTTATGTTGGCTGTGTCCGCATGTTGTCGACTTATACATTTCTCAGTCTCCATTTCCTGCCTCTCCTTGCCCCAGGGGGAAGGAGCCCTCTAATTGGATCTTGTTCTAATTGAGCCTAATACTGGAGCTAACCGGAGAGAGGCCCTGTGGCTAATGAAGAGCTGAATCAAAACTAAGCACTAAAACTTTGGCTGTGTGTGTGTGTGTGTGTGTTCTGCTCTACATTCTATCATGAATGCATCATTACTCCTTTCGGTCTTTGCTTTTTACCTTATATTTTGTAGCTCACAGCAAATGGGTAATCTTAGCCAGGGAATAAGTGTTTGTGAGTAACATAGACGGAGCAATTTGTTTGTCAATGTTTTTCCGTTTTTTTTTTTTTTTAAATGTAGGTTTGTGCTGCATAATTAAGATCGCTCGTAACTCACCCACGGACCCAAATTCACGTTCAGCACGCTAGAGATTCTCCACAGGAGGAAGCTGTTCAGACCGTTTACACAAGGCGCATTCTCACGGAAGGAGGCAGAGGGCGAAGCGGGCATCATGTGAGGGGCAGTGGAGAATACAGGCAACGCTACGCAGCGTTACTGTCCACAGATCTGCAACTGGCTGCTATATTGCTCCCTCACACTGGAGAGAGAAAACATTTCTTTAATGTGTATAATTCCACTAAGATGGCCAAATATCACCTTGCAGGAACGCAGTACGAGTCCAACATGTTCACACATTCAACATTTAACACCGTCACTGCTAATGCCTTCATCTTCATCATACACCATATATTTATCTAGATCAGTGATTCTCAAAGTGTGCCCAGCGTACCACTACTGGTACGCTGGGCTCCCTCTAGTGGTGCGCCAAAGAATCACTGAAATTAATATAAATTAAAAACATTTTTAGTTTTTTTTCTCCTATATTTAAGCGCAGTCTTACTGTTGAAACTGTGTAAAATGTTACAATAGCTGACAATATCAAATATACTTCTTTAGGAATAAAACCTATGCCTTGATTTTGATACTTAGGCCTACTACGCTACTGTATAGTGTTGGTCATTATGGTGGTACTTGGTGTAAAAAGTTTGAGAACCACTGATCTAGATGGTGACACAACTGAGTCATATGTTTCATGAGGTGAGCCTCAGTGTTAACATCAAATCATGTCTTCTTTGGGTGTGGCTTCAGGCCTGTTTCCTGGAGGTCATTTTGACCCTATAGCAAAAGCTGTAAATAATTAAATGAACAATGGCTAAATTCTATTCAGCCGTGTCAGCTCACGCTTATTCAGTCACGAGTAACTGGCACGCCTGCGTAGGTCGTAGCCACATTTAACATTATTAGTAACAACTGTGCTTTTCCTGTTGCGGGACAATTCAAAATGTCTGCAGGAAAGAAATTGAGCGCATCATTTAAATCTAGACCAACAACAGCTGATACGTGGCTGAGGTCGGACCAGATGAAGTAGTCGGGTGCTGGTTTGCATCAATGCCGCTGCCCTGTGTGCCCTCGTCCATATGTAACCACATCACACACTGCAGCCTGGATGAAAAACCCATTTTCAAAGGATTGATTTTTTCACTTATTCTCCTTTCCTCTGTCACACTAAATACCAACCCGTTGGATACAAAATGAAACAAGCCAAGCACACGCTGCGGTTCCAACAGTCACATAGACAACCGAGAAATGGAAATGGATGACACCGAGGTTTCGCCTGAGGGCTGGGAAAGAAATGACTTCTTTCACGCCTCGAGTTCGGAGACCGTCATCTTTTACATTTTTACCTGTATGCAAATCATCTGGCCTCGTTAAATACAAACAGACGCACCATCCAGTAGTGGTCTTGCGTCTTTATCCACAATTATTCAACCGCATTCTAAATTATGGAGCGAGCAATGTCATTCATGTATGCAAAATGTGGGATTTGATCCAAGTAAGAAGCGAATCCACGCAAACTCAATAGCAAACGGCCTGTTATTTAATAGCAATCTTTAATTTTTTTCATGGTTTCAAAAGCTTGGGACAGAATAATTAAAATATAAATGCTGTCTAAGAAATGCAGCTTTTGTAATCAAGTAGTTTGGAGGCTGCGAGGGGGGAGTTAGAGTTCCTACATGACAACATAAAGAAACACTGGATTTATCTTTCATATTTGGCAATGACGTTTATGTTTATACCTGTTTAACCTGCAACATATATAATGATATTTAGGTTCTTGACAAAACACAAACCAAAAACGTGTTCCTTATTACACCTAGATTCTTTTTTTTATCGGGGGTAAAAAAATATCATAGTTCTCTCGAGGTTAAAAGTGTATGAACCACTACTGATGTTACTGTCCTTGTATTTAGCAAAGCCTTTTCTATAACCTGATAATGATTTGAACCACGAAATGAGTAGCTCATTCAGAAGGACACGAGTACGACTCCATCTGCATAAATCGCATACAAAGCACTAGCTAGATATTTACTAAACGCAAAGTGAGCAGGAAGTGAGTATAGCAGAAGTTAAAAAAACAAAACAAGTTTTTCTGATAACTAACAAATACTTTTTCGCCTCTGCTTAATTTGGCACAGGCAGCCAAACCACATACGGCTTAATTGAAGTTTTTACTTATTAATTAACAATCTACTTAGCTGTCTTGGTTGATTACAAGTCCATTTTACACCTTCTTAGCGTGGATCTGGAAATGTATTTTAAGGAATATTAGCTGGCAACCGGCGGTAGCTGCAGGTGTTGCTGTTCCGCAGCAAACTGTTAGCCAGTTGGTACCAGAAATAAACTTGGGAATACCACAGTGTGCACTTGGAGCACACAGTTCAACTTTTTCTTGCAACATCTCGTCTCTACTTTTGAAAATCCCAGCTCGTAACTGGTAATGGGCGCTGCCCTGACATAGCTGTGGTGGAGCGTTCAATTGGCCACATATGCTTTGGATCTGTTCACTCAGCTCTGCGCCGTACAAAGTGACGTTTTGGAAGCCGTCGCTGTTCAATCTGGATCTCCACATTGTGATGTTTTTGCAAGCAGTTGCTATGGTTGGAGGACCTGCGAGGCACAACGCCATGCCGCACAGTGTTGGCGACTACCACTTGGGGGGGGGGGGGTTTGCGTTTAGACACAGCACTCCAGGTGGGCCGAGCTGCAGCCCCTCACCCCCCCGCCCCCCTTCGGCACTGCGCCATGTCTCGAGAAGGAGTAGGGCGCGGTAAATGGTTCCAGAGCAAACACAGCCTTCCAAGCCTCCTGCCTCCAGGACGGAGCCCGTGGGCCGGTACCCAGATTGGAAACACATGAGGGAAAGAAACCACGCCGGGGCCTCTTGATGGCTCTCACGATAGCCCCCACTGGGGGAACGCCGGTTCCGTTCAACGCAAGAAAACCTCGGTGTTGCTTTTCAGGACACTGACATTTGGACACGTATGGACTTCGGAGGGGACGTGTGTGTGTTTCATACGCGTTCATCAGTGCGATTGCATCACTCGAGTTTGCCCCCCCCCCCAGCTCGTGTCTTGTTAGTCGGCAGTATCAAACACATGGTCAGAAAGCCAGTTACTCAAGGGGGAGCGAAGTGGAACCGCATGTGTGCGTATGTGTGCGTTTGTGTGCGTGTGCTCTGTGTGGACTGCCGCTCACCCCCCCCGCCCCCACCACCTCGGCCCGCGGGTTTCTGCCGTGCTTCTTCTCACCCTGTGTCTGGAGGTGAGAGGGCGGGCGATAATGGAACACTCCCTGGCCCCTTTAACAAACGTATTGAAAGGAGGAATCGAAAAACCCGTTAATGAGATTTCCCTCCTGGAGCACTGCTCGGGGTTATTATTCTTATAATTTTCTTAATCTAATGAGTTACTCTAAGTTTATTTTCGAATGCATTTCCCCTGTTTCGCCCTTTAGGGTTCCCGTTTTATTAGCCTCGGTTCCTCAAGCAGCACACAAACTTTATTAATAAATCAATTTACAATACTCTGGAGTTGGAAGAGGCGCCTTTTCTGAGACGCGAGCAGTCAGGAACTTTCAAAACTGAACAAACTGAGAGAAAAGGAGTCATGGAGTAACCACGTTCTTTAGATTTGTGTTTATCTTTTTTTTATTTACCTCATAAGATGGCTCCTGGCTTAGGGAATGGACCATGAAAATGGCTGCCCTCTCATGCCTGCAGCGCTCCGTATAGATTGGAGTTTTTCATGTGGCAGTTATGCTGCTGGGATCTGCACCCCAGGGGAGGCGCTCTCATTAAGGACAGTGGCTCGGGGCTCTTTTGCACTGCTTCCTGTGGCCACTGACCTCCTTTTCACCCATGGGCTCGCAGCTATACCACAGCTCCACTTCTTGGTCTCCCCCGTCACTCCCAACAACTCCCCGGGGGCAGTCACATGACTTGAGTGACTCCTGACCTGCCCGGCCTCCTGAAGCCCCTCCCTTTGTGTCGGCGAGTCGGTTAGAATGATCACAGGCAGCATCCGGGTCACACACAAAAAAGAAAAAAGGAAAAATGGCAGTTATGTCCTTGGGCTTTTGAAAGTGGGTTTTTTTTTTAGTTGACAGTGTCAAAACATCATGTCAGAAATGGCCGTCCTAATGTGTCATCTTAAAGCAGTACAGCTGCAGTATTACTCATGTGGAGAAAGTTGGAGCACCCAGCGACACTCCGCACGCCATCTGTCATTTCGGCAGATCTGGGGTCACTGAGAGCAAACTAGTGATAGAAGGCACCCGTCTCGTTGGCCCGTTTACCTTGAGTTCAGGCAAACGCGAGCGTGATAATGACGTTGCTCCGTCACCGGCGTCCCTGAGCCATTTCTGCAGCCGCTTCCTCCACAATGTCGTGGTTTATTTTAGCCACAAGACAAACAGGCTTGTGAGGAGCACCTAAAGGTGATCTACGACCCCGACAAAGGTAGTTAATCATTGAATAAAAAAAAAAAAAAAACATTACAGAGGACTCGAGGGCATTATAGTCCTGCGCCTGGAGTGTGCAGAGAAATATCGATAAAAAATCCCTCTGATCTTTTTTTAAATTAAAGGCTAAAAGCCCGATGCTCTCCGGTCGGCCGGTGTACTCCAACACAGGCTTTAGAGCGTAAAACACGTTTTATGAGCAAAACATCTTATGCGCGCGTGCGCGCACACACACACACACACACACACACACACACACATACACACACAGCGCCATTAGCACGTGAGTGACGGGGTTTTTTAAGAGGGCAGGCTGTGGGGCGGCCCTGCATAGCCGATTGGTGGATTGAGATATCAGACCAGTTCTCATCAGCGCCATCCATACTTCTAGCTGCGGGCGAAACAATTTTGTCCTCCACAAGTAAGCAATTAGATTATATTCAAACATGCACACGCACACAGAGAGCCTCCACAAAAACAGTTCTTCCCCTATGCAGCATTCTCCCTTCCTCGGTATGACACTTGCTTCCTCCATATGTGTGAGTTTTTGTTAACACAAGGATGCGAGCAGACACACATAAATACACACACACACACACACACACACACACACACACACACACACGCCCTGTAGGTATAAGGTTCCAGTTGGTATATCTCTGTCTCTAAGCCCCAGTTTGATGCCCTGGTATCCAACCCCCACTCTCTCTGCATCCCCTTGGGCCTTTTGCGTGCGTGTAACATGGCTACTGAACCAAGAGGGCATTGTTTCTCTCCAGCGGGGCTTCATAATTGAACGTTCACATTTCTGCACTCATTCAAATGGATACTAAAAGTGGAAGTGAAGCACGTAACCGTGTTCTACACTCCAATTATCCACGGAAAAATTGAAACTCAGGATGGGAGCTGGGAGATTACGATCGCGAGGCGGCGCGCGCGTGCCTGAAAATAAAAAACATCTCGGCTGGACGCACAACACGCAGCAGATGATCAGAGGATGTTCCACAGGAGTTGATGCAACTGTGGTCATCCTAAATGAGGCTGTGGGTCTCCATGGGCACATACATACATGTGTGTGTTGTGAGGGAGGGGCGGAGGTGGGGGGGGTGAAGGGAAGAGAAAAGACAGCGGGCAGCAGGGACGAACCCGTCAGCCACTCAGATCACATCAGGTCTGTCGGGACACATCGGAGCACAGCGAGGCTGATGGGATATGCCCCCTGGGGGGTGGGGGTGGGGGGAGGGTTGCGTAGCAGGCCAGATGACATACAGACGCAGGGGGCAGGCAAAGACGGCAGCAAGAATAAGAGGATGGCACATCCTTCCTTGAAAACACACTATGTTCCAGCTATGTTCTAGCCGTGACGACGTTCTGCACTAATTACAGTAACATGACAGCATCACTGGCGAACACCTACGCGAAGGCCTCGCACCCCCCCCCCCCCCTAACATCGCCGTAAACATGTCGCCGGGATCGCACACCAGATAACCTACATCTTCAGCAGCACGGCGCATATGTTAATGTGAAAGCGTGATGCGGGCGATGCATGTGCTCCCGCGTGTGGGTAAATGCACGGACACGCTTGGGTACGTATGTCCGCGGGGGGCAAACTAAGGAATAGACACTTCTCTTCATGCTTGTGTTTTAATTGGGGCATTTATTGTTTTGCGGTGGTGTTTACTTCCTTAAATTAATGCACATTTAAAAACTACAAAAAAAAAAAAAAAAGAAGCAGCATGTTGCAAGGTTTATGTAAGCTAAATGCTTTCAGGCATTAAGTTGCCAATTAACATATCTTTATGACTGTGGGATATGCCCGTTGAAGATGCTTTCACGTTTTCACACTAATCAAGTTGACTCTAACATGTTGGATTTCAGTTTGATTTGCTTTCATCACAAATATTGTTTCCCCCCACGGCTGTGTGTGTGTGTGTGTGTGTGCGTGTGTGTACTTGTACTCGAATGGAGTGTTAGTGAATGTGCCCATGTGTGTGTTTGTGTGTGTGCCTCTATTGGTTGTCCATGGCACTGTCATGTCACCCAAACTGTTCTTTAGTAAATCCCAAGATGTGCGAGAGTGTGTGTATGTGTGTGTGAGTGTGTGTAAGGATGGGGGTGGTACAAGGACAAAATGAACTAATGTTGAATATTCCGTATTGGTTTTACTGTAATTCTTTTCTAATTCTTAGTTTATTCAATTTCATCTCCTTGAGGCTGGTAGGTATGGAAATGAGGTCTGTTCTTTTTCTTTCTCTCTTTTTTTTTTTTTTTTTTTTGCCTGTGTAAATTGCAGCTATCACCTCAAGCCTTTTGAACAAGATTACCCAGATGGCCTTGCGCGGTGTGCCTGAAGTTTTATTTTCCTCCTTTGCCTGCTTTTCCTTCTTGGCTGCGGGGGAGAGGAGAGGGAGCGGAGACGCCTCCTGAGGACTCGGGGCGAGGCCGCGAGGCAGCAGCTGTGGCAAACAGAGATCTGGGGAAGAAGAAGAAGAAGGCGAAGAAGAAGAAGAGCGAGCTGGGGAGGGAGCGCTTGGGGGTGGATGAGACTGGTGCAGAGGGCGTTGTGTGTGTGTGTGTGTGTGTGTGAGAAGGGGAGGGGGCCACTAAAATCTAAAGCTGAGCACACCAGCCATTATGAACACTACCCCCTACCTGGCCCGGCTGTCGCGGGGACCGGAATAACCCTTGGAGTACTCAAAAAGGAGAGTGGGT
The DNA here is from genome assembly GCA_021346845.1 of Apeltes quadracus. Classification (NCBI taxonomy): domain Eukaryota; kingdom Metazoa; phylum Chordata; class Actinopteri; order Perciformes; family Gasterosteidae; genus Apeltes; species Apeltes quadracus. The sequence continues at coordinate 5,334,743 of CM037919.1, read as the reverse complement.
GCAGTCTGGATGGGAGATGCAAAAACTTGGGTGGGGGGGGGGAGAAGGGGGGCGGCGGCGAACGTGAACATGTGTTTGGAGTAAAGAGTTGTTTTGCAGACGCGGCGAGGTGCGTCCCAGTGTAAACACGACATTACCACATCACCAGTCACATTAGCCGCACTTACAATTCAAACGGCTCGGTGAGAAGCGTGTTAAATAGCAACCTCCTGCCCAGGTGATCATTGTTGTGTGCGAGCGGTGGGATTTGTCATTGGGTTTCCACTCGGCGTGCCCCGGACATAATCTGCTGCTGGTTTTTGGCCCCGGGGAAGAATAACATTTTAATACATTAAGGTGGTGGTGAGATAGAGAATTATGCAGCGTTAAAGTGTTCACCTGTTTATTATTCCAACATGCAACAGCCTCCATCCGCACTAATCTCCAAAAGAACACACCCAACACCCAGATTGCTGATCTTAGCTCGGGGGGCAACGCCGAGAGGAGATTTTCACCTGAGATAAAGGGGGAGGGGGGCGGGGGGAGAGCACGGGGATGAGGAGAGGAGGGCGAGGAGCTGCAGATATCACTTATAACAAACTTACAAAAGCAGGATGTTGGAGGACAGGCGGAGGGGAGACAGTGTTCTCCCACTCCGTCCTCTAGGAGAGACACCCATCCAAAAGAAATGCAGGTGTTGTTTGTCAAGATTAAGAATGTAGCAAACAAGAAATAAGATAACAAGATGTCCCAGCATGCACCTCACATGGCCAGGCTTCTCCCAACACCAAAGAGTGTTGTTGGATCCAAAAATCCCTGCGTGTTTCACAACTTCTCAACTGAAGCCAAATAGTCCATAGCAGGCCATCGCTGTTTGTTTTCACTCCCTCCATTTGTTTGCTTTGTTAAGCTTTTTTTCTTTCCATCATAATGAATCACTTTTTTTTTTTTTTTTTTTTCAACTTGTTCTTATTTATGCTCATGGCTGGAGGTAGAATGTAGTGGTTGATGAGGGGCTGAAATGAACTGAGCCTTAGCCTTAGCCCGGGGGGGCCGGCGCATATCTTAGCATAAGTGATGGCTGACCGCAGGGCGAGAGCCGAGCCGAGAGCGCCCCGAGGGCGGCAACTCTGACAGATCATGTATTTATAGGTCTGTTGAAAGACCTCTATTGTGTCCCACATAGCCTCGGAGCATGTCTGTCCTCTGTATTATAATAAAGCCGCTGGCCTTACCGCTATGATGGATGGGTGGCCCTTCGAATGGCAAGCTCCAGAATCATTAGAGGACTTCTAACATGCAGGTCTGCCCATGTGAAAGGCTGGCGCAGGGGGGGGGGGGGGGGCAACGGTGAGCAATACAGTGCAGTTTGAGACCTTTTAATCAAGGATAGGTAGCCCTTATTAATTCTTACCCAGGAGAGGGAGGGAGAGAAGAGAAGGGAGGAATGGAGGGGGGCTGATGTTTGCTGATGTTTTCGCCAAAGGAGACTTTTGCAATTATCTCAACGGCTTAAATCGCCCTCTGGGCTTTTTCAATACAGGTTAGCATGCTGCACCTATAGCGTTTAGAGGCAGCTTCACCGGTCAGATCTCATTGCCGCTGACATTGTTTACAGACGCCAGCATTCCATCACACTTTTCACTGAGCGACACGGCTTCAGTATGAAATGTGTGGCCGTGAAGGTAGAACCGAGCACAGCATATGTATTAGGGGAAACTGTTTAAAAAAAACTAAACAAAAAAAAAAAAAAAAAAAAAGAAACTCAACTTGCTTGAATATGCTCCGCAGCCGGAAAAAAAAAATACAGCTTGACTTTTTTTTCTGCGCCTTAAGCCTCACAAGCAGAGTGGTGTTTGAGCTGTTTCCCAATCTCATGTTCTTCTGTTACCTCTGGAGTAGAATATAAATGATTCGCTCTCAGTGTACAGTGTATGCCAAGGGGCCCGCAGCGACCATAGTCCGGTCTAAAATTCCTCACTGCAAGTGCACCATAACTCACGGCCTGACTGATAAATAAACAATGGGAAGTGCAGCATGTTCGCACTACCACAAACCCCCCACATGGAGCACTGTCACATGTTAGCCCGATCACCAGGAGGTGAGCAGATGGCCGAATGAAGGTTGGAGCAACAAATGTCCACTGTTCTTGACGGAGGGAGGAAAGCCACGTGTATTCCTTCTGTACCATGGTGCAGGATACATGTTTATCACTCAGTAGAAAGGCACTGTACACGGGCAGGAACTTAAATACTTCTATTTACAACTATATATCTGCATTTGATAATAGAGAGTTAACAATTTTATAGTGTTCATCAGGGTGATTGCCCATTTGATTCCCTTTCCCTCCCCTTGTTATTCACATATAAAACACTAAGGAAATTTAATCTGACTTTTGTGATGACTTTCTCTCTAATGTCACCAGTAGTTTGATAGTTTTGGTGAGGATCTTTACTAAAGCTATTGGATCAGTGTGCATATATATATATATATATATATATATATATATATATATTGTGCCAAACTGATGAGTGCTAAAGATTTCTATCCTTGTATAGTCCAAATTTGCAAATGTTAGCGAACGCTAATGTGCTCACTGAAATGGTGCGCATGTTAAACGATACGCATGGAAAGCATCAGCATGTTTACCATTGCTGTTGTGAGCATATGTTAGTATACCACTGTGCATAGGTACAGTGTAGTGAGAGTTGTTGGTCTACAGGTGCATTGTGTAATCCGTGGTCACATGCTTCAAACAAATAGGAGGCAGCATTTCACCTCGTCCCACCCTCATGGTCTGGAGAGGAGGCAACGGGGGGAATGGACCCAAATGCAGGCAGGACGGGAGCGCAGTTCGCTGCAACGTATCCCATCGCCATTCCAGAGAAGATAATGAGGGTATTTCATGGTCTTTACACCCGGATTTGAACATCTTCCAGGCTCTTTCGTCTGTAAATGAGCGGTAATCTCAAATAATCTATATTACTGTTTTCTGTCAACACAGCTTTGATGACAAAATGCAAGGTTTGATGATTAAATCTGTGCAATAGAATGAATCATTTTATTCCTTGGATTTTGTGTGTTTTTATGTTCCAGTTCTTAAGGTTTCTGACTGAATGTAGTTTACCAGGCTCAACGCCCGGGTGCCGTCCTCTTTGTTTACCTTTTACACGGCTCCATGCCTCCACTGGTAACCCCGGGCTTAGCATCAAATTGCTAGGAATTGTGGGTAATTCCCTCAGGCAAAGTCTGTAGAAATCCAGACGTACAGCAAGTGTCCTTAAAAATTTCGAAATATCTGTGAGAACCCTCAAACACGCCACAATTATACAGTGGGACAGACTTCACACAGGCCAGCCTCAAGGTCTTTGAGTCAATGACTGGAGAAGATTACTATTATTAGAAGAGTCCAACACAATAAGCACAAAACAGCAGGCAACAACACAGTCTGACACCTTCCTCCACAAAAAAACTTAAGAGATTCCTTTTAGGCAAGTCATGCCACTCGCCGCCATCTTGGCAACGCCTCCGAGCAGCTATTTTCGCTCTAACAAGACCAGCCTCCTATCTCAACCAATGGGCAGAGAGTCAGAACTGCACTTTCACGGGTCATCGGGACCTAAAAACTACATGTATAGAAACAGCAGTAGAATATGATAAAAATCGCTGAAAAAGTTTGATGACTTTGCCCCAAAATAAGGTTTAAAACGCCTTTTTCCCCCACAGGTTACTGTTACTACGAACGCGCAAGGCTTCACGACACCAACCTTAATTTACGTCTCTATCCAGAATGTTACGCCATCGTCTCCGCTGTCGCAAAACCTCAGCTGTGCGCATGCGTTAGTGGAACCAGACGATGGGCTTAAATGTTTCCCGGCTTGATTGTTAAAAAGCAGATGATTGGCTTTCCAGCGGAAGGGGTGGGACATGTGCATACAACCGCCATCTTTGCCGTTACGGGTTTTCCTACGGGAGTTGTATTGAGGATTGAGGAAGTGGCACGTCTCCTTATATATAGTCTCTGATTCTACTCCACTTATCCTTGGAGAGTTGCTGCCAATGTCGTGCGAGAGGGGGGGGGGGGGTCTGGGGGTGTGTGTGTGTGGGGGGGGGCGGCGACACACCTGGGACTGGTCAATCACAGGGCTGACACAGAGACAAACAACCATTTACTCTCAAAGTCACACACCTACAGGCAATTGTAGAGTCACCGATTAAGAGGATGTCTTTGGACGGTGGGGGGGAGATCCGAGCACCCACGCAGACACGGGGAGACTCGGGTTGATTGACAGCTGACAGTTGATTGAGGGGATTGGCCTTCGCCAAGAAAGACTGATAAAAATTGCAGTAGTTTAAAAGATGTTCAGTGTTGAAATCCTGTGTTCAGGCAGGTAGACTGAAGCAGGTCTTACCCAATCAGCTGACCTCAGGTGTGTGAATCAACAGGAAGAAATAGCCAGGTGAGCTTCCACCCCCTTTTATAAGCTCTGCCCCCCAACCCGGGTCCTATTAGCTGGCTGCCCTTTTTACCTGCCTGGCCACATTTGCTTTTCCTGTGCCAGTGTGAGGGCAGGCTGGACGCTACAGTGACTCGTTTTTCCCTGCGAGGTACGAGCAGTAATGAGACAGGACGGGCCGGGGCTAGCTGGTTAGCACGCTGGCCTCAGGAGCCTCTGCAGCAATACAACATAAAGACATATTTGACAAAATATCTGCGCTGTTCACATCCTGTTGATAATGTCAGTTCATTCTTCTCGGATGGTCTTCTAAAAATGACATTGTTAAAAGTAGTGTCTTGCGACTATTTCTGAGGACCCAAAGAAACTTTTAGAAAAGCCAAAGCATCTGCATGAAAAAAGGCCATTGTTGGACGTCCTCAAAGCCTACTGGGTTACAATCTGTTGTACATTAAACGTGGATTATTACAAGCTGCCTTGGGCTTCCACAGAACACCAAAAGAAGTTAGGGAGCGTTAAGGAGTTTGTGGTACTGCAGTAACAAAAGGAACAGGGGTTTGTCCTTCACATGCTGCCTTCATCTCAAGCAATTTCAATCACAAGGACCCATCTGAACAGGTGCTGAGCTCCACTTTCTGTATTTAGACTGGCTCCTTTTTCACATTAAGATTTGTATTTCTATAACTCAAGCAAAGCCACTGTGACATATTATTGCAATGCAGATTGTACATTGGAGCCATTATCCTACCAGCAAGTGTCCATCCAAGAATATCTAAGGCCCAAAAGACTGTGCAGGCATTCATCACACAGATGAACTCATTTCTCCACAAGAAATAATGGCCAGAAATATGTGGCCATTATATTATAATAAAGGTATTTATGAGCCTTCAATCTCACAGCCTCACTAGGAGATATCTTTGAAAATGTGAAATCAGCTCTGGGGGCTAAGGGAGGGGAAGGAGGAGAGAGAGAGAGAGAGAGAGAGAGAGAGAGAGAGAGAGAGAGAGAGAGAGAGAGAGAGAGAGAGAGAGAGAGAAATGGCAAGGGAGAGGTGTGGGAGTTGTGTTTTGCTTTTTTTGCCATGGGTTACATTTATAATTATCTTGCTGGCATAAAATGGCTGAGGGGCTTTTTCAATAAATAAAGGTAGTAGGCACCTACAGCACGGAATATTACCTACAGATCAACACAGAACAAGAGAGAGAGGACTGCAGATAGAAGAAGACTAAATCCAGGGTACAATGTAAGTCAGCTAATAAGCCCATTGAGTTCAGTCTTTCGTTCGGAGCAGTAGCCACTGCTTGCACTCCGTCAGGGCTGAGGATTGGAAGGGGAGGTGAATGAGTCCATCCACTGACCTTCACCAGTGGTGAGTAAGCAGAGCCCGGGGAGCGAGGGAAAGACGGCCACTTTCTCCGGGCCCTACTGTGCCTTTTGATGGCTGGAAATAATCACCAGAGAGAAAGCGAGCGAGAGAGACATGATCACAGACACAACCCCAGAAGAGAGGAGGCTCTCAAGTGACTTTATTCTCCTCAAACCCCCGTCCCCGTCCCTCTAAAGGACTGGAAGTCAGCCTCTTAATACCATTCATCTTTTCCCCAACAGGCTGTGTCCGGAGAGGAGGATATCTCTAATTCCTTTTCAAGTTAGTCTGAAACCGGGAAGTGAGAAGAGATAAGGCTAAACAGGGTCTCATTATACTTAGGCTGCCCCACAGGTAACACACACTTAAAAATCACACATATGGTGCACAAAAAAGTACAGCTGGATTATAAACACTTGTTCAGTCTCTCTCTCTCTCACATCATGTTTTATTTTAGGAGAACAACAACCATGAATTTGTGAACCTCATCCATCTGGGTTCATGTAGCTTAACAAACTTACAAACATTATATATAAACGTCAATTAATTTCATTCTGAAAAGTCTGCACCATTGTGTACTCTACTTTTAATGAGAGTTAATGAGATGGGAGGATTAATATATCCTATAACCTGCACCAAGACCGGAAAACAGCTAATCTTTAAAATGAAATGAAAACACGGTGCACAGTCTGTTTTCGTTGTGTGCTATGCTAAGCTAAGCTAAGCTAGGCTAAGCAGCTGCTTAGCTTTAAATTTAATGTACAGATATGAGAGTTATATCCATCTTCTCATTCACTTCCAAGAAGAAAAACTGTTATGGGTTAATTACAAACTATTCATGAAAACTATTAAACAAGTTTATAATAAACAAGTTCATAAAAATCGCTTTTTAAAATTTATATCGGGCAGTATATTGCTCAATTGAAATGATCAATACTAAAAACGGCTATAGCCATTGTCTGCAAATTTCATACAATTGTTGTATTTTAGTGTAAATCCATCAGTGATACATCGCCTCAAACACCTAAATGCTGACTTGAACTTATTTGAACTGCAAACTAAAATAGTTATCGCTGAGTGTTGAAACGTTTGATGTGAATACTTTGATTTCATGATTGAGAGCGAAGCCTCGCTGCGTACCACTCACAGATGCACCTCTGGCCTATGTGAATAACAGTCAGTCAAAAGCGAATCTGGGGCAAAGAGGCCTGAAAGGGAGACATATAGCATAAACCGCAGATAGCCAAAGAAAGTGAAGATTCTGCCAAAAGGGATGAAGACAAGACGACAGGGCTCCATGTGGGATTTCACTTTGGATTTCGGCCCTGCGGGGGCATGTGGAAGCACAACTGACAGGACTTGCGTGGAGAAGTCGGCTTCATTCAATATAACTAAGTAAAGAATGCCCCACGCAGTCACTGATGCACCAGCATGAATCCTCCGAGGTAAAATATTGCCGTGGTAAGAGTTTGTTTTAGAGAGCTAAAAACACAAAACAAAGATTTTGTTTGCCCGTGAACCCGTTCAGGATCCGATTAAGACTCTTTAGTTGGGATGGATGCAGCGTATCGGGACCGAAGGCATTAGTGTGTACAAACAGTGAACAGACACCAGGACAACTTTAGTTGAGATTTATTTCACTTTGTTCTTTTTTTTTGCTACAATCCTCTTTACTCAAATCTAGGGAGCGTAGGTGGGTCAGTCATGTTAGAAATACTTTATATCCAACTTCATATCAGTATGCGTAACAAGTAAAAGTGATCTTGGATTGGGTGGTACGATAATCTGTTCAGTCACGTCTGAGGCAAAATTTGCTTTAAAAAGATTCAATGTAAAAAACACAAACACGTATACAATGATCAAATTTACAGGTAATGACTCTGCTATGAATTTTATGCTTCAATAATTCCAAAGCTAGTACACGGGGGCGAGTGGGTCATACTCCCCAATGAGGCAAATGGTGTGAAGTTATAATCTACTGAAAAGAAAATCTTTATTCGTACAGAATGGTCCGGGATTTCCGGGTGTCATTTTAAATGATGCTAATTTCAACTATTTAATGTTATAAATCTAATAAAATAACTTCCATTAAAGTAAAAACAAAAAAAAAACACTTCATTGGTATCACAATATTCAACATCATGTTAATTGTGAAAAAGACGCGTTGTTGAAACCAACCGTTTATGACAACTGAGACATTCTGTACTGTAAGCAACAACTTAAGTGACCTTTATACAGCGAGGGATAAAAACAGACTTGATTTGTCAGACACTTCGCCAGTGACATCAAAAGCAAGTCACTGGTGACAAGCTATGGAAGATACTACGTAAGCAATAAAAGCCTTTTTTTTAATTTATATGGGAATAGCAGAAATCATATTCAACCTAATGTAGGCTCCAAGTTTTAAAACAAACTTTTTTTGGGGTTCCAGCGTATATAAATCCTTTTTTAATTGGTTTATGGGGGCTCGACATTCACAAATGTCCTTGCAATCTCAAACTTAACAAACTTCTTGTTATTCTTGTTTCTTCTTATGGCAAAAAAAAAAAAAATCTCCTGTTGCACCTTATTTTAAATTCTCTAGATGGTTCTCAAGTTTAAGAAAACAAAAACATCAACAAGGAAACAAAAAAAAACAAGAGTCCACAGAGCTCTGCAGCATCGAGCGCTAGGCCGCCACAGAAAAAAAGTCTAGCACCTCCTGCTGCTTGGGAGATTTCTAGTCCAGCTGCTCCTGCTTTATCCTGTTTGAATTGGAACCTCGCTGACTCGTCCTCCTCAGTTCCCTCCTCAGGACGTACTCGCTGAACTGGGACGAGTCCACGCCGCCGCCGCAGGAGCCGGCGATCTCGAAGCCGCGCTGCTGGAGGCGCTCTAGAACCTGGAGGAGGTGCAATGGCGCAAAAAAAAGGGGAGGAAGATGTCAGCGGAGACGTACACGCATCGTCTTTTTATGAGCAATCTGTCACTAGCCAACCTGTGCGAGAAGCCCCGTGAAAAATCACCCACGGAAAAGAGGCTCAGACGTGAACGTCACCTCTGACCTTTTGTTTTCCACAGAATCATCTGAAAAGCCTTTCGGTCGCGCGCTGCAGCGTTGGAGAAACCGCGCCTCATTTTCATTGTTTTCTCTGTCGTTTGTTGACGCGCCCGTGTAGCCGCTCCTGATCATGCAGCCTTGCAGGCATCTACAGACGTGACCGGGGGGGCGGCTGTAGGATCACATTCCAATGAAGAGGCCCCAGGGAGCTGTGAGGCTTTCTCTCTGCCACTTGGCTCAATGTGGGCCGCCGAGTAAAAAAGAAAGAAGAAAAAAAAAAAAAAAACGCCTCTCCCCATTTCTCCCCCAGCCCCTCCAGGCCCAAGCCTCCGTCAAAACTACAAAGGTCCCCCTGCTGCTGGCAGCTCTCTCTGCCCCCTCCCTCCCTCTCTCCCCCCCTCCACAAACCCCCGCCCTGCCTCCATTAGCCGCAGATACAGCATCCACCGCCGGCGTGCTTTAATAACCAAACAGGATTATGGGCCCTGCCTGGGGACAACCTGCCAGGGAGCACGCTCGCTCTTCACGACTCACACACTTCACAGACGGGTTTGTTTGTGCGTGCGTGCGTGCGCGTCTTCCGAGGGAGATTTGACTCCCTCAAATGAAGACACAGTCCATCATTGCGAAACCTTTTCCAATATACCTCCCCCCCATCGTTTATTGATGCGTATCTGTGCAGTTTACCATCAACGAGTTGGTGTAATATCAATATAGAACCAGGGGAATACAATACTGCCAAATGCATTCTCAACTCATCACCCCTCTGAAATGATCATATTAGATCATGATATCCTTGGATGATAAAATACTTCATGGTGTTGTTTTTCTCGAGAAACCACAACTTCCAACAGCCTACAAGTTGTTTTTGATTTGCGCAATAACCTCATGTAGAAAGATTACTTCTCTAACCGATTACTACGTATTGTTAATACTATTACTAGAACTACTTTCCTGCAAATCTTGAAGGGATAAGAAATCTGCATCCTGAAACTGCCACTTCCTCTTTCTGTTTGCCACCTCAGTTGACTCTCCACTGTGATTCAAGAGGTCAGCTGCTTCCTCGATGGGTTTGAAATTTACCTCCAACCCACTTACGGTTCCTTTTGTGTACGTCGGCGCCGAAGCCGACGGTTGAAATGACTCAGATTAAGCCGATTTGTTTTGCATCCATTCACACACACGAGAAGGCTGCAAAGGGATGCGTGATATTAAAGCGGACCGTCCACGGAGACGGAGACCAAATCATTATTCTGGTCAGATCACAGAAGAGAGTGGTAAAGTTGCGTAATGATGACTTTTCTAAATCGATCCTTTGATGAACTCATCAAAGAACTCCTTTTTCCCCCGCAAGGCTGTTCTTGTGACTCGATTAGATTAATAAAAGATATGATTTTGCAATCAGTAAAATTCTAAAAGTCTACAGCATCACTGCGGATGGAGAAAAAGAAATCGGGTGAACAGATCATCACCTCCGTCAGCACCTGCGGCACGCAAGTGGAAAAACGTACAACGCCGTACTCGTATTGAGGGAAAGTTCGGACCAAACGGCGAGCCGTTCCCTCGTTACCTGCACAGAGTTGAGGTGGCAGTAGCCGTTGAGCGGGAAGCGGATGACGTGCGTGGAGTCGTGGTTCCAGCCGGCGTTGACGGAGTTGCACATGACGTCGCCGATCTCCGGGAACACGTCTTCGATCAGGGCCTTGTCCCCGCTGAGCGTGATCCTCTCGCCCAGGTCCGGCGCCACGCGCACCACCAGGCACTCGCAGGGGCGCGACACCCGGCTCAGCTCCTGCTCCTGGCGCCAGCTCTCCAGCTCGGCCAGCATGGGCTGCAGCTGGAAGTAGCGCGCCTCCTCGTACAGCAGGCTGTAGTCCTGTTGGGGAGACGGACAGCGTGGAGGTTGGATCGCTCTGATCGCTTTTTTGAAAACGCCGACCATGTAAGCCCATATCGGAGCTCATCTCCACATGACATGAAAGAGGTTACATGTAAAGGCCATTTGAATTTAAGTTGAATCTAGTGTTTTCACAGTGGTCAGGGTTTGTGGAGAATACATAAAGTGAGATAGAGTGAATAAATATTCAGTACAGAAAGACTGTGAGAACAGTATGTGACTCATGCTGGGTTATAACGGTAAAAACAGCTTTCCTGCATGCTTTGGGTTGTGTCAGTATCCTTAATATAATGTGTGGAAGAGGCATTCTAGTTTGATGTTTCTTCATTTACAGATTGTCCAAATCGCCCGTGGTTCTTTCTGTTTATTTAAACACATTTATGTGAAGCTGTATAATTGCAGAAGTCAATTTCACATATATTTGTACAAAGATACGTCTCCTTTATTTATTCTCATGTGCACCCTAAACCAAAAAAGGAACTGCAAAGTGGTTTTTAAAAAACGGCCGTTCTACATGAACGGGCAATAAACCAGGGCGAAGACGCCATTCAGCGGAAATTGCAAAAGGATCCAGAGTAGAGGAGCCTCAGCGCGACATGGAACACAGGGTTGCATGTGGTAACGGAGCAGATCCTTTACCCGCAGGACCGCGGGGTCTAAATATCACCACACTCCAGCTTTCTCAGGCTCCATCTCCAAATCTGCTCAACGTGACCGTAACCTCCGGTTGAACTTGAGCCCGTCTTCTGTCTTTGCTTATTTTAGCCGACACATTTTGCAGTGATTGAGTCACGCTGTGGACAGTCCATCAGATAATGCGGTTATTTGTTTCCTCCCGGGGCAAGTTAAGTAATTACTGACTAAATGACACATAAGAGTAATAAAAGTGGGGGGTGGCGGAGAAGTAATGCTAATGCGCGCACACGCCGTGTCTCCCTCGATGGACACTTGGCTTAAGAACACAGAGCGGCTGATGAAATCTACCACATCTGTTTACCCCGTCGAGGCTTATCTTTTTCCTTCTGACAATCTTTAGTCCCCGAGACCTGGAAGGGACCAAAGCCAGCGAAGTAAATGCGTTACGATTGAGCACGGGATGCTTTCCGCGGCCTTAGCATTTATTGTGTGGGACTGCTGACTGGCTGATGGGCCTTTACAGGTTTCCAGGATGGACTCCCACTCACTTTGAAGTCTTCTGGGATGAGGAGCTTGGACGTCCTGAGGAAGTTGAGGATGTAGCGGAACATGTGTCCATCCCGGTCAATGAAGTAGTGCTGCTTCAGGCTGTCCAGGACTATAGGCTCTGTGCCATCAAAGAGGCGACCGATTCTAAGGGTCGGGGAGGGAGGGAGGGGGAGGGGGAAGGCAGAGGGGGAGGGAGGGAGCGAGGGACAACACATCAACATTGTCAATTTCAAATGTCTTGATATTTGCATTAGTTGTGAAATATGAGAATGCATTATCGATAAACTGCCCTTGAGTTCATGAAGAAAAAAATATGATAATGTGAAGCAGGAGCATAAGCAAAGAGATGGGACTCATTTTTTTTCTTCTCACACCTTCGCACAGACATGAACACGTCACCGTCAGCTCCAGTCAGACGCGCATCAACCACCAAGAAACAGCGAAGGAAAGAAGGAAGGAGAATAAATGAAAAGACAGACGCGAGCAAAGAGTGAACGAAAGAGAGAGAGAAAGAAAAGATGAAAAACAGAGGTGGTCTGAAAAGGTCAGGGCCAGCTGGTAGCGGATCGCCTGAGGCTGGGTGCCAGTCACCCTCGGGCCCCCCCCTCCCGGCGACAGTGCAGCCCCCCAGCCTCCAGATGGCCCCCATGCCCTTTGGCCCTGTACTGCTGCCGTGACATCTGTCAGAATAACCCAGTCGCTTTTGTCTGCGCGCTGCATTCTGCACTCCCGCAAATTGTTTACCGCCCCAAAATAACTGTGGGCTTCACCAAGACGGGGAAATGTTGCGATACGAAACTGCTAAATCCAGAAGCAACTGCCGCTGCAGATTCGTCGGATAGGAGGATTAAACATTTCGGTTTATACTCAGTTTCTCCGCCGAGTGCACCCGTGAGACATTTCTGTGATTTTGACGAGAGGTGACATTTGACTGCTTAATGTCACAGGATGACATTAAGCATTAAACAGGGTGACATACTGACGCGGAGAAATCTGGCTTGAGAGGAAGACGCTGAACCGCAATCCCCTTGCCGAGACACAACAATTCACTACCAGCCCCCCCCCCCCCCCCCCCCCCCTCCCACTCCAAACCCCCCCACATATTCCACACTTGAAACACAGATGCACGGCAGAGCAGACTCACCGGGATTCTGGGTATTTCGTCAAGGTGGCCAGGCTGCTGGTGTACATGTGCCCCCCCACGTCAATGTGCACGGGGGCGTTGGACTTGGTGAGCTGTGCCGCTGTTGGGATGCCCTGGTTGCTCAAGGGAGACACCGGTGATCGAGTGATCATGGGCCTGGACATGCTGGAGCGATGATCCTGTGAAAACAACCACAAAGGGGACAAAAGGGGATGTTTAGCGCGGGGAAGACGCGCTCAATCCAAAACACCAGGGTTGTTAATATTGAGGGAATTACAATTTCTGGAGGGAATTTTTTTTAAAAACGGGACAACATTTTTTGTATATTTCTGCAACACGGCACACTCCGCAGGGGAGGTTTTCATCTCTGCAAGTTAGATCAGCCTGACCTTGACCTGGATGTTGCCAAAAATCCACGAGCACCCGTTCCTGTGGGCCATTATCTCCAAAACCAAATTAATTTGGAGCATTAATTTCGTAGAAATTGAGCAATAACGACTCTTGATTTGAAAACTATAATAGGATTCGGGGAGACTGTTAACCTACAAACACCATTAGGAGACAACGTCGGTGAAGCTCTGAGAGGAGAACTACTTCTGCCAAAGTTTCAGACCCCGAGTGAGATTCGGGAGACTGTGACACCTGCGTCTCCGAGCAATTTCCCAAAGAGTTGGAGACGGTAAAACCAGTCGAAAGCAGCAAACGCGCGTCTGTGCGCGCGTGCTATTCCAATAACGTGACAATAGTGCGCACTCCGCACATCAGGACCGCGGGAACACAATCTATTAGCACAGCGGAGCCAATAAAACCAGCGTCTGTGAAACGCGTCCTCCAGCGAAACGCGTAAATTCTACTTCTCCTTTGATCGCGCGACCGAACCGGTACTTTTTTTTTTTAACGCGTTTACCTGCGCCGGCATCACTGCGTTCGGAGAGGACGTCACCGAGTGGTCATTTTGCTTGAGAGACGCTGCGGGAACCGGCTCTCCCCTCATCGCGTACATCAGCGAGGGCTCCCGGCACTCCGGCGCCCGGATCGGCAGCCGTTTGAGGGGCGCGTGCACGGACTCGTCCGCGGAGCCGACGGGACGCGGTCGCTTCCTCGCCTTCTGATGCGTTAAGTCCATGATGTCCGTCTCGTCCATCGCGGCGCGGGCGGCGTTCGTGACGGTGACGGATGGGGACGCGCGGTCGGCGGTTTCCCAACGCAACGGCAGAACCGGCGGCGGCGGCGGCGGAGGAAGAGGAGGAGGCGCGAGGAGCGGGAGCACCGGGGAGCACCGGGGGGAGAGCTGCGCCGTGGCTGTCACGCGGAGCGGCTTCTTCGCAATGGCTGGGAGAAGTCAAAGCCCCCGACAACATTAGCATCGGAGCGCCTGCGGCTCTTCTGGGCTGTCGCTGTTTCAGCGGCAGGTATGGATGTCGCATTTTCAGAATAAAACAAATCCTTTCCAACACACACACACACACACACGCACACACACACACGGACAAAAGAGGCGACTGTCTATTTATAAGAGTCCCAGCTGGCCTTTTGCCCTTTTGCAGCATGTGTTTATTTCACCGTCCTCCTGCTCATCAGCAGTTTTAACCCCTCCTCCAACACCACAAAGCCCAGTTCAGTGGAAAAGAACGACACCAACCACAACAAAACACAACACACCCAAGCCGGTGACCAACCCACTCAAGTGCCCCCTGTGACTCCCTCCGCCCACCAACACACCTCCCTCACAAGCACCTGCCTGATCAGAACCGCTGCAAACACACAAGACAAAGAGGCCGTTTCCAGTTGTCCGTATGCAAAACCACTCATTTCATCATGATGGAATGGAGACATCAACTAGCAGAGAGAGCAGTCTGTCCATCCCAGGTGACAGGGGACGGGATGCACCCGATGCATCCTTCTCCCTACCCGCTACCTGCATGCGCTCAGGGTATCAGCACCGTGTTTAATCAATACGCTAAATGCCTCACTGAAAGGCCATATCAAGTTGGACTTAACTTATAGCTTTGTGAAAGAAAATAACACATTCATACTTATTTAAATGTACTGAATTGTCATTTATCAAGTAAACGCCGTTTGACCCCAGATTGGCCCTGCGTATAGCCACACCTGATCCTGTACCTGACCCGGTGCATCTCAAACATTGTGAGAGAGTTACTGTCTGGTGACAGCGTTTGGAAAACACCCCGGCTGATGACATCACGGGGAGCGATAAAAACAGACCACCACATGTCCGATTGCCGTTCAAAGTAATGCCACAGCACACTCCTGGGCTGTGCCCCCCCCCCCCCCCCTTACAGAAAATACAGAGAATCCACACATTTTAATAACATTCACATTCAAATTAATTAGTTCAACCACTGGCCTTAAAACATCCACAGCCCCGCTTCTCATTGGCAGCGGGAGTTTCACACCTAGATACCCAATTAGCAATTAAGCTTGCCTTTGAGTGAAGGCCTCCAATGCGGTGTGTGATCCCGCTCTGATTTGCATGCCGCTTGTGCACGCGCTGATAAGCGCAGGCAGCAGCCATACATAGTTTTAAAATTCAACTCCAGAATCCCTCGCAGAAGGCAAAGGCGCCTGCGGGGCCAGAGAGAGCGAAATCACATGGCTGCTCTTCAAAAGGGGACCTGTGTAAGGCAGCCGGCAAAGTGCGTGGGATCACACTCAGAATGCAGGTAATTTGTTCCCTGACTAATTTGTGGAGATGGTGTGTGTGTGTGTGTGTGAGAGTGAGTGAGAGAGTCAGTGTGTGCCTGTGGAGAGTAAGTTCTGAAAACAGCTTGGTTGGAATTGGATTTCCTCAAAGCCTTGTCATCGCAAAGGTGGATTGAGTGTAAAATCTGTTAGGCATTATGGAAAATTGCTGGGGAGAGAGAAGCGAGTGAAAGGGAACGGGTGGTTGGTTTGTTGGGCAGGTGGGCGAGCAAGCGGGGGGGGGGGGGGGGGTTGATGAGCTCTTGTATCTTGAAATCATTCAGAGTGGTTGGCAACACGTGTGCCTTTTTTTTTTCCCTCAACCTGCTGTCCGATGCACTTAACAGCTCAAAAGGTCACCGCCTCCTCAACGATCCGCCACCTTCAAGAGCACACCTGTGCCGCGCTCGCACATCTCCTACCCGTTGACGCGGGCCTTTCAGGAGTTCGCTCCTTTCCTTGGGCGCGAGTCGTTCCGTTGCGCCACGGTACGCACAAACAAATCTAAAACCGCCGCAGTGCATCGGCACAGGGAGCATTTAGGATACCACAGATTTCTTCTTCCATCACAGTCCTTCATGCCTTGTATGTAAAACCATCATGTTTACATCTCAGGGAACAGACACCGTGGCTGTTTGCACATTCAAAGTGCCTCGCTGCTGTTGCAATAATCAAAAGGGCCATGTTGGGATCAGCATCAGCGGCAAACCGGCTCTCAATTTTACCGAACCACAATGCAGCGCTTGAGTGTTTTGACGTATCACACACACGACACAATTAGCATTTCAGATCAGAGCATTAACATTACGTTCGAGGCTGGCAGACTGGTATTTACATAATCTGGATGGGTTGTTTTCTGCTTGGTTGCCCGTGGCCATTGGTTTCAAATGTCCACACAGAGACGAACTGCAGACTGCGGTTCAATTCAGTCACTGCTGGCTGTGCAGGTAACAAACAAAGACACACAGGTGGCGAGTGTGGCGTGGCTGAAGGCTCTGGGGGATTATTTTTGTTGTCTGCTCAGTATCACTTTGGATTGGATTCATGTTCGATAGGCCCTTTACAGCAAGGCCTCGTGCGGAGGAGTTGAGAGTTCAACATTCACATAAGTGCATTATTTTCATAGGTGAACATTTCTGCAGTTTGCATCTAGTTAATCTAGAAAGTCACAACTGCAAGCGACAAGTATTACTCAAAATCACAGCAACAGCAGCTGTGGTGACAAAATGCAGAATGTGTTCTGCCCAGTGGAAAGAAAGTTAGTAGAGGAAAGCGACCCGAGTAACCTGCTCCTGACCTGAGACTACTGGATAAACCACTTAATAGCTCTAGAAAGTGAAATGTGGGGGATAAATCATCTTCAACGCCTCTGGATCACGGTCCATCCGATCTCCGTTCTACAAAACCGACAACGTCTCAGAAACTCGAGGGGCTCCGTTCTCAACTCCCGAAAACGCACACAATCGTCCCCGAGTTCCGTCGCAGGAAAGGCCACTTCAACACAACTCTTAGCGGCTGTACCGCATCAGCATCAGCACGACATCACAGATACGGAAGTGTGATCGATCCTGGCTGGCCGCGGGCGGTTGGAGACAGTGGCGTGTGTTCACAGGCGGGACGGTCCCAGGGGGACGGGGGACGGGGGGGTGGGGGGGGGCAGAGCCAAGTTAGCGAAGTCGAACCAACTGTTTGCTTTGTAAATATGTGTGTACTACAAGAGTGTCTGTTCTGCCAAGTGGAGCTGCCCTGGGAACGATGCTCTACCTAAACATGCAAAAGGTGGTTTTGTTATTACAGCGCCACCAAGCGATCAGTCCCGACAGCCAGCATCTCAATCTTTTTTTCATTTTTTTTTTTCATTTTTAGTAAAAAACTGGTGAAACCAAGTAGTGGCATTCATCGCTTTTGTGACCTAAAGTTAGAGGCTTTTGTTTTAATGTCCTGAAGAGTCTCTTCCTCCCTCCAAATGCAATCTTTTTGTTAGTTCGTTGCTCAGGGTGAAAGCAATACATTCACAGTATTAAGCGCGTCAATATAAGTACATTTCGATTTTAAAATCATTCGATACGCAAAATGGGTTCAGAATATTACTTCGTAAACTATTTGTGCCAATTCGCAGTTGGAGCTTGGAGGCGATTACGCACGGCGCGGTCAACGAGACACGAGAGGAGCGCGGACGACATGCGGTGTCCGTTTACATAAATGTTATAGTATCTCAACTCGGCCACGGTGCCCGTTAAAGTACAATTCACATGTTCGGCGTCGACGTGTGCGAACGACACATCCTGTTTCACAGAATACGAAGAAAACAAAAAAAAAAAAAACGCCCGCGGCAAAATTACTCCACAATGGCGTCTTTCATTAGATGATCTGGGACAGCCAGGAAATGGAACTGTCTCACGACCAATGTACCTTCGAAAACATAAAAAATCATTCCACGAAAACGACAAACGCGGGTTCGAGTAAGTTATGAGCAAGTTGCACGGCGACAGCACCGCGGAGAGGGGCAACGTGGCTTCGGAGGTGAAACGCGCCAGGAGCGAATTCACACGACGGACAAGTAGAGCGTTCGCACGACGCGATCGCTGTCTCAACCCGCCGTTTCGTCTCAAACCAGATCAACCAAATCCTCGTTTATCGCAGCCCCTCGCTCAAACATTCGTACAGGAACAATATCCAGGAAGAGGTTAAATCTTTTTCTTTTTTTTTTAAGAACTGTACTGCTCGAATCGCTTGGCACATGCGTAAAAGCTGCTGCGCCTCAACGTCCCAGTCCACCCAGCCTCGGAAATAACAGCAAACCGAATAAATCTCCGCTTACCTGATACATAGAGCAGCATAAAGTATCTTTTTATGCCCCTTTTCCCGTCCGATTTGGCCCACGAGCTGCTTCTCTTCCTACACCAGTGCGAAATGCAATAGCTTGGCTAAGGTAGACAGAACAAAATACTGAGAATACTTGCTCCAGGGCTCCGAAACCCCTCAAGGCAAAGATCAGGATACAATTAGCTCATGTCTCTGCCCCAGTCTAAACCAATCTGCAGAATAAAAAAAAAAAAAGAAAAACTTCCAGCAGAGGAAGAGATCACAGCAGCAGTTCCACAGTCTTTGTTGAGTTTGTTTTTTTTTATAAAATCAAATAAAGATTTTTTTTCTGCATTTACAACAGCCTCACTCCTCCTGCCTCCGAGTTGCCTCTATATTGCCTCCCGCTCGCAGAGAAGCTGATTTTAATCGTTATGATTAGTTTTGATGTAACGTTCCCCCGGGCGATTGCTACAAATGGATGGAGCGTTTCTTTGCCAGGGAGGAAAAGCAGCAGATGATGATAATTATATAGATTGTTTGGTGGAGTCCTTTGATTTTTTTACCCCTTCTTCTCTCCCCCCCTTTTCCACACACACTTTACCTCTCTCAACATCTAATCTATCTGGTGTGTCTCTTCTTCACACATCCGTGCACGTGCATCGGACAACTTGTTGATTATCCCGGAATCAACTTATCCGTTTTAACGGAATGCAGTTAATGAAATCGCCTCTCTCTCTCGCGAGCTTCACAGCCTCTTCCCTGCCCATGTTGGACAGCCTCCAACATGACGTGGCCGGATAAATAAGCACTCGCAGCTTGCCTTGCCCCAATCAAGTCTAAATCAGCGCCCGAGGGTGATGCGCAAGCTCATTTCAAATGTTCACCCATGCGTCATGTCGGGGAGACTGAGGCACTTCGGAGGCTTTTTGCGTTGACTGGAGAGAGAGAGAGTCAGCCAGCAGACGGCAGTGCGCGTTTAAAGTTATTCTTTCTGCGGACATACAGGATGGTTCCATCGTGGGTTGATGTGTGCGGGTTTGTGCGCCACCATTGACAGTTGTTTCCGAGCAGCAGCTCTCCGCGCGCTCGGTGGAGCAAAGCTCGCGTTCCGCCCCCTGCTGTTCACAACGTCAACTGCTGTCCTCTTCTCCGGCAGCAGAGAGCTAATCAATGTCGCCATCTTATTTCTAACAGAAACCCCATTAAAAAAAAAAAAAAAGCAGAACAAAAGTGCGGAGGCAACGTGCATCTGAGAGGGATATTTTTGTGATGCCTTCCCAGTTTGCTGTCGTGTTCAGTGGAATAAGAACGATGGAGGCGAGCAAACAAACAAAGTATTTTCCAGTCCTCCTCATCAAAAGAGTTTTTCCCTCTCGCAACATCTTTTGTGGATGATCAACAGAAACTTAGTGGGGGAGGGGGGTGTCCCTTTGCTGTACAATCCAAGGGCCATTCAACTTTCCACTTTTTGACCAGCAAGTCCCACGGGGAAAACAAACACAGGATTAAAGCGTTTGAATGAAGTCTTTTGCCCTGAAGGTTGCTGGCAGGCGCATGATACACCAAGCCCCAACTATCATCCCACACACACACACACGCACACACACGCACATTTTTCTGCCATTAGTCTGACAAACTAGTAAACGGAGAGAGGATCGCCCTCAGGGCATTAACTTCCCATGCGTTATCCATTTTGCTGACAAACTGAGCCCATTCATAATGGCATCCTCCCACTTCAGCATTCAAAATACGCTTCAAATGTTGCCGAAGTTAACCGGCAGAGATCTTGAGATACACGTGGTGTTTGGTATAAAATGGGAAAGCCTTTGGTGTAATGCTACTGTTGGAGGGTAGGTCTTTGCCTGGGATCGAGACCTCACTGCTACAGCGGGAACAGCAGGCAAGTGTTAGCCGGCTGCAGCCTTTTCTGCTGGACAAATTATCCAGATTGGTTGCAGATGTGAGTTTGCTCCAAAGTGAAAGGGCCTTGCCTGGATGACATCATTGGGATATCAGTTTCTTTTCTGCCACAGCTTTGCTCCAAGAATTTGGCGAAACACATTCTTCCTCTTGTAAAGGAAAAGTCCACACACAATAAGACGTCCTCTCCCTACTATCGCCTCAGACAGTCTTACAGCTTCCAGCTTTACATTGAAGCAAAAAGTAACATCGTTTCACGTATTTATCATATTCACATCACATGTTTTTATTTTTACTAGAACATGCTAACATGTTTCTAATTCGATTTTTTTTCTCAGGCTGTCTGTCTGAATAAACCTGTGATCACCCTCCGGCTGACAAAGTTTTAGCTCATTTTCAATGGAATGCGTTGCTAGGCAACAGCCTGGCTCCCTGTTTGCTTCCTGTCAGCTGGTGCAACCGGGTATCAAGCCACCCATACATATTGATAGCTGCTCAGTTCCTGATAAACAAAGAACAATCACGTAACTCCTCCTTCATGAATTGTTCCTCGCTTCTACATGTTGAGATATTTCAACCGGGAAGAAATCGTGACAAGCAGCAACCGAATGACCTCGCCTCTCCTGGTCGGCGGGGACCCGGAGGGATGTTGGCATGGCCTCAGACCGCGTTCGTACCTGCCGCTCCGCCGGCCACGCCCGTCTCATGGCCTCTGGTTGTGAAAGGGAAGCAGGGCGGCAGAGCCTGACGCCCGCCCTGCGGGGTTGCACTGCAAGTCTTCGGCGCACGCTGGCGTTTAGCTGCGGAGAGCGCCTCCGTTTAGCCGTAATGTGGTCCACGACACGGGCCCCAACATCAGCAACGGTCATGAAATGACCGAGCTTCCGTCGTTGGGTTCAGTGACAGACGTTAGATGTTGTCTTTGTACCCGGGGAACGTCTCGAATGCGAGCTTCGGGAGCCGTGCACGTACATGTCTCTGACTCACTCCTGCAAAAGGGGTTATTACAAAGTGCAAAGCTAGCATGACACTGACACATGAACACACGCACAGAGTCACACTCTGCTCCTTGTACTCTGGCAAAAGGGATCACACGCCACAATTTTATATTTAGGATTTTAGGATCAAGTTACAAGTGAGTTTTTCCCCATGGTACCACGCTCAAAGGCCCCGTTGGTCCGCCCCCCCCCCCCCCCCCACAGTGGGCAGAGAAGTCAGTGACACCACCAAGAGGGGACGAGAGACAAGAGGAGGGGGGCTGCTTGGGAAATGCTGCGAGGCTCTAATAAAATGTAATCCTATTATATGGTTCTCACTAGAGGGCAACAATAATAAAGGTTTCCCTAATAACACAAGCAGACCAAACCCAAATGGAAAACAGCTCCTCCGGTCAAGTCCCGCACTTGTACATACATCCTCTCATTAACCCGGTTGCTGTTGGGCCACATTACACCGACAGGCCTTTGGAGATTTCGGCCGCGATGGCGAGGCAAGAGTTAAGTCAAACAAATGTGTTTCATCAAACTGCAGTTTGGGCTTCTCTGCATGAAGGAATGGAAGGTGGGTGGGGGCGAGAGGAGTGAGGGAATGTGTGCGGGAGCCCCGAGGAAACCAACGAGAACTTCTCTCCCCGCCCTTCCCGCGTCAAAGCCACCCGGGTCTCAGGTGCGCGTTACATTCGCCAATACCTACGAAACTTGATTGTTCGTGTTGGAGTAATCAGAGTTCAGCGAATTAGCATTTGGGAAAATGATAGCGCTATCATTGGTGAAGGAAATAAAAGGATGGCACATGGAGCACCACAAACTAGAAATCAGGATTTGTGGTCACAATGTTTCTAACAAACACAAACACAAACTCTCATATTTATCTGATTTGATAATCTAATGAATGAGCGATTCCCCTTTTCAGCCGTGTGACGTAAATGCAGTGAAAGATTCATCATAAGTGACAAGGTGAGTGAGAATATCAATCATATTCTCAAGACAGCTGGAGTTATTAAGTGAGCCAATGTAACAGTATTACAAAACCTAGAATAACAAAGTTATTTATCTCCCTCCCTCTGCATATGCGTGTGTGCGTGTGTGTGTGTGTGTGTGTGTGTTTACGTGTCTGACAGCATCAGACAGAGAGGGAGAGAGAGTGTCGCATGCCTTCCTGTTCCTGTACCACCCTCCAACCCCACAGCCGCAGACTCAAGGCACTTTCCAGAATCAAACAATTTCACGCAGCTACTGGAGGAGGAAATGAACTGAGCCCAGAGCAATAATAAAATTATACAAATGTTATTACAGACTCGCCTGCTACTGTCCTACTTTAATTCAAATTTGAGCACTCCAGGCGCTGCTGGTGGCAGAGACCTTCCTGAATAAATCAACATTAGCTTACGTCTAAATTATTAAGGAAGTGGGAGACTTTCTTGTTTATAGTATGAATTATTAAACAAGTGTTTAACGCTGTTTTTCTTCATGAATCCCCAAATATTAATTGCTAATGATCTTTAAGGTGTGTGTTTTATCTTTTAGCCCCTTCTGCTGTGTGCTGGGAATTGAAAATCTGGATTTCCAACTGGCACGGAATCTGCCTGCGCTCGCTCAGATAAGCAGGAGATGCACTTTGAGATATACTTTTCCTGCATCCGTATGATGTGCAAATGAAGCCTCGCTTGTGACAATATTCCCGTCATGTGTTGCCATTGTTGGTAATGGCGACGACTGCGAATGTAAATGAATGAATTATGGAGGCAGCCACTGTGAAGGCCATTCATGTGTTATCGGTTTTCTGCTCAGCATCTCGCCGATAAGCCGCGATGTTAACAAACAGACAGCGGGGAAAGGGTTGCTCCATCACCACCTGTCACTTTTTATTTGCCTTTTTCTAATTGAGGCGCCTGCAGTGGGTCTTCTGAACTTTACTCAACACATTCATTTTGTGGACCGGCACTTTGGCAGAATGAACGTGGACACATCATGTCAACCACATCCTGTTCTCCACGCACGTGTGAAAACTCTCCCTCACCAGTGTGGAATTTATTTATAACAAAACCCAAATTTCAAATCTGACTGGGGAGAGCTCTCCTCGCCTGCCTTTTACTATTTAATCTTCACATGAGCAAAGGCCAATAACACCAGACTGAGGCGAGTGTCTCAGGAGGACACAGTCAATGCATGGAACATGACAGAAATGTTCTCATTCAATTGGGCTGTAAAGATGGTGAAGGGGATGTGAAAAGGGCGCTGGCCTCGAGGCCCTGAGGCCTTCAGCGATGCAGGTAGAGGTTAGTGCTGCAGAGAAAAGTCCAGCTATAACTACCGTACGCCATTCATTGACAAGTTCTCAAGAGAAAAAGTGTGAAAACTTTTTAGACAGAAAAGTAAGGAGACGCAGCATGGCTGAAAATACAAAATAGTGTAAATTTGAAGAACAAATTTGAACAGCAAGAATTAAAAAAAGGAAGAGTATTTTATTTTGAGGACTGTGCACCACTTAATCCTCCTTCCTAGTTCTGAATTAATGTACTGGACCAATTTCCAAGAAAGGTGGCTCAGAAATTGAATGAATATGCTAACTTGTGTCCAACCACGCTTACAGTGTAACACGCTCATGCGAGGCTCGCGGGTGCCCTCCCCTGGAGAAATGCAGCACGTGATTCACATTGTGGCCACAGGGTGGTGCTGTTGACACACTTAAAGACTGCGTTTACAGGGGTTGAGAGGTGAAAAGGGGAGTTAGTCTGTGTAGCTGTAAAAACAATTTTGATTTAGAATCTGATTTATGGGGCCATTCTAGTCTTGCAACCGCGATATAGCTGCTCCATGTAGACAACTTCCCTTGATGAAGTGCGATCAGTGGGGCTGATCATTTCCTCCACATTACAGGAGAAAAAAAGATTGAATTGCACCTGTTCTTTTAGAAAAAGAAATAAAGTGCAGACATAACAGATCACCTCCATTTCGAACCACAAAGTGGTATCATTTCCTGCGCTCTCTGCTGATGGAATGAGATTACACAAAGCTATTCCCAGAGATTTAACTCACAAGGAACACACATCCTGGACATTTATCTGGCCACAGGGAGACATAATCCGAAGGTAGATGAGCCAATCCATCATTGATCGGAACCTCTGCACTTCTCCAGTGAGACAAGAGAAACCCCTCATAGGTACGGCCACCATTTGCTAATAATTCCTGATTTTGTGAGGCACCTTTACTGATTTCATGTGACAAACAGCCACAAGGAAGTCACTGATAAGGACTTGGAAAACCTTTATTGTTATAACAAGTTAGTGCTTGCCACAAGAGCTGAGCTAATGCTAATCAAAGACAGAGCTAAACATATAACCAATAAAAATAACTTGAAATTACAGCAAATCACACAAAGAAATACAAAATGTATTGCAGGATCTAAATCTGGGTGTATAAAACAATAACAGCAAAATCCCACATGTTTAACTAAATAGAAAAAATTAAATGGTTTTGTATTAATAAGTCCACAAACAACAAAGAGTAGCGAGACATTTTGCAGGAACACAGTGTTATCCATTAACTGGTTGTTTCCCTGACTAAAGCACTGCAAACAGAGAGTGATGAAGCCTACATTGCTTAGGACCCTAATGTGCTTAATGATTACAAGGAAATGCTCTCCTGTCGTTACACATACAGGAAACGCACCACATGCGACACTAATCCAAAGATAACAAGCCTGCCTTTTTACTCTTACTTTCTCCAATTCAGCGTGATGCCCCCACATAGTTTCTTGACCCGTACAAATATTTCCCTAACACAATGTGCAGTCGCCCTGACGCCAACATGGCTACAAAGATGTAAATGGAGGCCCCGGAAGGAGCATAGAGCAGGATTGAGCCGTAACATCATGTTAGCTTCATGACAATGTGATGTATTCTGCCTTTCAGTGAGACCTCGTGGGCGGGAATCCTTTTCTGCTCTGGATGAGGGACAAGCTCAAGATGGACACTCCAAAGCTACAGGTTCGTCTCGATTTCCGGTGCACGTGATAGTCATACTGAAGACAGCACTTCTCCCGTCGAGTCCTTGAAAAGATCCTTTTTCTCCAGATCGAGGCTGTGGATGGATCCCGGCTTGGTGGAAATGTTGTCGGCCTCCACCTCCCTGTAGTTCCCAGACGGCGCCTTCTGGAAGACCTGCTTCAGCTTCTTCTTCACCACGGGGTCGGGGCAGTACAGGTACTCATACAGTGCAGCAGCAAGGACGCCCCCCAGAATGGGTCCCACCCAGTACACCTACCATCAACACAACAACAAATACCTGTTTTTATCACTGTGACATGCAGCATCGCCACCGAAACGATCAAACTGTCCAGCCGGGGTTCAGCTACAGATCTCTGAAAAGGGTCAAGCTCAATCAGAGGCAGGTAGACCAGCGTCTGCGGCGTACAGCATTAGCTTCCATGGGAGCACGCTAGTGAATATGATATCAGCAGCTTTGACAGTTGCTGACAGTGGTAAACCCCAGCACATCGCCCAATGCAAACACACACACGCACTCACACAACACTGACACAAAAGTGTCTGCGAATAACTCTGCAGAGATAATTGCCAGGATAGAATTCAGCGCTAACGCTGTTTTACACCTCTTTCAGCGACACCTCATAATGTTGGAGGATAAAATGCTCCAAATTTTTGGAACTTTTTTTTGACAAATTCAAAATTATTCTCTGTGCATTGCCTAATATAAGTGAAAGTTTGCTTTCATTATGTTTTAAGGTGAGATTGTTTTTCTCTGGCAATGGTGCTAAAAGTGTGACCGTACAAGGTGTCAACATACACTCGCCTTCTAAATGAGCTACTGCAAATTATTTAATTTTAACATGCTACCATGGCACAACATTTGAACCAGTGCCAGAGGGCTAAATACTTATGTCATACAGAAAAGGCCTGCTGAATTGGCATAGCCAATAGCTAGGTCATGTTTTAGACATTTAAAGGTGCTCTTACCCAGTGGTTCTCAAAGTTAAGGGTGACCATAGCAGGAGCAAAGGACCGAGCAGGGTTCATGCTGGCTCCTGTGTAGGGGATCTGCAGGACACACAACAGCAACGTTTTCAGTCGTTACATTACGTCATCGGTTGTACGTCTTTACGTGCGCTGCCGTCTTACTTTGACGTGTCCACAATGAAAAATAGATCCAACGCAAGTCATTATGTGCATGCATTTGCCTAACAGACCCAGGGAGAAATCCGTGGAGCAGTGCGAGAGATAACGTCTATTTCCTTGTGCGTTCATTTGGCTCTGCAAGGTTCAGGGAGCCCCCGGGAGATTGGTTGCTATGCGATGGCGGCCTCCAATAACGATGTGCATGTGGGTGTGATTCAGTGAGAAGCGTGTGATATCACGCACGGAAGATGCTTAGATGCACCTGGTCTTTCTCAAGATGCATCAGCATGCTGAAGGAGCTGGCATTCGGAGCTTGTCTTGTTCTGCGATGCTTTAATGTGGTGTGCTGAATTTCATTAAATGCTAAGTTGATTCAGTGTTTTCTGCATTGGGAGCAGGAGTTTCCAGCTGTGAAGGGTTGTAGAAGGATGTTACGGTTGATGTATTATAGTTACATTCTTATTTAACTGTTTGCATATATATATTTGCAGTAAACATTTCACTGTTCCTATTTGATCCATTTGCCCGCCATCTTTGTGGAGACAAGTTTGAAAACGCTGCAGTAAAATATTTGCTTAGCCTTCTTAGCCCAACTGGCATTTCATTTCTATCTCTAAACTACCTCACTGGAAGGTACTTACCGCAAATAAGTGACCAATAGCAACAGCAAAGCCTATCGAGAGGCTAGCCGAGCCTCCCAGGTCCGAGCGTTTGGGATCACAGGTGGCGAAGATGGTGAAGACCAGTTCGAAGGTGATAAGGAGCTCCACGAGAAGGCCGTGTCCCACGGAGATGTCGGGGTTCACCTTGGAAACACGAGAATTTCCTTACAAATTCAAACATCACAAAGACTTATCTCACACAGGAGGAGAACTCACCCCAGGTTCTTACCGTGGTTACGCCGAAGGAGCCTCTGACGGCAGCCGGTGTGACGAGGTAGAGGATCCCGGCCCCCTGTGACAGCCCCCAGGCACTGAGCCAGCACGTAGAAAACCCCCTTTGCCAGGCTAAGCTTTCTTGTCACAACCATAGCGGCAGTGACCGCGGGGTTAATGTGTCCGCCGCTGATGTGGCCGAAGCACTGCACCATGGTGGCGATGCTCAGCCCAAAGCACAGGGAGATAAGGACCAGGTCCGCCGGGGGGGGCTTCTCCGCCCCTGCGGCCCAGTTGATGGTGGAGCCCAGACCGAGGAGGACAAAGATGAGAGTGGCAAGGCATTCTCCAGACACTGCCCTCCAGAAGTCCTTGGTCCAGACCCCTTTAAAGGCCACCATTATGCTCTGACAGTTACACCGGGAAAGCAACCTTGTGGCGAGAAGAATAATGAGCAAAATGATTAGCCTACTTATATTTATATTCCCGGGGCCGTGCATGTGGCTGGAGATGTGCTGAAGCCTATCAGCATTGCTGCCCTCAGGCACAACATTTATAACCCCACTTGGGATTTAAGCAAGTGACTTTCCATCACAAAATGCCACACTGATCTTTCTTTAAACATTGTGTACAGGGGCAAATTATCACACGTACTGTCAATGCGCACAGCGCCTAATTGCTGTCGCTCATAGTACCCACATTTACATTCAATTAAAACTAAACTTTGGCAATTGTGCAAGGAAACATTCATAAAATCCGCCATCTCGTCTCCTTTGACAGAAAGGTAACACTTACCAAGTGCAATACGGCGTTCTCCTGTTCTTTGGCCTCGTTTGTGACGTGTTTTCATTCATTAGTCCTCTGGAGTTATTCAAACCGGCGGAGACATCGCTCCGCTGATCACATCTGAAAGTTGAAGTGGCAGTGTGACCCAGTTGTACTTACCGGAAAGCAACAGGCAGCGTGAGAGCAGGAGCAGAGCCGAGGACAGGTCTGTCAGACGAGCATGATGCACACATTATGCCCCGGGATTGCATCCAGCAGCTTTATCAAGTTACTGGCCAGGGCATCGCATCACGCAAATTAAACAGCCTGCAAAGGGGGAGGAGTTGTGAGGTTTGCTTGCTCTGCAGACCGTTGCACAAAGTGACTCCGTCAGCCTCAGCATCTGAGTCCCAGCAGAGCTTTAAAAAACCAGCTGAGCCCAATATTTACAAAACCACTGCAGAATTACACATTTAATGACCATTTTGTCACATTCAAAGCGTGATGACCATAGAAAAAAAAACATGGTTCCCCTAATTATTTCATAAATTAAATTAACTTTTTTATGATCGAAATTTTTGCAATATTGCATTTGTTAAAAGACAGTGGTGGAAAATACAATAAACAAACAAAGAAAAATGTTCATCTACCTGGACTTTCCTTTTCATACTCCTCCTCGGAGGGGAATATTGAACTTTAAACCTCTTACACTTACAATAACATTGAATAATAACGCACTTTATGAATAGTTAGTAAAATACACTATGTTAGTGTATAATATCTGTATATTCTTGTTGGCAGGCATGTGTTCACATGAATGTCAAAAAATAACGTGCAACAGGAGGAAAAGGCCTCATGCAAACAACCTAAGCTAAAAATTGTATTTCAATTTGGAATGTAAACACTTTTTGCAACTGTAACTTCAAGATGTCTTGTATTGTAATTTTGGATATTGTTGGTATCCAAACGTTCCCGTGGTCTCATTCATGATCTGATTTCACTGTATTTGTCAGTGAAGCAGGCTTATAACATAACGCTGCCTTCAGCGACCTTCACAATAAAGTGCAGGCTGTTGAGTGTGTTAATATGTCACGTGTTAATATGTTTTGTGCGCTAACATTTGTCTTTGAATTCCTTCATGCTCCTTCAGGCAAACACAACAGTCATACTGACTATCAAGCGACAGGAAAGTCAACAAGAAAGTGAAGGTTATTAAGACTTTGAGATAATGTGACGTACTCAACAATTATTCTTAAAAGTAATCCAAAAGTAGTATTCTGGAGTAGACAATCGATCTTACAAGGACATCTTTTCTTAATCAGTCGATCTTTCTTTACCGTCTCTCTTATATGCATTAATCATGACGTAAAAATAATACTTCTGTTTGCCCTCCATGTGCGTATACGACGATATCTCACACCATTACGTATTTTCCATTAAACGTATGACTGACTTGCTGTGCTGCTGATACTCTGGATAATTTAAGGTGCTGGACGGTAACTTCTAGAATTTCAACACGTAGAGGTGTTGTGAGAATATGTGACACTGCACCCGGCTAGTTCTCTTCATTGGAAAGAAGCAAGGTTTTTTGGGGGTTGGATCTCAAATCTATCAAACTCTTGCTAATTTCTCAAAATGTCCATCGCTAGCTTTAAGGTTTGGCATAGTTCAGGGTCAACAATTCCCATCATCAATGTCCTTGCTTTCAATTACGCAGAACAGAACAAAAAGTCAACAGCACTGATAAGACGGCGCCTTCTATTCACCATACAATTAGACCTTCACACGCACCACGTGCATAATAATTGAACAATTATGCATGCGATACAGTTTTATTTACAATGGTAAATATTGCCACGGGCTTGCTCATTTTACATTGAAATTTAAATATATGCACACTATACAAACATCAATATTAATGAGCTACATAAATCGTTATAAAAGTCTCAGTGTCATTTTCCTTTATTCTGTTTCTACAGATCCTCCAGGCTTCACACACATCAGAGGAGGCCCTTTTTTGCTAATTAAAAAGCTTGCCTTAAACCCTCAGCAACGCATGCGTTTAAGCTACGGCGGAGTCAATTCATGTTTGTTGATACAGTGAGAGTTCTGTTTGATTAGAGAGCGTTTCCTCCGGATCAGGTTGCTCAGGTTCAAGTGAAGTCCTTTGTTTGAACAGAATTCCTAATCATTTGTTAATGTGCTACTGCTCACCCATGTTGAAATGGGCTTTACGTTTAAATGCAATTTGTAAAAGAGGAGGAAAAACCATCTGCTTGCTGCTGTCCGAAATCAAATGGTGGAATAATCCATGGATTTGAATAAGATAAATGCAGGCTGTGACCCGGGGAATCTACCAAAGGCAGCATGAGCTCATCTGGTCTCTGGTAACAAACATGTCGTCCTTGCTGAGAATCACCACCGTGCTTCATTAGACACGAGCTGCCTCCTTTGTGAGTCTTCTGCATGCCACAGTGGAGGGAATCCGAACGTTGTTATGTAACCCACAGGCTCGACCGGGAGCCAAATCAGTGACCTTGTCTCCAAAGACGAGTGATGTTAAAGGTTTGATTCTTAGTGAAGTAAATGAGCCAAATGGGAACAATCTGCCCGTGGAAGCTCACTTAACCTCTGACCCGGAGATAACAAAACAAGCTGCACACTGTAGGAACTGATAATTGTGCGACCTCGCTGGAGGATGGCAGAGCCGTGCATACGTCCGGCAGCCACCATCATTTCCAAGGGAGGAAAATTGTTTCCGAATGATGGAAGTCTCGATGCAGCGCGGACGTAATTGATGGAAAGGGGGGGATGTGTCACAGGGCACAGCATACGTTGGATTTACTGTTTACCAGAACCCCAAATAAGACAAGAATTACACTGGCTGGCTGCCTGGCTGAAAGAAATCATAAATCATGTACATGAGTCAAGTTTTCTGCCCTGTCCACAGGCAGAGTTTCACTCATAGTATCCATCTCAATGATTAAGCAGAATGCTGGCAGGAGGGATTTCCTGTTTGAAGGGAGGGCTGCGTATAAAACGGTCAATCACACGGTGCAGTAAATGTCAGCTTGTGTTCAAAAGGCAGAGCATTGGGGTGGCTTCTTCAGTACCACTCACTTTGGTTTCATAACAGACACAAAAGTTGGACAACGGTATAATTCACTATATCTCTACGGTATACGTCAAAGAACTGCATAAACGAAGGCTATCAACAATAGGTGAGTGTAAAGTGTGATGTGTATTTCAAAAAGAAAGATCATATTACGACTTTAGTGACACATCTGTCATGATAATATGCATCAGTAAAGGAAGATAACAAACGGGAACAGCATCTCAATAATAGATCAATACACTGTATATCAGCAGGCAGCAGATCGTTGGTCCAACTCAGATCCTGCGGTTATTTGTTATGAAATATGAAATAATAGTATTATATAATATTATTAAAGCCCAAAATGAATTAGCTGTGGATTATCTGAAAAGGCGCAATGCATTTGTGACGTGTATGAATGATTTGGGTCACTGCAACACCGTTCCGTGTGAAAAAAGCCATTCCCACTTCCCTTCGTGCCGCAGGCCGTGATGACACGCAGCACAAATGCCAAACATTAACTGTGTTCTACTCAGTTCTCAAACAGATCAGTAATTTCCCTGTGAGTCGGCCGAACCAAAATGTAATTAGTTCGAGCAGCTGGCAAAGCCTTTGGTCTGATAAACACACACACTTTCTATTTCTTTCACTCTCCCTTTCTGTCTGTGTTTCCACCCGTCCGTCCCTCACAAGTACTCCGACCTTGAGATTATAGTGCTGTTGGACAAAAACAACTTGACAAAATCCCAATGTTTTCTGCAGTGGGGAGAGGGCACATTCCATGCACGCTTCATTACTCCTATTCAGTCGCACAGGGAGAATACCCCGATTTTATACTCGGATAACCTGAGCAAAAGGGGCCATTGCATTGGTTGAAATCTGGGGATCTGTTTTTTTTTTCTCATTTAATTTATTTTCTTTTGCAAAGTGAAAGGAAAAATGTCCAAACGGTTTTGAACCTGTCTAAACTCGTACTTAAACAAGAGGGACAGATGCCTCATTGCAACACAGCAGCCTCCACAGTGCGATCATCACGTTAATCATAACCATAGAAAAACACACTTTGTGAGCTGGTGTTGGCAGCCCCCCCCCACCCGCCCCTCAGCGTACCCTCCCTTGCCTTAGTGACAGTGCGAGGGAGTCCCCCCTAGTGGAGGCTCCTGGTCCTGACATGTATAGGCACTTTCCAGGCGAGAGACACTGTGGCCATTGTTCCCTTTGATGGGGCCAACCATCACCATCATAGCTTTGGAGAAGGCTCAGCCTAATTTACAGACCATTAGCATGCAAACTGTATGTGCATTGAAGGCCCAGGGGGCTCAGCCTGTAATCCTGTACAGCGCGGAACAGATAGCTATTGTCGGCTGTGCAGCATTGTTGCAGTCCTCTGGTCTCCATCTCCCATGTCCCCGATATGGAGGACAAAAAATGTTTTAGCTGGATACCAAATGACAGAAAAGGTCCAGGTTGGAGTACAGTTTGTATCATGATGGGAACAGAAGCTATTTACATTTAAAAAACATGTTCAGTCATGACATGCGGCTAATAGATCACCTGGCCTGGATAGATATGAGGGGCCTTAATGGGGAAAATCATCTTCATCATAAGTCCCCTGCTGAGGATTTAATGTTGGGACCCCATGTCTGACCTCTCTCCGCCTCGCTCTTCTTCTCTCTCTCCGGCTCAGTGTCAGTCTCACTCATTGATCACGACTTCAAAGACATTCGGCTTCCACTGCTACTGCCGAGCTGTACGAGGATGATGTGTGTGAACAGTAAGACAACGAATGGCCGCTGCCGACACACAGAAACTATCAGCGCTGCAGCAACTCACAGCAACATTACAGCGTGATCGCTCAAATGGAAAATAGCAAACAATTAACTGGACTACTCTCTCTAACACGCACACTCAGATCTTCACCGCCATGTTGCATATTTTACAGTTTCGCGTTGCAGGTTTGAAATACCCACACCCACACATACTCGCGTCTCAGAGCCATTTTTATCTGACGAGCCGTCTTCATTTCAGCCCACTTGTGAACTGGGAGCGTCACATTCGGGCCTCCGCTCTGCCTGGAAAAGAAACAACCTCGCCGAGCATGTCCCAGTTCTCTCAAGATCAGTTTGTGATTTGCTGACATCTTTCCCCCATTTTTTTTTCTTTAGATGGAAACTAAATTCGAGGGCCAGTGTGAGTAAATTCTGTAGTTTCCAGGGCTTATAAACCGTATCAAAGAACCTCTTGTTACATCCCACCATGTCTTCGAGCTTCTAATATTCTATATGGACACTTTCTTTAGATTTCTAAAATAGCACATGTCACAGGTGGTAACTTAAAGTCCATGTTTTTTTTCCAAAGCAACAAATAGCCCTTTGGAGCAGCAGCGTGTGACGGGCTTTCTGACATGTTTACAACATGCTCTCTGAAGAGCAAGCATTCTTCAGATCCTTCACTCAATGTAAAAATGCTCCATTGAAGTAAAAGTTTCTCCTAACAAGTCTGGTAGTTGTGTCTAGGGGGCTCACCAGCTAATTAAACCCTTCAGAGTCAAGGTTCTTGCGATTTATTCGATGCTGCTCGGTGCTTTTGGATTGATTTCTACACTTACTTCTGTGATCTTTGTGTTTTTGTGAAGTATCCGACCTGTTGTGACAGAGGGAGGGCTGACTAATTGAAAGGCTTCCTGCTCGTTAGGCCAACTCAGGACAGAGAGCAGCCGCGGAGTGAACGACGCTGCACAGCCTCAAAGCCTCAAAGCTGTGCACATTTTGAAATCTATCTCAAAGCAGGGAGAAAAATTAAAAAAAGAAAATTCATTCTGTTTTGTTGTGGATGTTGGGTTTATAAAAAAAAATGATCGTAATAGTGAGGTGGGGATCATCCAGTCACTTATATGAAAAACACATGAAAGTGTGTCCGTCTTGCTGACGGATTCAAATTGATATTCATCATCAGGATCACAATTTGTAGATGTCGTATTTACACCACTCTCATATGTAAGGATGCTAACTCCTCCCCGGCCATATAGACACCCTGTCGTCTCACAGTTTACGTGAAAGACTATTTTTCTGAGGACGTCTTCACACGTGGCAGAATTCAGGTGATCTGTTGTGTGTACTTGAAGAACTGACGCAGTGTCGTAGCTTCTAGCAGGATAAAGTTGCATTGAGCAGTTTAAGAGTCAGCCAATGCTGTTTGCTAAATGCCCCCAATATTAGCATATACATTAACGGGATAATACTGTAAATCAGTATTTTGTTTACAGCTCGTTCTACTGCCGCCAAGTGTGCAAAAAA
The DNA here is from genome assembly GCA_021346845.1 of Apeltes quadracus. Taxonomy (NCBI): domain Eukaryota; kingdom Metazoa; phylum Chordata; class Actinopteri; order Perciformes; family Gasterosteidae; genus Apeltes; species Apeltes quadracus. The sequence goes on along the minus strand of CM037919.1, from coordinate 5,300,081 downwards.
TATCAGTTGAAGTTCAAATGAATAAAATCTTTAAAATGTCTTGGTTCTCGGTATGCTAACCCTCTGAAACTCCTTTTGATATCACCATTAGTGCTTGCATCACCTTAGAACTGCATATAGAACTGCAACACAGCGCCCTAACGAGACCCCCGAGCATTTTTAGTACAATTTCAAGTCATAAGCCTCCACAGGAAAGCATCTAAACAGCTGCCCATTGCAAACTCAAACAGGGCTGAGTGCTGTTTCTTTTGTTGGGTTTCTTTACTTGTCAAGCGATGCTTAAGGAAAACCACAACATGCACAAGCCCTGCAAAAGCGCTTGTGTGTACCATTCTGACACACGCAGACAGAATGAACACAGTCTATCTCATTACCAAGCCTCGGTGGAGACAAGCTGTCGGGTTGAAACCCACAGGAGCCTCCTGCAGATGCTGCCAACCATCAGCCTCAACTCTCAAAGCGAAGGAAATGGGATGTCTGCGAGCATCGGCATACGGTCCGTCATTAAAAGGGAAAGAAAATGTTTATTTGAATTTGAATTTCTGATTAGTGTTTGTCCATTGGGTTCGGATGGATTTTACAATACTGCGGTCAGCACTGTCAGTTGAGAAGGTTAACACTAATATGGCTGAAGATGTCTTAATAGCAAAATCATTTGTTGGCAATGCTGCTATTCATCACCAAAGGGGGGGGAAATGGTGCTTCACCTATTGTTTAATTAGACAGAGAGAGAGAGAGAGAGAAATAGCAAAAGATGTGTCCCGACAACTCCTTTATTGACCAGTTTGCTCGATATGTAATTATAATTAGTTATAGCTATTGTCTCGATCGATATTGATCCAAATGTCAAGATGCTCTTGTTTACGCCAAGGTCAGTCAATTCCATTCAAATCTCAGTAAATAATGTGTGGTATAATAGAGATAATTATCCTTCAGAAACACGACTCACAATGAATCAGCCCAAACAACAGACTAGACGTAATTGTACTACACGAATATTCATCAAAATGCAAATTTCTCATTTTAAAGCATTTTATTTGTATTTTAGCAAGCTTATTTTTTTTACCCTGCAGTGGAATTGCAACACTAACATCTATAATTGTTCCGATAAGGCCTTTCCGCTCCGTGTGACCGTAATGCCTGACGGGTCTGCAGAGCAACTTTCAGCTCAAAACGAGTGAAGCCTTTGAAGGACGCGGTGGAACAGAGCGGCCCGATGGACGAGGGAACGGCCTCACGCTCACATCGGTCGGTACCGAGCCGGAAATAACAAATTCTATATGCCTAAATATTGTCGTTACCATCCATTACACCAGTAAGTGTTGTGAGGTATCACTGCGCCAAAGCCCCAACCACTCCCTTTTTTCCTCTGTCTCCCTCCACTTTGAGGCTGAAATGTCACGCTAGCTCTCAGATTACCTTTAGTGTCACACACACTCTCGTGTCCTGCTGGGCTGGTCCCGGCAGAAGCAAGAACCTCATTGAAAAAACATCAACTCCTTGTTTTATGGCAGAATCACCAACCTGAGACACGGCAAAGCGCCACTTAATGATGCTGTCAATTCATTTTGAGTTTGTCTCGCAAGGTCAAATCCTAATGCTGGTGCAACAAAAGAGGAACTGAAGGACACGTTTCACAGAGAGCCATTCTAGCTGATTGGAAAGATAACAATCAGGCAGAATGTTGGATAATAAATAAGGCTTTACACTTTCGACAATGTGTTTCCAGTGATAGAGGCCTTTGTCTGCATTTTGTTGCTAGTATGAATGTTTTTTTCACTTGTGTTTTATTGCCTCCGATGGAGTCTCCCTAACGAGACAGCAGTTCAGCACATTTTTCTCCAACAAGAAAATCTTCTCTGGTGGCTCCTCCCACCAATTGAATGAAATATTTCGATTGACTATGCACATTGAGGCAGTCCTTGGTGTACCTACCAATGATAAAGTAGTCCCTTGTGGAGCGCCATTGAGCCTTGTGCCAAGCACCTGCTTCTCAGTGCACTCCGTACACCCGTCTACACTTGGATGGACACTCGCTCCTCAGTTCTGGAAAACATTTACTTCCTTTTCATATTCCAAAAATAGACTGACGTTGGAGTCTGGCCCGCAGAGGGAAACATTTCACTTGCTCATTTCGTTTACCACCTTGCTGACAGAATGTAGAGCCGCCCGGAGGCCTGAAAGACGGACCGAAGGCTTCGAGCGAACGGCCCACGGGGCAACAGATGTCCTGAGCTCCAGACTATCAAACAAGAGAGTCCACCGAAGCCAAATGAACTAGAGAGAGTCAGTTTGTTACACACATTAGATCAGTTCACTCATTATGGGTTGGACTACTCAGTCAGAGGAGATGTTATATCAAGGCAATCGATATGGAACATGTGTCTGGGTCAACAAGGTAACCCAACCATATGGTAGTGGAGTCCGTAATCACTGAAGAAATTAAGATGGAGTCTCAGTACATTTACCTATTTTCCTAAGAGAATATACATATGTACAGATGGATGATAAAACTCTTTGTTGTGATTGGATCACGGTTCAGTCATTGATCGGATCAACACAAAAGAAAAAAGAAGCAACTAGAACTTTTTCCCGCTGATAAATAATATCCATGTTACACATAGAGATACATTTATTGTTTAAATTCACAACTGGTCTAAATTACTCCAGCCAATTCATTTTTTTGCAACTGTCCATAAAACATTATAAACTCCTTTGAAGAAAGTTTAAACCATCCAAAAGGTGAAAGGCTTTTATTTGTCTTCCTCAAAAACACACAATGACAAAGATTAGGAATAAAAAAATTGTATTTTTATGAAGTAAAACTAATAAGCTGCTTGCAGCTTGTGAAACCGGTCATAGTTCATTGGATGTTTACAATGCAAACAATCAGAGGGCGGCGACTAGAAAAGCAAAAAGTGCCTGTGGCCTGATTGCATATTTTATCACGGGATAAAGATTGCCAGTAAAACTTTATTTCACAGTGAGATTTTTAACGTTAAACTGTGTGTGAAACTCTCACTGGATGTTGCTTTTTAAAAATACCAGCTTAATTGTTGTATTTGGAGAATGCAGGTTTTGCGTGTGCGTTGTTTAAAGTATAGATTTAGAGCCCCAGTGAAGGTTACACAAGCCCCACTTCCAAAATATATGGTCCTGGTATGCTCCTGGCAAATGCACAAATGAGCTCTTTTTAGAGAGTTTTACTCTCTCTCTGAAACGCTTGAGGAGTAACCCTGCTGAGGATGCAGGACCTCTGCAAGGCCTCGGGATGGCGCCAGTGTGCTTTGAAACACAGGAGCCTCCTTTAGATTCCACAGAGACCCACAGCTTTCTATACTGAGTGACAACTACCGTGGCATTATAGAATATGAACTTAACGGTGGATATACTGTCACAGTATGAGCTCCCTGCCAGCTTTCTGAAGCTATTCATATTTCCATCAGTCTCATCCCTCTATTAACCGGATGATAGCTGGGCAATATTGTAAAAAATCTCCGCTTGTGATAATTCAGACAATCACTGTCTGTATGTATGAAATAATGGCTTCAGAGCGATAATAGTATTAGTACAGCAGAGTCAATTCTAAAAGGACTTATACAATACAATACAAAGTTCTATACGATCCTGTATATTCAACTCCAAATCCTGTAGCTTTAAAACATTCAGCTCAGCGTTAATCTAACAAGCCACTGGTATGGGGTATTTTTAGCTACGGTGGTTAACTGGTGTCGATGGGACACATACAAGAAAAAGTTGGTCAGCTAAAGGGCCATAACACGATTATGTGTTCATCACTGAGCAATAAAGCTGCTGCAAATTTAGTTGGCTTTGGAATGGTACAGGCTGGCTGTTTCCCTCTGTTTGTAGTCTTTGTGCTAAGCTGACGCGGCGCATGGCGATGGCCTCGTGTTTACTATGCGGAGAATGCGTTAAAGCTGCTGCAAATTTAGCTTTTCAGTGTTTCATTTCATTTTTAGATTCATAACAAAAAATAAGCGGTGTGTCAACCAGATCAATAGTGTCATCAGAATATCAGCGGAATGTATTCCCCAGTTCCCCACATGACCCCAGGACATTTAATATAGCCAGAAGAGATACTTCCTCACTAGAGATTTCCTTATTTCAATAAGAACATGTCAGACAGTACAGAGCTGCTGCAGTAACTCATACATCTAGATGTCTCTTTCCTCCTTTATGCCTCAGTTCAAACTGCATAATTGGTCGCCTACCGTGGATGTTTTGGAGAGCATGCATAGGAGGAATATTTCCCTGTGGTGACATACATTTGATGCAGAACAAAAACGACATTTTCTTCCCCACATGGTTCAACTGCCAGTGGTATAAAGCCCAGAACCCCTCCTCTGTCTCCTCTCCCTCCCCGCCTCCTTCTTTTCTCTGCTCAGACAGCTCTCGCAGTATTGAACAAAACACAGAAATGGGTCCTCACACGGTCTTCTCCAGTATTGACACACACACACACACACACACACACACACACACACAGTGCATTTCAGGCTACTCTGTGTGTGTGTGTGTGTATTTACTGTATGGTCAAAAGTGAAAGTCACCATATCCTCCAGACACCAGCATGGGGACAAGCATCATTGCCAGTTATATTTCAACAGATTTCAATCCTGCGCTTTAACGGACTCCACAGCCGCGTCGATATGTGGCTGGCACTGCCGCTTGTGCTGAGAGACGGGAGGGGGGAGGGGGGCTGAGCTGGGCGGTCGAAGCGCTGCTTGGGTTTTTTGTGAAAAGGTGGAAGGTAGCCGCCTTTTAAAAAGGAAGGGGGGTAACGGAGGAATTGTTCCCTGGTGGAAGTAGTTGTGACAGCTCCTCACCCAGGAGAGCACTCGTACTGAGCACACACTGGAGGCCGGCAGGGCCACCTGTCACACAGATCTGTGACTAAAGAACTCTATTAACGAACAAGCACCCCGGGGTAACGCTCACACACACACACACGCACACACGCAGAGGCATGGGTGCACTCGCACACACACACAAAATCAATATGCAAATGAATAGAATGGAGCCATAAACCTGGACTTATTAGGTAAGTTAGGTAAATTAGGTAAGAATACAATAAATGTAGTGAAGGATAAAACAAGATTGACTGTCCCATTTGATATGAATGCTCATTTTAATGATCCCATTCTCTAGAATATACCCTCTTTGCCTTCACTGCGCTCTGCAACATCATTGCTCAAAAGAGCCTATTTTCACTTTGCATTATTCAAAGTACACGGAGGGTGTAAATGCCCATGTAACCAAATGGGAGGCGGTGCATGATTAGCTTCACTTTGTCCTCACTCCGCCCGGCACATGACAATTATCAAGATGGATTTGCACCAGAGAGCACGTACTGCCACGAGTGCACAGGCGCATTTGAAAAGATAAGTCAGGCTCAGTGTCGGAATAAAAATGATTTCTATTTGGAGTGAGCATGGAGCGGGGGTGAACGGCTCACTGCAGGCTCGCTGGCCTTTGCACTCGCATGCAGGAAACTTTTTCCTTTATTGTCTAAACAATTACCTGTCAAACAGTGTTTGTACATAATGTAGGTTACTTAATGTGCAGAGATAGCCTTCTGGAACAGAATACCCGCAGGAACTCTCCACACTGTCACTCTGGTTGTGGCCGCAACCAAATAATAATCTCATTTGACAATGCTGCATCCTCTTGAACTCAACGACACTTTGGGCTGTCGGGGCTCTTAGGCTCGGTTTTTTGACCTTGAAGCCTTTTGTCGTTTGTCTCCCGTCTCGCCTCCTCTTTGCCGCTTTGGAGACGCCGTCGGTGATGTTGGATTTGTTGGCGTCGGCAATGTGCTGCTGAAATAATAGCCATGAAATGTGGGATGATCGTTGCTGTCTCTCAAACCGCTCCCCCATTACCTCCCGATCGCAGGCTCTCACGTGACGCTGTCTAGCTGATCCACGGGGAGAAATTTATTGGAACAGGTGGAGCCGTGGACCATATCCCATTAGTGAGCCTGCCAAAAGGCCGGTCCCTGCAGGAGTAAACCCTCCTCTTCATGCTCCATAGGCACAGGCTACTGTATATAGACTTCAATTTATGGGCTAAAACCTGCTTTTATGGCAAAAACAGGGAGGGTGATGAGCACATATAAGATCCAGATTTCATTACCTTTAATAAATCTGTGAGACTGCGTGATGTGTAACCCGTTTTTCGGTGAGGAACGTACTTCGCCTGGGACCATTCAGAGAGCAGTCATTTGCAATGAAAGTCAGTGGAGGAAAATGCACTGTGGGCCTGTTGATGTGTGTGTCGGTGAGTGCATGTGAAGGACTTTGGCTTTGACTGGCTCGGCTGCTAGCCCCCCGGCTCCGTGACTCTTCCCACATGGCAACACATTATGGCGACACTCTCGATTCTATGCGCAGCGCTAGGAATAACGGGAACAACGTGGAAACGGATGAGAGCGACCGTGCGCGGTCGTCTGTTTTCTAAAACGAAAGCCACACTTCAACTTCAAGCGACAACGAACGGTAAAATTGTTCTTTTAAATATTGGCGGTGGCGCGTGCGCCTACGATCAACACGCGACCCCCTAAGACACGAGAAGTGCTCATTCGAGTAGATGGAAGCTGAAGGAAACAGGTCTGTGTTTTATGTACACAACAAAGTGTACAAGGACAATTAAATGGGCCACACTGCGTAAGGAATGAGAATAATGGGCCTTGCTAATATGAATTTGAGAAAACAGTCTGTGTATTGGCGTAGCTGGCCACTCGAGGACCGACTGACTGGTGAAGGACACACAGCGCATAGTGTCCTCCGCTCGGGGGTTTGACCTGTGCGCCCCGTCGGGGGCTTCAGTGCTTCGTAATGTCCGCCTCTATTATGATGGATTGTTGTTGAATGTTGAAGCATAAAGGGACTGTGTGAAAGAAGCTCCTTTCTTCTGTTGGACTGATACAAACGGCATGCATTAGCTCACACTGCACTGCATGGTAGTCCACCCGAAAATACCTTCTTGTTACTTTGTTTAGTTCACACGTGGCAATTGTGGAAATGTTTTTTTGTTACTTTAAAGAAGTATCTGGTTGCCCACTGTTTCCCGAAGGCACTCTGACAACTTGTAGGGAGAGAGAGGACGCACTTGTTGCCATGGCAGAGAATGATCCTGTCTGTTCAGCGAAACCATACGAGAGAGCTGCAACACAATCATGCGCCTTGTCCTCCTTGTTCGTTGCTGTTTATTTGGGATTGACTGAAGAATAAGTATACGTATACGTACGTAGTATACGTAATCATCCTTATCAACGGATGAAGGTGTTTTTGTATTTAAAAAAGCTGCCTCACCAAGCAGTAATCCTCCTTCTCCCTTTATGCTGTCTTCTTCTCCTTCAAACCAAGCACATAAAGAAGATCCACCGTGAGTTCCTTATATGATTCCTTAATTGTAACAATAATAACTTAATTCAATTGTTGCACTATTCTCCCGGGAGTAAAAAGGTTACTAAAGATTCAGTTCATGAGTCTGAGCAAAATGGGTAATGTCAGAATTATAATAAGAAAGTTCCATCTCATTTTTTGTGACCTTTTGTTTGAATACTGCCTCCGAGTGTGTACTTTACAGCCAAATCAATACGTCCACCACGGCTCTGTCTATGCAAAACAACGCCCACTGGCGCCATGTTGCGCTTAGCATATTATGTTCAATAATTTACTAATTAGTTTTTTTAAAGTCTGCAACGAGCAGCTGAAATCAGAGGACTGTACGGTATTTACATAACGGCACATAAACACGGAGGTTTTCCCCGGGCTGAGGAGGGAATCGATACGGCTCGGCGAAAGGTCTCTTACAGCGAGGCCCGAACAGCTTGAACCCTGGAGACCCGAAGGCCGTCAAACACGCCTTTTCCCCACAGCGGAAATCAAAGTTTGAAAGTTCCGTCTTGAGCAGGTCACGTCCACCACCACGTCGATACAAGGCAACGCCCTTCAGGGAGAGACGGCGCCCTTTCTCACTCGGGAAGTGCGTTTCGCAATCGGGAAAGAATCCATCTGATGCACCCCTGGACTGCTTGACGAACTACGTTAAAGTGCCCATATTATGGAAAAAAAACACTTTTTCTGGGATTTGGGGTGTTATTGTGTGTCTCTGGGGCTTCCACACGCATACAAACTTGGAAGAAAATCCATCCATGCTGTTTTGAGTTTTCTGAATTGATCTCGTTTTCAGCCTCTGGGGGAGCTGTTCAAAATCTCCAAGGTTTTCTACGTCACAAACCAAAATATTTCAATATTCTCACCCCCCTCACAGCATACGTACAGTGGCTCCACCCACCAGCTACAGCAGTAACTTCTCAGATAGCGGGGTGCTTATAAGACATAACTTCAACTCCAGTCCCGTTTTCCAATCCCAATTTATGCGCAACCATATGTCCCCCCCACCTCCCCCCCCGTCAGCCGGCCCGCCGAAAGTGTCCCTGATTTGGGGTTGGGAGAGTTGGCAACCCTACATGTCCGTGCAAAAGTTAACCTGCTAGTGGTGGTAACAGTCAGTGGGGCGTGAGCAAAGAATCTACAAGCAGCTGTGGGCGTGGCCAAACGAGCTGTAGATCATGAATATGTAATGAGCAGCAGAAAGCAGCGCCTCTGAAAGGGGCTGAAACAGAGGGGAGTAGAGGGAGGTAACCATCGTTTTCTACAAGCTATTTCCAGCAAAAAACTTCAGTAACATGTTTTCTGGAACTCAAAGACCTATTTTAACTTGTTGAAAAATAATCAAAATATGGGCCCTTTAACGCTGCATCACCACCGCTTGCTTTTCTAGCACCTTTAAGGGGTTTTTCTGACTCACCCAAAAGGTGCAGCCCTGCAATTGCCTTTCAAAACAAAGTACATCTGAGACAGCGGCGGCGGCCCCCTGCTCGCCTTGTCCGAGGCCTTAACATGCTGCAATCCTGAGACCCCCCTCTGGCCCCTCCTCTGGCCCCCGACAAACTGCACGCTGGATGTTTGGAAGCGTGTCTTGAGTGCCAACCTTCATGCTCAACTTGACGGCCGGGTCACAAAGCGGCACGCACCCATGCAATTGGTGTCATTGCGGATTACTCAAAACTATTTTTGGCCCCACGTGATGTTTTTTTTCCGTTGCCTTTTTTTCTTCTTTTCTCCTCCCCTCACTACATCCTGTGCACCCAAAAGAAATCCAGCCATGTTCCTTGTAGATTAAGATGTTTTGGAAAAAAAAGACGTAATTAATAAGTAAATAGATGAATTGTGTCTCGTAAAAGTTTAACATCCCCCTTTCTCGGAAGCGCTCGTGTCACGGCTGTGCACGCTCTCGGTTCACTTTTAAGCAACCCGTGCACGCTCTGTCCACCACTGGAAATACTTGAATGTCACTAGCTTGAATTCTGCATAAGCAGACTTTATGTAGACTCACCGAACTCAGTAAAGATCACAGGATCTGTTCCGAATGCTAACATGGACCAAAGCGAGTCGCTGGCCTCAGTGTGAGTAAAAGACATGTGCTCATAAGATACTGTAGCCTGTAAGAGCTGATACACAGAAGGGAAATGAGTCAAACCCATATTAATAATAAAACAAACCCCTCATGGGGAAAAATGTAAAGCAGCAGTAAATCCGATGGCCTTGAAGCGTACGACGAGTAATGACTTCATTAAGACAGCATTTAGCACTTTATATGACCAATGTGCTGCATAATAAGGAGGAATAATTGGTTATTTGTGTAAGAATACTTTTTTTCCATTAGATTATAAAAGTTCCACCATATTCCATTAGAAATTGATTTTTTTACTGCATTATCCGTTCCTCTGCCCATTTAGCAAATTCTAGCCCACTGCACACCACTATGGGCTGAAATCTATATAATACGTTATGTTATAATACAACATGTTTTCAGAAATGGTTCTGTGCAGTGCTAGAGATCCCTGCACATTTGTGAGGGAAGTGAAAGGATTTTCTTCTTTAAGAGGACTTCATCTGACTCGTCTTGATTTTAATCACTCAAAGGTGAACAAGCGATTTGACTACCAGTTATGCAAGGTGTGCTTCTGCAATGTAAATGCTAGTAAAGCCAGTATCTGTTCAAAATAATAATAAAAACCATCTATTCCCTCAGTAAATTTACTGGGCCTTATGTACAGTGGTTAGCAAACTAGTAAGCTAGCGAGGTTATTTAACTTATAAAATCCAGTAGATGATGCTAGAGCATGCTAGAGTACGCAAATGGGGAGAGTTAAAGAAGAGAGGCTAGTTTGTAAATGGGAAGAGGAACAACGGTGAGCGCTGGACTGGATGGATGAGACGATGCAGAAAGAACGGGGCTGGAGAGCAGATGTATCCACCGCTCACGTTCCCGCTCCCGCTGTCGATGCCCCAAATGTTATGGAAAAACACAAGAATGACTGAGACAATCTTTTAAAGGTCTGCAGCATTATACAACGGCATCAAGAACTAGACTGATCCTCATGAGCACCACGCAGAAAAAAGTGTGATGTAACCCTGCAGCGTATCAAAACCACAGTTCAACCACGTCGTATCCGAATGCTCCTCTGGATGCGCTGGACGTCAGGCTAATGGGTCTGATGTGCAGCCCTTCAGGGACTGCCTCTGCTTTTCCTTTGGCACAAAGCACACGGGGGCCGACGTGCGAGCCGGACCGGCTCATTGTAGAAGACAAGTCGAGTTCACTTTAATTCTCCAAGGCTTTCGTCAAGATGCAAGGGTATGTTCAAAAGACTTTTCTTCTTTTCTTTTCTCCGTACAAAATAGAGAATAATTTCTTTGAGCTTATTCAGGGAATCTTTTTGTCAAGCGAAGATGTATTCACACCAGAGATTGAGTGCGGTGCCGTGTAATGAAAAGATGTTAGTTATGCTGCATTCTACGTTTCCTGTAACAATACGCCTTAACCTCTCGCACCTTGTCATCATCATATTCACAGAATAGCCTTCAGAGATGAGTGAATAGCAGATTGACACACGAGTATAACCAGCAAAGTTTCTCAATAGAATTTGATTTAATACAAGATATCTTTTGACAGAGCAACATCTATGGTCTAAAAAAACCCACCGGTTTCAATTAAAGCGAAAATGAAACTGGCCAGAAGCCATAAATATTGGTACAAACGTGTCCAATTGACAGACTCGATACAGAATAAATGGCCTTCTTATTGAGGTACGGCCATAGAATTCTTTGAAAGCTAAGATTACAGGTTATTGTGTGCAGTGTTTGCTGTGTTGTAAAAAGGTTTTGCGCTCCACTTAAGCATGAAACATTGAAACATTGTCCTGATCCACAGTCTCACCCATATCTGAGATCACCAGTCTTTCGTGTTCTATCGGAACACGAAACCCTTTTACTGGAAGATTCACGCTTTTTCACCTGCAGCCAAAGGTTGGTTTATTGGGGATGAATCTGTGGCGGGGGACGTTTGCAACAAATGTTTTCTGCAACTGTCTCCAGACGTGATTCCCTGTACCGCTGGAAGATTTCTTGCAGAGAAAATTAAAAAAAAGGTTGGATGCAGACACCAAAACACGCTGTTGGGCAGAAGTGTCGAGGTACGCCCCGTTCTTAAGACAACACTTGGTTGGCGCCAAACGGAACAATGTGCACGACGGAGCCCCGGTGCTCCGGTCGGTAGATTGAGTGTCAGGTAGGTGTCGTCGAGGTGCGTACCGGAAGGGGGTTAAGACGCAAACGCAGGGTTTTAATACTCAAACAGAGCAAAACTCAGGATTCCACAAAGGCAAACACAGACGAGGGTCAGGACCAGGACCAGATCTGACTAAGTGTTACGTCCTGCAATGCATCTATTTCTCCTGTTGCAGGACGTAACACTGAGACACTCTCACGAAAGACAATGGGACAGGGGACAAGAGACTAACCAGGTTTAAATACACAAGGGAGGTGCAGGTGATTGGACACAGGTGGGAAGAATCGTCAACAAGCAGACAATCACCGGGGGAGACAGGACAAGGCAGGAAGTGAGGCTCACACAGGGACACACGAGGCACGAGCTACAGAAAACAGGAAATGAACCCAAACCGTGACATTGAACACGTAGAAGCACGGACGTCGATCTTGTTGTTGGTTGGTAACATGTTCTTCGAAAACAAGGTCTTTTTTTTTCATCCAGAGGCCTTTCAATGACAGGGTGCTTTCCTCTTTTGTCGTTTTTTTAGCTCCTGCCACCTTTCCGATCAAACGGAAGTGCCCGGGTGGGTGAACTGCCCGGAATAGTGGATGTGGTTATGATGGAATTAGCACATCTGGGATCAAACATTGCACCACATTTAAAGTTGCTTGGCTCACATCCTGCCCACTCTAACATTTAGTTAGTAACCAGGAGTCTCTGAACCTGCCAACTCTGTTTGCATGATTTACACTCATGTATTATTCATAGACAGTATGAGTGGCTGTCTGGAGGAGCAAACTGTTTGTGTAAATGAGGAATGTGAACTTAATAAAGTGGGCAGCCAGTGTACCGTGGAGTCTTTTCTGGAAAACAACAGTCATAAAAAATCCAGCCACATGCAGTTTTAAATATTACCTTGGGCCTCCACCTTTTTAAACGTTTTAAATATCTGGGAGCTCTTTAAGTCCTTGATGTCAGTGATGACTTATACAATTACAAGCTCAATATAACACGGTGCAAGAAGCAAGAGTAGGAGGAATAATATTTTTGTTTAAAGTGAAGGAAGAAGCTTCTGGGCACTGGAAAGGGGAAAATGATTCATATTATTTACATTCATCAGGGACATGAAGGAAGCTGCTTTTGGACATCACTTTGCTCCGGACTCAAGTGTTTGAAACAACCGTTGGATGGATTTTCATGGCATTTCGAACAGACAGTCGTGGTCCCCTGAGCACGAATCACCATAATGGTGGTCCCCCGGCTCTGCATCCAACGCCACCAGCAGGTCAAAGTTTTCACTTAGCCGGGTGAAATATCTCAACATTTCCAACACGGATTTGGCACAAAATACAGAAATTGATTCCCAGAGTATGAGTCCTATTGACATGAATGATCCCCTGACCTTTTCGTTTTGAAAGCCACCAGCACGTTGACATTTTGAGATGTGAGTGGAATGTCGTAGGAAATTATTGGGGGGGTTTGCCGTGAAATTTGTGACGGACATTGATGTCGCTGTCAGCAGGAATTACAATGGCTTTGGTAAAACCCTGAGCTCCTGCACCACCATTACCCTCCAAAACGCATTTTGGATCTTTTGCAATTAGCAACCCTAAAGATATGCCTCAGGTGTCGTTTACGTTTGGTGCTAGTGCTAGGTCAACCACTACGTATGTTATTCTACCTGCTAAACGTCAGCGTGTTCAGAGTCGTTGTGAGCATGGTTGCATGTAGCTGCGGCGTCAGAACTGCAAACACATTGCAAGGTTTGAATATCTTTTGTAAATGGGGGTAGATGAGTCCTAGATGATGCCCCGTTTCTTTTGCAAATGCATGTGAAGTGATTGTGACCACCCCTCTTGATGAACTCATTCACGCAGTGTTACACAACAGCAAATATAAAAGCACAACGGCACTAACTTTGTACGGAAAGGGTAGTGCCTATCTAGCAGAGGACGGACCCTTCTGATTGGTTAAGGTCGTAGTGTTTTCCTATTTTCCGTTTTTTTCCACTCGTGTTTTGCACATCAGGGCCACCGTACTACGGATTCGCCAGACGGACTGACTATCTTCTAACCCTCTTTGTTTTACCGGTGTTTTGTTGATCAATTATATTTAGGTGTTGTAAATAAAAGTATTGGTATAGTTTTTAACCCTTTTTTTTGCTGTCTTTTAGCCTTAGTTTATTTCTACTACTACTACTACTACTACTACTACTATTTCCTATTAAAAGACAGTCAGTCCGTCTGTCCAATCAGGAGGGCCCGTCCTCTGCTAGAGAAGGTTCTGTAAGAAGTTAATGTTGTTGTGCTTTCCTATTTTCCGTTGTTTTCTATGATTTTTCTAAATGTTTACCTATTTGCACTTCAGGGCCACCGTAGGGAGGGGGGAGAGGGGCAGATGGGCCTACTAACCCAGGGCAGCTTTTAAGAAAGACATGTTTGACAGAACAGACGCTCGCCCGCGAAATCACATCACGTCGCCTGCAGAGGGTTCCTGACTTCGGTGTTTAATGCCTTTTTGTAAAAAGGTTCTTGTCACTTCCGAGCGGCAGAAATAGCCACAAGTGATATTTTGATGACACTGGAAATCTGATGATCTAATTAGGTTTACTAATCAAAGCCGCCATTAAACTGATCCTCTTCAGTTTTCTCCCAATGGATCCGTTTCTTTTAGAATTTTGAAGCGGCTAGAAAAGAAAGTAATCAAATGGGATTGCACTGGGGAGGTTGTCGCACAAAGATGCACGGCAACAGTCCCCCCTAACGCCCCCTCCCCTCCCCCTGACAATAATGTAGCCACAATGATTGCACGGTATCTTAATGATAACGATGAGCACGCAGTCTGCAGGCATCTCCCTGCCGTACCCGGCATGTCTCGCATATCTCGCAGATCCACTCACTCACTCGCATATTTTTGTTTTCAATTACGTCCGTGCTCAAAATTCACTGCTATCTCCTTTTTATTCTGATTACAGAGGGAGATGTCGAAAATCAGGAAGTAAGTGTACTTTTGAGTGTGATATGAGATCTCGTCCTGTGGGGGCAAAGCAGAACTCGGAGTGCCTCCTTCCTAACGCCTGTGGAGAACAGCATTGTTCTCTGGCTCCATCGACACCGTAAAGCTTCTTGAATTGGACAACTCCACTCAATTGCCCTCAGCTAATGACTGTTAATCCTATTTGGAAATGCAGAACAACCTGCAACCCGTTTTGGGAAAAGAGATGCACACTCATTTTATTGAAATTTACACATATTCAGCAGTGTCAGTCCCATTTCTCTGATATGAGTGATCTGGTGTGAAATTTGATTCCAGAGCTGTCAGACGCCGCCAGAGCCGACTGGGTTCCCCTCGACTTCTTTTTGCTCAAGTATTTGATGTTCCGTGTAAAGTCGTAAACACACAAACCGAACAGGGAATAAATCAGAAAGAAAAAGCAAAGATACTTGCTTCAAAATAAAAACACAGTTCATTGTGTCTGTTATGTGATATTAAAGGCGGGGTGATTGCGGAGAATGTTTAAAATTCTATGTTGGAAAGAACAAAGGAAGAACCCGGGAAAGATCACTCAGCTGTTCAGGCGAGTCTGAAAGAAAATGTCAAACACGAATAGAATCGTTCTATAATGTGTCTCGGATGAGGAAATGTATTGCTTTCCGATGTGATCTGACTGGAAAATGAGTCTGACATATTTTGTCATTAGGAAAAAAAAAATACAGAAGACTGGTGACGTACTGTGTACTTTACTTCTGATAGACAGAAGCCTTCTTTTTGACCCGGCGATCGGATGAGGCTCTATAGCTTATTAAAACAGGTGGATTTCTCTCTCTAAATGTGAGTATAGAAGGACTCAAGCATTGGGAACCTTCTGTGCCTGCAGATAGATTATGATCCATGGCTGCTTTTCACAGAACCCCTTTCCTTCCCAGCGACGCTCAGCAGCACTAATTAATGTGCCACTCTCCTGGCCGCCACGGAGTCGACCTAATCCTGCTCACGGCGCCACATTTTACTCGCCAGTGACCCACAGAAGCGAAACATTCGCTTCGTATTTGTTGTCCACGTCGAACACTGGCGGCTGTGAATGCAGAGTGCCGTTCACTCCGCATCGAGATGGCACTCTGTTTCAGAGCTGGAGAAAAGCAGAATCTGTGCGGATGCCTTGTTGAATGCGTGAATATGCTTTGTGAAACGTCTTATTTGTCCTGTTTGACGTGTTTCCAAATACATGCACGGCTCAGAACGCCTTGATCTTGGTAGGTGCTGGTTGTCCACCATAACTGTCAATCTCCTCTATCCCTAAAGATAAGAAGTAAAGATAAGAAGAAACAAGCGAGGAATGAGGATCTTTATAAAAAGCATAACCCAAAAAGTTGATGGGATTTTTCTTGATATTTGCAACAACGTATTACTAGCAAAACAGTGCAAGACAAATTTAGTGTAACCTGAGATTATTGTAGCATAAGCTTTGTCATGTTTATATTGTTCACAACGTTATCTGACTTGGGTCTATTCTGGCTCATCTAGGAGGATTCCTTCCACTTAAACCCACCAAGACTTTTCTTCAACTTAACAGAGCGCACAATATCTACCCCCCAACGTGCGTGGTGGGGTTTGCCTGTTCTATTGGTCTCTTGCTGAACTAAGACTATTTTGGTTTATTCTGTCCTTGCATATGAACAATCTCCCTGTTTAGTCTCTGTATTTATCGGTATCCAAGAGCCCTTATCCACTGCTACTTCACACGCTTCTGTTATCAATTTCCCACAGTCGGTCAGTCACGATGCTTGACTCCTTTTCCTTCTATGTCATTGATTCTGTGCAAATTCAATTACAGCTTGTCCGCTTTTGCAGTGGGAGGTTAGAAAGCGGTGTCAACAACTGTCTCCGGGTGAGAGAATCGGGGTCCCGCTCAAGGCTGCTCTCATCGGCGGATGGTTTTATTATGACCGTGTAGCCGCTCTCACAGCCACCCGACCGCCGTTCCTGATGGACGGAAACATCTGCTGCATCAAATCAAACATCTAATCTGTCGTCGTCTCAATAGTATACTTTGAATAAATTAGGGCTGAAGCTAATGATTGTATAATATATGTATATCAACTAGTGGTGGGCCGTTATCGGCGTTAGCGTGCTGCGTTATGGTGAGACTCTTATCGGGGATAAAAATAAATGTCGCTGATAATCTATTATCAAAGTTGGTTTGGGAGCTGGGTCTATACTACGCAAGCTATGATGAATTTCACCTTGATATTCTAGCGCGGATGTATACCTAGCCAAATTGCACTGTAAGGGTCGAGAACGCGTCCTCGAACCTGTGCCTATTGTGAAATTACCACAACAAACGTGACGTGCCAACATGGATGCAGCTACTGTGAGATGTGGGTTTCTGTTTGTGTGTTTTTTTTATAATCTTTTGACTTGTAGAAAAGATGGTGTGACCGGATGAGACCATATAAGGCAGACAATGTGAATTGTGGAAGGGAGAGCACAGGAAAAATGAAGATAAAATATTATCTGAGATAACGCACCTTTGGCCGAAGGGAGAGCGAGTTTGAACCCATTTTCAGGGCAAGGCCGAAGGCTGCGTGAAGGAGTACCAGGCACTCATTGTTCGGGGAAGGCTGAATGTTACAGAAGGATGAACTGGGTTGAACCAACGTTCAAGGACAAGAGAGGACGGACTCTGAGAGGGACAGCTAGCGAAGCGTGTTTCAGGTCTCCAGGTAAACCTGCGGATGATTGCTCATGTAGCACTTTATCTCTTCCAAATAAAATGTTAACTTTTTTAACTTTAATTGAGTGCCGTATTGGATTCTTCTCATCAACCAACTTGCTTCAGCTGCGCATTGTGCGGCGCAACGGTGTTGCTTTAGTGTCGAGCGTGGTTGGTTGGGCGGTAATGCTAGTTTGCGTCGGGACGTAACACTCTGCGTTCTTTACAGTAGCAGACAGCTGTCTGAGTAAAGCGGTGAGGGAGCGACGAGCACATGCTATGCAGGCTTACCGGGAGAGCGCTACACCTGGACGTGATCTCCACCAGCTACTGCGGGCCATCGAGGACGGTACACCTTCATCTCCAACGCCGGGAAACGCGGTGCCATTCCGTGTAAAGCTAGCAGCAGTAGCACCTCAAGCGGCTAACACTCGGCATGGCAAGTCGACCCTCCACATCCACGCAGATCGAAGAAGCTCGGCATTCACAGGCATCCGCAGTCCCTGACCGTCCAGCGGGTAGGCACGCAGATACTAAATGGCAAACAGATCACACGCTCAGGTGAAGATCCGCGATGCAAGCTATATCCGGTTAGCATTACGCGGCTGTCTCCATGTGATGCTAGCTCAGCGGCGTGAGGTGACACGCTGTTGTGCTTACGCTCCACGGTTGAGCATAGCTGGCGTCTATTACAGAGTCGGTGGTTGTGCGGTGTGAGGTAATGTACCCTGAGAGGGGCCATGAGCTAGACTCCTAACGGCTGGGTAGCGATCTCAGCGCAAACTGCGGGAGTGATAGTGCCATATAAAGGGGGACACTATTTATTTATTTTTGTATATCTGTTATTGACAAAACTATGCTGCTCAACTGTTCGTCATACCTCATCCTGTAATACTTGAACCTGTGTTGCCATATCGCGTCCCACTGCTATTTGCACCCTTGTTATATTATGCTGTGTGTTGTACGTATGTAACTTTATGTGGTCCTGCACCGTTGCACTGTTTCAAGGCTTTCAAATATTAGAATAATTTATGAACAGGAAGCGTCAGGAACTTTACTCTATCATACGGAAACAATTGTTCTCAAAGACTTTTAGTAATTATTTGGGTAGCACACATATTCTGAATGCCTTCGGCAGAATTCAAATCAGCCATTTTAATCTACATTAATTTCAAGATTACAGTGAGATTAATCTAGATTAAATAAATTAATCTATGCCCACCACTAATATCAACTATTCAAAGGATTGTTTTAAAAAAAAAACATATATTGCGACATAATAGACCTAATAGCCTAAATGTCAGATGAGGCATAAGGAATTCGGCATATGTCATAACAACTTGACAATTATTGTTTGACCTGAGTACTTGCAACATAACATGGAATTGGAAAGCGAGTTGGGGCAAAAAGGTGTCTACTGAGTACTGCACTAATTATTGAGTATTCTTCATGGAGTTTATAAGCGAATATTTGTTTTCATTGTGTGTGGAAAGGACAATCATTTAAATGATTTACATTCTGTATTATTAGTCTGGGTCAATAATTGAAGCAATTTTTTGTTTTAGCTGCAGCTTGTTCTCCGTGGAAATGCCGTCTTCAACCGGGTGAAGAGGAATCTATATCGCCAATGAATCACCGCAGCCTTGGTGTGTATGTGTGTGTGTGTGTGTGTGCGTGTCTCTATGCTCTGAGTGCTTCTTAAATGATGCCTCCATTGGATTCCCTTCCTCTGACGGAAAAATATTCCTATTGTTCTGTGGAAATGAACCGGCATGTAATGGGCCTGATTACATGTTTTTTTTTCAAATCGAAGAGTTGTAATCATATGCGGCTACTCCGAGTTATTGATTTGCCTTCAGTGCAAACACAGGGCTGGCATCGACGTTCGTGTTATCCACCGGTTATCTTGACCTTCTGTAACCTTGAGCGAATGATTTTAGTTTCCTAATCTAAGCCATCTTTCTGTGCGTATACGACTTTCCTGAGCTTTAACGCAGTTATCCGTCTCATCTTGCAGCACTGCCTTCACAATACTTCAATCGCCACCAGCGGACACATTGATATTGCAAAATCCTTGTTAGTGAGCATTGCGTTCGCAACGAATGCTCGGCATGATGCCGTATGTAGTGGAGTTAAATGCATTTCAGGTGGCTCCACGTGCCTCCTTCTAGTATATGAATAGAAAACAACATGGGTGAGAATTTAGCTGTTTTCCCCTCACAGCCGTGTCAAAACCGACTGCTTCAAACAGCCACATTAACAGCAAATTAATGAGGGCTCGCCTCGGACTGCCCATCGCTATTACCGCTCTAATTATTCTCAAAGTGCTCAGTGCCAGAACATGATCTGATCTCACGCGGAAACACGCAGGAGGTTCTGGAAGTGCATTAAAATCTTAAAGGAACTCAGAGCCTCTTCGGGGGGATGGAGACTTAACGAGCTCAACAGCCTTTGAGTTGCCTGGAGACAGTGGCAGGGTTATAAAGCATTAAGGAAAGGAAATCATGTCCCCCTGAATACAGCGAGGGGGGAGGAGAGAAAAAGAAGAAGAAGGCAGCTGCAGAGACTCTGACTAAGCTGTGGGCGGTGGCTGCAGAGGCTGGGATGGTACTCAGGACGATGATGGAGCCTGAAGAGGAGGTGAGATTCAGGATCATACGAGCGACATAATCGACAATCAATAAGACAGTGACATTTCGACAGAGCCCATTTAATGCCGTGTCTTCACTCAAATCTTTAGGAAACACTTCCCTGTAAGAATCGACTGTTCGGTAAGTCGGGGTGCTTAGAAATGACATTTATGCTGTGGTAGCATGCCATTCCTTTTTTTTAATCATGGAGTGAATCACAGCAGTGTTTAATGACATACAGTGTCAAGCACGGCCAAGAGGTACTTTTCAATTTCTAATCTCTTCTCTCCTTTTTGTCTGCTTCTTTCTGTCTTCCACCTTTTCAACTCTTTACAAAGTCCACGTTTCGACAGTTGCGTTGATGCGGTTGTGGGAATCTGTGCTGCCCCGCAGGCAGAAAGCTTCTGTAGTTTGGCACACGTCCGTCTCTCTCCTTCCTTCTGCCTTTGTGTGACGACACCCTGAGGAGCCTTTGGTAGAAAAGTCAAATCCTCCTCCTTCGTTTGTCCCCTGGAGGTGCGAGTGGCCACAGGCCCCAACACACAATACTTGCGTCACACTGAGACGTCATTGCAATTAAAAAAAAAATCTGATGTGTTGGGTACTGCGATAATATATTATGTGATGCACAGCGGTTTATAAACGTATGCAGTTCGTCAACATCAGTTTTTTACATTTTACAGCAGTATGGGTGGATTTGTCTCTGAAATGAGAAAAGTACTTAATCAAGAAAGGACAGACTTTAAGATGGGGCAAATGGATCGGCCGGGCGGGGGGGCGGGAGGGGGTAGTAGTAGTCTATGGCCCTAAAGCATAACAGTATTGTTATTATTTTTATTACATCACTGTCTTATCATTCGCCAAGTTGCCAGTTGGTGTGGGGAAAAACAAACCAAATGATGATCCAAGCGCCCCCCCCCCCCCCCAAGTTGTCCTTGCCGTGTCTGGCTCACCGCCACCGGTATCCGACTGCTGTCCATAGAGCTGCAGAATGTATGCAGATTTACCACGGCATCGAGGGGCAGCTGACGTCAGTGCATTTGGGCCAACGTGGCCTAATCCTCCGAACAGCAAGCGCCAGGCGGTTTGAGCAGATCAACCCACTGAGACGTGTCCATCTATTACGGTGTCGGCCAACCGCAGTAACCAAAATCACTGAAGCTGCTACTGTACAAACGGCACTGAATGGCAACGCAAGTAAGACATGACGTTTGGGATCTTTTCCCCAGGAGCGTTTCTTAAACTGGACTTGTGTGAATTTGAATTTGAAACCCTGGACGTGTTGGAGGTGATGCCTCGACATTTGGCATTCATGTCTTCCATCCGGAAGAAAGGCGATTCCTTTGCTGGTATCGGACTTTCTGTTTAATGCCATAATTGGCTGAAGATTGGAGTTTGTACAATACTCATTACCATACAAACGTAAAACATATTTCTACTCACCCCCCCGGTCTGTATGAACATGACAAACATTATACCTTAGTTTAAATTCTCATGCAATGTCATTTAGCATTAGAAATGAGATTCCTCACAGAGCCACGAGTTAGTCTGCTCTGACTCTTGGTGTTGTTCTTTTGTCTTTTCATTTGTCTTTTAGGTTCAGGGAGAACTGCTGATACGAATCCTGGGGGGCGTTTTCTTCATTAACTCTCTCAGCGGTTGACATCCGTTGCTCTTAAGCTCGCGCTCTCCTCGAAGTGTCTCGTCATCCTGTATTATGTAAATAAGAATCCAGGGTCTGGTAAAAAAAAAAATATATATTGTATATTTGGATATATTATAGGGTCAATTTAGATGACGGAGCATTGCCTCCACAAAATGAAAGCGGTAAATCAGAGGGTGAGGAAACCTTCTGGGGGGGATCGTGACAAACACGATCCGTGGCTGATTTGATTGCCGTTTGTTTTGATGGCTGCTGAAGCATCCAGGTGCCTTCTTCTAATTCTCCGTTGGGCTGGGAGGTGGGAGTCTACGATCGTTATCATTGTTTTTAGGCCGTTGAATCCATTATGAAAGAAGGAAGCGGGAGCGACAACGAGAGCCCAGTAGTTCTGACACTCCTCGGGCAGAGACTCTGCAGGGGAATAGTGTTTCCCGTTTTCATTAGATTTCATTCGATAACGCCACGCTTCTCACCAGCAGTTGAAACAATAAAATGCTATTTTGCACTTTGGCTTTATTCTGTGACCACATGGAGCTGCTACAGAGACGGTGTCGTTTCAGAAAATGAGAAGACGAATATTTAAGAAAACCCGCGTGTCGGGGTTGAGAAGATTTCTGACTCTATATTTCACAAAGCAAAGTAACAAGCAGCACAACTCGAACTAATATAATAAGCTTGATGTATCATACGGTCGACGGAGCTAACATAAAAAGGATTTTTGATGCGGCCTCCTGCAGTGTATCAGCGCTGGCACACTGCTGCATTAATCATCAGGTCCCCAACAGATCCAGATGGAAACGGCGTCTTTCCTCTGTAGAAAATATGTTGGATGAAATGTGATACGGAAATTTACATTCACGTTTCCCAATAACAAAATAGTATTTAAATGCAGCTGCAATCAATAAGGATCAATTCATCTGATTAAACGTCTGTGGGAACTGTTTCGGCATCCTTTTGTATGATTACTATTAATCATCATACTGTTAGAACTTACCACTTAGACTGACATGATACGGGTTCACCCCGCCCACGCCTGCAGGGGCGCCGCCCCTCTGATGGTCCATGGTATTCGCAGTGATGGGAAGTGGAATCATTAATCCCATAACATGAGAAGTGGACAGTTGAAAGCTTGGAAATGAAATTCCAGACTATCTTGGCGAGGTGGAGGTGGGGGGTGGTGGTGCTCTGCGTGGGGGAAACACTGGCTTTATATGCAGGTAGCAACTGGCAGCCGGTCTTACATAAATATTTATTTATAAAACACCCTTGGTGAGCTGCTTTAACTTTACCGTATTTTTAACTCACATCGCACAAAGAGCTGTGGAGCATAAGTGGCAAAGAACAAGATGAGTGAGGGGCACTTATTGCAGCCCAAAAACAGATGCACCGAAGGGAAATAAGGCAGCACATCCGCCCAGGACCTAATTATTGACAGGGCCCACGTGTGCATTAATGAGGGGTTAATCACATGACCCGCATAGTGACCATAAATATACCCCTATGAGAAGAAGAGATGGCCAACAGCCTGTGGAGCAATGCACAACAATGCAACACAATGATGAAGCCAACTGTGTGGCAACTCTGTACGCAGCGTCGCTTTGGCTGAGCAGCGGCCGCCGTGCTCACAGGAAGCAGACGGTCTTCTGCAGCGGGGGAGTCGCCGCTCAATCGGAAAATCCGTCCGCCTGTCCGTCATCTGCTCGATCAATCTGTCTGTATCAGAGCCGGGCAGCCGAGAGGTTGTGTCCTGTCGAGTGGACAGCGGAGAGTCGCCCTCAGTGCGATGTAATGGATGATAAACCATATTGAGAGTGGCATTGACTGCACTAACAGGGGGGGCGACATTGTCGTTAGACGGACTGCACAGCATCAACCAGTCGCAGCGTTTCCTCCGTGGACACCACGCGGACATTCATAGGCTGGACGGGGTAACGGATGAATGAATTACCTCTGTTTACATGGGGGTTGTTGCAGCAGAGCCATCGCAGAGACACATTGCAAGCACACACTGAAACAGGAGAGCTCGTCAATGCGTCACATTAGCCACTGTAAGCTGAAAAGGCTGTAGCCTTGACTTAAATAGCATTTTGTGCAAAACGGCAGCAAAGTCAAAGGACTTTCTCGCACACCTGCTCAAACTGACCTCGAACATTTTCGACAAAACCAAATTGAAAATGAATTTCTGTACATCTTGGGTTTTTTGAAGCCTCCTGCTAAAGAAGTTCCACACCGACGACATGTTTTGTGTATGTGTGTGTGTAGGTGTGCGTCTGTGTGCGTCTGTGATGTTACTGTTTATGCCTGTGTGCGTGTGACCGTCATGCAGCACACTTGTGGTAAATGAGATTGAACTTCTGATGAAGTTTCATTATGACACTTGCAAAACTGGAGGTTCAGCTGGAGGTCTACGATCAAAAAAAAGAATCCAGAAATGAGATGATCGTCACATTTATTGGCGTAATTGTGTGTGTGTACACCCGGTAACTGGAACATCAATGGTTTGTTGCATATTATATGTCATACACATGTCTATTGAGCTGGCTGCAGTGTTAAATCTATTCCCTGTTCATGTGCACAATACTACTGATGGGATGACTGGGGCCGGAGTAACACAGTGTGCTACATTCAGTCAACTCTGAGTGCATGTGACTAACCTTTGACCTGCTTCTACGAAGTGAGTAGAGTTTGTCACTTCGGGTCCCGCTGGCTGAAGATTAAGCTAGCAGGTGCGGTTTTTTTTTTACGAGTTGCACAATGAAGACGTAATAATTAAGATTGCCATCACTGGTGGAGCTCGTGGACAATTTGGGAGAAAACTGAAGACAATAGGCTGCTTAAAAACTTCATTATCAACGCACAGACAGGGGAGGGGAATAGAAACCAAAGAAAGCCGAGTTCACGCTCAACACGAACAATGATGATAATGATGAAGAAGATTACAAAACTGACTTGGAGAAGAAGTCTGTTTAAAAGACACATTTCTCTGCACACTCTATGTGGCAGAATTTGCCTCCGTAGAGAAATATGGGACTGAATTCAGGTAAAAGAAGATGACGACGACAATGAAGTGATCAGAGGCCAGATTGTATTTGGTGTGAATGAACAGCGGCTCTAAAGGGAGACTTTTCGACATGAGAGACGCTCGCAGAAACTACTAGAGCACAAGCGATGAGTGCAGCTACCCAGAAGACAGCTGTGTGGTGGAAGAAAAAAAAAAAAAAACACACACACACACAAGGACAGCTAACCCCGGCATAGAGGACAAGAACGGCCCATTCCACACACAGAACGGTTGGGTGGGCGAGGGAGGAGAGACACAACCCCGCAGCTGTTGCGAGACAGCCACTTGCAGACTCGCCCGTCCCCCGACACGGTGACCCGGTCGACACTCGGCTGACACCGCTTCGGCCCATCGGAGTGAGAGGGATGACGCTGCCGGGGTGCAGCGCAAAACAGACGCGCTGCTCAGGGAGGGACCCAAAGAACCGAAGCCCTGGAAGGAAGGAAGGAAGGAAGGAAGGAAGGAAGGAAGTGCCGAGGCCGGTGCCGCATGGCAGCAGCGCTTCCAGGCCGGGCACCAGGGGGGCGCTATTGATCTCACACAGACGTCCTCGTAACTCCTCCAAACGCTAGCGTTTTCCCTTTGGTTCTGGAATTACCCAGAAGGACTGGATGTTTCAGAAGAGCACTTCTCCAGCCCCGCAGTGCCTGAAGTTGCCCACTCATCTCTCAAATCAGCAAAAAAAACCAAACACCACCACTGCAGCGGCGCCACAGGAGAGGAGCCAAGCGGCCTCCGGAGTTGCACCTCGGGTAGCACTGTTAACGCGGCGATCCAGCCATCGGTACGACAACATCAGCAACTGCAGACGAGACGGACGCCGCCCGAGGTTGCGGGGGTTGGGGGTTGGTGGGGGGGGGGGGGGGGGGGGTGGGGTGACACCACGCAGCACCCAGATGAGCTCAGACTGAATCAGACCAACCGGAAGATGAGCAGAGCAGATCAGTGGAGCGAGGGTCCTTAAAAGAGAGATATTACTGTTCTAGACTATGCGAAAAGCTAAATTGTTTTGGAATAGTTGCGAGACAGAAACAAAACTTGTAAAATAAAATAAATCATCTCCACGATGTATGATCTGCTGAGTAACACAGTGCAGCATTTTTGTATCTTCACTAAAGCGGAGATGCATTCAAGTCTCTGTATATCGAGTTATTACAGACAGTTTGGAATCATTTCCATTATCTGTTATGTATCTTTTCGTCAAAGTTCACCGCTGTCACATGATTCTACTGTTTAAATGCAAAGGTTGCCTAGAGCATTGTAGTATTTCTTTCCAAAAATAACGATATGTTGCCCGCTAAACCGTAAATAAACAACCCTCTCAAACAACAACTGTAAAAAGAGAAAATAGAATAAACTTGTTATTAATGAATCAGTGCTGATAGGAAGCGTCCCGCTGTGACCCCTCTTAACCTCCAAATACCTCCCTCCTCTCTTCTCCCGTCCCCCCCCATGTGTTTGCTGTACCCTGCATATTATGTATTATGTATTATGTTATTGTGTTTCCATGACGCCTCGTGGGCGCAGCTGGGAGCATCCCATACTGGCATGTCAAAGGGCGTCGACATCAATATTTGCTCCCCAGCATGAGTGTTGTTGACGAGGAAAAATGACGCATTCATACGTAATGATATAAAAAGGTTACATTTTTAAAATTAGACACCATCCCTGAGAATGAAATCATTTACAGTCTCATGCCATGTTAATCATTTGAATGTAAATTAAGTATATCTTTTGTGAATTATTATTTTCCTTGTATAATTTGTTCTATGCCAATTTTAATACTTAATATTTAATGAATAATCCGCACCCTTTCAGCCGCATAAAGATTTGCAGATTTGCATTTTAATTCATCCCAGCCAGCGGGCACACAGTTACGCCCTTGTTTATGATTGTGCCATAATTCTGAAGCCCGTCGGCGTGTCATATTTAATCAGCAGTCGGTGCCGTGAAAAAGGTGTAGGCTGGTGCTTACCTCAGACAAATGGCACCTCTTCACATCCTTAACTCGCATCCCCTTAAGTTTGACTCGGAAGGCCTGCCGTTCCATGTCTCCTTGTCTTTCCTCTACCGTAAACAATCCCCCGCCCCGCCCCCCTCCGCCACAAAGTGTCTGACAATCTGTCTGATGTCATGTTTCACACAAACGGGCCGCCTCGCGGCGATGACAGCCATCTTGCATACGGTTTGGAGCTGCTATCGGGATGCCAGTCGACAATAACCCTGTTGATTCTCCCGCCCGGCAGGAAAAAGTAAACGCTTGTTCTATTGAGAGGTGTTTCTTATTGTTCTATCAAAGCAACAGCAACAGCTTGACAAGGGGGGCGAGTACTGGTTTTAAATAACACACCAGCAGGGTTTGACATAAGCGATCAGAAATGGGCTCATGGAATTGATTTGTAAGTGATGATTATATGTGTCAGATGCTCATACTAGTCCTTGGAAATAACGCTTATTTGACTTTTGGCTTAAAAAGACCTGCTAACACGGACAAGTCATCGGTCACAACTGAGACGTGAGACGTGAGACGTGACCTGCTCTCTAACCCCTGTGAAACGTCACAATGCACAATGTGTATCCTTATGTCCTTTTTCCTCCACGGTTTAAAAGCTTTTCGTAGCTGTGTTCCTATGAAACAATGCCGCCTGTCTCTGAAGTAATGAATAATTCCGCAGGATAAGTAGTGGCAGAATGCAGCACGGACAAGTGGGCATTGAGTCGTCAGCGCGACTTCCTGCTCGGGGCGAGTGGGGTTCACAATCAAATGATGCAAAAAAAGAGCAACAATGTTTTTTATGATGAGGAAGATATCGAATCTACTCTATGAGCTTACTTTCCACACAAGTGTGCCTAATTTTGTAATCAGCACTGCTGATAAAATACAAAAAAGATTATCCATGAACACCTTTTATTCTTTCTGCCTTTTTTTTTTTTAACCATCAAACGCAGCCAGGGATTTCAACAAAGTGCTGCTATTTAAATCAATACATCCCTCATTACAGAATGATGAATATTTCATCAGCAAGCCTATTACTTCAAATGAATAATTTAACTGTATTATATCAGTCGGGGCTGGGGGGAGGGCGGGGGTGCAGTTGGGGCCGTGGTCCCTCAGCTTTTAAACCCAACCACTCATTATGAAGCGCTGCGTAACCCAACTAAAAAAGGTCCAGGATCAGGAGCACCGATGATTCTCTCTCTAAATGCCAGAGTACGCAGTTCAGCCCACTGACAGTAAAGGTATCCTCAGCTCCAATTAGCCATGATAAAAATATATATATATATATTACATATATTTATACGTTGTATTGAAAGCATTTCTCTTTAATATAATGAGCTCCATGCATGGCTAAATCTTTTACGGATGTGTGGCTTTTGTGCTCATTATTGCAAAATGTCTCATGACCTGAAGCAGTAATCTTATCAAATATTCAAAGGAGTAAAAGAACTGTGTGTCTGTGTGGAGTGGAGCAATTTTCGTTGCATTCTGGTTTGGATTCTCTCATTTTAAATGAACATTTCAAGTTCAATAATTGTGCTTTAAACTTCTGGTCAACTTGCTTCCACAAAACAGATTTTGATAAGTGATCATGTCTTCTTTGGAACCGTAAGACATAAATTCCCTAACTTACCAACCTTAATGTGTTCTGCCACAGCTGTTTTTTCCTCTTCCTGTCTCTAGTAGTAGTGTGTGTAAGTGAATGCGTTTGTACTTGTGTGTGTGTGCAGATATTGGGTTTATGTGTACGTGTGTTTTTTGGGCCAC
Organism: Apeltes quadracus; assembly: GCA_021346845.1. NCBI lineage: Eukaryota > Metazoa > Chordata > Actinopteri > Perciformes > Gasterosteidae > Apeltes > Apeltes quadracus. Next base: position 5,271,602 of record CM037919.1, on the reverse strand, counting down.
TGTGTTGTATTTTCCTCTCCTTTCTTTGTCTTTTTCTTTGAAATGTAAAGCATATTGAGTTTCTCAGTAATGAAAGTGTGCACTATAAATAAATCCGCCTCTCCTTCTTGCCCCTTCTTCTGCCTTTCTCAATGTTCACCACGGGGTCAACTCCTGCGCAGTGGAACCTCTCTGTAATGAAAGGAAGGTTTAAAGCACAGAATTTAGATTGGAGATTTAAAAGGAAAATCTCTTGAGTAATCGTTTAAGCCCCTCAACTGCGCTGCCGACAAAGTACCATAGCACGTCCTGGTACCCTACAAACGCTTCATATCGTCGGTGACATCGAATTCACTATCATTCATTAAATAAGGAGAGATTTGAACCTCGCAGGCTGAATCCACTTACCCCCCCCTGTGAACTTCATCAAAATGGAGATAAGAATAAGAATTCGAGTGTCTGAGCTGTGCCGGGTTTTAAGCAACACGAGGTCACATGCGGGTCTGGTTCAGTCCGCCGCGCGCGAAGCACCTCTTTCAGTCACGTGACCGCTCGTTCGGCGTCCTTCCCGCAGACAGGTTATAATTTCTGCATAATTGCTCCACTAGAGCGGATTGCTCGCGTGAAGCTCGAGTACGTAATGACATATTGTGAATGCACACAGTGGCGCTCTGCAATCTTCCCGAAAGAAGGCCGCGCTGGCTCTCTGCAAATACGGCACTTATCGATTCAATTCATCAGTGCAAAAAAAAAAAACCCGAGCACGTCAGAAGATTTGCAGTATCTGTGTCCTCCGTGGGGAGAACGTGGGCGGAGGTGGATAAAACAGCGGCCTCACACTCACACTGCATGTTAATCACAGGGTGGGCGTTAGATTTTTTGGGTGATCATTATGTCTTATGTTCTGAAGAAGAATTCAAACTAACCAAAGTCATTCTGCCCTTTCAGTAATTATTATCATTTGAATGGTTTGAGAACTTTTACATATTGCTACAAACTCAGACATTCCTTCTTCTCAATGTGAAACAATCGCTATCAGCATCAGGAACTAACTGACTTTAACGGGTTCAGATGGCGGCTTGTAAGAAGCAGCAGAGCGAACTTCTAGGTTCGTGCAGCTGAGGGAAAACAAAGCATGAAAAGGTCAGGGAAACATCTCAAACCAGCCCCGCAGCTTCTTAAACTTAAGCTCAGTGTGTCATCACCAGTTCCTTCACATCGTGGCCTTTATTGGCTGGAAAAGTGTTTCACGTTGAAAACAATATGCCAGTGTCTCCTCACCAAGGCACCGAATAGAATTGAGTGTTTCAGGCTAAATCATTCTTTTGCCAGAACAAAAGGTAAATTGAGCGAGTGGGCAGAGTGTCATCCGTATAAATAAATAACATACTGTATAAAGTGTAAATACTGAGCTTCCATCCGACACATTCACATAATCTGCAGAAGCAAAAGCAGTGTCCTTCTCGCTGGCAGATACTTGAGACCTTTGAGCCTCCCAGCCAGCGTGTAGCGATGCTGGAAAGTGTCTTTGGTTGCCGTTCACATCCTCTGCAGCAGCACGTCCCCCCAGACCGCACTGATAGCCCCGGCGGAAGGAACTTATCGGGATCCATCTCTCCCCGGATCCTCCGCTATCGCTCCATCCTCGGTCCGAGGGACCCGACTCAATGACGAACCGCACTGTTCTCTGCGGATCAATGGCTCATAAGTATAAACCAATTTCCTTTACAAACGGCACTCTGGGAAATAAACAGACACGCTGCCTCAGGAGCCCGACACCAACAGGCCCATTATTCATTTTAATGCTGCGCAAGTTTGGAAGATACGGCGAACCTCTTGGATTAGGTTAAAAAATAAATCTCACAAAAGTACAGCTGGAGTCAGAGTTGTGTTTTATACTGGAGGCACGAGGAGGAAATAACGCACATAAAATAACTACTTTTACCGAACATCTCGTCAGGAGATTGGCTTTCTGCATTGCTCTACCTTGGATGTAATCCATGTCTCATTGTTGTGTGTATTAGGTGTGTAGCCGGTTTGGGGGCCTGCTCTGCCTGGCTGGGCTCTGTAACACCCCCCCCCCCCCTTCTGTTTCTCCAGCACACACACACCCTGACGTTTTTGCCAAAGTTTGATATCGATTTTTGTCCAGGAATCCCTTTGTCTTGGTTCATTTCGGTAAGCCTAAACTGTTCCTGAAAACGCATCGATGCGTTCAAGGTCGCTTGATCGTTATGCAAAGAATAACCTACAAAATACATTCACGGTGTGGCAGAAATGGAGATGTCGTGCTGCTCTTTGTCAGTTCTTCTGGATATCTACTGGACACATCGCATCCTTCAAACGAGACATATTGAGTTAAAAATAAAAAAATAAACACAATAGTAAATTGGGCAAAAGTGCTCAAACTATTAAGAAGAAAATACTAGACGGAAAAGCTATCAACATACAAGGCAATATCGGGATGCAAAAGCAATACGACGCCGCGCTTTGATGAGGCAAATTAAATTAGAGCCGATTACAGTAAAAGCGATGAAACCCCAGAGATCCTCACACTGAGGGGGAAGAGAGCACAGCGCCACGCCATTTGTCTCCCCTCTTATTTGTATTAAGTAGAAACAGGGGTTTGGTCTTTGTCATCGGCAATGGCATCAGGTGGATGTAATGGGTGTTTGGATTTGACAGGAGGCCCTTTTTATAACCAGATTTAGCCTTGGGAATAGATGTTGCTGTTTTTTTTTTCAGGACAACTGATATAATATAACATATATATATATATAATAATACAACAATTATTACCTTTTCTTTGCTCCTTTCCTCCCTCCACTTCATGTATTGTCTTGAGGCAAACCTCCTGTATGTCCAAATATTCAATTTAAACAACTGCTTGGATGCAAAGAAACTACTCAACTGTTTGAGTGTTTGAAACATTCTGACAGGCAATGAATGATGCATTTGGGGTGGTTTGATCCGCCCGTTTAAAAAGTAAATTAACTTATAATTAAAATAATTTCTGGTAAATAAAACAAATTCTTTACCACATTTGTGGATAATAGATTATTTATTTGTGCTTAATTTACCTCTTTACTGATAAACAGGGACACACACCCATAACTAATGCTTCTTCCCTTTTTTCCTGCAACATTAATTGCTTATCAAACAGAAGTTTGTGTCAAATAAATCTCCGGTCCTTCATTAAAGACTCCGTTGGCTTTAAATTCACTATGGATTGCTGATAATTGAAATGCGGCTGAGAGGATTGGCCCCATGATTGGAGATACTCACACCTTTACCATCTGGGCTCTTTGTTCATGTCGACGGAGGGATTTCAAATGGTTTCCCTTTTGTTTGCTCGTTTTAAACTTCTCATTTGTCATTTAGCTTTTTGAATCGTAACCGAATCCTTCTGCGTGAGGAACCTCCAACCTGAGAGTCCGATTCCTCCTGACTAAGTCTCCTGTGTTTATAATTTGTATTTCCAGACGCGTCGTGTGAATCGACACGATGTCTGTCTTTTTATTTTGCTTCATACAGATGTCTTTGAGACCAAGCAGTCGTCATTCACAGGTGGAGTGGTGCCATTTGGACTCGCCTTAGTTAATGCTGTGCTCATAGACCGCTGTGCGGCGCACCATATGGTAATTGCTTTTTAATGTGTTTGCTTGGCCGGCCTCTCTCAGCTTTCATCCACCTGCCTACTCCGCCTACAGCTTTGACTCCGCGTCTGACAGCATGTTTACAGGAGCTTTTTCTCCCCTCCAACACCACTGCAGGGATTCACTGAGTGCCGACGCGCCGGGTGCTTTAAACAGCATTTGCTTGAGTTCTGTCCTGACTTAATGAAGCCACCTCAGCCGTGTGCGCAGGATGCTGTGATGTTGTATCATGAATTGATATTTACATTTTTCATTTGGCTGACGCTTTTAAGCCATTGTGACTCAGAATAAGAGCGTTTAATGAAGAGGGAAGTGAACCAGAGGAACAAGAATAAAAAAATAACAATGTCTTCAAGAAAGCCAAACTACAGATTCTTTTGTGTAATAGTGTTTTCAGTTGCTGAACACTTGTTTGAAATGGACAATATTTGGGGGGTTGGTTGGGTTCAAATTACTGAAGTATTTGAAAGGATACTGTGAAAACATTACACGTTTTCATAACATGTTTTCTGTTTTTCCCTCAGATATTTAAGCGTAAAAAGCAATGTTGTCGTCCTCCTTTCTGTATGCTATATAAGGACTGCATGCTATTAACAAAATATAGTTAATTTCACGAAATGACCACATAGGAAAGCTATAGTGCTTGGTGAATTAAATACTTGACAAATTGAAAAACTGTGTGTTTCCTTAAAAGGTTACAACATAACTGTTGTAATGGAAATTATAGAGAATAATATTTCTAATAGGATTCCAATATTGTCCAACTATATTTACATCCATGTAGACATAATAATTAGATTAAGACAATGGTTTGATTTGCTTACACTGTGATGTTCTGACATTTTTGTTAATATGTGCTTATAATCTATTAAGACGACTTAACAGACTACTGACATATCTCAAATATAAGACTTCATCGCGATATAATTGCATGGAAGGTGACTGAATAATCAAATGATCTACCACGTTGGCTTCTTAGGTAAAAAATCCTTTATTGCAAAGCGTATTCCTTATTTTTACGTTACATTGCTATTGGCTCACAACTTTGCCGATATCACCTTAAAGGTAAGACGTCCCAGTTGTATTGCTGCCACCAAGTGGCAAAGAAATTGCTTATGCAGGTTTTGAGGATTTTGTTAAAATGTTCGGTATTACTGTGCTATACATGATCATGTTTACATGTTTCATGCAAAGGTCTGTCTATACTACATCATATGTCACATTCTAAACACCTCATTCAGGTGGAATAAATACTTCTATTTATTATTATCTATTTTACCTACTATAACCTGTGTTATTGGCTGTGAATGTCGTGGCCTCTTTACGTGTCTTTTATTCCTCATGTTGTTGTATTCTGGTCAATGGCAATACAGGTCCACATATATATACTGTCGATACAAATACTTCAATAACTCCTGCTTATCAATGTAAATTCTGGTTGGTGTTTGCTGGGAACGAGGAAGCAAGATAAAGCTGTAGTGAGATTAACATACAGAGACGGAGAGGGACAGCGATTCACATTTTACAGCCATTTTCTGCGAAACTCCCGTGAATTCTTTTACACATTTATTCTTGTCACTGCCCCGCTTATGAATACCGAGACTTAGCTTTTCACAGGGATTGTCAAAGTGGTTTGCGATGGTGTGATTGTTATTCTTAGGTGATGGTGATTAACACATGCATTTATTTCAGGTTATGCACTTCTTTAATGCGGGCGGAGGGAGGGAGCCCGCAGGAGGCAGAGGGAAGGATGGAGCGGCAAACAGATGAGGAGGAAGGGAGTGAACGGCAAAAGAAAGCCTTACAAAGAGACACGTAGAAAGCCACCGAGGGATGAGAGTGGCAAATCCCTCAAAACCATGTATTACCGATGTGCATGCAATGTGCGGGAAAGAGCCTTCAACGCCACTGTTGATACACGGAGCTCAGCCTCGTTCCAAAAGCACAAAGAGCACTTGTTGGCAGACAAAATCAGCGCTGCTCTCAGCTCCACAAAGAGCGGCTTGAAGAGAGGCGTGTTGATGTGTCGCGCAATAAAAGCCGCCAGTAATTATGTTCTGATTTCCTCTTTAAAAACATTGTCCTTTTATTGACATTAAGTCAAATTAAAAGCAAAAAAAAAAATCTGAATCTTTCAAAATGGGATGTTTGTGGTGGTGGGGGCATAATGTGTACATCCATCTGAGAGGCAGAGGAGATGTTGGTAAAAAGGTCTCGGTTGAATAGAGAAGGATCAAACCCGGGGGTGATGAGAGATTTGATGGTGGCTTTGCATCATAATTATGCAATTTAACCACTTAAAGGGCCATTGAGACAGCCATAATCGTCCTTGTAATGCTTCCAGCTGATCTTACGCCGCGCTCAGATATTTTGCCGGCTTTCTCGCTGATATTGTGCCAACACCTACCTTTGGGTAAACACCTCATTGTTTTTAAAGGTCACGTCCCCAAGATAGTGATTCATAGCTCATGCGAAAGGGCAGATGTTCTTTAATAAAACCGGAGCTAAGCTCATTTGCAAAGAGTAATATCCATCCAAACGCCGTCTGTGCTATCTGTAATCTTCTAACCGCCCGAGCATCTTATCAGTTTCTCCATCTGTACATAGTCTGTGTGGACTTTCGGCTAGAAGGAGGGCACGCTGCAATTCCGGTGAAGCTCTTGGCTTATGTTTTGCAAACCGCAAGAGACGAAATGTAGTCCGTAGATCTCTTTTGGGCAATTTTAATTTATTACCAGCATCCATCGCCAAGGATAAATATGTGAATAGCGTCTTTGTTGGTGACCATTTGTAGTAAAGCGCAGCTGACCGTTGTGACCGCAGCACACCGAGACATAACAGGAAGGCTCCAATCAAACTCTGTTTCTACTTCAAATATTCAGCCTTCATAGAGTTATTCTCACTTTTATGGAAAGCATGAAAAGGTTTCATGTTTTAAAAGCTGTTCATGAATAATGGACAGGAAGAGGTTAGGCAGGACGAGAGCTTTACTAAATAATCTCTGGAATTCTAATCAACGTCATTTCACGGCCTTGTACAGTATTCCTCATGATAACAAAAAACGGTACTTGACTGTTCACATAGCCCATAGTTACTGTTGCTATGCATATTATTCTGTCACTGTGCTAACACTGGCCAATTTAACACAGTCCAATTAAAGACATGGAACAGAGGAGGACAAAGAGTTTCTCCTTTCTATGTCGTTGCCACGAGTGATTTGCGCAGCTATAAATCTGTAGCTAGCGAGCTAGCTTGTTAAGCTAACTGTAGATGTGTGAGTTGGTTAAAAACATTGTCTTCTGCTGACTTTAAAAAAATAACATTTCAAGCTGAACAAAAACCTTGTAAAAGGTGTCTTTTGTATACAAGTAACCGCTACGTCCATCATTTAAATGAGATCAGTAAAAATAAAAATACTCAATCTGGAAAAAGGTGAGCCTTTCCCCAGCTGACACAGGACTTAAATCAAAAATTAAATCAAAACTCTTTATCTATTGCTGTGGAGGGTTAGTTAGGGTTAGCGTTAAAAGAATGATACGCTCAAGTGTAAGACCATGCAGTCTCCTTTGTTCTCACATAACTGCTTAGTTAGCGTGGTAGCGAACTGAAATGTCCGATAAAGGCGTAAAACAACAAGCGGAAGTCACTCTTATAAGCTCTCTTAACAAATAAGAAGACCCAGACTTTATAATGTGGTCAAGCTGTATTCTGTGGATATACGTTTTCATCTCTTCTTTGTTATGGGTTTAAAATCTCAGACTGCCTGTTCACAAAGCCGTGAAATATTAATAAAGAGCTTTAGCATAACTTCAAATAAGTTGCCTCTAGTCTTGTTTGGATTTGAGCTCTTGCAGTGAAGCTTTTTTTGCCTTAAGTGACTCACATAAAATAATTTACATTTATTTATATATTTGCTTTAACTTAACTTTTACTGTCACAGTTAAAACATGGCCATTTGCTACTGTGGGTATTACCATAATATTTAAGAAGATGTTTTGAAAGATGCCTTTCTATGTCTCAGGATGGTATTTTACCAGTGAACATGTACTTACAATGTCATACATTTTGACATCAAATCATCGATGATATGAAATTTTTGCTCTTGCCACATAAAGGTTTCCATTTGCTCTCCAAATTGCCGCATTTTCTACTTTCTAATGGATGCCCCAGAGCAGTCAGTGCTGCCTATCTCGTTTCCAAGGGTTGTGTAAACGTGCAAAGAAAAAATGAATTTGCTCTGTGCCTTTTAGTGGGAAAGGCTCTTTATATTTTATTGGAGCTCTTTGACCAAAAGAAGTCAAATCGAATTACCCAGCGTCCTTGAATGTTGATAGTTGCTTTGACGGGTTGACTGTGTTGGTGTGCAGGGCTCAATTTGATGTTTTTATGCAAAAAGGAATACGTGCTGAATACGTGCTGAATGTTATTACTTTAGAAATGAGAAAATACAATCTTCATTCATCCATTGCACTGATGTGCTGGTGCATGGCGGGAGACAAAAAAAGCACTTGGGGAGGTGACAGGGCTGATATCATCACGACCGGCCGGTATCTAGTGTGGACCAACTGTGCGGGCGGAAGGGGGGGACAAAGGGAGGCGATTAGTTGGACAGAGCACTTGTAATACACTCCCGGGGGAGCAGTGAGTCAGGCGGCTCAATGCTGCCGTCAGGTTCTCCGGGCAATTAAGAGAGGCGGGGGCGTCAAAGTGGCTTAGCCCGGTGCTCTGCAGCTCTGCGCCAGCGCCGAGAGCAGAGGGGTCACTTTCAACCCCCCAATCAGTCCACCTGTGTGTCCTAATGCAGCCGCCCGCACCGGCTGGAAAAGCCCAGGACGGAGCCAAAGGGACAAGTGGGGCCACAGCAGTACATGGGGGGGAATTAGTCTCCCATTTTGCCATGATTGTCTCTGACATATCCTTTGGCTTCCCTCCCAGATCACTAGCAATACTCATACTGTTTTTTACGCCTTTTTAATTATTTATTGTGGTATTGTAAAATGCACCATTGTCCCTTTTGCTGGGAATCGGCTGTAATGGGTTCTGAACTGCAGGTGAGCTCTTGAGCCAAATGATCCTTGGGAAACACGAGTGAAACCTCTTATCAGAAGAGCTGTACTTTTGTAACAGGGGCCTCTGTTTTAATCTCCTCCATGATTCATTTTTGAATGCAGACACAAGTGATCTCCGCTCCTGGCTGCCGCATTAACGGAATCGATTAAATCCTCTCACATATTGCATGTTGAAATACAATTTGGCCTCCAATGTTGATGAAGTCATGCAATGCGCCCATTTCTCCCAATTTTAAAAGGGCGTGTCAAATATTACCCATGAGCACCTGGCGGTCAGAAACAACCAATAAAACCCGCACTGTGCAGGAAGCATATTAACAGCAAAGCCCCAGGGCAATCGTCAAAAGGTGTTTTATTTCTGTTTCTTCGCCAGTCTGCAGGATTACGAGTAGGAAGGCAGCGAGGCCTTCGGGGGAACAATTTCCAACCCACTGGCAGCACATTGTTGAGCTGGACCGAAAGGTCCTTGGAAGAAATCTTCTGCATCCGTTTACAGCTTCCATGAGCGTGAACAATACCTGCACCCGGATGAGGACTCAAGCTCTTTGTTGCATTTAATTCATTTAGGGGGAGAGAAAGTCAACTTTGCAGAAAGATCACTGTGTCCGGATTTGACAGCAGTCAGGGGCTCTTTCTAATCATGAATACGGCGATTCAAATTTATTCTGAAGTCCTGCCAACAGTATTCAACAAGCGTTCATGCCGACGCACTTGCTCAAAGAGCTGCGACGTTTCGGCATTGCAGAAGGAGGCCAGCGACAGGTCACAGCCGAGCACCCGCCCATTGGGTTGTTGTGTGTATGTGTGTGTGTGTGTGTGTGTGGGGGGGAGGGTTCTGTTCATTCATATTTGATCAAAGAGCCGGTAAATTGAGATGTGTTTGCATTAATTAATCATCCCCCCAGATGCCACTAATCGGCCGTTTCCATCGCAGCATCGGCGCAGTCCTGCAGACAGCGCCTGCTTGTGTTGAGCCCGAGCCCATCGCTCATCATGTCTCCGCGCGTCCTCAAGCTGGCCTCAAGACTGTGACAGAGTGATTAAAACGCCATTGCCGTGGAGCGGCCGCTGCGGGCTCTGCTCACAGGCCGCTCTGAGAATTGGCCGCAGTCTGCAGCCTGTGTGCAGCGTGAAACTTGATTACCACGTTTCCACGAGTTATTGATATTCTTTGAACTTCCGCCGAGTGTGCTGAGGCGCTCTACAGTTTCACTTCTCAAAGTGTTCACTTCCATCACTGTCAGGCTCCACGATGGCCTCGTTTGTGGAAGGAGGTTGGTGAACAGTGCAAATTACAATTTAAAACAGGGACTTTAAGGAGAAGTTAATTGTATTTTATGATGAATAGATTCAGCAGAATTATAATCATGGTATAATTAAAGGATTACAAAGTTTAATCAAACTCAAAAAAATCTGAGAAACATCCTACTACACCTTACCCAAAGTAAGCACACCTGCAATAGTATTGAATATTTTTTTGTTGTGAATAAATATGACTGATCATTGAACGTTTACCGTCCCTCCCTCTCCCACGGCCTTTCCCTTACCTTGCTCTCCTGTCTATGAACCACAAATGTTGCTAATTGGCTGAGAAAATATGGCTGTTTGTGGCAATTTGTCTCCCATTCATGGAGCCTGAGCTGTGTGAACAAAGGTTTTTTTTTTTTTTAGTGCACACGCATTGGACATCGAGCAGACCCAGATGTTCACTGGATTTGAAAAAGAGTGCATTTAATTAGAATTGCTGAGTGCACCTTTTAGTCGCTGAGTGGTTCATCGCCGCTCCATCACAAACAAAACCAGGTGGGTTTTTTGTGCCGTGTTCATAATGCTGTATGCCGCCGTCTTGTTCAGGCTCTTCAGACTCTATATGAAGAGGGTCAACGCGTCTCCATGGATGAGGTCGCTTTCATCGTGAGAGGTTCCCGCCCAAACACGAAGCGTTTACACCTTTTATCCTGATAACCACCGAGCTGCAGGGTTTAGCACCCCGGTTATAACCCCTCCTCTTTTGATGGTCTGGACCCTAAATGCGACCGTGTGGTAGCTGCTCGCAGGCCTGATTCATGCAGAATAAACAGAGGCACCAAATATAACAGCAGTGTTTCCCAAAGCTTCACGGCGGACGGCGGAGGAAGTACTCTGTCCACTGGTGCGAGTGTTGGCTCACATTTGCACATTTTATTGACTCGGGCTCCTTGCAGGAAAAAGTAAGCAGTTGTTTCTGGAGGTCAATTAAAAGGTGCCTATTGTTTGTGTGTCCGTAGCCCTTTTAATTCAATGCCGTTTGGTGGCGAAGCGTTGCTGAGGAAGGCCGTTGCTATGTCTTCTTTGCTATGCATCAGCTCCAAAGTGCCCATCTGTGCAGCACACAGGTGAGTGTTTGGACAGGTGGCCCACGAGAGCAGGTAAAAAAAAAATATTGACATGTTCCACTTCGTCGAGAGATAAACACATCTCACAGCAACAATCATTATTGTAATTATTACACGTTTCTTTTCATGTTTACCGTGTCCAACCTAACCAAGCTACCTGAGCAAAAGGTCACAACAACGGCTAACGACAAACGGCGGTGTGTGCATGAGAGTCACCTCCATCTCATCCGCCTGAAACCCAGAGCTCCATCTTTAAATAAGATGAGAGCACAAACCGATGCCTTTTTTTTATTTACTACATCGGTGAACATCCAGGTTAATCCGAGGAGGGATTATCTCCGCCGGGTGAGAGGGACCACTGGTGTAAAAAGCTCCGAGGTGAGGCGGGCTCAGTATCACGAGTCCCGGTAAGCCGCGTTGGGCAACTGTCCCCATCATCTTTATTTAAGGTTTAATATCTCAAGGCTCCGTCGCCGTTGGCATGAAAATGATCAATGACAGCAGATCAGCCGCATGGGAAGTGTAAGAAACACATCACATGATTAATGACTTTGCCAGTTGTCATGAACTATACTGGTCCAATACAGCGATGGCTTCATAAATCATAAGTGGTCCGACACAACAACTTTTTGTGCACTTTTTTTTTTCTTCAAAAACTCTGCTTTTTCATTCTTCTTTTTCAGTTTCTTTTTTGATTCGCAGCACACTCAGAAATCAACAGTGCATTGCAGAGGGCTTCTGGTCTAATGATGAATTAAACATGAAATTTAAGTACAAACAAGATGCCCCTCAGGGAAGTCTGTCATGTGCTGTCATACGCTAATTAATGTCTCTAAATCCTGCAGTAAGTGTTTACCACGAGAGAGAGCACAGATTCCAAAACAAATTCACGACGACAGAGGCCGGGTATACCTACAGCCTGCTAAGTGCTCGGGGCGAAAGTATCAGTCGAAAAATTGGCTGCTTACAGATCCAACAGACACGGAGCAACACAGGCATTGCATTGGGGTCCTTTTTCTTTCTCTTCGCACCTGTCAAATCCAAAGCCAGGGATGGTCCGTGAACCTCTTAAGGAACGCTTGGATGAAAATCAACTGGGAGAGACGGCAAAACGCTACTGGGCTGAGAGTGGGCTTTCAAAATTTTAATTCTACAAAGCTTGGTCCAAGTTGTAGTGGACATTGTGATGTCATCAAGGGCAGCAAAGGAGCCCTCTCACACCGAGGTTGTTTAGACTGCACTGGACTATAAGGCTTTTCAGTTTGATCTTAACAAAATCTGCAGCTGTGATGCTCAGCCGACAACAATGTACTAAACGAACTGCCAAACCTGAGTCCGACACAAAGAGGTGGTCTCGGCGGCAGGGATGTGGTGGTGAAATTAGAGGTGGGTAAACTATGAATTTCGTGATCATACAGACCTCGACGTGATCCAACGCTACACAAAGCGTCGGGACTCTGTTAGGCCGTCGTGGCTATATTGCATTATGTCATCACGTCTCCATGGCTAAATAATCCATTCCGAACAGGTAGGCAGGCAGGCAGGCATGCGTTTACATACTTCCTGATTGGAGAGTCACGGACCACTCAGCGCAGATGAAAGTGATTCAGACTACAGCGTTTATATGTTCAACAATATGAAACGTAGTCTTAGGATTTTTCAAACGAGAGACTACAAGGCGCAGGGAACTATTAGGTGCGTTCACACTATTTCCAAAATTCCAGACGTGTGTAAACAGCGTTTACATGCGTTTACCCTCCACTAAAGCCCTGCTCGGCGGTGATCATCTAGCGCAGTGATTCTCAAAGTGTGGTATGCGGGGCTCCCTCTAGTGGTACGCCAAAGAATCACTGAAAAAAATAAATAATACTATTTTATTTTATTATTTATTTATTTTTCCTAAACATTAAAGTACAGTAGAGTTTTATTTAATCTTTAAGTACAGTTTTCTACATGTATTTTAGTACAATGTTTATTTAACTTTCATGTGTAATACATTTTAATTGAATCGTTATTTAAGTACATTTTTTTTTCTTCCTATATTTAAGAGCAGTCTTACTGTGGAAACTGTGTAAAATGTTACAATGGCTGACAATATTAAATATACTTCTTTAGGAATAAAACCTCTGCCTTGTTTTTGATAAACACTTAGGCGTACTACGCTACTGTGTAGTGTAGTTCATTATAGTGGTACTTGGAGAGCCAAATATTTTCCTGAGGTGGTACTTGGTGTAAAAAGTTTGAGAACCACTGATCTAGCGGGCTTCTCACATACTGAACCAAATACAGGAGGCTTATGCCAAATTCGAGGTTGAGAGCTCTATTGCCTCTACACATCTCTCAATATGCCGACGGCTGAGCTGGTGGCTGGCGGCTAACAATGCAATCAGAGGAAGCAGCAAAAGGCGATCCACATGTGCCCACATGCACTCGCAGGCTGCGGCCATGTGGGTTAACATTTAGAAAAGAACGATACTACTGGCAATAAATGCCAGTCCACCGCATCTCTAAGTGCACGGTGACAGCACCTTATTGTTGGGCTGTCCGGGATCCCCTTTGTTGGTCAATATACAATCCGATCGCCACTTGGCAGAAAGGCTTCCAGGAATGAGGTTATTTTTATTATTACTTGAATGAAGCAACTAACAAGCCATTTGATTGTAACTGCACTGGAATTGCCTTAAACGGTCAATAATGATTAGTCATTAATGATCTCTATTAAAATGTACACCGTTAATAAGATCTCACTGGTGATGGTTAGTATCATGTCTTCTTTTGCATCTGTGTGAAACATTTTCTGATTCATTATGAGCACCAGCCTTGAGATGCCATTGGATCCTGTTCCTTCAGCACTCGCATTCCTCACGAGACCATTAGGCTTCCATGTGTTCACAATAACTGTGCTTAGTATGACAGGTCACCGGGGTCACTGCTTGAGAATAAGCACACATCCACCCACCAACCACCCACAGTACCAATGTGTCATGCATCAGTTCATTACTCGAACATGCATGTCTGCACACAGTTTGCACAGACAACAGGAGGAGATGGAGAGAGAGAGCGAATAAGAAAGAAGGAGGGGGAGATAGAGGTCAAAATGAATGGAACGTTGAACCTTTACTAACACCGTACATTAGTGACGCTGTTACAATGATTATGCTCGTTAGTTTAACATGTCCTCCTCCATCCGGTCCAGGATGCTACGTGACTCGAGCAAGATCCATCAGCTTCATACCCTCTGGGAGGCTTTGAACATATGGTGCATCCAACGATGTGGGGGAAAAAATTATAATTATAACTTCACATAATGCTTAAAGAGTTATTTATCTGACGAGACATTGATGAATTTATGGCAATTCTATTTTCTCTAATTTTTTTTTAAGAATTGCTATTTTTACAAAATTTTGCACGAGCAAAGTTATCACTTCAACAATGTGTTGATTGTAGTCATTAAGTCTGCCGCTTTGTTAATAGAACTGCCTTTCTTCATCATGATCTTGGCCTCCTCAAGGAAAGACATGCACAACTGACAACTCATTTTGTCTCGCTTTTGGGCTTCAATTCAGCATCCAGCCAATCTAACTGTACTCAACCCAAACTGCAGGCTTCAGGATTTAACCAGATCTTAATCTTTTTATCCAACACAGCGAAGGAGAGCAGCTCATATTGTGGAGCGGAATGACAGACATGTTTTCCAATGTCAAGAGGACAAACCAGAAAACCTTCAACAGACATTTCAGTCTATAACTATGTAAATAAAGCATGTCAAAATAACACTCATAAGTGTGTGCACTTCTCTGTGACCTCGTAAATAGAAGAGGATAACTTTAAAACCAAGCGCGAACATCAGCACATACTGGAACTGCTTGGCTCTATTTAGTGTGTGCTTTCACCTTTCATCTTTAGAACCCAGGGGTAGAAATGCAGCGTCGTCCAGAGGATACGCTTCTCTGTCTAAAGGCCAATGCATGCTGGGACGGGATCTAACCCTATCGGGACCCTGAACAGTAGTTCACCCGCTGGTATTGAAAATGGACGGATGAATGAACGCAGCAGAGTTTCCCAGCTGAGAAGAACTGCGCTATCTTGGATGAGAATGACAAGCAATCTATTCTTACGAGTGTGTTACGCTGCAGGCATTGTGTGCGCCTGCTATATTGGTATGTTGCATTGTAGGTTAGAGAGAGGAGGCTTACCTCGGGGGTTGACTTATGGATCATCTAGCATGAGCGAACTGCAAAAGCAGACGTCAGCAGCAGACACATCACCTATGAGCCGATCTTGGACATGGCGGCCTCGTTGGTACCTGCTGTTAAAAAGACACCCAAATGTCACCCGCCAAGATAATGACACATGCAGCTCAGCGCAAGCAGGAGAAGGTTTGAGGGGCGCTTGGTGGAGGGAAGCCGCGATCTCTGGCATCTCCTCAGAGAACCATCTGGTGGTTTGCGCTCATCTCCACAGAGGTCCTGCGTCCCACCTGAGTGCGTCTTCCAGGCCGAGACTGCAGTAGCAGAGGAGGAAGTCCGAGCGGCAGCGACGGCAAGGGAGGCGCACACGCAATTATACCTCCACAAAGCACAATTATTCCTTCCACAAAGCCCCCCCGAAGCAACATGATTGGCCTCCTAGCAGGTGAGCTTTCCTGTGAGAGGCAACACGAAGCTCGGCAGGAGCCTGATGAGCACAGCGGCTCGGCAACCTGGAAGCTTTCATGGACCACACGGTAGCAGAGGGCGCTTTGGATGGATGTTCCAGCCAGAAGCGGGCGGTGCGTGGGGGCCATGGTAGAAGCAATTTAAGTTGGTCTGTCTGAACTGGCTCGCAGGCTTCTCAGCTAATAAAAAAAAAAAAACAGAAAAGGAATGGTTCCAATTTTGGGGGGGAAAAGACCAATTTGCTGCGGCTATAGGCCTATTTATTTCCCACGAGTCACCGCCGTGCCTTGAATAGTGTTGGTTAGCTTCATGCTATCCCGATTTGACATACCTTTGGAAACCAACTGTTTACACTTGTTTACATTGCTTAAATGGT
The DNA here is from genome assembly GCA_021346845.1 of Apeltes quadracus. NCBI lineage: Eukaryota > Metazoa > Chordata > Actinopteri > Perciformes > Gasterosteidae > Apeltes > Apeltes quadracus. Next base: position 5,255,489 of record CM037919.1, on the reverse strand, counting down.
CAGCTTTTCTACAGTAGCTTTGATGTTATCCGCAGTGTATTATTCATTTTGTTGGCACAAACATACAATTATTTTTTAAATGCCGGCTTTTGCACCACCAGAAAACGCTCAATTTGCGGAGCGTCGAGGCGTTTGGACATCCACCAATGAGAGGTCTTCCTATCAAAGCTGTGTGTGAACTGGAAAATAAACTGCTGTAATCAGCCAAATTATGTGTCCAGGGGCTGACATTCAAAAGAGCGTTAGTGAGACTGAGGCAGCCAGGCAGCCAGGCAACATCCTCATTAAACGGTTTGTCTCAGGCTGTGAGCAGCAAGGCCTGACTCTTTGATTGCACCGAAGCCGAGGACAAAGGATTTCCAAAAAATAAACCACAATGATTAATACCACACGAGCCGAGGCTTCCTCTGTGCGCTTTTTGATCACATCAGATCATTTCTGTCATTGTGGGTTGCAGAATAAATAAGTCAACCACATACCACCAGGCGAGGTGGGAGGGCACCGACTACAATCTTGTGATATGACACAGCTGTCATTGAACACTTGAATCTTCAGGAAAATGATTTACAGTATGAGAGAATGCAATTTCTGAAGAAATTGCAGCATCAATGTTGAATAGCTGACACTACTGTGCATTGTCGGTCGTCAAGCTTAACTAATACCAATATTGGATGAAAGATCTATTATGAATGATGACTATTCAAGGTTTGTTGAAAAGCTGATGTTTAACTGTATTGCTGGCTTCCATCTCAGCAGCAGTTGAAGGACTATGAAGGAGGTGGGGAAGTTGAAGTACGCACAGAATGAATGGAAGATGTGACAACATTGTAGGCTTGGAATGGGTTACGAATCAGGAGCAGCAACAAAGCAGCTGAAGCAATACAAATAGTTAGAAAAGTGCAAATGGAAAGATAAAGGATCGAACATATGAAGTAAGCTGTTAGAGACTTCAATTAGCTTGGGTTTACTAAGAAGGACTCTTAACTGTCTTTGTTGAAACACGATAAAACATCGCTGATGTCTACATCCTTACATGACTTGAACTATGAGTAGTTTTAGGGTTTCCTGTTGAGCACAGTAACTGTGAGAGGCCTTTATTTGGGGGGAAACTAAGGCTTAGCCCAAGCTTCCGTGACATTCAGGGAGGCTTCTAATTTTGAAAAATAAGTTTTAGCCTGAGCTGTCTCTTAATATACACTTAATAAATGCAGATTTTAAATAATGAATAAAAGAATACAAAATGTTTAATTACAGATCCAACATTGTTCTGTGCGATCCTCCGTCTTACCGTCACGCTCTGTGATCCCGCTTCTTGTCGTTACGCCATTTAGTCTGGCATTTTTTATTTATTAAATTTGTTTCATTCAAACATTGGTTTGCACCTGAGTCCTACTTCTCCCGAGAAATATGCGTGGAAGGAGTAAAGTTAGCAAATGCTTTTAACACATCTACAAAAAACATGTGTATTCTTGTAACACCATAACGTTTAAAAGGTGAATACGAGCTGCTGATAAAAGCTGCAGTATTTTCTTTCTTATTATTTGGCCATTGTGTGTGAGACGGTGTTGCAAATCCGTGAATAAATACAAGGTAATTCACCTGAAAAGAAAGAAAGTGGTGGAGCTTTATGTCGAAGGTAAGAGAAGGCCAAGTTGTTGTTGTCTTCACCATTTCAGCAAAGAAAGGAACATTATAAAAAGTAAAAATGTACTACACAACAATACACAAAACAGACATCTTAATTAAAAACTTCATCCCCATAATAACAATAATAACACACAGATTATGAACAGATCATGGGGATATGTAATTATATATCGCATGTATTCCCCCCAGCTTTACAAACTAAATGTGTGCATAGTTTCACTTCATTTGGCAGCCGAAGCTCTTCTCCTTATTGTTGTGCAGCTTAGTAACCTGCGGCAAAGATGAGGCCTTCTCCCTCCAGAGATAATACCGACGGGAGGGGGAACGTCGCGATGCTGCCGGATGGGATGAGCAGCCATTAACGTGTCAGTGCTGGAAGTGGCACCAAACCAGCGTGCAGGAAAATGATTGTGACGTCGTCATTAGGGGGGTTATTTTTGGTACATGATCCGAGGTGGTGGATCTTTGAGGGCTGTGATGCTAGCTGTGCTGCTCATCGTGTGGCCTAGAATAAGACGTTTATTCTATAATAACACTTAACATAGCAATGCTGCAGATCTACGGCTGGGGGAGTTGGGGTACATTTTCTTTGTCCTCTGGTGGGAGCGGCTATTTGTTTTTATTAGTTTAACAGATGAAGAAGCTATCGACTCTCTCGCTATTAAAAGAAAATGGTTGGTACAGTGGTGGAGGCATCACTGCATTGTTTATGTATGCATCCTCCTTGAATGCAGGTTATTACGAGGCTCCTAAATCCACATTTAGCTTCCACTGTTGCACCGGAGGATTCCATTGGCTGTCCCCCTACTCAGACCATGCGTCGTCTATACCTACTCTTTGATTTGTCATCTCGTTTGAAGAGAGGGACTACACGCTGCATCTTTTGAAATTGTCTATTCATCACCAGCAGCGTGCGATCGGGTGAACGCGCGGATGCGGTCGGGTCATCTTGTGTCCGCGGAGAGCGAAGCCAGGGGGAATGAATGGGAGCGGCTCCTCTGCTCATCGCTGTGAAAAATGACCTTTGAACGTTCTCCTGAAAGCAGACAAACAAAATGATGGAAAAGGTGTCAAGGCTAATGCGCCGGATCGTTACCACTGTCGATCCCCGTAACCAGACTCGGGCCCCCGGCCCTCATGCAGCTCTGATTATACCAGGTCTGCTGGTTTGGAGAAGCAAGGACCTTAACAGGCTTTAAAGCTGTTCTACAAAAAAAAATACATTTGACTTTACCCTTAAATATCTTAAAATGATCATTATGGTGCTTAAAAACCCACGCAGCCATGACACACGTTAGCGTGCAAGCATCTGGAATCATTCAGTTCTTCTTGTGGTGCGTTGCCGTGAAGGAGTTGTGGAAGTAACCAGCGGGAGTTTGAAACTTGAAATAAATTGGCAGGGGGACGTGCCGTGACGTGTGTGCTAATCCCTCTCAGCCTGTGAAATATGAATGAATGCGAGTCGTGAATATGGAGGAGCGCCGTCCGCCCCCTGCTGTTTCAGGACACCTGGCCATTAAGCCGCCACGTGCTGCATGTGCCACGGGGGCGAGCTTCTTCAGGTTACCCGTGTGCTGAATGCACGTCTGCATTGAGCATTCAGCATCGCCACGGCTTTTTCTTTTTCACACAGTGCAGTTCAGCGTGTTACCCGTCAGGGAAAAAGAGCACAACAGAGCGAGCGAATCCCTCCAGAATCCGTTCTTAGCGACGTTGAAGCACGATGAAGGACGCTGAAACCTTGGCGTAATTATCGGCGTTCTTCACCGTCCAAGTTTGCACAGCGTGAGCGTTCAGTCTGTCGGTGTCTCTCGACGCGAGGGGCAGGTTGGCCGGCGGGACACAGCTGTGCTCGTCACACCGCACCTCACAGCTTCCCCCCCTTATTTACTGGCTTCTGTAATCTCCTCGGCGTCTTAATCACTGTGCGAGTGCTCACGGAAGGGCTGCCGGTTTAACGGAGGAAAAGAAATCCAAGTCGGCGGCGTTAATTATTCATTTGGAGAAATTGAAATCTATTTGGCCTCGGATTCACACGCGGGCAGGACGACAAAAGCAGCGACGCACACGGCGGCGTACTGAACGCACACACAGGATGCATCCCGGCTGGAATGGTTTGTCACTGCCCGCCCCTGTGTGAGTGTCAGGGTTTCCCCTGCTAGTACATCAGGGGGGGGAATGCAGGAGTCCAGTAAGCGGTGCCCTGCAGCCGCCCCCTTCCAATATCCCCCCCAGAGTCACGGCCCAGTACAAAATGTAAGATAAACATCAGAGTGGGAATGAGCTTCCTCCCTCTCCCTCCCTGGAGTAGCAGTTTAAGGATAGCGCTCGAGATGGAGCCGCTTATTTGAAGTGGCACCGTGAGGGGGAAAAAGGTCACCCGAAGCACACGGGGTCAGAGCAGGCGAACGCGGAGGATCAGACGGCTCGGGTTTTGCGCGTTGCGAGTTTGGCTGTAACTCGACGGAGGAACTGAGGCCCGAGCGCAGCGGCGGGGCATCGGGGCAAAGCCGAGCCGGGTTTTACCCCGTCTTAATTCACACCTTCGCACGAACATTCACAAAAAAGGCCTGTCGGGATTTCCTGTGAGACCCTTAAAAAAAAACCCTCACACACACACACACACACACACACACACACACACACACACACACACACACACATACATACAAATTAAATTTCTGCTGTAGGTTTCTCCGCTCATCGACCGGTGGGAGAAAGTAGGCTGTGAAACATCTCTTCCAATTTCATGACGTATTACACAGGCTGCAAGTGGGACTCACACTATCTAACATTTTTGTCGGATGTAATAGCTTTTTCTCATTGGAGAAATAGAAATGAATTCCCTAACTTCTGAGGTATTATGTTGTGATATATGTGTGTCTTTAGTTTGGGGCGAAAGATGTAGAGGCTCTCTGCGGTCCTGATGTCACCAAAGAGTTCATCCCACCATTTCGGAGCAAGGACAGCAGATACAATATATATATACATTCTACTTATAATGGCTCGTATCTATGACAAGTTGTAAATCTGATTTTTATTTTATCCCTTTGGTTGAAATGCACTTATTGTAAGTCGCTTTGGACCAAACATCAATACATCTTTAATATGTATTAGTACAACTTGTGCTTCTGTCCCTCTGCTTTACTTAAAATGAATGACACCACAATCCAGGCTGCAACATGGTGTGGCTGTTTGCAGGTAAACATCATCCAAATTCATAAAACTACACCAAACAAAACGCAGGGACGATCCCATTCCCCAACTCTCCATCACAGGCCATCTTTCCTCCCTTTTTAAGGGCCGCCCCGTCGGCGTGCTGACTCGAGTGCCGCCCAGCCGTCTACCTTTTCCGCCGCCCGGAGGAGGGATGAGCTACCAGTGTAAGTGCTCTCCTCTCGCCTCCTCCTCCTGCTCCCCCCTCCCTGGCATTCACTCGAGGTGGCAGCCGGTGATCATGGCAACGACGGGGGCCCCTCGGCGAAGGCCGGTCAGGTCTAGATCGGTCCGAGATGCTGGCCGCCGTTGCCGGGGCGCCGTGTTTAATTAGGCCCTTCCTGCTGAGCTGCTGCTGTATATTTCCCCTGTGACACTCCGCTGATCTCTGCTGAGCAGCCAGACAGAGACAGACAGAGAGAGAGAATCACTATGCAAACACTACCTACACACTATGCACCTACACACTGAGAGATACACACAAACCCAGTGCAGCGACACTGGCGGACATCTGCCAGAGGATGAATGTGCATAAGTACAGTCAGCTCGTGTGACCTGACGATACTCGTCACATTTATTTTCCGGCAGATTTCATTCTGCTCACACGCAACATTTCCATTTCCAAAGAGACAGTAGAGCAGCTCAGAGCGCTCAGCCAGTGATCCTCTGGTCTTAGCCCCCCGCGGTGCCACTCTGCAGCAGCGTGCTAGCAGCTCACAGCCTCCAGAAAGCGCCCCCACAGGTCGCAGGGAGCTCGATGTGACTCGCCGTCAGACGTCTAACAAATGAAGTCCTTTGTTAGAGGAGAAAAGCCGTCGTTAAAAGACATTTGCTCAGCGTTTTGGCAAAACACGCTCGGCCTGCGCACGCTGAGTAAAATGAGTAGGGTCGATGCCACTGTTGGTCCAGAAGCCCGTCACTTGAGCTCAGCACTACGACTGGAAACGGGGGAATACAGCTCCGTTCAAAGGGGGACTTTGACAACTCCAAGAATGGCTACTCAACATAACTACCAAGATGACGTGTCTTTGTATGTGATATGGGCTAATGTAGCCTATGAATTTCTTTACACAAAGATCTAAGATGCACGAGAAATAACGGCTCTATGATCGGTTGACAACGCAACTTGCCGAGACACCGCTTGATTGCAGATTCGACGTGCACGGTTAGATTCGGTCTCGTTCAGTAGCTTGGTGTGCGGTCTCCTCTCGGTGGGAAAAACCGACACCGGTTGATAAGGTCTCGGTCGCCACGGTCTCTTCCGGTCATTTACATAGCGTGAACCGCATTTGTTAACGAGTAGGCTACACACGATTTCAAAGTTTTTTTTACATGCTGCATTTATCGTTATCATAGCCGTTTATCAGACTCTTGATACAATGATGTTAAATTGCTGGTAGGTTTCAGAAACAAAGCCATGACAGAAGCTGATTTGAGTCAACAGTCACCGGGAACAGTCCGAGTCGCTCTTACGGTATTACCGTAACAACCTCAACAACTCGGTTGTTACGGTTCTTTTCTTCTTCTTCTGTTTCTTGGTAGATGACGATCTTTGTAGTATACCGCCACCAACAGTACTGGAGTCTCTTAAGGTTCAGTCGTGTGCGATTAAGGTAGCCCATTTCCTGATTGATTCTACCACCACCCCAGTGGAGGCGCTAATGAGCTAGATGATCCTACTACACGCACAAGAAGAGCAGATACAAGCAACGCAGCACCGATACACCGATCGCGCGCCAATAAGTGGTTGAAAACCGGAGTGAGTCGGTTCATTGCCGTTTGGCACTCAATTCTCCCGGTTCAGGTACACGAATCGGGTTATTTAACCGGCTCTTCGGTCAGTTCGCCAACACTAATCGTTACACCCCTACTTTTCTTCCCAATAAGCATCGGCCAGCCTGTCATACTGCCGCTGTCTCTTTTTAATAAGGTACATTCAGTCTCTTTTACATTCAGTGTCCAGACTGCTCAAGGCAGACCTCCTATCCTCCTTATCCTCATCGTATCAGTTATTAATAATAAGCAATTATCCGTCTTGTCTCTGCTGATTGGCATTAGTTAAGAATGCTAATGTGACACGTCCTAAGTAAACCTGAGCTTACATACACCACCTTCTGTCACACACACATCTAACAAGGAATGCACGTCTCATGGGGAAAAGATGAGGGTATCTGGTACAAAAAAAACAATCCAATAAAAAGCCCTCGACGGAAGCTCCATCGAGTTCTTTTAAGTATTTTCCGTTTGTGTGGCTCCAGTGAACTGGGCGAGAATGAACGCTGGTCCCCACCGGGGCTCTGTGCAGGAACGGAAGCGTCAGGTCAGCACGACGCGGCAGCCAAACGCAGAGACGCAGCCGGCCGCGTCGTCAGAATGCCTCGGTAACAAACAGCTGCGGGCGGAGCACACGCTTTCCCATCGCGCACTCTGAGTAGCTTAGCCAAACAAGTCCCGGGTGGAGCGGACACACACCAACAGGATAATGGGCCGTCCACACGTTTTACCCTTTTCGCTTTTAGCTAAATTGAGAACAATTGGAACACATGGCCTGTTGGAATCACTCTGACTTGTCTGGCACCTTCCATAGTGTGAAAGTTGGACTGCTATAGCAACCGTATGCTCAGTGCCAGACACACACACACACACACACACATATATAAACACCATTATTTCAGGGGAAATATGATGAACTGTTTTAAATATGAGCAGCCATATATTCTGCAATCTAGCTGTAATGACTGAACTGCTGAAGGGAAAACAAGCTGCTCTTCCTGCAGGTATGACTGCACAATATCAAAGTGTATGGACCTGCTAAGTCCCGCCCCCTCCAACACCGCCCAGCCAATCATAGCGGTAAATACCGTGCAAGGTCAAACGATTTCCCAACTATCGGGCTTGACTCTTCACGGCCATGCAGAGTACCTTAGCACGGCATTAACTAGCGTTTGCACGTCAACGATAGCCCTCTACTGAAGGGAGACGCACCATAAACACATGCTGCTTTATGACACATTTCATTGTCTTGTCTCATTTGCCAGGTGATGTGATGGTTTTCTTTGTGAGCTTTAGCTTTATTTATATTTAAAGATTTTCGGGGGGCTTCTGGCAGGTGGCTTTTCTAACAATGTCTGCTCTTTACTTTTACAGTATCGGCCTCGGCTACCTAGTGTCACTGCGTCTGGATGATAAAGTGACTTAAAGCAACAAGTAAGGACATGCAGGCCTTTCCTTTGAAGCGCGCAGCTGTTTTGACATCACTTGTGTATAAAGTGTAATGAGGGACCTCCATGTCCCTGTCACCTGTGATAGAGCCATCAGGCCCAGAATCACCAGGCTGATGGAGAAATCGCCCTGCGGGATGCAAAGGACAGATATTGTCGCGTGGGGCATTGAAACGAGATGCATAACGGCAGATTTATTTACGGTGTTAATGCATCTGAGAGCAGCTCATTTGTCTGTCGCCGTGTTCGCTTGACTGGAGAGGATGGAGATTAGCCGTGGAGTCAACGTGACCTTCTTCTCGTCATTGCTGTTTCATTGTGGCTGTCGGATGCACCGAGCTTTGGGTGTTCGTCTCAGACGAGTGAGACGGTGAACTCGGCTTACAGGGGTCCCGCACGATGACGTGGAGGAGGAGAACGCCTCCGGGAGGGAGCGGGCCGCTGCCGGTGTTTACTTAACCCGATTAAAAAACACACACTTACCACCGCACGGGCGTGTGGCACCAGTCCTGATTTGGAAAAGGCCAACTCGCCTCTTGCGGTGTGTGGTTAGCTTTATTTAGCCTGTCATCTCAAAATGCAATGAATACTGCGCAGATAAGAAAATACGAGACAACGATCAAAAATAACTAACGATAACTAACAATCCTCGAGGTAGGATCACTGCATAGGCTGTTCTGTTACGCCCTGTTTATCTCTGTTTATGTAACGTGTAGCGCTCAACACATAACACGTGTTCAGCGCCTTGACAGGCGTCACAAGCCGGAGCCAGCGCAGATTCACGGCACGAAAAAATCCTCTTGACAAATGTGTGATTAACCAACTGGCACGTTCACTCTGTCTTTGATCGCACTTTTTGAGCATCGCTTGCAGCAAATACTTTTCTTGTCACTTGTCTAGCAACTGGAAGCCATCGTTGAATCCCCCGCTCCCCCCTTTTCTCCACGTGACCAGGGTCCGGCACAACACCACGGGCTTTGGGGGTGATCGGAGGAAGAAATGGGAGCGGTGACACCATCAGAGCGGCTCATTGGAACAGAACACTGTGTGCCGTTATGGCAGAAGGGCAGGATGAGGCCACTGCAGCGAAACGGGCCGCCTCAACACAAAGTTTCTCTGACACTGCAGTTCACCAGGCGGAATGCGGGGTGCGGCTGCATACCATTAATCATAACTAGCAGACACACAATGTCAAGCGATGGCTCCGGCATGGCTGCGACCGCGGAGGGAATGGAACAGCGGGCCTTTTATTCCCCCACTTCTATTGTTGGCTGATAAGCAGCGGAGCAGAGGCTAGAGAGCCAGGCAATCACACCGGCAATGCAGCAACCTTCGGCAAAACGTTCACAACGGGCCCACTGTGCATAATCACCTGCGTCGGTGTAGGTTCTGCACCCCACCCCCCCCATGCGACGAGCGCACCCAACAGGCACATCCATTAGACACTTAGCGGAGGCAAAGTTCAGCGGGCGACTCCCTCATTGGGCCTAATGGCTGTCCTCCGTGGACGAGGCGCTGATGGGAGCAGGCCAAGTAAAAGAGGAAAAAAGCAAAACATAATGGGGTGATTTGTTTCGGACTCGGGGCCCAGACGCAGTTGGCCAAATGGCGGCGTAAATAATGCTCGCTTGTTTTAAAACCCACAGTACGACGTCGTCTGTATTCGCTCTTAATGCAGCAGCTCGTGATTTTTCACTGGCGCCAATTAGGGTGTGACTGTATGGTTTTGTGAAGGGTTATGGTCAAACTCAAAACACATAAACATACATTATGGATTAGGCCAATAGGTAGGAATTGAACCATTTAGGGGTTCAAATTTGATGAATCCGGGACATTTATTTACTATTTATTTTTAGATTTTTAAATAGAAATAAAAACGCTGTTGAGAAGTCAGCCTTCAGTATACTGTAAGCACGGGAATATTTAGGTGCAAGTTGAGATGACTTTTAACGTTACAAGAAGACACCCTCACTTACACTCACTCAAGTGTTAAAACATGAAACAGTGTCAACTATGAGAAAACTTAAATGCAGCGTCTTTGTTATCGACATAACAGAAAATCAAGACGTAACATCATGTCTTCTTCTCAAGGATGACTTGGATTGGCAAATGTTTGTTCTGACATTTTTTTATCAGTTTCCGTCAACACAACGATATCCAAGACATCCGTATTAAACATGTTTGTTCATCTGATCTTTATATTCTTTTTGTCTATTTTGCGCACATTTGTGTTTGTTTACTAGATATAGGAAAATATAGGATTTATATTGATATAGAATCCATTATTTCCTTGAATGTAATCATTTTAATTATTGTCACACAAGGTATGGTAGAGGTATGGAAATTATATATTTATAAAGAAAGTAATTATTTAAAAAAAAGACTATTTTATCATTATGACCTGATGATTTATGATCACTGTATTAACGATTCCTTGTTCACTTTGTGATGAATTGAAGTATTAGTTTCTTAGGGCTTTTATAATTTATTGTCTAGATAATACTGTTAATCAGAAAAACCGTTAAATGACATCTTCTCTATTCTCCCACACCACAGTGTGTAGTGCTGTTTACACAGATGCATACAAGCTCCTTTTCACACACTTCTGGGTTCCTCAGCGAGATTCACATTCAATCCGTTTCCCTCTATGCACAATCAAAACCCCGCTCAGGAATACTGCGCCAGCAATCATATTTCTCCAAATGTTCCCTGGCAACACTTCTGCGGTGTGCGCTCCTCTCCTCCTCTCGCGCTCCCACCACTTTTCGGAGTTGCCCTGGCTGGTTTGTCTGTGGAGTCTTTCCCGCAGTGGCCCCCATCCATCATGGCAGGGCCATTGAGGCTCATTGTGTGCATCCATTAACTGTATCTACGGGGGGACCTTACAGAGGGGAGCGAACGGGAGGAGGGCTTCGCTGGTGCGTGGGCCCCCGCCATCATAACTCTGGTCCATTCGGTAGCTGAACCTCCCCTGTGCTCAACTAGTGGAGCTCTAAATGCTAGGGAGCACTTTTTGGGAGGGACAAACGGTGTGTGTGTGTGTGTGTGTGTGTGTGTGTGTGTGTGTGGGGAGGGGATTGGGGGGGTAATAGGGGGTTTAGGGCCTTACCAGCCCAAACCAGCTTTTTGTCTTCTTCATTAGCCGAGCGTTTTAGAGACACTTCCTTTTGTCAGGATATTGGTGTCAATCACGCTCTTCTCCTCCTCCCCAGTGTTAATATCCATATGAATAAAATACAGACTGCGCGCGGGGGAACGGTCGAAGCCCCTCCCCTCGCCGGCTTTCGCATGGATCTCATTGTACCTCATTATTGAAGTGGGTCAGTGCCTCTTCAGCTCTCTGCTCACCTGTAGCAAAACATATGAGTTTAGAGAGAGCTGCAATATTAATGTCCCCATAAAGCAGGCAGGACCTTTTCTGCAACCACGGGCCGCCATAACCACGGGTTCCTGTTATGTGTCCGTGCAGGAAAGCAGCTGTGTCGACAGTAACCTCGGTAATTTGATCCCCTGTGCTTGTAGAAGATGTTCTTGAGGCCTTACGCGATTGTTTACATGGTAATAATAACATGGATGGGGGAAATAAATTGATTTTTATATATTTACTGGGATCCAATGTTAAAAGCTTAAACAATCTCACTGTGTTTTCACCTCCACTTCGCTTCGGCAGAGCAGCTTGTTTACGTGCAAGTCCTCTTCAGACCGCTTAAGACACAGGAAGAAAATTCTACACGGCAGCATGATAATCAAACATTTGTATTCTTTACTCTAAAAAGGCAACGTCTCCTCGGCAACCTGAAGCAAAACACTGTCCGCTGTAACGCTTGTCTGAAGTCTGTGCCATCTAAAAGAAAAAGCTTCCCCAGCATCTCAAACGCTGCACGCTGCACGCTGCCGAGAGGGTGAACACGTTCTTCAGGGACAACGTGCATTTTTTTCGGTGTATATTTTTGTATGCCTTGTCTGTTTTTCGAGAGGAAACAAAAACAGATGGAACATGATAAAAACAAGATGTCATTTTCGGGCCATACCACCCAGCCCGATATAAACATTCATGATTGCTGATAATCATCACAGCACGGAATGGTACAACATTGTCAAACTAATTTTTAGCATGTGCGTGTATGGAACTTTCCCCAAGCAATTCATAATGTGAACACTTTGGATATACCTGTATGTTAGAAAAAACGGGCAGTTAAGAAATGTTTTTCCCTTTCTCTTTCCCTTGTTATGAGGGAAGCTGTGTCAAAGTGTGAAATCCGGTGTTGGTACCAAAGTCACAAATGTTACCTTGTTTAATGTGTTCCGCACGCTCTGAATGCTGCATCCCTGTTAGCATCGCCATGCAAGTACAAGTGTCTCACTAATTTGCCTGCAGGGCCCAGGGGGGGGGGGCTGATTTCCTGCTGCCATATAGCATCGTCCAAATTGGGTTATTTTGAGAAAGCTAAGCAGGTTATGAGAAGATTATTTAACACCTGGTCTCCCACAGTTTGTCCCACGGAGTCAAACGGTCTGCTTTTTCTCCCTTTTTTTCTGTGTCTTTTTCTCCTTGTTCTTTTCTCCACCCTCAGCTTTGTAGGCAGCTCAAACGGAGCGTCTCCCACTAGAGTCAAGTCAAAAAGGACCTCTCATTGGTTCTCCCACTGCACCCCCCCCCCCCCCCACACACACACACACACACATGAAAAGGTTCCTGTCTCTCTTTGCCAATCAGTCCCTGTAAGTCCTGGCAGCCGTCGCTGTCTGAAACACAAAGGAACGAGTCCACCGTTCATACTGTCTGTGGGTGCAGGAGATGCAGACGGCTGCTGGTGGCAAACAGAGAAGAGTGCCATTGCTTTAAAGTCTTCAGTCGCTCTCTCTCTCTCTCTCTCTCTTTCTCTCTTTCCTTCACATGGAGGACGACCAAACCTCAGAGGAAGATCCGAGTCGAGTGCCTGGATGACAATGTGTTTCTCCTCTGCCAAACACTGAATAGTTACAGGTGGAATGTAGCCAGTCGTATGCTCACATCAATTAAAACATTTAGATAATGGACTGTGTGGGCACCGCTTGATGTCCAATCTTTGTATTTACTCATAAAACCCTGACGGCGTCCAATATTGGATAAATGAATATGAAATGAATGATTGAATTGAGTTTTTTCAATAATATGTGAAAAATAAGCAAACATTTTAAAATGGAGTGGAATCTATTCAATTGTAGAAATTTGTAAAAGCAAAAGCAAGGAGCCGTTTACTAGCATTTTTGCTTGTGAGAGTTCTATTTTTTTACATTTTAATTTTATGTTCAGTCCATGTCATGTCTTATTTATAATGCGGCTGTGCACCTACGCATCCTCTGCAGGTTGCAGCTGGCCCCTCTCAGGAGCGCCACACGGTACATTACGAAGCATGTCATTTCTCTTTGATCCGGTCCGCCGGTTTTCAAATCCTTTGTCAGGTGGATTTATTAGATAGGTGTGATTCAATGGTTCCATATATGTTTGGCTCAAGACAACTCTACGGCTGGAAAAAAAAAGTTGGATGATGAGAAATAGCTTCTGGGCCCTGGAATTCATGAGAACCGGGCGAGGCGATGTGGTATGTGCTACTTCTTCATACAGTCCATGTTTGTAGAGGAGGTGTCACATGAGGTGTCCTTAGTCCCTGTATTAGCCACAGGTGATGGCTAGTGGCACACATCAGGTTTGAAGAGCCATGCAGGACGGGTACAGTGAAACATGTTTTAAAGAGAGACTCTAAATACAATCAGTATCATTTCAAGAGCGCTCTATATTTAGAATCCTCTGGGCAGGTAACTAAACTGAAAGTGAAACTCATCTATATGGTTTGAGAGAGGCATTGAAGAGAGCTTAAAGTATTACTTTTAGTAATAGTGACGGCGAGCTAAAGCACGCACTTATACTGAAATTGATTTATTTTTACGTGGCTCTCTCTTTTAAAGTTATATTTCACTGATATTTCACTCCGAAGCAGAATATAGACTCCTGCCTCCTTCTCCGAACGGGCGTGCGGGCCCTCGTGAGTAGGCCACCTCACAAAGCCCCTCTTCAAATGATCTCAACAAGCAAGCCAGGTAGAGAGGGGATAGCGAAAGTAGCCAGTTAGCTGCTGTTAGCGTCAACCATTGGTGAATCCTTCTGAATCAACCAACCAGACGCTGCTGCTCTGAATACATGGTGACGACCGACTGCTGGAACTACTTTAAACCAGCTGGCTAAAGGTGTCCTTCAAATAAAGACGCGCTGTCTTTCTCTGTCGTTTCTGTAGCGAGCGGGAGCTAGCTGACAGTGACGCTCCGCTAAGTCGGCGGTAATAAATAAAGCGCAGGGAACAGCCGAGCTAATTAGCTGCCGCGTGCAGGTAACATGTGCTGCCTTGTGAAGCTAAAGGAATCAGAGGTCAGATTATTTAGGTGATTCAACGTTAGACGGCCTCGTTGCTCAAGTTGTAGCTACTGACCGGAGAGAACAGTTAATGATGTAATAGTTCTAAATCATAGAGTCACAATATTGTCAGAGTTGGAGAGAAAAAATGTACAATATGTTGATAGTTTGACTTTGCTTCAGCAATACCTTCATTAGCATCAATAATCAAAGTGGCGCGTGTGGGTTTCTCCATATGGTGAGTTCTAATCCATATGGAGACGCTTTAACCCGACCAACCAGCACTATTTGGGAACACTCTTCATCAATCCATGCATACATCTGCATTTTAATGAGTAGTTCTTTTCTGTCTTTCCATGCTACCGCAGCTACCAGCGTTTTTTGATCGTGCAGGGTGTGTTTTTCTTTTTGGGTCACAGATTTAGAAAACGTATCTTATGTAGCTATAGGCTGGCGCTTTACTGTAATGCACCAGCGCATGCCCAGATATTCATCAAAGGTCATCTCCAATGTGTAAACATGAATGTCGCCCTCGATAAGATTGTGCCCAATAGGCCAGCAATGATGATCGATGGCCAGTGATCCACCGGCACGTTATTCATTGCTCCTCCGAACGGGCTCATCAGCTGCAGAAATGATCATTATCAGTCTTCTTGTTCTTCTTCTGTGTAACATGGCATGAAGCAGAGGCTCTGAAAAACAGGAAATACTGACACAAACAAGCACGCAAGCAAACTGAATAAATAAATAAAGATATATTCTTGCCTACCTGTTGGAGGTTGTTTGGTCGGGACTTCAGGATCACTCATGCATACAGTGCCTTTTATCAAATGAGATTCCTGCTGTGTACCTAAAGCCATTAAACTGCATGTGATTGGTAAATAGATTATCAGGGTTGTTGTACAATGTTTTCTTTTAAAGGGACACTATGCAACGGTGTTGATTTTCCAGCGAGGCTCCCCCCAGAGGCCAAAAATAAATGTGCACTATCGTTAGGACGCTCAGCGCGGTTGATTTCAGCTCAGCAGACAGGCGAACGCAACGAATCACCGATGTTCACCCGTGTACGACTCCTCTCTCTGTCCAGAGCCCTTTTCCTCTTTCTTGCCTGCTCCGACGTGGACTTTCGCTGTTTTGTCGCCGGTTCCGCCATGATGACGAGACTTCTGAGCCTGTGGGGGCCACCCGACGATCTTGCAATTTCAAGTGCGGTCTTTCCCCTACAGACCCCCAGGGCGGCTGAGAAAACCTTTGTTCAACCTGAAGTGACTCATTTAATCATCCAAAACGTTATGGAACACATTAATTAACTGAACAATGTTGCATAGTGTGCCTTTAAAACTGGTGGAGATTTTGTTAAAAATGACATAATTATAAAGTAATCCCATTTACCTCCCTTTGTTTGTAAAATGCACCACATATACCCAAAGTCACATGTGTGTCAGTGTGCTGAAAACACAGCGCATGCAGCGTTAATTCCCCGGAGATGAAGTTAGATAATTGGAAATGTTGCACGGTTTGCGACAATGCATTCTCACTTGTCTGCACATGTAAATTAAAAATATATATTTCTGTTTCTCGAGGTCTCAGAATCACACTTGTAAAAATACAAGTGGGTACACAACATTGAGTCATGCTGAGACCCACGGCAGAACAATAATGCTGTAAAAAACAGCAGCATGAGCCAGAGAGCAGGGAGAAAGCATCCCACAGAGGTGCTGGTAGAAGAGGAAGCCTCTTTCCTGTTATAAGGTCTCCTTGATCCAAGTGTTATTTGTAGTAGTGCAAGTATACAAACTTGTGGACTTTGAACAATGGGTCATGGGCACGCTTGCCATAATGTTGCCTCACTCGGTGATGGAAGTTGACTTTTGTGTGGTTGAAGATCCTCCAGTTATTTTCAGTTTTTTTTTGTTTTTCATCATCCAGTTTCCTATTGAGTGTGACTATTTTATCGCACAAGGGGTTACAAAATGTAAATTAGAAATAGTTAAGATTAGATAACATAATATTTCATATCCAAACTGGTGATATGCCTTTAAGGCTGCTGGCATGCTTCACATATTACGCTGTGTTCCCTTTTAAGTGCCATAAGATAAAAAAAAAGCGCAAATGCCATTAATGGTGTTGGAGCTGACAGGGAGCCACCGTGATAACGCGGCCGTTGTGCGGTGCAGCTCCCTGGCAGCAAAGGCGATATCTGACTCCCTTCCAAACCTTCCCAGTTACGTCGACTACGATCACAAATTGGGATTCTTAATCGCCGCAGATGAAAACGAGGTGCAGGTTCTTTTGAAAGCCTGTTTTGCATTTGACTGTTTAATGACCAGCTTCCATCCACAACCACAGCTGAGGAATTATTGGCTCTGCATAGCCATTTCAACGCCATTGTGTCCTAATGAAATCTCTATGGTTCCTGCTTAAGACTCTAATGGGCAGTAACGGATCTCAAAATGCGGCGTGTTCTATTAAATTAATTATTGATCGCCGCCTCATACGCAATTGATGTCTTAGCTCTCGGATACCTTGTTATTGACGCTTTTCACCGAGGCCTTGAAGCGTGTCTGAGGCCCCAGCGCCTGATGCAATTTGCGGTCCGCATTGAAGTACACGAAACAGAGATCAGACTCGCCGGCTGCGGCATCGATGCGCGAGGATAACAGGCTCACATTGCTGTGTTCGGCTCTAATGGTGTGCGTCATCTCGTGCTGTCTTACTGAGCAGAGAATCGCGGATGTAAAGGGAGGCGTAAGACACATAAACACTGAATTTGTAGATGAGGGGATGGAGTGAATTCATATGTGTTTTTCAATTCTTTATTTTCCTCCATCTCACCGTAGCTTCAGCGCTTCGGCATCCCGCTTTGGAGCTCGCTGTGGTCGCATGCCGCAGCAACATGGCGCCTACGAAACGCATGTTTGTGTTGGCTGCCAGACAGCTCGCTTGTGTTGCTGTGTCTTTGTCTTGTGCACCGTGACTAACCCAAAACCACTGCCGCCGCGCTCTCCGCACTGATAATAGTTCTGGGTTCTGCATCTCTAAAGCCATGAAGATAATTTATCCGTCTTGGCAGGCACTCATCTCCGCTGGCTTTTAAAATGAACACTTAGCTTTGGCGCCGCTGCCTTCACTCGGCCTTCCAAACTGTTTCTTTTTTTTCTTCCTCCTTTTTCTTTTATGGAATAATCTCCGCGCTGCCGGGGACAACAAAAGATCTTAACATTGTTTATTTTAAAGCTTGTGAGAGTAGGTGTTTAAAGTTACACGCCGACTGAGCTGGCAGCAGCTTTGGACAAGGCGGCACAGAAAAAAAAGCACCTTGACCAGTAAGACGGGATAACAGTGGGAAGGTTCATTTAGTAACCTGTTTCGTAACCATTTCGGCTTCCGCCTTGCGGCATACCTCTGCGTGGTGCGAGTCTGTGTAATTGTTTACCGTCACGCAAATCCTCCGCCCCATTAAGGAGGCGAGCGAGGAGGCGGCCCTCTCGCTGCTTTTGGACGAGGAACCTTTCTTTGTGCTGATGGTCAGCACAGTTCTCTGTCTTTTTTTTTTTTTACTCTGCTAAAAATACTTGCGTAACCATAACAAAGGGAGAGGGGAATTCATATTCTATTGCAAGACATTAAATGTGGTGGAAATATGCAAAAAAAAATCCATTCAGACTCCCCCTCTGTGGGGGAGTTGTTAAGGTGTTATTACACCCCGAGATATCCCATAAATACACCCTGAAAAGTAATTTAACTGTGTTACTGGAGACTGTACCGAGACTCATTCTGAGAAGACTTCCTCCACTGCAGCAATAGCTGGAAATGTATTTTTGCATCTCTTCTACCCACAACAGACATGGAAATGAGCCAATGACTGCACGGCAGTAAGGCTCAATGTGACACTGCGGAAATCTCCCCCCGAAAAAAATCTGTGGTTGGGCTTTGAAATTCTGAACCACGCAGCTCGTAAAATCTCTCTGCGCCGGAGAGAAGAGGAGACGTCGCGAGTGCGAGCCACCCGGCGTTTGAATCTCCTCTCCTCTGCACGGATTGAGGGCGTAGGGTCGAATCAAGAGAAGAAGGCGTCTGCAGGAAGGACGGCCCAAAGGGAGACCAGCCTGCGGCGGCCTCAGAGCTCGTTTGACATCATTCAGTCGCTGGGGAAACGTGTCGCGGGCTATTCATCCCATCACAGAAGTTTTGTCAACTGAATTTGAGGATTAAAGGAGCACAGAATCTCTTCATCAGCGCCACAGAGGACGTCTCGACGTGCACGGCGGTGTTGACTCTTGAATTATTAGCTGCTAATTAACCTTTGTGTGTTACAGTAATGAGATCCACAGATCTCGCAAACAAGAGACCGGCCGAAACACACTTGAGTTGACAAACGCGCCGGCGTCCTCTAGGAGGGCCGCGCTCGGCAGCCGCGGCCCGTCGTTCTGGCCCCCCGGGGGGGGCCGTCCATGCGAGTGGCCGACTACAATGGAGTCAGTAGACAGGAAACACTGGCCCTGCCCAGTGGCCTACTTTCTCCTCCACGCGGACAACAACGCGGCGACCCCGTCGTACAGTCAGCCGCACATCGATCTCAGGGGCCGCGTGGCCCTCGGCACATTTATCAGCCACCGATCAGTGGAGGCCCCTCAATAGTCGGCAACAACATATTTGGTCTCATTTGCTGAAATGATCCAGTTATTGTGTGGATGTGGCCGGGGGACATAAAGGCTTAATGACAAAAGGGTGATGGAATGTCAAGTGTTTAAAAAGCACAAATAAATCCAAAGGATCTCGAGGGAGTCTTTGTTTTCCCGGCCGCTCTCTTTTCCTCGCTCTACTTTTGCATATTTCATTTCAGAGGAGAATAAAAAGTATGCCCAGTTGCCATTTGGCTTAATGTAATTGTTTTGGGGAGGTTTTCAGCTTGTGATGAAGAAGGTAAGTGCACGTTTGTGTGTGTGTGTGTTTGTGTGTGTGTGTGTGTGTGTGTGTTTGCGGGAGAAAGGAATCAACACAGAGAGAGAATTAAAGGCGGCGAGAGAGCCAGAAGGGCCTGGTGGTTTATGATTACATGTCCTTTTGTGGAGCACATCAACCATTGAGGCAGGAGACCTGTCTCCTGCCTGAATGAGAAATGTCCTCCCTTGCATTCGTGGGCGGAAAGAGACAACGACAGGTCGTACACAAGCTGGAAATCTCGGCCGATCTGCATCGTATGAGAGAAACGGCGTTCCCCCGTTTCCTGTAGGTGCGCTACCGCCCTGCAGCCCCTCCCCCCACGTCTGGTGACCAAGGACCGAGACTAACGGCGGGACGGGGCCTGCCGAATGAGGGCCAATGAATCAGCATCGCCAACGGGAGGCAGAACAATATCTGCTGAAGCAGAAGGGGAGATATCCGCCCGCGGCGGGCGAGAACACAGGGAGCCGTAGATCAAGGCTCGATGTTGGCGCGATCGCCGGGCAAAAATACCTGGGCCGCCACCGCCGGTCTCCGCGGCTGGAGCAATCCAAACGAATCGATCTAATATCACACTCAGGGGGCCGCAGCGCAGGAATGAAACAGATTGATTATACACCAGTGACGAGGTTCATACACACACATTAAAGGCGGCACCTGGCCCTCGCCGTCATCTCGCCTGCTTAGTTATTCATTCGAGGTTGCATGCAGGGAACCGTGGGTAAACCAGAAGAAATACGGTTTCGCTGCTGCAGGCTAGACATTTTCTAACGACCGCCATCTTCCCAAAGTCCACCAAAGGTCAGCGAGCTGCTGGAGTCAAGACAGCGCTTTGCATGGCATCGCGGGTGCTTCTTAACGACGCAGAGGCCTGCTCGGATCGGCGACTCCACCTGCGCGCGGCTGAGGAACCCAGGATGGCTGTCTATTAAATCTGCGATGGTGAGGGGGCGTCGGTAGAAGCGCTGTTTCACAGTCAATAAAAGGTGCCCCCGGTGCTTGTAATAACAGCAATCTGCTGCCATTTGCCAAGGAGAACATCTCGGTAGAACTCAGGGGGTCGTAAGTTGAGTCAGTACTTGCACTGTAGAGTTGATATTGCGAAATAGAAACAAAACTATAATATATATAATAAATATAACATAATGTGCACAGCACACGTTGCGGTGTGTTATGAGTCACTGTGATGAACCTGAGAGCCAACACATCATTGTTATTATTCATTTATTTCATTTTTATTATTCATTCATTTAGTTTTCCTGTTTGCTTGTTTCTTTTTTTTTTATGTGCTTGGATATGTCAAAGACATAAACTGGCAGATGAAATGTAATGTTGTTTTGTCCATCCTATTTAATTAGCTTTGCAGATAACTTCGGCCTATTTTTATCTGTTTGTCAGCTAGCTAAAATATGCAAATGGAATAAGTACTTTGAGCAATTACTTCACACATTCTCGGTGGACCATATGCCACGTGAATGATGAAAATATGCTTCTTGCACAATAGTCCTTCCAATCACCGCTCAGCCAACGTGAATGGCGATAATCCTCAAACCAGATTCTCCTTTAATTTCCCATAAAATACATTGCTTTTGTTTGCATTGTTTATCAACCCTGCATGTCTATAACTGGCACACGGCTGACTGTATGTTTCTGGGCGGGGAAGTGGAAGCAGCCTTTCTGTCCTGGGCTCTCTTGGATTGCCGGCTTTCCTTCGGGGATAATCCATGTGAAATTGAAGTACAGCGCTGGAATATCAATGGTGTATTTCTTATTTTTCCTGCTCCCGCTGAGGGTTGAGAGGAAAAAAAAAAGAAGAGACAGGACTTTACTGCTTGGAGGACACGGACAAGTCGGAGCAGTGTGAACATCAATATGACAATAGGGCGGACGAGCTTGAGGAGGAGTAATAGCTGTGTTTAAAAACCCAACCAATGTACTCGGTAGTCCCATGGTGCACCTGTAAAGCTACTCGTCGCTTGTGTGCAACATAGAGGAGTAGTTTGATAGCTGGGATTGGCCGGTGGAGAGTCGGCTGAAAAAAAGGTCGATGCGACTCTCAAATCCGTCTGTTCAATGTACAAAACATACTCCATTAAATGCTGTTCAATGCGCCTCTGGAAACACATATCCTGCCCGGCTGCTCCGTAGTTAAGAAAAAGCATCACGATGAAGCCAGTTTTTAATTCATTTTATATATTTGTTGATTCACTACATCCGTGCTGACCACAGATCAAAGCAAAGGAAGCAGTTGGCCGAAAGTTTAAGTGATGATTCAATCTGCAAGAGCAGAAACGAAAGGAAGTACGCTCAAGTTTTAGGAAGTAAATTGGCAAAACAAATCACCTGGCGGTCCGACAAGTCTGTGCTGTAACGTCTCACCCGACGGCCGGAGATGCATGAAAATGTCGCGTTGCTTCTGGCTAACGGAGCGTGCAGCTTCACATACCATAGATAAGGGATAGGCGCCGGACAAGGTCACCTGGAAACGAGCGAGTAAAAAATAATGAACAAAAAGCCCTCGCCTCCCGCGGGAGGATGCACGAGAGCGAGGACTACCAACACCAGATTGACCCCCTCTAATTTGGTTGGATTAATGAACCGTATCTCATGGATTGGGTTGAGTGCATCAGAAAGGTCCCGCAGTGACGTGGGGATTCTTGGGGAAATGGGGGGGCGGGTTGAAGGCTAAATGGCCGACGTCTGCGCGGCTTTCACACCTAGATTGACCGCCCACGTGGCGGTCGAGCAGGTTGTTACCGTGGTGACACACACACACACATAAAAACACACTGGCGCGAGTGTCGCCTTCATCCCTGCAGGCAGCCAATTGAGGCGTGCTTCATTTTGAGGTCAAGTCCAATCTGACCGGCACTGGAGTGCAGTACGAGTGGCTGATTGCAGGCAGGCGCCGGATGGATTTGGCATTTCCTCTGACCTTGACTTGGCTTTAAAACACAGATAGTGTTTCAGAATGAGTTCACTGTTGACTTCTTACCCCGCGAGCCGCACAACTTATCGCCTCGCCACTCTGTTAAGTTTGGATTGTGAACAATGTGTGGACACAAATAACTAAATGATTTATTCTCACTTCTGGTAGAATATTCTAGAATACATCAAGTACCTTTTTTCAGGTTTAAGTTTTGTTCAAAAGGGCCGTCCTCAGATTACAGAATTTGCAATTTAATAACGCCTCTGCAACAATGCTGAGTTTGAGTAAAAAACAGACAAATAATAGAGGCCGATTAGTCATTAGCGCCAAAATTTGCATTTTATTTGAATGGTCAGGGTCAGAGATGTAGATTTTGCTTTCCAGTACACATGGTTATCCTCAAGGCTTAAGTCCAAAACCCTTTCCAGTCTTAAAGCCGATTCAGTAATTAGTGCTTAGCATGTCGGCACCGCCCACCCCAACCCTCTTTTTGGTACAAATTCAACACTTGTGCTGACGAGATTATTACTTTTCCATTTTTAATCAATGCATTTTTTTTATACATTTTATACAAAACAAAAAAAAAAAACTTAACTCCTACACATTGAATGTCACCCAGATTTTTTTTTTATTTCTTTTTTTCACTTTGTAAATAAATTTTGGGAAACAACATTTTTAATTTTCTGTTGTCATTAAAAGATAGAAACATGCAAAAAACTTGAATTTGTAGTCCAAATTAAACATTTACAAGTTTGGAACTTTTTGCACTTTTTCATAAACTACAATCAAAGAAAAAAAGATCAAGGAGAAAAAGAAACATTATGTACACACATCTTTTTACAGTGACGTAAAGTTGGAAATATCAGATGATGACTAAGGCAAATGAAGTGTACATAGATTAGACCGAAAGTTTTTTTTTTTTGTCGTTTTTGGAAAATACTACATCACCTCAGAAACAAAAAAAGAAAATCTGCTACAAAAGTATGATCCATAACTCCCTTTATTTGCAACCAGCTGCATCATTGTATTTTTTTAGTGAAAAAGCCGAGCGTAATGTACAGTGCTGCTCTTAATCAATTTTCTTTCTGTCCAAGCCAACAGAAGATCCTTCATCTCTTCGTATTTGTAGTTTCTTTAAATAATCTTCAAAAAACAGGAGCGTTGTGTAACCAAAGAAAGAAAGAAAGAAAGAAAGCATGGAGAAGCATACCAGAGTGTAACATACTTGAAACCACTCCAAAAGTCAGTACCATTAAAGCCTTGAACATAAAACTAATCGTTTAGATCCAAAAAATGTACAAAAAGGCACATTATATCCCAGTGCTTCTGTACTGTGAAATTCAAGTGTAACTGAGCGCATTCAACACTGACTATCCGAGTGGCGACAGCTCACCAGTGTCCCCTCCCCACAGCCTCCATTACCGGACCACCGCCTATGCCTAAGCTTTCAACAAGCATATGTATGCGTAGACTACAACAATAAGCCTAGGTTGGTAGTTTCTGAAAAAAATTCTGAATCAATGTTTGTTTATTTTCTTTTTCTTTTTCTCTTTTTTTTTGCCTTTTCTGCCACAGTTCCGTCACTCTCGGGGAATATCAGAAGCCGTCCGCGTCCATCGACAGGAAATCTTTCCTTGGGTTGTTGTTGTTGTTTTTTCTCTCCTTCCTTCTCGGCGTGGGCGTGTGCCCTACTCGTCGCTCCCACCGTACATGTCTGCCAGCTTTCTGAAGCGCGGGCCCCAGTCGTTGAGGTAATCGTAGTCCTGGTCGCCCCCGCTGCTGGAGGAGTTGAGGGAGCTTAGCGAGCCGGCGGTGGAGCCGCTGCCCTCGTAGTCGAACACGAGCAGGGAGTCGTAGGGGGGGGCGGTGGGGTCGTTGTCCGCCGCCTTGAGTCCCTAGAAGGAGAAGAACGCCGCGGTTAGAGGAGGAGACAGAGTCAAGTCTAAAGCAACGACACATCTGCACACAAACGCACTAATCAAGCCCGCAAAAAAAAGCTTGGGGCTCCCCCTCCGGCTACTTACGAGGGCTTTGGCATTTCTGGGAGTTTGGGATGTCGGATTATTTGTTGCGTGATCAAAAGTCAAGAGTCAGCATGTCTCAGACTAGGACCCCCCTCTTCAAACTTTTAATCTCGATAGCAACCTCTTAAATCTATACGACTATATTAAAGAGGCTGCCTGGACGGCAGCACTGGACGAGAGGAGCGGTTTGTGCTCTACATTCCCAGAAATCCTGGTATCGGGATGAGAGGTCCTCGGGGGTTATTGATTTCCAGCCACGGAACTCGTGAGACTTGATGGATTGGTAATCGAGGGGTTGAGATGTGCTTTGGCCACGAACCACTTTGGATCCAAGCCTGGTTTCTGCCAGGTAACCCAACAAATAAATGAATTAAGAGAAGTGAGAAAAAAGAAAAAACAGAAGAAAAAAAAATAAATAAAAAGGTTGAGGCTTCGGCCCATCGGGAACTTGTCAAAGATTTATAGCTTCCTCTGTGCTGCCATTACGCCGCTGAAATGCTCTCAAATAAAAAGACGGATTGAATTAAAGTGCCTGTGCACTTAACGGAAGCTAACAAGTGGAAAATAATCGCTAAGTATTTGCTCGGGGCTGCGATGCTGATAATTTGGGGAGAAATATGACAGATGGATCGTTCAGTTCAATTACAACCATAATCGCTGCGCTGGTTATGGCCTCGTTCATCTCCAACCAAAGACCCACTAGCAGTTTATAAGGGAAGTCAATTTCAGCCTTGTCAATTTCTTAATAACCGAGCGACCAGAGGGTCCTGAGCCGGAGACGACCACGACTCAGTGAGGGGTTGAACCATGACAAGGACTGCACTATCAAATAAAAATAAATAAAAAAATGAACGTCATCACTTCAGCTCTGTGTCCCTCACCGTGTCCACCTTTGTGTCGCCGCCCATTCACCCCCACCTAAAAAGGTGGAAACTGGTCCAATAGACTCTTCTTTGTCCAACCGGGAGGTTAAGGTCTTTATGCTAAAACTCTGCCTAATTCATCTGTCCCACTAATTTGATTAAGAGCCACACGCTCCTGGGGGGCTGGGGGGGGTGGTCATGTGCACATTTCGGGATGGAGATCAGACGCCGTCTTTCCCCCCCGCGGCAGCGTGCCCTTATCAATTAGGGTCAGATTCCAGCTTTGTGTGACCGCTGTGACTGAGCTCCGGATGCTCGGACTGTTTCAAAGCTCTTCTGAGAACGTTTTAAATAACGAACCAGATAAAGGACGGCCGTCATTCAGCGGCGCAATTTCGACTCCGCTCGATCGGCCGCTGAGCTGAGCGCGTTTGGTGGATTCCTGACACGCGTCCGGGTGAAGGGATCGGAGCGATGGGTCGCTGGAGAGCGGCGGCGCCGAAGTAGCGCGTTCTAATTTAAAAACATGCCGTCCAGAAACTGGGGGAAGAGAACTCCATTTGTAATGCTGTGAAACTCTTGTCTGTTGGAGCTTGTGAAAAATACATGACTGCTCTTTTCATTTTACATTCTCCCTTCATGCTGGAGTCAACGACGGCCTCGGGCGAATCAAGCGCTCTGTGGGTAGCGCACTCCGCTAGAAAGCCAATGCAATGCTCCTCTCATCTCCCATTTCTATGCCGACACATCTATAACTCTGAAAGTGAGGGGAAGAACAATTATGTCTGAGGGAGTTAGCGTGACGTACTCTTTGGGCTTTACGTGTGCCTGAGTGGAATTGTGAGCATCCGATGAGAACCATTTTTAATAAGTAATTTTCTTTTCCTCTTAAAAGTTTTTTTTAAGGGCTGTATGATGAGTCCTACAAAACCAAATTGTTCTAGATACAAGTTCATGATGATAAAAGTCGAGCTCTGAAACCCAAGACGATCAGTGTACTGGATTTGAAATTCTTTTTACCTCATTGATGAAGTCTCCGATGTCTCCAGGGTGGGGGGCTGCTGACCTCATGGGGTACTGTGGCTCAGGGTGGAGGGGTCTCTCGTCTAGACGGCGGATTCCCACCGGCTTGATGACGTCAGGCTCTATCGTGTCCGGCTGCTGGAGCTGACTCAGGTCATAATCCTGGAGGGGGAGGAGGAGAGACACATCGACAGATGGGGGTTAGCTTAGCAGGCGCCTGACTGGAGTGTTCTTATCGACATAGGTAAACACATCCTGCCCTGCAGAGGACGACTTGGTGCAACGGAGAGGAGGAGAAAAGAGATTTACAAGTTCGAATGCAGTTGGGAAGAGTTCAGGGAACTTTAAATCTGCTTGTCTGTGAAGCGCAAGCCCAGGGACAATTCGACACATCCGAAAAGGCAGCAGGGAGGGGGTCCGAGCCGAGGAACACATCACACGCCGCAGAGTGTTTGTACTCTCCCCGTGTGCTGCAGGAAGGACGCGCAGGCGACTGCTTTGCTCTAATCAATGCCCAGACACGGGACGGTGGATATGCATAAGCCTTCGCTAATCCTATTAACATTACCAAGGCAACATGAGTGGCTCGCAGTTTGTGCAAAGTCATGGGCTGGAGGAGGAGGAGGAGGAAGGGGAGGGGGGGAGAAGAGCTGAGCTGAATGACTGCGCCGCGTCCCGGTGACAGCAGATACGATGGAGAAAATGTCATTTGAGAATCAGGGCGCGTGCCTAATAAGCGTGCATGATGGATTGTGCCTCTTTGGAAGATTTTCCGTAATCCGTCCATCTCTAATATCACCCTTCAAAATTGCCTTTGCCCAGTTGTAAACGCACCTACACACAATTACGCTCACTCCCAAGGGAGGAAAAAAAAGAGGGGGAAAAAGGTAAAAGAAAAAGATGAACCGAAGAACGATGCACAGCTACACAAACGAGGCAAGCGGCCCCTCGACAAACACCAGCTCAAGCCCACACTCATAAGTATCATGGTGCATTCAAAACAAACACATTGATTATTCATGGCCAATTGGATTTCATGGGGAATGGGGACGAACCCCTGGAGGCTCGCTGGAGATGAAGAACATTAGTCTTCACCCATCGCCTCATCTTTCAAGCGCACTATACACGCCGACGTTCTCAGAGGGGTCGGGAGTCGGTGACAGCAAAGGCAGTGCAGACGTGTAACTACTGGACTCAGCAGGAAGGTCCAATGACACAGCGATCAACTAGCGAGTCTCATTCGGTTTGTGTGCAGTGATGGATTATCAAACCTTTCCTCTGTGCTCACTTTTGGCTTCACCTACCAAATACGAGACGATTTCATGATGGGCAATGGTGCTGGCTTTTTCTTATGTTAAGATGTCTGAAATAAGGACATTTGGGAGATTTGCTTGGATGAGAATTCTTAGCAGTCTCTCGTCTGCCTGCTCAAAAGAAGACTAGCGCAGCGACGGCGGGTCAGCCCTGCTAAGCCTAAAAACCAGATGTGCTGGTCGACAGATTGTGTGACCTTCATGAAGTCGCCCTCTTGCCTTGATTAATCTGTATGCATCACAATGTTTCCGTACACTACATTATTTTTACTTTCTGACTATACGCTGTGAGTGATTCTACCATCCTATTCGCTTCCTTCAGTGAGTCTTTGGTTCTGGTGTCGAGTGTCTGTCGAACGTTGTATCTCGGGTGGAAAAAAGTTGCAATTTACTTGCTCTGTAATTTACTTGCTTTGCTCGGTCGCAGCAAAAAAATCCTTCCAGAGATGCTCCTTTAAGCCAGGTGGAGCTGATCCGGCGGATCGCAGCGTAAACCCTGGACAGGTTGCCGCTACAAGCAGCTGCCACAACTTCACAGAGCTTTAGATCACCAAAACTGAACATTTGTAAAAATGTGGTGTACGCCGTTATCTCCTTTGTGCGGCAGCCGGACCAGAAAAAGTGGTTCGATATTTACTAGGGGTGTAACGATTTGTTTTTAACAACGATTCGATCACGATTCGTGGTTGTCGATTCAAGGACGATATTGGTTCATTTAGAACGATACGATTCAGTGACTTGAAATCGATTCAGTAACTTTTTAGCCAAAAATTCAACCAGTGTGACTGAAATAAAATTTCCTAGATTCCTGTTGTTTCTTGTAATGGAATCAGGTATCAATTAATTATGAATATAAATAAATAAGTAAACAACAATGAATGGCAAATGCATTCACATTTTATTTGAATAAAGAGCAAACACTGCTGTAGCGGTGTAGCAGAAAAAAAAAAACATATTAGTGATATACACAAAAAACACCCCTGCAATAATGGTTTCCCCCTACCAACCCCTGCAAAATCCCTCTATTTTAAGCCATGTGGAACATCCCGTCGGATTTGCCGTGAAACGCGGAAGTTGAATTGGGGCTCGGGACGGCGGGACCTGCATACTGCGTCAGCACGTCACGGCTCAGTCCGCGTACATGGCCAACTCGCCGAGCACAGATCGACGTAGTTGGATCGGAGGAATATAAATCGATACATCGATCTAACAGCTGAATCATTACACCCCTAATATTAAGGCATGAGAGTTACGGTTACTACTCTATGTAGATGGACAGTCCCTGCAACATTATTCAAAACCCTCCCACGACTCATAAGGCGTGTGCGTGTGTCCCAACCTGCCTACTTGCTTACTTGATTTGAAAGAGTTTGTGTTTTTGCATTTTTCGCCTGTGCAGAACTGGCTTGTTTGGCAGGACTTGTCACGGAGGAGGGGAGAAGAAAAAAAAAAAACGCCTGAGCGCATGTGCACGAGGGTCCAGACGGCTCGTCTTTTCAATCAGCGTCCCTCACCTGGTCTCACCTCTGCAAAGATCCCTAAAAGATTCCTTGAAAAAGATCTCTAGAAAAGAGCTAGACCTGTGATGAGCTACATATTGACTGAGGGGAAATGAGCACAGGAATTGTAACGAACATAAAGAATGAGACATGCCAGAATATTATTATTAGAGAGGTTACAGTTCCCCTGACAGGTTAAATCTTGTACAATTCTGCGTGAACAGGTCTGATTTGCTTTGTTCCCGCTACTGCATGCGAGCACAAATCAAAACATTTTTTAAGCATGCGTTGCCGTCTGAGGTCAACGTGCACCAAAGGTTACTTCAAGAAGCCGATGACTCATCCCGTTCTCAGCGACAAAACTAAAAATGTTTGACAGTTATTTCTCCATCGTTATCCTTTCAATGTCCAGGGAGCGTGGGCCCCATCAGCCTTCTGATGAGACGAGTGCTTCATGGACAAAAATAAGCCGAGGCGACTAAAATCATAGCGTCCGATGGCCCGACACTTCAATCCCCCCCCCTCACAGGAGATAGCAGAGCATTTACTTTAGTTCCGACAGATGTATTTATTTTTCTCAACGCCGGCGTTCTCGATTCCGACACTCTGCCGTCCTCGGTGTCACTCACAAATGGAGGAGAGCTCTCCCTCCTTGCTGTCGTGCACCGACGTGTTCTGGTCCATATGTTCCACCATTTCGCGTGCGAGAAACCAAGGTATGCAGATGAATTCCCCGCCCGCCTACTCAGCCGGCTGATGTTCAGCGGCTCTCCAGTCACAGAGTCACCTTAGCGGGAGCCTTGTTGTTGTGCTGCAGCAGATGTCTATCTCCTAATGACATCAGCCCACCAATTACAAGTCTCCAGGGCTAATTGGCAGTGTGCTGGGTCAGACCAGGGGTCCACTGCCTGTCTCTGCTCTCCCTGAAGCCACTCAGGCACTTCTGCCAGCAGCAAGGAAACTGGCCCATCTCGTTTTTTCGCATCCAATTTTTTGTATGAAATGATTGCATTGCGCTAACCAGGGGTCATTAGAAAAATTGAGTTTTTGTCTGTGTGTGCCAGATCAGCGCAGGCGGATAAAGAGATGGGATTTATTTATATATCCATTAACGCCTGTGGTGCTGTTTTCCTATTGTGCGTCTGCATCTTTGTGAACCTGAAGCCAGTTCCAGTTGAGGAAGCGGTTCCAATATTCCCCGAACTGATTAGAAATGCGTTTGTCTTATTGATTGCACATTTCAATGGCCTGCTCCTTTCCTTCTAGTGAAACGCCGCAATTTCCAGGGCACAATTGTGACCAAGTGCGTGTCGGAGGAATGCAATGTTCCCTTTGTCTGTGGACTGCTCAACTTCTCCAGAAGCTGCTTCCCGCTGCGTGTTCCACGTGTGACCGGAATGTTCCTCCCCAACGCGCTCGCCTTCTGTCTCCCTTTCAGCAACACTGCACAGCGCCGTGCCGCGTTCGGCCGGGTGGTGTTTGACAATTTCATATGCTGGTACCAGCCGTGTTGAAAGAAAAACTATTTTTTCCGGATATATTTCGAAAAGTTGCTGCTATATAATTACGCCACGGTTGCCAATAGCGATGAGCAGATTGAGAAAAGACAAGTCTGCACTCATTCTCACCTGATCCTCCTCTCCGCCGCCTTCCTCATCGTACTTGAGAATGTTGTCTCGCACGTCGTCCTCCGGGTCGATGAGGAGCTGCTTGGCCTGGCGCTCCTTGTCGCGGCGCTTCATCCACACCACAAACATCAGCACGAGAACTGACGGACGGGCAAGACAGATGTCGTATTACAAAAACATAATAGCGAACGCGTTTACAGACAAATGTAATCGGATCCGATGTTTTAAGGCCTGGACCGGCGCCCCGATCGAGGCAATCTTTTCTGCTAATCCCATGTAATCTGGCCACATCTCGGATAACGGTTAGCAGTCTTTGTAATCCCCGCATGCGTCGGGGTGACGGGACGCGCCGCGAGAGGGGCGCAGGCGGGACACTCACTGAGGAGGATGATGATGCAGAGGAGGATGGAGATGATGGCGCCGGTGCCCAGGCCGGCGGCCATGATGTGCTGCTGGTCGCTGCAGTCTCCGTTCATGTCGCACTGGCACACTTTGATCCGCAGGTAGGAGGTGTTGGACATGGGCGGGTTGCCCGAGTCGGTGATTATGATGGGGAGCTCGTAGATGCCGCTTTCGAGGAAGCCGATCTTCAGGCTCACCCGGGCGTAGTCTCCTACGAGAGAAGGAGAAAAGAAAGAAAAGGGCAGCAAACGTGAGTGAGGCGATGCACGGCGGCGCCATGTTAGAGCAGGCACGTAAGCGGTAGTGAGGAGATTAACTTACACTGTATGTATGAAAATAAAACAACAGCATGTTTCTTCAGCTTCTTTCGGTGGGGATTATATCCCAAACTCTGAACGGTGGTTTGCTACGCAGTAAGCTTTACACTGCTTTCACTGCAAATACGCGTCGTAAATTCCTACCTGGAAGTTGCATCAGCATATCCAATCTAAAACATTCAGGAATTAGATTTGCAGCTTATGAATCTACTGAATACCTTTTTGATAATGCTGCTTAGGCTCAATTCCCAGCTGCAACAAATCCAAATGCCATTATCCTATTAAGATATATTCACTGCTTTTCCAATCTTCTTTCTTCAAATTAGTATAAACAATTAATGAGTGGATGGTAATAATAATATATTTGATCGTCTCTACCTGACCCCTCTCTGCAGTGGGACATTTCTGCGTCTCAGAGTCAACAGCTGCTCGTGCTTTACTGACTGAAAATAAATAATCCCTAAAAAGGGCCACTCTTTTTTTCCCTTTCCGGTAACAAATTCAAATGAACAGGTCCCGCCGGTGGACCGTGCGTCTTACCACTGACTCTCGTGATGGTCCAGTTTCTCCGAACGTCCAAGGGCCGGTGGGCCAACTCGAAGGCGAAGGGCCCCGCGTTGGGGTTCAGGTCCCCGTCCAGGGCCGTGATGTTGATGGCATTCGGCTCGGGCTTCTCGCAGACCTCCGTCTCCTGAGGGAACACCTTGGGGGCGTTGTCGTTGATGTCCCTCAGGTGAATCTGCAGGACTCCTGTGCCGCTCGCTGAAGGCTTACCTGAGCGGGCCACAGAATGACAAGCAGCACACACTCAGCACATACATATTTATGGGCAGCGGGATGGGAATATATGCCACTTAAGTGCTGCTACTCATTTTTTGTATTTTTTACAGTCATTATGCAGTTGACAGAGAAAGGTAAAAGTATGGGGCGTATTCCTTGGGTCTCTTGCTTTAATAAGACA
The DNA here is from genome assembly GCA_021346845.1 of Apeltes quadracus. NCBI lineage: Eukaryota > Metazoa > Chordata > Actinopteri > Perciformes > Gasterosteidae > Apeltes > Apeltes quadracus. The sequence continues at coordinate 5,223,108 of CM037919.1, read as the reverse complement.
CTCTAAACAGCCATTTACTCGAGTGGGAGGAGACCCATTCAAACTGCATACAGATCTGAGACTCTAATCTCAAGTGAGGAGGCAGACAGAAATAGAGAGATATCAGAACGTGTGTGTGTGTCCGAAGAACGTCTTCCTGACGAAGGACGCGGGATGGGAATACTAAAGCAGACAAACAGAGGCCACTGTCGCTGCTCTCAGGCTCCTCTATGCATTCGCTCAGCTAAGAGGCTTCTTCTTTCTTTTTTTTTTTTTTTTAATTCAGAACACGCTCAAAGGAGCTAGTCATCCAATCCTGACCCATTAACGCTGAGAAACCTCTTTATTGGACGAGTTTTTAAGCCTCTTGGCCCCCGAAGCTACGCTCTGCAGAACACGGTAAACCTGAACAGAGGTAAACCGCACCGCTGAGGGAGGTCGGGGGGGGGGGGGGGGGGGGGGGTGAATGTCTCCACGCGCTCTGGGAGTGCTCGCACGTTGACCTTCAACTGAGGTGCTCGGCGTTGCAGACACGCAGAGTGCCCGGCGCGAGGTTGACCCTCGAGCATAGAGGATGCATTTGTGGCTGTAACGGAGTTGCTTTTTTCTCCAACACATAACTGGCTTCAGATGTAGTGCAGTAGAATTCAAAAGGGCTGTTCGATGGAAGATTGACCTTTGAGAAGTGGGCTACTGTAGACATCCGCTTGGTTTTTTCCTTTTGAAAAATTAAAAGGTGGCATTTTCGCCCCTTGAATGCGCCAACAGCAACATTACATTCTTGGTGACGTACCGTTGTCCCTCGCCATGAACGTTGCATTGTACAAGCTGTTCTTCACAAAGGGCGACTCTCGGTCCAAAATAGCAATTGTTGTGATGCGCCCGGTGTTCGGGTCAATCCTCAGCCAGTTGGCTGGATCTGAGAGTTTGGAGTAACTGAGGGAAAAAGAAGAAGAACAAAAAAAAAAGTTAAGATCTACATTTTGAGTCATAGACTGTTGCGTTTTCTGCAGCAGGAAATATTGTAGGTCAATTTAGTTTCTTTTTCCAGTTCTGGCATCTTCTAAAAAAATGCCAGTTTTTATTTGTTTACACAGAATAAATATTTCAGAGATTTTGCATTTTACATTATTCCATCTTTTGAGAACTGCCTGGCATGGGAGACCAAACTGGCTTGTTGTTGTCGTAGCTCAAACTAATTTGTAGGACAAACCGAGGAATTACAAAGCTAGCTTATTTCACCTGGACTGCTCACAGGCTGATAAACTATCGCTGCAAAACAGCTGCGAGGCAAGGCGCATTATGGTAAACACGGAGGAAAGAAAAACTGGAGAGGTTATTTGGAGCAGGAGTGAGGCAGAAAGTGACCAATCATCATGTTACTTCTGTATGGCACAGCCAGTGATAATCAGCATCTTTGTTTTCAGTTCCTGCGTCCTGCTGCGAAAAAACATCTGTGCTGGAAGCGTCTGGGGGAGCAAACATTCTACCAAAGGACATGGGCTTCACTGGTGGGTCTTTTTATAAAGTACCTGATGCTTTGCTCCATGAAGCGATCCGGGTCCTGTGCGGTGAAGGCGATCAGCATGGAATCTGCACCGGTTCCGTCGTCCAGTGTGATGAGCCGGGGGTTGGGCTCGAAGTAGGGACTCTCGTTGACGTCGAGCACTCTGATGGAGACGGTGGCGGTGGACTGGCGAGGAGAGTGGATGCCTCTGGCCAGGGGCACCTCGTTCCTCGCTTCCACCGTCAGCACGTACGTTCTGCTGATTTCGTAGTCGATGGGCTGGGAAACGGTAAGAGGGGAGGTTACAGAGAGGACGGGAGGACGGGGTTCACGCATCAGCCCCCAGGATGAATTAAAAAGGGAATCGCATTATATTCTGATCACGTGAAACTGGTTCAAAGATTGAACCAAAGGAACTTTAAAAATGTATTAAATATTATATATATTAGGGACACAATAGACAATGAGACGCAACAAAGAGGCTGTATCCACTTGTGGTCAGTTAAAGCGTTCACTGCGGCAGAAGACTGCGACGTGTGTGCCTTTTAAAATCAAGTAATAGTTATGCATTCTCAAAAGTTAAACTTAAAAGCATCCAAGCTGAAGGCAGTACAACTACACTGTACTCGTTGATTGTAAAAAAGAAAAGAAAAAAAAAAGTATAATAAATGATCAATCTGCTGCAGTGACTTTCGTTTTTATTAGTTTTCTCCTGTGAACTGTGGTACACAAATTGTTTCCAACTGTCAGATAATAATGCAGACACAACCACCGGACAGAAACCGGAGTTTGAAGAAAAGCTGTTACCTTGACGACCGTCACCAGGCCCTCGTTGGTGGTCGGGTCAGTGGGCACAGAGAACCTGCCGGTGGGGTCGCCGCCGGTGATTTTGTAGACGGCGTTCCAGGCCGGCGTGTTGGGCTGGTCCTTGTCCGTCACCGTCAGGTTGGCCACAATGACATTCACGCGGTTTTCAGGCACCTCGCCGAAAAACTGCAGTGAATAAAACCATGAACAGACCATGATCAACAGCAGTTTGGGATGAAGCACGGCAAAAGAAGAGAAGCACCCGAGCTCGGATAAACGGACACCTAAAGGTAACGTCTCATTCCCGCTCTTCCCTCCCGGATGGCACAACAGTGACATTACAAATCTCAGCGTTTGGCCTCACTCACTCCGCCACGCGTCCCGGTAGCTGCGCGTGTCAACGTTTGCACAGGGGATAGAGCGCTTCGCGCATGGCCGCCTACTTATACATCTCTACGGTTGCGTAAAAAATCGCCGGTCAAGCAGAAATAGGTAGGTGGGCGTAGCTGGCGGCTGAGTGCGGCTCCTTACCGTCTCGGCGGTGAACTCTGGCGGATTGTCATTGACGTCGGTGACTCGGATGACGGCGGTGGCCGTGTTGGAGAGGCCGTACATGGGGTTGCCCTCCATGTCAGTGGCCTGGATGATCAGTGTGTACTGAGGCACTTTCTGGATGGAGAAGGGGGAGAGAGGCATTAGCAGGATTAAAACACAATTCTATACAGTTTAGTACGTAAATACAAATCTTGTCCCCACACGTGTCCCCGATGAGCTCGTCCCTCAAAGCACATCAGTGCAAACGAGTGACTCAAATGAAACAAATGTGGCCAGATTTTTAATTATGATGACTAATGGCAACTTTTTGTATGAATCCCACTTGCCCTCTATGGGGGATGCCGGTTCAAGGTGTATTTGTGAAACTCGCACCGCTGCGGTGTACACCGTCGCCAGCCAACAAATGACTCTTCCCATTAAAAGCCGATCAGGTGACACACCAGTTGCGAGGTAATGAGAGTCGGGGCAAATGGCTTTCATTGTGGCAACTGGCGGACATAAAACGCCGGCCCCAGGGCCGAAGTGATTGAGCAGCCACCTTGCCAGATTGCCCTCGGAAGAATTGCCCCAAATGGCTCCAGCTTTCAATATCTATTTTCTCAAATAGCCATGCAATCCAATTAAATAAAAAGGGGGTGGGGTAGCGCTTACAGCAGGGGAAGCAGAGGGGAGAATGGGAGTAAAGCGTCTCCTTTGGAGTAAGCAAGACGGAGAGGGCGAGAATGAAGGAAAGGAAACATTTAGCTGCTCAGCGATACATGCCGCCTCCTTGTGCGAGTAAATAAGTGTGAGCGAGCCAAGTCCATTTATACTTCTCATTTAGTCGGTAATCAACAGAACTCACTTCGGCTCATTAGTTCTTAAACAGTCTGGATATCAGCAAATATACTCCAGCTGTGCTTATAAATGTTCAGCACATTGATGTTAACATAAAGATCGCATACACGTTGACATTGATCCATTGCAGGCAGCAAATTAATTGACATAATACTTGGCCTTGCTAATGTAAGGCTCCCTTTAACGCATCGGTCACCTCTCTGTCCAGGCCTGCTGCCACCGTGATGATGCCCCCCGTCTTATTGTTGATGGTGTACATGTTGGAGGTCGGGCTCTCAGGATTCTGAGACAGGATCTTGTAACGCAGCATCCCATTGGCTGTTCTCGGGTCGTCTTTGTCAACCGACGTCACAGTCATAACGAATGTACCTAGGGGACAGGAAGAGAGAGCAAATACTTTAAATATAGATCCGCTGGTTAAACCCTTTTACAAAGTGGCCATCTGTGCCGTTTGATGCTCGTGCGCCGCGTGGTCCATTACCTGGCTTGGAGCCCTCAGGAACCGTGCCGTTCCAGATCTGATGAGCGAACTCGGGCCTGTTGTCGTTCATGTCGATCACATTGATCACAATGTCGATAGGGTTTTCTACCTGGTTGCCGTTCAAGTCGACTGCGTGAGCCCTCAGCTGGAAGGAAACACAAACACATCTGGGCTGTGGAAGCGTTCAAGCAGGGACGATTCTCAACTGTGCAAACAATATGTCGACACGACACACCAGCGCTCACTCTTTGCATTTTAAACAGGCTTTATAAAGGCTCAATTCTATAAACAGCGAGTCTAACCACGTGAATAGCATTTTTGGCGAGAGTCTTTTGTGCCCTTCAAAAGATCCAGTTTGGCTGAATGTCCACCATTTTGTGTTAAAGCTCATACTTGGAATTGAAAAGCAAAACTATATCATTTCAAGACCACTGCTGTGTAATGGGAGAACCACTAATGAATAAAGCAGCTCTGAAGGAGCTGGAGGGTTATCATAATGCATCGAACAGTCCGCTTAAAAACATCACGGCAGGTCCTCCACATTCTCAGACGGATAAGTCAGTCGTCCTCGGAGACCCCGGCCATTTCATTGGGTCCAAGGGGACTGCAAAGGCTAGAGCAAACCCTCGAGCACATGACGGCTGCCAGGAATGCACAGCACTGACAGAGAGCACCACTTTACAACCCCGAGGAGACCATGAGAATTGTTTTTCTTTTTTAACTGCTGCCTGACGTACATGGAAGTTGGAGATGTGCTCTCGATCCAGGGGCTTGTTGACAGACAGCTCTCCGGAGATCGGTTCGATGATGAAGATGCCGGTGGGGGGCTGGTCAGCTCCAGGACCGGTCACACTGTATCTGAGGGAGCGGTTCTTGTCGTGGTCCGACCGGATCTGTGGGTGGGAAGATGTTAATGACAGCTGCGAGTCAATGCAGACCCAACCCTGCCTACTAGCTCGATTTCCTTTCAAGCAGTTATATCATTGACCAATGGTTACATTTTTTACACCGAGATATAAACGCCATCACACAGGCGTGAAGTTTGTTTCTGCACCTCTGACAGCATTGGTTTATAAATAAGTTGTTGTGCAAGTCAAAGAGTGCATATGGAGAGAGAGAGAGCGCGTCTGTGTAGCGATGAGCTCGGCTGTCTATCCTGTCTGCAATGTAAGCAGAGACTCACTGTGCCCACAAGCCTGGATCCATGCTGAGCAAATAGAGCATCCCTCATCCTGATATCAGCCGTTACAGCGCAGAAACATCCTTCTAATATGACCGTATTAAATATAAAAAGCACACAAATAGCATGTAGACGCGGTTCGGAAGTCAGCTTAGCTTGAGGAGAAAGGATCTACTTCTTAGCCGTCCCCTGAGAGCATTACTTGTCCTCTGTGAGCTTTCAACACGCAGCCCTGACCGGAGAACGCTAGCAAATTAATTTGGTGGTTTGTGTCCTTGAGCCATGACAAAAAAGGAATGTAATATCTCAACAGGCAAACAAGGAACAAATGCGCTTGTGGCGACTTCAGATTTCTCTCTGATTCGGAGTAATGCAAGGTTACATCAATACCGAAAACAAAAAAAAGATAAATACGTGCAAGGTTGTCATATCAAGCAGGAGGCATTTTCTCTCAGGTCTTGAGATTGGCGAGTATGTGCGTGCATATGTGGGCGTGTAAAGTTACCCGGACAAGCTCTTGTGGGAACGGGCCTCGAGAGTTCTCCGGGACGTTGATTGGGGGGATGACCCAGTCTCTCTTTGTGCGTTTGAGCTGACTCTCCGCGTTTCTTGATGGAAACACAATTTCCTTCAAATCCTTGAACACGACTGAAGGGGCAGCAACTTGCTGGACCTGTGAAAAGGAAATGATTAAGTTTGAGGGGTGATGATATCTGCAGAAAAACATATGAACAGATTTATTTTTAGCCATGCTAGCAGCATAGCTCTACGGATGGTTGGTCGATTGGTCCTCCGCAGACTGACATAGCGCAACAACTGATGACCATGAAATGCCATGAGGACATTCATGGTCACCAGAGGATGAACCACGTCTTTAAAGCACTCCACTTAATTGAATCTAAAAGGCACAATCAGGTCAAAATCCCCTTACATACAAGCCTACATGCAAAATTAATTTGGTCAGCTAATTGTCGCATATGCTAACCTGAGACGGGGAATAAAGTAGACTTGGTTATAGTCCTTGGGAACATGTTAGCAAATAGCACAAAGCATTGCTCTCGACTCTTTGTGTCGTTATTATGGTTTTCCTGTGGGAATGAAAGACTTAATACAGATTGTATGTCTATTCAGCTCCATTGAACAGCAGCCAGTGCCAAACCAAATACTGCTGCGACACCTCACTGTGGCGTATCGGGTTGCGGGCTGACTGACGCCCTTTCCACTTTGGTTCCATCAAAAGGAAATTGACAGAGTGATGAAAGGAAACAGGCTGCAATTTCCTGCAAAACTAATAAGCTCCCCCAAATGTCATTTAATACGTTTTCAAAAATGTGTGATCAATCACACGATCCATTTTTGTGACTTTCTTTGTAGGTTAAAATATCTACAGAACATGTGATGTTATGCACTAAAATTGCTTTGGTGCGGTTACCACGGCAGCCGGCCAGCCCCCTTTGCTTTAAACGGCAGACCCCCCTCTCATGTCCTGATAAAATGAGCCCACATAGACAGACCAGCTTCCATAATGGATCTGCCATCCTCCCTCGGCTGTAATGAATGAGATTTGAAACAAAGGAGGATGGTACCTGCAAGCCAGACACTAAACACACAGATGGCTCAAATTGCCTACGCCGCTCCAGAGAGTGGGGAGACTAAAGTAGTGCCAGGGAAAGTTAAAATAACCTTGAACAAGATGAGGCGGGAAGGAAAACAGAAAAACAATATGTAAAATGCGTCAATGTCAATGAATGACTGCTGGGATTTCAAGGGAGCATCCGAGTCCCTTCACAAGTATCTTCACTGCCGTTGCCTGCAATCATTTGAATGTTGATTGGCCGTAAGGTAATCGGGTCCCAACGAATACTACCAAGCGCCCTGTGCAAAGACAGAAAATAATTACCCCTTCGTCACCTTATAGAGTGACCAACAACCTCCTCCCCCCAAATCCCAACATCAGGGGAGCTATCGCAGAGCTTCCACTAATCATGTCTGAAATCTGATTTTGCGGCTTTCACACGTTGGCGATGCAGAGAGCCACGCGGACAGATAGCAGCCCGCTTCAGAAATATCCATTACCCCATTAGAATGGGCACGAGTGAGCAGTAATTATTTGCAACCTCGCGCCTGGAATGATGAACAGCGCGCTGGGCTCGTTGGGCCCAACGTGCATCCATCTGTGGTGCTGTGGGGGGCCCCCGCCTATCCACACCCTCCCAAGCCCCCTCCATCTTCCCACCAGGAGTCTGTTTTAGAGTCCAGGAGAGTGCTCAGCTGAGTGATGACCTATGAGTGTGTGTGTGTGTCTGTGTGGTGGATTAAGCATGTGTGCATTTGACCTTTTTAGAAAATAATTCTCCCTTTCAGGTATTGACCCGTTTTCTCCTCGCGGTGCTGAGGCAGTAATAGGAGGTGGAGACGGTGGCCGAGGACACTCGTGATAATGACGACATTGTTTGGATGTCATGATTAAAATGTTTCCAAGGCTGCCGCAATCATGGACTAATAAAACAAAGAAAAAAAAATGGTAATCGCTTATGTAATTAAGAAATACGTGATGATTCATGACTATAATTGTTCGGGGGGAGAGGCGGCTCCTGACCTCATCAACGTGGGAGATACGGGAGAGTCAGTGGCTGATTTCAGTGTGGCTGCTGCTGATGCCGATGATAATTAGTATAAAATATGTACGGCTGGGTATCGTAATGAAAGGTTCTAACTTATTAAAAAAACATAGGTATGTGCTTTTAATGGCACCATTAGTCAAAGGCAGCGTCCCAACAGAAAATGAGTGTCAGGCTAACGGTGTTATGTAAAGCCCTGAAATCATTATGGGCCACAGGTTTAATTTGGGCTCAGCAGACAATAACTACACATAACTGCTGGAGTTAACTTTTAATCTGCACCAACAATAAAACAACCGCCTTTCCTGAGATCCTCTGTTGTGCTGCCCCTTCAGGAAAGGTTGCTGTTCATTATGTGTTTTACGTGGATTAAAAAAACTATTAAAAAAAGGGTTGCACATTGGTCTTTGAAACAAACAGCATTATTTGGGGAGGTGGGAGGGGTGTGGGGGTGTTCATTAGGACGTCAGAAGGCTAATGATCTACAATCTCGTGGCTTTGGTGGTCGTTAACGTGTGCACGTAAAGGCCAAGTCGACCCTACGGGTGGGTCAGAGGGAGGTGGGGGGGAGAGAGGAATGGTAGCGACGCACCGATCGATCAGGCCTTTTTGATAAGCTTGGCCGGCCGAGCTTGTCGTGCACACAGTGGTGATTTAGAAAAGGTTTGGTATGAATAAATACAAAACGTTTTAGAAAAAAAAATGCCTTGTTGACACTAACAGGCATACAAACAGTTGTAATATATTCTCTCTTTGAACGCTCTTAATTTATGAGGCGACAAAAGACGTTTGTGTGCTTTCTAATGTAGCGCTTTAAAAGGTTGGTATATCACACAAGGAAACTGACAGGAAAATGCCAATGTGCGCTTGTACCAATGTACGCTTCTCTCTTTAGAGAGCGCGCGTGTGTGTGTCACAGCGGATTTACCCTGTAGGTTTGAAGCATCAGATATTACACAAATGAGTGGGATCACATAATCCACTGAGGGTGGAAACCTCTACAACAACACGGCCTTTGGAGCTTCTTTTCATTTCCTGGTGACAAGGCGGACCGGACAGGACCTGGGCAGTACCGTGTTGGTGCACTTCCTCTGATCCACAGCCAGCCACGGGGTTCAAACACGGCCATTCTAACTAATTGCACAGGACTGCGCGACACGTCCAGCGGAACGGTTGGCGCCTTTTTCCTCCGCTCGCCCAGACAGATGCTGCCCGTCCTCCAAGGCACTGAGAGAGGCGCGTCCCTCTGTAACCTCACAATCACAAGGCTGGAAGCGGCTTTACGAGGAGCTATTTTGCATCTGCTCTCGCTACCCGCTGACCGCGTAGAGTATACGTTTGTGCTCCTACTAAATTGACACATTAAGTTTTAATTAGCAGCCATCCATCCAGTCTCTTGGAACACCTGCTGCGATTCAGGAAACTAGTCATCTGTGAATGTGCAGCGTATCTAACAAGCCAAAGCCGTTTGATGCGAGGGGGCCGGGGCGTGGGTGGGGGGGAGGATTGATCATTCCGCCTTTCGGTGGCAGTAACATCAGTCAACAAACAGGTCTGAGATGTTGCGGACATGGTTAAGGTATATTCACCTGCTGGCTGGAGGGTGATAGCAGGACGTGGGCCACCCATTCCTGCTGAGTGGCGGCATCGCTGGCCCTGATCAGCAGAGGTGACGCGCCGATCGCAGAGCGCAGGATGTTGCTGGCGGCGTAAACCGCTCCGTCGGCCTCTATCCGGAAGTCAGACGGGTTGCTGCATTCAAACCGCACCGGACCCCCTCGGCCACAGTCGACAAACCTCACTGCGGGAGAAAAACAAGTAAATAAGTCAGCCCAAAGGGGAGAGAGAAACACAGAGGTCAAACTAGCGATAGAGACAAAAGATGGAAGACAGAGAGACGGTCCATAAAAGGTTTTCCTTTTCGCTCATACAGTGTCCAAAACAGGTGCACAGGAGGAGTGAGTTGGAGGGAAAGTAGATGAGTGTGCCCCTTAAGGCCTAGTAAATAAGCATCCAAAAAACCCCAAAGTTAGATTAAAAACCAGAAGTGTAAAGTAGACTGTCAAAATGTCTCTGTCCCCACTCTGCTTCCATCTCAGAAAACATCAGCAGCGGGAATACACAGGCTTCTAGGACTTTGCTGGGTAAGTCCTCTTCCAGCTAAGGCCATCGCATGCTAGCTTTGCCCCCCCCCCGGCCCCATGCGCCTCTGACATAAAGGGACGCTTTCCCTGGAAGAGTGCCGAACGTCAGCTTCTCGAGAGTGGTGCGTGGTGTTCATTTCATCAGCATGTTCACACACAACCGCCCCCCCCCCCCCCCCCCCCCCCCCCCAGACCCCTAATGCCCGAGAAAGGAAAACACAAACTCAAGCATTCAAACATGCACCGCAGACAGGTGGCTCATGGGGCTGGAATTCCAGCGGGGCCTCAGTGGCAGTGATAGAACACCGGTTCATGTTTCAGGTGAGTGACAGTACAGCCTACGTAACACACACACACACAGCTTCATTGAGCGATCCTTTTGTGTGGATATCTTTCCCTGAAACCAACCCCCCCCCCCTACCCTGCATGTTTACGGCACGAAAAAAACGACATAAAAGCAAAAGATAAAAAAAAGTCCTCCCGGCCACAGAGATCACATCGTTACCATCCATCACTCGCGTGGAGACTGCGCTGGTGCCGCTTTAAATTATTAAAGTAGATGTGGAATTACTTAACAAAAGCCTAGGGGGATGGAGGGGGGAGGGGGAGTAACCTTCCTTTGTGCCGCTGGAGACCCACAGATGTCTCCAGAGTATTATGTGCACTCGGCGGCGCGTCAGATTCCTCGGAGCTCGGGGAGACGAGGCGGAGGATCCATTCAGGGTCCACAGGAAGTGAGAAGTTTAGCCCGCAGACCTAATTTAATAGCATAACAAGAACACGCAATCGATTGTCCTGAAGTGCGCCACCCGCTTTGGGAGGGTCGAAGAGATGCAACGCGACCAGGAAATGAAGGGTTCGGTTCAGGGAGTCCCTCTCCTCCCCCGTAGGGAGACGCGGTGGCTTAAACCTAGCCGGCATTGAGGAGCCACGGGGGAGAAAAAGTCAGCTGGCGGCTTGGCTAACTCAGGCTGTAAATGCTGGATGCGTTCAGTGCCTTTCCAAGGAGGTGCTGTGTGATTGCAGATGTACCGAGGCGTCTCACACAGATGCTTACGCTGGATGCAGCGTTACTTAGCATAGCCTCGTCGGATTTCTGAAAGCCCTTTCTATCAGACAGCTTCTACCGACCATTTTTGAGGACAGATGCATGGAGACACATTGAGAGCCGCTGACAGGTGGATTGCAATGGAATGGTGACCACACCTCAGCGCCCTGCTGCCAATGAACGGCTGCATCCAGCGCCTGTAGGCAGCAGCCGAGGTGAATGTTTCCAGTTCTAAGGGGAGCATCGAATGGAGCTTGGCTGAAATCTACAGAGCCCAAGGATTCAGTAAGAGAGGACGCGGCAGAATGGAAGGCTGCGTGAGGGAACAACGGGGTAGTCGCAGTGTATCAGGCCCGACCAGGGAAAAGGAAATGTTGGGATACTCGACCAAAATCAGAACAGGGAGAAACAAATCGTATGCAAAAACCACGAGCTGCACTCCATTACAGCGTCTGCTAAAATATTTAAAGCGAGGAAACAAGAAAATTTCAACTACACCTACTTCACTACAAAGTTTGCAAACTGTACTGAACAACTGACTGATTGAACTAGCGGTTCCAATGATGAAGGTTGAGAGATTTCCTCCATACTGGAATAAACTTTGTATTGACCATCTCCTTCCAGGCTGCTTTTGCTCGATTACCAACTAGCTTATTTGTTCGGTCTCCTCTTTGAATTCCGCAACGCTTACATGAGAAGGATGACCTTCTGTCTCTGGAGGTTTCTCCCTAAAGCCGGCCGCCTGTAAACTCAAAGCCTTCAGGCAATCGCCAGCCACTCAAATTCAGCAGGTGCTCAGACAGAGGCGGAATACAAAGTAAAGGACTGTCAAAATAACGCTCCGTAGCCTCTCCCTCACACTGCTCTGACTTAACGGTTAGTTAATCGGTAAATACATTAAAGATATTTGGACTGTTGGGATAATACAATTTAAATGCAGTAAATACAATGTGACCAGTAAAACATCTGACAATTGTAATAAACTAAATGTGAAAACGGTCATTTAAGTCATAATGGAGGTTAGATGGGAGGCCTGAAGGTAAAAGAGTTCAATTATGAGTTTATATTAATTACTAACAGGATTCAGGTTATAGAGACTACACATCGGCAGATAACAGATCTTTTAGACAAAACATGTATGCTTTTAACCAACTCCTAATGAGCACAACCCTCACAGAGTGTCCAACACTGAAACCGTCGGGTCCACTGTTTTCTGTCCTACTGGCACTTTTGCCAGCACACTTTTTTTGTGACCGTGTGTTGCGGTGCGCTCGACAGCAGCGATCCCCCTGCGAGTTATTTTAGCCCGAGAGCTGAGCTGCGGCCCTTGAACACTGTCTGAAATGTGGCCATGGGGACCCCTGTGAGAGGCCTCTACAGCGGCCGGGCCCCACTGCAATCGCAGCCCTAAGTCCCAGCAGGCACGGCCCATTCCCAATGATAATGAATGAGCGTGTCCAGCATGTGTCTATTCATTTATCAGACGCGCTCTGGTGGCTCATAAAAACGCAGGAATGTGTAGCGAGGCACCGGTTAAACCCTGGCCGCCGCAACTTGTCCATATATCTAGATGTATTGGCCTCCCCCAGGTGCAGGGCGAGAGGCCCATCTCAGCTGCCACGCCCTATCAGACATGTCGTCATGTGTGCAGACGATAAAGTGTTTCAGTTTGGAGAAGAAAAAAAATGCCGATGCAGCAGCGGGGGCCTGGGGGTTAAAAAAAAAAAAAAAGAGGGGGGTAAGGGGGATTGAAAACAGGCCTGTCAGCAGAAAGGCCTGTCCAACTAATACCCTGCACCGGGGCCCAAAATTACCTCCGACTCAATGGTTCAATTCACAGCCTAAATGCCCCCCCGCCCCCACTGACAAGCAACACAAAAACCCCTGGCAAACCTCTCCGTAGTGCCAGAGTGCCCCTCTATTGTCTGCACCGTCACGTGATAACCAACTCAGACAGACACATACAGTTAGAGAGACAGGGAAAGGCAGAGGCACAGAGACATTTCATTTGAAACATGGAATGTGGGCTCCGAGGCGGCGGCGAGGCAGAGAAAATGTTCCACAATCTCTGGTTCTTGACGCCTGTCTGCCAGATACACGGCGCGGCCGTGAGCGAGCGCGGCCAAAAGCCCCTTTAATGTGCTGCGAATGCGACGAGGCCGCCGCGCCTCTCATGTGACATCATTCCAATATAAGTGAGGCGACTGGCCGTCGAGAAATACCCAGCACAGGTGTTTCATCAGTGGCCGAGGACAAACGCAGAACCGAGCATTCCACACACACACCCACCCACCCCCGTCGGAGGAAGACCCTCCCCCGCGGCCCCCACGAGGGCAAAAGGCACGACAGCCGCGACGGAATGCGTTACTGGAAAGGAGCGTGACCAGGTTTAGTGCGGCGACGGGACAATGCGATATGAAGCGGGGGCTCGGGCCGATTGTGCTGCGTGACGCATCCGTGCCAGCATCGCTGTTCATGCGATCCCGTTAAGCCCTGGTGGAGCTCGCACTCTGCTGCCTCAATAACAACTGCTGTGATATGAAATTCTAATCCAGTCCAGAATTGGGGAGAACAAATTAAGGCCGCCTTCCTCCGACCACAAAAACAACCTTCACAGCGGATTCTGTAATTGCCCAATTATTGCACTAAATACTAAAAGCACATTACACACATGTTTTTTTCCTCCCTAATTCTGTGTGACTGCTTGCTCGGCATAATTCTAAATGCGTCTTATTGTATCGGACTGTACTGTTTTTATTGCTGTTATTGTGAATGTCTGGTCTACAGCTTCAAGGCCGGTTAGCAACTTATTGCATTCTATTCTTCACAATCACGGCCATTTCCACGTTAATGCTTAAATAAGGCCGTTTAAAGCAATGGCTTTCCCCTGGAAATCACTATTGATGCTCTTTAATATGATTCCATGAATAAAAAGATACATTCTTATAAATTGTATAAACTATGCGAATTAAAACAAAAAAACACTACCATCAATAGTGCTGCGGGGATTTTAGGGAACCTTGCGGGTTAGCATGGCAACCTTTGAACAACGAAAACAACTGGTAAACAAAAGGTTTATGACACCTACACGCATTAACGGTCTAAGCATAGAAACAATCGGCTGAGGTAAAACACGAACATCAGGCTATAAAAGGTACACGTGAGGTCACAAGGGCGTTTTTTTAAACGGGCGCTTCTCACTGATGGATTTTACTCCGTAGGACAACCGGGGAAGTTCTCTTGAGCTCGCGTTAACCACAGAATATATTTTAGGAATCCACTCACAAATCCATTTGCAATAAGCCGAGGGAACCCGGAAAACTAAAACGTTAACACATTCCTGCTGCGTGGAGAATAAAGTCAATAAACGCTGGTTTGGGATGACAGCGTCAATCCTGTTTAATAATACAACCTTGCGCTGGGAGGAAGGGGGGGCGTGGTGCTCGAGGTGATGCTACCAACTCAAGACGCGTCTAAGATATCCATGTATTCTAAGACGAGCTGCGGAGACAAGACAACGATACTTCTCCCTCTTTTTCAGAAGCCAGGGAATTGTTGAGAGAAAGTAAACTGTTTGTAGCTGAAGCTTGGATCTGGGAATGATGATACCGCCCTTTGCCAGACTAAGCCCTTGAAGGCGTTCTACTAATGTGCAGCACTTCAAACGTGCAAAAGCATTCCGCGCATTTATAGCTGGGCCTAAAATATGTAAGGGATTTGCATGAAAAAACATGCCGTGTTTGTACTCCGTTCAGTGTCTCCAGCAATTAAGAAAACTAAAGCGGATTGCACCAAAGCATAAACACATTTAATAAGAGGCTGGCTCGCTTTCCCTCGCACCGATTGTACTGACCAATCTTTGTTTGTGTGGTTTATGCACATTGTCGGGAGCTAGTTTTCCTCACTAGAAAAATGTCCGCCTCATTCAGGGGATTTTGAAGGAGGCCTAAAAAAGGGCATTGTGACGCAACCTTCCCTCGTCACACACGGGGGCCACTCTGACCCGTTGGAGACGCGTGAGTGTCTGCGCGGGTTTAGCCAGGAGTTTACTCAACCTTAAAGATTCTCCAAGCTCCCTTGATGTAGAAAAACGGGCTGTGATGAGAAGAAAACTGATTTTTAGATCAGGTCTGGTCACATTCTCAGTCATGTTCGCAAACATCTTGTTTTCTTTAAAAAAAAAGGACAATTAAAAAGTACGTAAAAGTATTAAAAAGGCTACTGGGTTCTAAAATGAAAAAGCCAGCTGAAAGCATCCGGCTGCGGTGACGTTCAGGGAGAGCTTCTTATTCCTGTAGCAAAAGATTTATAAAAAAATTAAATGCATGACGTCAGCTGGGCTCTTTTGAATAAGTCATATTTGCTCTTTGGAAGTGAGCTATCTGGATGGGTTGGTAGTGGCAGGGAAGCACAGGGGGGACGTCACAATTCTTCTCCGGCCCTTTGTTGGGTAAATAAAATGATGCTGTGTTTTCCAGTACAATGGCAGCCGAGCATTGTGTGGATTACTGTGTCACTGGAGCCAAGCGCTGATAAGGCTAAGCTACAGCCTTTCTGCGATTATCAGCGAATAGCTACTGGGATTCTGCTCTGCGAGTTATTGAGACGAGCGGCCCGATTCGCCGGCTTTAGTGGGGCGTTGCACTGACCGCATTACCAGGACGTCAAATCCTTCGCTCTTCACGGCGTCTGTCAGATGAATGACATAAGCGGCCGCTTACGGGTCATTATGAGAAGCGTCACATGGATATGCTGGAAAATGACGAAAGCCGACGCCGTATAGATGGACAGGAATTGCCTTCCAGTGTACTTCCCGTTTCAAATTTAGAGGACAATAATTGATACCGTGTGCAGAATGAAACTTGTAATTACTGTGGACTGTGATGGGGCTAAGTGTTGGGTAATGTAGCTCCTGTCTACAACGCCCAGCAGGCAGCACCTCTCCGATGTAAATCCAGACTTCTATCGAAATGAGGTGTTGAACTTCATGACCACGTCGGCGCTTCTCCGCCCGCCTTCTGTCCTCCCGTAAAAAGGTCAGCGATTTTTAATTACTCTCCATTTCCCCGTTTCCCCTGTGAACTGCTGGCACCGGTCACTTTGTTCAATCTACTCAAAAGGCTTTCGTGATTAATGGGAGGGATGGAGAACAGAAGCAGGACAGGGTAAAAAATAAAGACTGGGAATAATGAGCCATCTGAGGGTGGTCACCGGCATCTTCTCTTTATACTGTTGCTCCTGTATCGCGGTCAGTCTCTGGTGATGGTGCAACTCTGTAGTAAACATTTCACAGGACACTCCGGGCGAGAAATTAATGAGCATGAATATTAAAACATAAGATACCGATCGCTTTCATTTTTTATGCAGACTGAGATGCAAGCAAAGATGCTACTCAAGAGAAAAAGGGCTTTAGTGTTGGCTCAAATCAAACATGAATTCATCTTGGTGTGGACCCACTGTCATTTCATCACTTTTCTACATTGATACACAGCAGAACATTTTGGTCGAAATTAGATGAAAGTCATGATGCCATACAGCCTCCTGGATACATTTGGCAGTTCATGTTCAAAAGAAGGCAAGTCTAAAAAAGGGCAGCAGCTGATCACTGTCTTCAGGCTCGCGACGAGCACCAAAACAGCCTCAGTGAAACCCGTAATGTGACATTATTAGTTCCTTTTGATCTGGAAAGCACCGACTCTGAGCTATTTAGTTCCTTCCCTTGATCATTCCCATCAAAATACCCTCAGAAAAATCAAAGAGACAAAGACGGGGGCGGTGACCGGCGCTGAGGTAACCTCTGCTGGCATGTTCGCTGGGCCTTGTAAGACCTTTTAAATTACAGCAGCAGAGAGTGGGTCTTGTATTGGATTTGTTGCCGAGAGAAGACTCACAAATTTGCCCCTCAGGCTCGAACTGTAGCGATCACTGCTCCGCGGGGACAATCGCTATCCAGAGCTCTTGTTGAGAGAGGAAAAAAAAGGAAAAAAGAAAACTGAACAGGTGACTTCTGCAATGATGTCAGTGTCTCCCTTTGCTTTCACCAAGTGGAAAAGTAACCGTGTTAAGACACACGTTGCCAGGGTGGAGGCACCGCCTCGGCTCTGCTGTCTCTAGCTGTAGCAAATATCATCTGTCAAAACGCCGATGCTCCAGCTCGGCGCCGGCACACGGTCTCTACAATTTCATCTCAGTCATGTTTTCAAGTGCATGCTTATAGAAATTACAGCAACAATCGCTGAAGGTACTTACTCATCTGAGAAAGAGAGTAAACTGTTATCGTACGCCATCTGTGTCTCCGCGGTTGAAGGCGGCTGGTGCCAGACACAAATGCCAGTTTGTTTGGGAAAAGGTCGGAAAGGCATTGTTATCGATTCAAGCTTGCGTTATAAACGAGTGGCGAACGAACGCTGTGATTTAAGCCACTTGCCAAGGAATGAAACAAAAAAAAGGGAAAAGAAATAAATTGACATGGGCAGGCGCCCTGTGTAACACTCATCGCTATACATACACGGCAGCACGTGGCTAACCGGAAAGTCCTCACCCGCTTATTATCCATCGATCCAGATGTGGCCTAGGTATATGTAAACACATTTAAGATTGCATGACAGAGCTAAGCTATACATTTTGAATAATATTCTGGTTGAGAATATTGTTGAGATACAGTGTGTATGTCCACACAGGGTCAAACCTCTGACTGTCTGCGAGTCGTTAGGCGAGCTTCGCCTCCCCTTGTTGACGCTGCTTGCCTCCACAGAGGTTAGCTCACAGCTGATGATGCCATCCAGTCCGACAAGGATGTGCCGTTATTGCTAATTAGATTTCAGCCATTTCCTCAGCAATGATGACTCAATACCAATTAACAAGAACGGGGATCTCTGAGAAAGTGCACAGTCTGTGCAGCAGCCCTACCTTCACAGGGAATAACACATGCGCCTGCTTTGCATAGCCCTGTTGTCAATCAAGTCCATGCAAATAACGAGCTCAGGTAAAGACCGATACGGTCCACTGCATCCAATTACAAACCAAACCTCACACAGACACACACAAACACAATTTCTGTCTCCTCCCGCTCCCTTCACCTTTTTAACATGCGCTCATATACACATACATATGGAGTTTGCCTTTATCCTTCCGTGCACTCGAGGTGCAGCAATTTGAGCCATGCTCAAAAAGTGAGGGATGTTACACAGGAGCACCTTTAACAAGGAAAAGACACGAGGCTGAGACCCACTCACCTAAAGCCTCAGGTGTAAAATAAAAGCTGCACGGGAATCTGGGACCAGTCCAGGGAGCCATTATGTCATGTGTGTCAGTCACGAGTTCATGCTGAGTTTTTGAGAAGAATGCTAATGAATTTCTTTTGGCTTTTTCCTTTTGGAGGAGTCGGGGCGCGGAGAGAAACAAGGAGAAGGCCTGTGAATCCTCTTTGGTTGGGAAACAAAGCAGCAGACAAAGGAAGATGAGGCTCACAGCCTCTGGAGAGGACCATTATACTGTAAGATGGGGGATGCTTCTGCATCTCTCCCAGAGTAAAGAAAAATGAGTTACGGAGTCATTTGCACATATAAAATGAATTAAAAAAATGTATATAGTAGAAGCATCTTATAGCACACCTGTGCAAATTCTACAAAACATGCATTCATCAAAGAAATATTAAAATATTCCTAGATTGAAGAGGAAAATGAGAAAACTGGCCAAACAAAGGAGAACGTTTTATTCGAGGCATCGTGGTGGGCAGACCATGACTGCCACTGCTACCAACCACGATCCTCATTTTACCCACATGACGAGACACTGCAAAATCTCTCTAAAGACCAAAACAAAACCCCCATGTCTGGAGCATTCACTGCTTTTAAAAACATGCCTCCCCATAAAGGTTGAGCCCAGCACAAAATGTAAAAAAAAGTCCATCTGGAAAACAATGAGCACAGGAGAGGAAAAAAAAAAAAAAGCTTCTTTGCAGAAAGGATTAGGGCGGCTGCCACTGTGCGTTTGAATCAATACGTTTCAAATTCCACTTTAAACACAATTAGCCTTTAAGAGAAGGAAAGAAAATTCACGGGGGTGAAATTAAAAAGACCTTTCAAAAGATTCTCCATTTCAAAACACGTACATATTTTACGGACGCATGACAGCATGTTATGTGCCGCACAGAGTGCACACCTGCATGTATGCCGTCTGAGGGTGTCACCCTGGCGTATCCCTTCGCACCGCCTCGGTTCCTGGGAATATCGAGCTACGTCTGAGGTGCGGCGTGTGCGTCGCGCTGCTAACCTACTTTGACCCACTTGACCCTCCCCCACACGCAGTCGATGCTCAAAAGGGTCCGACTGGGCGGAAAGGGGGGAAACATTAGAAAAGAGGGCGGGCAGGTTCTTCTGTGGATAGATGGAGCTATAAAATCCATCCGTGCAAAGAAAAACACCACCCTCCAAGAGAACAGATGAATATTTTAAATTGATTGCAAACACAGTATACAAATAAATGCTTCATGTTTGTAAATGTAGCTTGTTTGTAGTCTACGATGACAAAAAAATGTAATTCTGAATTGGATAGAAATTTGGTTTGTTGGCAAACACAAACATCTGGAGGACAATCCAGGGGTCTTATTGATCCCCAATGAAGGTGGTTCTGACTGTCTTTTTTATCTTTAATATTTTATCTTTTATTGCTCAATGCGGCAACGAATTTATAAGAGAAACACATCTTTCTATTAGAGCTGCTTCACTTTCACATGCATAACTCATTTTATATGAGCAGAAGCAATTCAACAAACCCGAGATCTTGCATGCAACATCCATCGGCGTGATTGAATACAATTACAACTACAAAAACTATTTAAAAAAAGATTTTACATTAAAACATGCCTCGACTGAAAAATGAATGCACATCTGCTAAAGAAAAACAAAAAAGACGTGATTTTTGAGATAAATAAGCGCGGTTCCCCTCAAGCAGCATCTGCTTCACTCGTTCAGGAAAAGAAACGCACAAGACAGTCCCACAAGTGGAACAGCCGCCCGGTGCAAACACAACCTCAGGTGTGGACGGTTAGTCTCGGCATCGGCCCAGCAGAAGGAAGCGTCTACGCTCGCGAGCCTTATCTGCGTCGAGGGAACAGCCGAGCGTTACCATGTGTGACCGGCCTCTGTGAGGGGGGAGCCCCTCACTGCCATCCATGTAATCAGCTGAGCTGAGGGGGCTCCGAGCAGGATCCGTGCAGCTGTGCTTTATTACGCCCACAATGAGTCCCAGATTAGGGGAACTGGAGAGCGAGAAAGAGAAAGAGGAGGGGTGAGGGGGTGGGATGGAACGAAAATGACTCCAAACACATCTGTCCTCGGTTTGTCTGCAGCTATATCACCAAACCACAAGCACAGCCGCGTACAAATCACTCTCGTTCGGAAACGGCCGCCCCCGGAAACGCTTTCCAGGCCGCAGGGGTTATTTTTCTGTTAGCGAGGAGACCCGTGGGAACAGTCGCAGTGATGCCGATGTTTGCCGGCCCCAAACGAGCAAGTGGCACAAGTGGGAATCTGCTGCCGGCCGCCGTTGGACGATGCATTTTTTCTGTGGCCCGTTAGTTTAACGGCGGATGGCGCTGTCACTGTCAAATTCTGAAAGGCTTCCAGGCCAGGCCCAATGGCGCATCTGGTGTGAAGTGGGCTTTTTTCCACTCCGGAAAAATAAAAGGAAGCGAGGTGCCATCATTCTGCTTCAGAGCAACCTCTCAGGCAAACACTAAATGTAGGTTCACCGCGTTGTTATGCCGGGAGAGGCAAGGTTCGGGGGAGGGGAATGGGGGGTGGAGGCGACATCCCACTACCATTAGAGCTTACTGAAAAGCCTCCATCTCCTCAGAAGAGCTTAGGCATAAAGAGTGTTCAGACCTCAAACTGCAGTGCGCTTGCCTCTTCCTTTCTTCCCTCACATATACGTACACACCGGTAGAGACGAGACAATTTCCCAACACCACTTGGAATGAATCCCACAATGACAAGCGTTTGAAAAGTAGCAGACTGACTTTATTACACAGAAAGGATTGTTATAGTTTATCTGCTACAGCTACCTTAATGATGCTATTTCAGTTTGAAAGGACGTCAATATGCTTTTTTGGAAACGTTGCCTATAGGTCTTGCTCGCTCTCACACAACCGCATCACATTACACTTTAACTGCAACGGTTACGACTCAAAGTTGGACTAGATTTTTGGTGGAACCAGTCATTCAAACCTCCGCTCCATCGAGCTGGACTTGATCCTATTTTTTAAGTGGCACCATCAGTAATGGGTGGGGGTTACATCACATGGTCTGCAGCTTGTTTTTCTTACATACACTGCTACTCATCCAAGGCCGTTCTCCTTATCCACATGCCTCCGATTCACTGGAGTGGGTCCAGGAATTATGTCCCATTTTTTTTTTTTACTAGCCTAATCTCATTACTCTCATTGGCTGATGAAACCCTGCACTAAAAGGAGGCTTATTATTCATTGTTCTGGACAAAGTCTATCGGCACTCAAATGCAGGCATATTCTTTTTTGTTCTCGTCTTCTGTGGTAAGGGTGGGGCGCAGCTGCGTGATAACCAATATGATCTCCTCCAATACTACATATCCTCTAGGACAACTCTGGACGGATGCGGCAATATACACTGACGCCCAACATGTGCGGCCCAATAACTCACAGTATATGAATTCAATAACACCAGTCTGTAGCCTTGCATGCTATTGACGAGGAGCAGTAAAACAAACTTTAATATCCTAGTGTGTTAGAACTGTTAATGATCAGCACTGAGCGCAGTCAGGCTACAACTCACTGTCCACTGCCGATGCAGACTATAATACTCATGGCATTTACCGACGTGGGAGAGAATCTCCTCCACTGCACCGATAAAGACCTAACCAGGTTTTATACCGATGCAAGTTCTGTGAATCTGGGATCTCTTAAACTCACCGCCTTGTTTTTCTGCTTAATGCCAGATTACTTGCCACAGCTATCCATCGGAACAAGACTGTAGCTCGAATCCAGAACATCGGAGTCAAAAAACAAGTGAATGTATTTGCAAAATGCTGCATTCAATAAAATGCTGATGATTTCATCAAGAAATGCATTGTGACATCTGGAAAGGCCGACTCTGCACTTCTGAGACTACACAATTCACAAGCATGAAAAATAAATCTAATTGGCCAACTACTTCAGGGTAAAATGTTTTAAATCTCAACAGCATCCGACAGCGAGGTAACCAACTGCATAGATTTGACGATCTGCGCTTAAGTATCCCGAACCCATTTCATCCCCGAAATGTTGTTCAGGTGGGAAATATTCCAGAAATCCAAAAGGGGTTTAACATAAATACACCACAGCCCATTTCCACACGCTCATTAATCTTTTAGGTTCGGCATTCCCTTCTTCGCAGGCATTATTCTAAAGCACGTCGCTGCACTGTGCAAACGCAACGAAAAACCAGCGGGCCCAATGCCAATGTGGAAAGAAGCCACTTGTTCCAGCTGTGGAGAGACTGGTGCTCTTCTAGTCATTAACCCCGCGCACAGAAGGCCGGGGAAGACTGGTTATCAGTCTGTTGTCCCAACTAACACAGCACACAGGCTCTTTTTCTGTGAAGGCGTTAGAAAACTAATGATTGCCTGATTGGGGGTCCACCCCACCCCCCCGGACCAGGATATGACGCACCCAGGTTAGAGCCCTACCACAAAGGGCATGTGCAAGCACCGGGTCGGCTTTGAAGTCATTGTCGGCCTCTAGAGCATCAAGTAAAACCTTGACGCGACGTCCTTCTCACGTGCGACCGGGCCAGTTGCGTCTACTAGAAAGGTTGAGGTTTGATCCACACACAGTAGAAGCTATAGTAGATATCGGCATGGAGGCGTGGAACAACAACTATGTCGAGTGGCACAGCCCAGCCGGTTGG
This sequence comes from Apeltes quadracus, assembly GCA_021346845.1. Lineage (NCBI taxonomy): Eukaryota > Metazoa > Chordata > Actinopteri > Perciformes > Gasterosteidae > Apeltes > Apeltes quadracus. The sequence goes on along the minus strand of CM037919.1, from coordinate 5,200,025 downwards.
CCGGTTGATACGGTCTGCGAAAGGGCGTTGTCCATGAACCTCAGCGCTACACATCCCCCTCACCCCATCCCTTTATGCACAATGACAGCGTTTGGATCCGGGGGGGGGAGGCGGGTGGGGTCCGGTTACCTTCCCAACCACTGCCATAACAACGCATGCAGGAAGCCCGACACACAAGGACAGGTTGATCCTGCCATATTCCGCTGCACGCCGTTTCCCCAGGACACGGATTGCCGAGCGCCACGCACAAACACAAATAAAGACCTGCAGAGCGGGGAAATTATGCATGTTCACATCATTCACATAATGTCACGTCGGCTCGGATTCATTGTGTGCAAACCCAACGTGCACACACTCCAAATAAACAGTGTGTGTAGGAAAATAATCGTATCATCCCCCTCCTTTGTACGGTCATTTACATACTGTGGGCGTAGAGGGGTCAAAGATCAACCCCATCGCGAATCCTTTTGAGTGAGGACTCACAATGGGCAGGAGCTGAATGCTTTTAGCCTAGCGGCAAAGGGGAGCGGCTCCTCCCACGGTGCTGCCTTCCTCCATCCCTGTGAGCGCGCCTCTACCGCATCCTGTTCACCTAGTTTAACATTTCAAAAGAATCGCACAGGCCGGACTGTAACCTGAAGCCGACTATTGCATATCAGTTCAGGTCGACCAAGAGTAAGGGGAGAACATACGGCCAGAGGAAGGTGAAACAAAGGGAAAGAGCGCCACTAGTAGCAGTTGTTATCGTTTCCCTGTCGTGGCACAAAACGCCGGGGCTTCTATCAGCCCCATCCGTCAGACACGGAGCTTTGTGTGGTCCGGCAGAGACGGACACAGACTTTCCGCCGCGCTGCCTGGCACTCCTCGACCCATCTAGTGTAAATAAGACTCCCATCGACACTCGCCATGACCGGCATACAAACGAGGCCGGAACATTCCACGGCGAAGAGGACAATGGAATTAAAAAAGGGCGGGGGGATTTTTGCCGATTATCCAAGCATGTCTGAGTAACTACCTGTTACCCCAAATAACAGTGTAAATTATTTTAAAAGTATACTATAAATAAAGGGGGGGGGGGGGGGGTGGGAGAGACACATCGACCCGGAAGCCTGTCAAAATAACGGCAGACATCTTAACGGGTCGCCAGCTGGGATGCTAGCAGATATTGTGTTGCACCCCCCCGGCTGGTAGGCTCGGGTAAGATAGGGGATAACATGACAGCTGTGGCGACGCGGGATACTAAGAAGACCTGTAAGCACAAACATTTGCCTTTCTGCATGACTGGAATCCACATTAGGAGGTCATCAGCATTACTCAAACCCCACACACACGCGTGCCCCGGCAGCAGCTGTGCCCGGGGAGGGGGGGGGGGGGGGGGGGGTGACAGACCAAAAACAAACAGGAGACGGACGCGGACGGGCGGCTGCCACGCCTGTGCAGCACGACGCCGACACACTATCCATGGCCGTGTGCCGGGGTCAAAGGAAAATACCTTTTCACGACAGCCAGTTCAATGGAATCAAGCCCACTTTTATGTTTTTTTTTTTTAAAGGAGGGCATGGGCACAAGAGATGTTGGGTGGTAACACGACACAGGTCATTTGCATCATAAATCAATCACAATAACATCAGCGAGGACATGTGATCGTACACCAAACGCTGAAATGGTTGATGTTGCCCTTGCATATGTCCCACTCAATCAGGCGAAGGTCCTCCGCTCAAGTAGACCAGTGGGAGCCAAGCTTTTTAGATCAATGCAGCATATGGAAAGCACCGAACTGGGAGGGCGGTGGCGCCCAGGGGTTGGATTTTTAACACGGAGGGACAGCTGGTGCCGTGAGCTACGACAACAGAGTTCTTATTCCCTTCTTTCACAGCAGAGGAATTGTGGGCCATTTGTGGATCTTCCCTGGTAAGAACATTAAAAGCCTTTTTTTTTAATGGGTCTCTTTGCAGAGAGCACGCTCTAATGAGGGGCAATGTCCAGTCCGTTCTCCTCCCTCCCTCCCCCCGTCCACCATCTCTCTTACAACTGCATGCTGCCTCAAAGGCCACCTTGGACCCTCCGCCACATCAGGGACATCTGGCCTCTCCATCTACAAACAGGGCTCATAATGGGCCATTACAAAGTCCAGGTCTGGGAAAATGCTTGGATTTATAGTTCCAGTGTAGCCAAACCCAGAATCCTCTGTCTATCACGACTGCATTAAGTTATATGAGACAGGAGGCCCATCAGACCTAATAAGCCTTATCCTTTCCAGAGGATGGCCATTAAACCCCCCCACCCGGCACCAGGAGAGCTCGCCATCGGCTCCCAGTTTAGTAAATTAAACAAATGAATGGCATCTCCAGCATTGCAATCAAAGCATAGAATATCATGGAACTATGAAGCTCATTAAAGCCCGACTCCATCTCCTCCCAAAGCACAGCGCGGGAAAACTCAATTATGAACCGTTTATAGAAACGGCAGACATCCAATGTGCCTATAATGTTTCACTCTTTTTTAGCGCCGGGCTCATTCACCTCATCTACGTTTGCCTACACCGAAGCCGTCTCGAAGGGGAGGCTCCGAGCCATTTCCGTTGTCCCTGACAACCCAAGGCTTTTGCCAAGTTTAGCCCTCTTCATTTAAGTTCACCTCTTCTTCGTTTGACTCTCCCCCCCCTCTCTCTTCATTTGGGGCGGGTGAGGGAGGGGGGATGGTGGGCTGGTATGCTGCTTTTATTACCCCCAAACGTTTTTTTTTTTCGTGACAAAAAAACCCCACACATAATCCATGTCAAATCCATTAGGGACAGCCAGAGGAAGGCAATATGGAGCTAACGCAAAGACGGCTGAAACCATCACGGACAACTTTTCAAAACCACTTTTTTTCTATATTGCATATAAACACAAACACAATTTAGCGAAGCAGTCTGTTCAGTTACGAGTTAAAAGATGTTCCGGTAAATTTGTTTTTCTTCCGAGCATAGCAAATTACTTACTTTTTGGGTCTTGTGATGGAATGAATAGGTGGACATGTGAGAGAGCATGAGAGATATCTAGAGCCACCGAAAAAGCTCTACTTTCTATAAGAAACACATTCATCTGTGTCCTTTATTCAAGTGCTTAATCAAAGAGGAAATCAAAAATTAAAAAAGGACAACCAAATCAGTACGATCAACTGTGAAAGCCTCTTTTCCTCCTATTTGAGTTTCATTATTCTGTTCAGAAGTCACACCTAGTTTGAAACATCCGCCTGGGAGAAAGGAGTTTTATACAGTGTTGTGCGCCACCCCCCACCCCCACCTCCCCACCTTCCTCTTTTTTTTTTTTTTTAAGCAATTGACACCTCGTTCCAGCCATTCGCTCTCCTGTCCCGAGCCGCAGGTGTGGGGAGACCAAAGTGTGACCTGATGAAATACATGCTGCCAAACGGTCCTTTCCCCCTCACCGGTCGGCTGGGCTAAAAAAAGAAAGGCCTAAGGAGCTACGCCCGGACGCAACGCAGACCCACACAAATACTTGAAATAAGCCGATACCAGCGGCCACACATTAAAGTAGATATTCCCCGTCCAACATGACAACCAGTCGCAGAATGAAAAACACATGGGGACAGACGGGGTGGGGCTATGAATCCCCACCTGTACTGCACCATTCCTCCCTCCTGCTCACCCGATGGCCGGACCTCTAGAAGCGACAGTGACTACTAACGACGCGAGCTGGTGTCTCCTGGGCTTCTGAATCACAAATGAGCGACTCTTGACAGAAAACACAGCCTTTTCGAAAAAGAAGAAAAAAAAGATGAGCGGCAGAAGATTCGATGAATATAGAGGTGGAGGGGGGGGGGCTTTCGATATTTCGAGGGGGGAGGGCGTAGTTAGTTGCTGGCAGCACCAAGTCCTTCACCAACAAAGGGCCTTTCATATTTCCTGTGAACAGAGACTCCCATTAATCCCAGAGGGAGGTCTCATCTCAGGGCTTCTCTGCACATAAATTACTCTTGTTATGCCCATTACCGCTCAGGGTTTACAGCACCAGGCGTAAAAAAGGAAGAAACGTTACGGAGCCACCTAGACATCCTTAATGTGTTAGGCCAATCTTAAAAACTCGTAAGTCAGTGCTATCTCGTAACACATGTGCCAACGTTTGATTTAACCCGAGCCACAGGCGGGAAGCCGCGGCGGCCCGGCTCTCCTCGTCCCGACTCTCATTGGCTCTCTCGCTACGTCGCTCTCCTGCCTGCCTTTCTCCTGTTGGTGGAGCCAAAAAAAAAAAAAAACCTCTGCCAAGCTGTCGCATTTCTGAGCAGATGAAACCCGCTCTGACGGGCAGAGCACATGCCAATCCCCACTTATCCCGCACAGAGTGGACTGCTGCCGGTGCTCACAGGCTCGGGCCCCTACGGTGGTCTGGTAGAAGGCGCGATAAGAGCCTGTGGAGCCGTCGTCCCGCACTGGGAATGGATTTGCGAGAGGCGGGTGGGGGGGGGGCAGGAAATAGAGAAAAACTCCCAATGATGCATGTGCCTCGTCTCCAGACCGCCTTATTCCAAACAGAAACTAATCAATGTTGGTCCAATCGCACTCGCGTCAATAAAAGGGAGGAACGGGGGAGGATGATGGCGAGCAGGCCGTGGCAAAGTCCCACACGAGGGTCACACATACTGCTAAACACTCGTCGCCTATAATGAATGCCTGCGGCAGCCCCACGGTGAGGGATGGCGAGTGAATCGGGGCTCAGGTCGTCTGCCGTTAAAGCAGCAGCAGCGCAGTTTGAACTGATTACAGCCGTCAGCGGCGCAAAGCTGTGGCGGCCTCATCGCTCTTTTGCAGTAGTGCTTTAAGTAGCAGTCTTGGATTCAAAAGTATGAATAATTGTGAATATCCAAGTCTGAAGTCATCCTCGCATGCATCACATTTCCACAATCTAAACTATAAAAACTCAAGTGGATTTTAGTTTACTCCACCAAATTTCTATGATGCTGCCACAGATGCTACACAGATTTCTATACATCAACATGCGGCTACTGTGGGATTAAAATGCACAACTTCACTCCAATTTAGGGGACACAAACGTGTGGCTGAATTGATGAATTCTAACAAGTAAAACTGAATGAATATGCCCTTTCGATAACGAACCGATCTTTCGGCGGCTGCACGAGAGAACAATGCGTGCCAGTGTTGCCCGCTCCAGACGCTGTGCACAGAATAAGCCTGGTGAGGGCAGAACAAAGCCTCGCCTGTGTGTTCTGACCTCGGCGCTCCTAGACAACACATTCCTGGTAGGACAGAGGGAAAACATTCTAACAGGATCACCACGGTCGTTTTCTGCTATTTATCCAATAAGATAGCCTTTAAAAAGCCACGCTGTGTGTGCGCACACTGAGGCGATTCGCTTTGAACAAAGACTAAATACGAAAGGTAACAATGCAAAGCTGATGTCCTTGGCAAGTTGTCCATAGTTTCCTTAATCAAGGTTCTTTCAGCTGCCCTCCCGGAAAGCTGTAAACCTAACAGAAACTGATTTATGGTCGAAAAAGTACGACTGACCATTTCGGCTGCTACATAATATTTTAACAATGACATTTTTGATAAACATCAGTAATATAGATAGACTCATTGAGCATCCCTGATGTTCAATGAGAGCTGATTGACAGCTCCATCAACCATTTACAGGGATTATAAATCACACATCTTTACCTATAACCAACACCCGTAACTACAGCAACATTTTCACCGACCAAAGAATGCAGCAACCGCTAGCTCCCTGAAATGTTGTTTTCTCGCTTTGTTACTCAAACAAAAAAAAAGTGTAATAAACCAACGGTGACTTTATGTGCTTTTCCTCATGACCGCTGTAGCACCATTAAGGAAAGCGGCCAGTGCAGCGTTGGGTCCCGGGCCACAACGCGTCACGCCATGAGAGCAGTCGGACCGCATCTCTTTTGCTGCAAGGAAACAGCATCCGGCACGCAGGCTAGTCCCGCCACCAAGAGAGTCTTTGACCATCAACTTCTAGTTGCGTTATAATGCAAAGAAATGTCCCGCATCCTTTCTTCCTTCACCGCTACGTACCTCGCCGTCTTCTGAAACTGAACTGTGTGTGAACTGCAGCTCCGGAGTGACAACCATATTTAGCCGCGGTGCGATCGTCCCTGGAGTGCTTGTTTCCCCAATCAGCTGGCACCCATTTGTCGCCCCCGTCCACCCTCGAGGCATGAGCTTTTGCGATATGAAGCTTTCCTGGTCCAAAATAGCCCTCCCACTCACACATTCCCCAGTTAGCCACAGGCAAGGAGAACTGCTTTTTTTTTGCAAACCTTGTCCATTTCGATAAGTAGTCAACCTCGGCATGCAAATAAGTTCCCCGCAAACACGCAAGAAGCCTACAAGCGGCGCTGTCGAGCACGCAGTTGTGCTGCATTAGTCCCTTCACCTAATCCTCTGGCTACCACCATGCAGATAAACAAAACTTGAAAAATGAATCAAGCTGCTCTGTCCCTGTCCCCTGGATGAGGACGAGGCCGTCCTTAAAGTCGCACCTCGCAGGGGACGTCTTCCAATAACAGAGGCACACGAGATGCGCTACGAGATATGTGTGTTTTTCATCCAGCAGGATGCGATTGCGGTCTAATTTACAAACAATGCAGGGGAGGATAAGCTTCTCCAGAGTCAATAAAAATGCTTTTAGTTTAGCCCCTCATGGGAGTGTGTTTAACTATAAACACAAGTAGAGTTGGACAAAAAACAACATCATCATCATAGCATGTTGATCCAATATAAATGCATGCCCGCCTTGCCTCCCACCAGGTTTTCATAGACTGGGAGCGCCGAGGGAGGAGAGGGCTGAAATAACATGCGCGCCGCTGTCTGTGGCTCGCACGACATACTCTACATTCTTCATTTTATTTAAAACGCTGTAGGTTTTTTCCAGTTAGAAAACCCAAGCAAAGGGGTACAATGGCGGAAAGAAAGATTCAGGATTGAAATAAGACTGTAAAGTGAAGTCCAGCAAAATCGCCTTAGCGTCAAAGCTTTGATTAGTGATTCCGAGTCCACAAAATCCCTCATCGGATAATAATGACCTCAAATGAAGATGTGCTTCTGTAATGCGTTTTGCGCTCTGAGTGTTAATCCTTCAGGCATTTCACGCACTGCGCCCGGATCTCTCTCCCAGACACCCTTTGAGGGGGAAGCATTACGATGCGCTGTATGTACTCTAAATGCTATCAATTGGTCAAACGATGAAAAAAAAAAATTAAAAAGAGCGATGATTTAAATCAAAGTGAAAACTGGAGAGCAAAGTTGCGCCCCCTCGGTTTGATTCAAAGCCCGGCTCCTTAATAAGCCCAATTCATTTTTCCCTGCTGGGTCTCCCTCCGTCCATCACTAGTGACAGGCGTGAAAGGTCAATAACCGTGGCTCATAGCGCTCATATGGTTAGCAATGCCATAAATTAAGGGTTGACGCCGGTTATTCAGAACTCTGCGAGTGGGCCGACGGAAGCTTATCTTCTACAAAGGTCACATTGCTCGGAACACTTAGGGGGAGAGTGAAGGGCTGACACATGATCTATACGAGATGGAGTGCGTTGCACTTTGGTGAAGTCAGATGGACGGGCTGGACTGGGACGCTACCGCACGTTACTGTTGCCAAGCTCACGCCGCAATGCAAAGCAGGCCGGTTCCTTTCCCCTCTAAACGCAGATTAGAGGCTTTCTTCATGACCTTGATTGCTTTTCAACATCAGCTGCTGTACTGTAAACATGGACATAGTGGGCCGAAGAGATTTCCTATCCAGCGGAAATGATGATCGCCTGCTAATCCAACACACAAGCAATAATCGATCATTGTAAAGTACCAATGCGATTATTCAGTGAATGATGATTTCAGCACAACTGATCACGCAGCTCAAAATGAACGGCTCCTCGCGGCTCACCACCTCGCGCGAGTCAAGACTTCACCTGACCGGCCGGGACGACAGAGCCGAGGAAACGAGACGCTAGAGGGAGTCATTTCAATTGTGAGGTTTACGAGGAAATCCAATTTAAATTACGAACACAGCCACTGCGAGCTACCGGTAACACGGCCGCAGTCGGCGCCACAATAGCGTTTGTTGTGCTCCCAACAGTTTAATCAAAAGCGCAATTAAACCGTTCGGACTCAGTCAGACTCGACATGGTTTAGAAAGTCGCAGGCCTTGATCTTCTAGCTGCAGTTACACCCTTGGGTAGGAATCTGCCCTCCCCCTCAAAGCCCCGTCCTGCTGAGCAGGCATTGCTACAGGAAATAAAGTGGCGACATGCTGCACGCCATTTAATGCCTCTGTAAATATTGACAGAGGGAGAGATGATATAAACTCACACACCGCTGGTGTGTCGCTCCTTGCCGCGATGTGTGCGCTCCAGTGGAGGCTGTGTATTGCTGCGGGTCAATCATAATATCCGCCTGGTGATGGCAGACACTGGCGTCAGCAAGACCTGGTAACAGTAGATCACTCGAGGCAAGTAATATGACGGGCTACATATGCTTATCTGATGAGTCAACAGCCTGGAATGGTGGAGGTGGAGGGGTGATGGAAGGCAGCGTCAAAAGTCAACAAATATAAAGGATGAATTTACCACAAGCAACATCCTAAAATTCTTTATATCCAGGTGCTTAGTGCAAAAAAAAAAAAAAATTGTATTAAAAATAAATTAAACAAAAGGAAAAGATCACAATCAAAGTAAAGGATTGATCAATGTCACCCCAAGAGACAAACCTGTTAAAGAATAAACCACTAACTGCTGCAGTACTGTCCTTGAATTACTCAATTAAGTCCCATCCATCACTGCACAGAGCCAAGGGGGCTGCTCCATCTTCAAGCTCACATGATGGGGGTGGGGAGGAAGCTGTGGAGGTGATGGAGGGCTGGATATAAAAGGGGGGGGGGATGTATGGAGAATGTTATGAGATATCACCCAGCGGCTCCTCAGAGGGCGATGTCCAGGGAGGCCCTCCTCCTCCTCCTCCTCCTCCTCAGAACACAGCAGTAGGCGTGGCCCCCGCAGGAGGTAGACATGTCTTCCCCCAGGCAGGATATTGGCTTTTGTGAACATGGTTACAGTATCTGGGTCAATTAACGTGTCCCCTGCTTCAAACTTCTCTTTTGTTCGGCAGGAGGAACAATGGCGTGCCTCCTCTCGAGCGCAGCGGGGAGCTTTTAGAAAATGTGTGTCACTCCCACAAAGAAGGGGACTAAACACGAGGCCGGTTCCGTTTCCCATTTTTCTAGGTTTGCTCAAACTCTCATTAATATATTAATTTGAGCATTGGCTTCGTGGTTTGACCCAGCACACAAAAGGAATCTGCATCTGGGCGTTCCTCTCTTAAAGCAACAAAGCAGACGCCAAACGTGTGGAGAGAAAGCGTAGTGGGGACTGGCGTCGCGTCGCGTCGCGTCGCGTCACACGTCTGCCGGTGTAAAAAGTGAAATGTATTGGAGAAAGGAGAACAAGCAAAACAGAGGGAGAAACTTGGCTAAAAAAACAAAAAAGGCGGGTATTGCACAACAAACAGCTGGGGAAACATTGCAAACAGAGCTCTGTTTATAGAGATGAAGAAAAATGGCCTCGATGCCAACAAATCAGTCCCAGGTAAAGTAAACAATTCACTCCATACTGCTGATGTATCGTCTTCTAGGTGCAAGCTGACATTTCCTTTTTCCACACACATTGTTTTTTTATAACTATAGTTAAACCAACACCAGCCGGAAGAAGGGATCCAAACTACTACGTATACACGCCGGCCTCATTACAGCTCCTTGCGTTAAATAAAAACCTGCCAGGGGCGGCATGCGCTGGGGAAAGCTGCGGCGCCCTCTCATGTCGAGGCCCAACTGCGAACAGGAAATGATTGTTTTAACAGAGTAAATAAATCGTTTGCCTTTTGACAGCTCTTGTAAATGGAAGCGCAAACATCAAGTTTAAAGAACGTAGCGATATGGCATCGGTGCTGTGGAGGGGGCGGGTGGGGGCAGGTGTGATCCTGGACCAAATAACCTATAAAACCCCCTCTAACCTTCACATGACCGCGTGGAGGAGGAAATGCTCAGGACGGGCTGCTTTTCTTTATTTCACATCCGCATCGGACCCCTCGAGGGGCCTGATGGACGAGGACACTCAGATTCAGCAAATGTAGCTTCATTGCAACCTTGTGAAAGACAAATTACAACCTGGATTTCACCGGTCACTGTTGGGATTATAAACAGTTGCTAACTTTTCTTTTACCAATTGTCTTGCTGATCGAAGTGTCCGAGGTCCATTGACCTCCACCAGCTAGTTATAGACGACCAGGAGCTGCCCTTCAACACCGCCACAAAGAGCCATCTGGATTGAACAGGCTAATTGTATGCCAAGGACGACGACCCCCCCATGCAATCACACACAAACACTCGCACAGGCATGAGGGAGGGACACCTAAACCACAGCCCAATGTCAGAGCCGCTTGCTGTGAGGTGCCAATGGGGGAGGGCAGGACCCGCAGCCGATAAGAGCGATATGAACCGAGGTGGTGAGAAGCCATCAGGTCTGCGTCGGCTCCACTTCATCTACATTTAGCCGTTGCTCAAGTGCCTGAATCAGAGTACTCCAAATGTGGAGGCATTATCATCAGACAAAACAATCTGAAGAAGAAAAAAAAAGAAAACGATTTGACAAAGGCTCAGAAAACCCACCCACAAATTAAAGCGCCTTACCGCTTCATTGTTTTAAACGACACGGCCATAGGACTGGAACAGAGATCTTACGGCAAATGGGCGCTAGCACTCGGCAGACGCTCCTTCCTATACTGGAGGCAAACCGCATCAAGAGGATGCTTCCCAAAAACCTCGCACTGCCAAGATCCAATCTGCTGTCACAATATGTGGTGGTTATCTAGGCCGCGAAGCACCCAAGAAAAATAAAAACACAGCGACAGGAAATGAAAAATAAATGTTTGCGGGCTGACAACAATGCGGAATGAGACAAATTCTACTGCGACCAGACAGCGATGCTTTAGCTGGGAGTTGGAGCGCTGCCTACATTACAATATATTGATCGCTGTAAACGAAGCCCTGGGATTCATTGATCCACTTCCAGAAGGAAAAAAAGGCTGCTGCTCTCCATCTGGACTCATCTGCTGTATCACTGCTCATCGCGGTTCTCATCTCAAGTTGGAGATTTGAGTGTTGAAAAATTCCTTCACTGATGAATTATTCAGACACCGAAGCAGACCGCAAAACACAAAGATCTCAACGGCAGCCATCGTTCTTCAGCCGATCCCCTCCTGTGAGCTCGGGAGCCGTTCCATTCGACTCAAAGCGGAATATTTCAAGGCGCCACGGAGCTCCGATTCTGCAGCGCTGCAGAGGCGGTCTCTCATAGTCTTTGGTCCAGATCACATAACAGTGATTTAATGTCCAACATGCTCTTGGCCCGAAAAATTCCCTTTAACTTGTGATGCTTGAAAGCAGGGCCTTCTTAAAACGTGCCTTTGTTGCGATGAGCGATGACTCCATAGGTCACAACAACATGAGGTGGTGTTGCCTCCCCCGCTGACGGGTCGGGACCTCTTTGGCTGGTCCTTCATTCATCCACACCTCACATTGAGGACCCTCCTCCCCCACCATCCCAAACCGAGAGCAAGGGAGGGGAGAAAAAAAAAAAAGGGCTGAGTAGGCTGCCGAGCGCTGGGCCCAGTTTGCAGGAGAGGGTCGAGCGGGGTCACGTCTCGCCAAACACAGGGGCCCCTTAAACACACGCGAGTGGCCCCAGCTGTACCCGGGGCCCGGCGGAGTCCCAGAGAGGCCGCCGACAACCAGAACGACGGAGAGATGGATGCAGCCGGAGAGGCGTTTGCACATTTCTGCGAGCGCAGTGTTATTCTTGGCAGAAGAGGTGAAACTCGGTTTGTTTAAAAAGTTGCCGTAACCAAACACAGCAAAGAGGTAATCGTACTTAATGATGGATTAACAGAAAAGTACGAGACTACATTTATAATTATCTGTATAGCTTGACAGCAGTGTGGAGTTGTTCTCGCCGCTGACGTTGACACTAATTGATATAATCACATTATTGAACTGGTCAACTGTAAATTGCCCCCCCGTCTGTAGAGCCGGCCCCTCTTGACACGCTCGCATTTAAAGCCCTTCGACCAAAACGCAAGCAGACAACAGCCATACTTCTCTTTTATCACCTAGCGCTCCCATGATTGTCAAGAAAAAATAAAACCGAAACACAGCCGCGGGGGGGAAGGCAGGGGGGTGTTTGGGGAGGTAAAAAAAATGAAAGCAGAATACATGGTGGGGGAAGGGGGGCAGAGCAGCAGCATAAGAGTTTATTAGGCTCAATTAGGCTTTTCATTAGCCCAGTTTTTAGGGAGGGAAACCTCTGCTGAATTATGCTGAGACTGACTCACTTTGCTACCCCACTGTAAATGGCCTCCTCAAAATGAATTAATAATGATATGTGTGTCAACTCTTCAGAGCTGCAAACCGGAACGCCAACCCCTTGCAGCAGCCGCCTACCTTAAATTACATGCAGTTTAATAAAAACAAGTCCAAGTCGCTCTAAACACAAGAGGAAAAGCCACACAAATGTTTCAAGCCTCGGAGCTGCGGGATGGTTTGATAATGATTAACCACGATTGGCCGCTCAGTATCGGCATTTCCTAGATTAAAAGCAAGGTCCAACGGGCCCCAGAGAGCAGACAGTGCGTAACCCCCTAATCCTGACGTGGTCCTGCATCTGCAAACAATAAGCGAACCTCCATTCAATGGATCGCCAGAGAGGAGAGGTCTCATAACTGGATTAATCTTCTCCTCGGTGCTGCCCGGCCAACCAACTTTTAGGAAATGCATTTTAACAAATCTATTGAAACGCAAAGGGGCAGCCCTTGGCCAATGAACGGTTAAAGTCCAGTCAAAGCCCCCTCCCCCCCGCTGGAATGTGATTAAATCTTACAAACCAAATAGCTGTGGAAACCGCTTGGCCACAATTGCCGTGGTCAAAATCCACAGGATGCTTTAATTTACCACATACAATGTCAGCTGTTTATATGCTAACTGCCCCCCATTTCCAGGTTTTACAAACTGCATGATGTGTATTCTCTTTATCAGTAACAAAAAGAGAGGGCGCAATTAGACGGGACAAAGAAATCTAAACAGCCCCCCCTCCGCTCCCCCGCGCCCTCCCTGCTGCATCTCATGCACATTCTGGGGTCAAAAGCAACACGAGCATACGGCTCACATTACTGGCAGTGTACAGATAGTATTACATGGCTGCGCAAGCAAGATGCACTTCAACTTTGTTAAAATGCCGACCAATAACACAACGCGAGGTGTCAGCGTGCTGGAATTGGCTGTCTGGGTTATTTCCAACACAACAAAGCCCATGTGTTCTGCTCAAACAGGTTTGGGCCTTCGGGTGTGGATAATAATTTATTTTTTAAACGAGCCCTCAACAAGATTCACTCAATGCTTCTCTGTTCATTAACGACCTTTCAGAGCACCATTGACAACGTTAATGAAATGCAAATGAAAGTTAAAGCGTCAGCAAGCTACATGCAGCTACAGAAGCATCCGTATGAAAATAAAAAGCCCTCAGCTGTTGGTCAGAAACAATTTCCCGACCAGCATGGCGGAAGGAAAGTTTAAAAACGCTGGGCAGGCTCTCCACAGCGTGGGGGCTTTGTCTTCCAAAACACGCCGAGGGAGCCTTTCATTAGAGAATGCGCTGCCATTAACATCACCCCACGCTGCTGAGCCCCGCTGCATCACAATGACTCAGGAGAGCCCCTCTCCGTCAAGGAAGTCTCTACAGAGCAACAGCTCGCTGGGGGAGACGGGGGGGGGGGGGGGGCAGAGCGAGGAGAAAGAGGGAAGGGCAGAAAACAAAAGGGGACCCGATTACCCACAGTCACGGCTCATCCACAGGCCGACAAGAGGGGACTCCATCACCCGCAGGATCAAAGGGAAAGACCTGCGCATGAGGTAAAAGCCAGTGAAAGCCCGACACGCCCACAGCGAGCACTCTCTTCCCTTCCCTCTCGCTCTCTCGTCATTGCCACCCGGACCCCCTTCACCTCCCGGACTCGCACCGACGACAGCGTGCAAGTTTTAGGCACACACTGTGAAATCCAGCACAAGTGAGAATGTCCGCGGGTCCAAATGACCTCAGGGCTTGAACCGCTCTAAATGGCACGCTGGTGATATATTCCCACTTTTATTGCCGTCTGTAGGCCTGCGTACTCGTGGCTTCTGCATCCTCGCTTTGCAAATATTAAATTCCAAAGAGGCTGCAACAAGATTTAAAAAATCTTTATTTTCTTCCCTGCACCAGGTTTTACATTTTATACTATAGAGCTTTCATATACAGATTTCTCCACAGAAAGACGACCACTGCAATAAAAAATGTAAAGATGATGAAATTGCAGTTATTAGTGCCACGCAGTGGGCTTAGCAGCGCTACACTGCAGATGGATACATTACCATGGGATTCCAGCAGGAACCTTTAGGCATAAACAGACTAAAATACCAGCATTTACATCTGTACTGAAGTGATGCTGGATTAGAGGGAAATGTAGCAATGGAATATGGTTATAGAAATAATTAAATGCACCAGACACATGCAATGTCTAACAACAAAGTTACTTGCTTGATAAAAACTTCTGCAAGTATTCAAATCCTTCTTTTAAGGAAAGCAATTCATATTCCTCTAAACAAATACTGTTTAAACAATGTATAATCCAGCCATTTGGTAACAACATGCATATGTTTGAGTCAACTAAAAACAACACTTGGGGGGAGAAAAAAGCAGCATGGAAGCAAAACGGACAGGAGCGACATCGCTAAGTTGAACCACATTTGAGCTGGTTTACAAGGCAAACTACAACACGGCTACACCGAGGCTAATTGTTTAAATATGTCAGGCTTGTTCTGATCCTCCCAGAAATGTAACACATGGCGGAAGGCATGCACACACACACGCACACACTTGACAAAACACAGACGCAACAAGAATCCAGCACTAGGAATATCTCAGCACTCACCGTTAAAAAGGGGATGTCCTTCCACCGTGATTTCTGGCACCACAACCTTGTATACATCTTCAGAGAAGCCTGGTCTGCATGGTGGGGTGCCTCTGCCCTCTGCTGCGATCTGTAATGGTGTGGGGGAGGGGAATGTGGAGGGTGGGGGGTTCAACAATGAGTCATAAATCAACCTTGAGAAAAGCAACACAAAAAAAAACACTGTGTTGAACCTCCTGGTTACGTTCCGAAGTCCCCACAGTTGTACAAAAGCATCTGTTGTTTTTGCAGCAGGGACCGCAATTAGGATAATGAGGCCAAAAGGGTTAAGCATTAGCCCAAAAAGCATGGCTAGGCACGAACAGGCTCCATTTGTACCCCTGGAGGGGCCTCCGGGGACGGGACACAACCGAGTCCATCTGATCAACACACTCTCTCTCGGGACAAACACTCCTCTTTGAGGGAACAAAGCAATAAAAAGTAAAGGCTAACGACCCACTGTTGTGTGGAATAAATATTCAAGTGTCAATGTCTGAATAAACAAGACAGAACAACCGGTGATGTCGAGCGAGACTGCGAGGCAAGCTCTGTGTGGATCATATATATTAAATACTAAAAGTTTATTATCTCCTTTTGCCTCGTCTCAAAAAGGAAAACTCTCCAAAAAGATTTGGGGGGGGGGGGGGGGGGGTGGAGGGGTTAACGGGAATGTGACAAAGCAGAAAAAAATGAATAAATCCAAGTAACTGATCTTCAAATGTGCTCCCATCCACCCTCAGCATGGATCCAGAGGCCCTGTTGGTTTGCACGCACATCTCAAAGAGACTTACAACTAGGACTCTAGCTGCAAAAATAAAAAATAAAGAGCATTGTGGGTGCCATTTTTTTGCAACGGGAATTTAAATAGGGAAAACGGCTTTGAGACAGGGGAGAAGGAGAGCAGCTAGTGTATTACGGAACAGGATGCGCGGTTTAGATTTTGAATAAAAGTGTCCACACAGAGGCCACAGTCCTTTAAGACTGGATGGCACCGCGTCGGTGCTGCTGAAGGCCAGAAGAGGAGCAGCGACGTGGTCTAAATTATTTACTCAAAAGAAAAACACACAACAGCCGCCGATTATTGGATGGCGGCGTGTAACCTGGATACTTTTCACAACGTTTTTTTTTTTTTTTAAACCAGAGAGGCAATTGAGTCGCCAGCGGGACAGTGACGTGCATACACGTTAAACCCAAACTAAATATAACCAAATGAAAACTCCTTAAATGAGGCGGCGCCATTGACCAATTTGAACTCATTCGGTAAGAATGTGCGTAGCGGTTAAAACAAACACCGGGCGCCTCGTGCGCGTATTGCACTTTTTTTTCTAAAAAAGGGAAACCGTTAAGGAGCAAACACAGCACGTGCATTGGACGAACGCGCCCGGCTATGCACCGCTCTGCCAAGTGCCCGTCGACACGGGGACCGAGGAGGAGGAGGAGGAGGAGGAGTGTGGGGGGGGGTCGTAACTCAACAAATGCCGTCGCCACCGAATACCGAAAAGCAGCTAAAACTGTCCGGCGGAACTCCGCTCGGAAAGGCCGTTTACCTGCAGTCCAGCGAAGACCAGCAGCAGCGACAGAGCGCTGCCCTCCCGTAGCGAGTACATGGCTGCGCTCGCGACCGCTCGCTTCACCCTCCTCTCGGAATCCGTGTGGCGGACAAAAATATGGATATATTTAGAAAAGCACAGCGGCGGGGGCAGCAAAATCAAAACAGTATCCGTGAGGCTCGGAGAGGAAAGCAACAAACACAAAAAAACCACAGGTCCCTTCTACGACAAAGGCAGCAGCGAGCATGTAGCAGCCTCCTCCTCTTTATGTGTCCAGTCAGTAGTGAGGGGCGCGCGGAGCCTGGTACTGAGGCTGCTGCTGCTCCCTCCCACGCGGCCCGACGCGACTATACGCCGCCCCTCTCACTGGCTCTCCCTACCGGCCGCGCGGACAATTTCACCCCCCACCCACCTACCTACCTACCCCCTTCCATTTTAAACCATCCTCCCAAATGACAGAGCATTATAACATTCACGCATAATAGTCATGTTCGCGCACTGTGTGTGGTTCAGTTGCTGGTGGTCTTTCCAGACATTATGGCATTTCTGTTCTGTTTATCCAAGTCTGCTGCTGAGATTCATCTCGCATCTGTAAAGTAGTGTTAAATCAATTTTAAATCAGTATCATTATATATACACTCCCACACGGATTTAAATTATATATATATATATATATATATATATATATATATATATATATATTTGAATATACAGATTAATTCATTTATTAAAAACAAAGCAATTTTATATATATATATATATATATATATATATATATATATATATATATATATATATATATATATATATATATATATATGCAAAATGGCAGATAATGCTTAGTTCCTGATTTAAACAACTTGATATCAATACCAACCAACTGTAATATGACTGTCATCGATGTGACCGAGCTGTCCCTCCAGACAAATTGAATGAAGTCTCATCACAACAACCCGCAGCAGTTTTACGCCTGTTAAGGTCCTTTTGAGGTCACCTTTTATTGGCCTATTGTCTTGTTTCGTTCACCCCTGCTCATTGTATTTAAATGGCCGCGGCGTGAAAATGCAAAGGAAGACCATTAAGGCAAGAGATTGCTGTGTGTGAATGTCTCACCACTCAACAACATATTGTCGTACATGCTACTTGGGGTTGCCTGTGTTCTGAGTTTCTCATTTTGAAAGGTACGCTTGAACTCATCCAATATCAGTGTGTTATTTGTGATCACGATACATCATGTTGTAAACTATGTCCATGTTGTTTTTTTCATTTTAGGTATAAGGTTATTAGCTCCAGACTCCTCTCAAAGCGCGTTTTGAATGTCATGAGTAGTTGAGGATCTAATCAGTTGTCTCCCTGTTGATCATAAGGTGGGAGATTTTGATCACATTGCCCTTAGATAATTGCTGTCTACTGCACATTTGCAACACACACACACACACAGTAAATACCACACACCACACACACACACTGCGTCCCTTAACCAGCTCACACAGTTTCATTAACTATTGGAATTTTGCACTTAATTCATTCCTCTTGACTGAGTCCCTGAGTAAAGCTTTTTTCATGTCTCGCTAAAATATGCAATAAATAATTCCCTAACATTATCATCTCATGTGATACAGGCTGATGAAGGTTAAATTACCTTGGTTGTGCTGCAGACACCTAATTAACTACGGCGAGACGGCCCCATGGAGGAGATTGCATCTGTGAAAAACGAGATATTTCAGTTTAGCGGACGAGAAAGAAAAAGTAATAAACACTTATTCCATCTCCATACAATAAACAAGGGCTGGCTTTTCATTCACCTCCTCCCGGGCAAGTCTATTGTTTTCCAAGTTATTGGCGTTTTGTGGCACCTTTGAGTATGTGATATGAGCGATGCTGCTCCCCTCCTCCTACAAATCAAACCATCCGCTCCACAGAGGCTCTGGTAATCCTAAACAAACAGTGAGCAGCATCACATCCCACTTGTAGTCAAGGCACACAAACACACACACACACACACACACACGCACACACGCACACACACACACATGAATAGTTTGTAAATGTGCTTGTGGCTTGTAATAAGACCCTCGTGGCACTTGACACTTTGTCATTGATCGGCAATTTGGATTATCTTTGTTTTCAATTCAAACTCTCTGTGGAGCTAATGGATGTAATCAAAAGAAGAAAGTTAAGATAGTTAAGAAATAAACCAAATGAAGACAAAGGAAGTCAAAGAAACACTGTTAGGTTTTTTTCCTCACAGCTATTAAGAAACTTTATAGAAAGTCATGTTTTTCACGCAGCGGCAGTCCAGTGGAATGTTCACTGCGGGGGCATCGGGCAAGAGATCAAACCCAATGACCCGTTGATAATTG
Source organism: Apeltes quadracus (assembly GCA_021346845.1). NCBI lineage: Eukaryota > Metazoa > Chordata > Actinopteri > Perciformes > Gasterosteidae > Apeltes > Apeltes quadracus. Next base: position 5,181,049 of record CM037919.1, on the reverse strand, counting down.
ATATCGTGTTTTGTGCAACTTTGTGTGATCTAATCTAATTGAAAGTGGGATCAAAATGCTCCATCTCTTTGATTAATGCAGAGGCGGTTATCGTTCATCAGCACTTGTCTAGGAAGGGGTGGGGGGGTTAGTGGGAATCCAATTTGGACGCTGTGCTTTCAATCAAACAATATCATGTTGCATGATTCGTAAGACCAATCACAGCCGCCCCCCCCCCCCCCCCCCCCCCCCCCCCCCGCCTCCCCCATCCCTCCACACCACCCCCAAAACTCTTTGTGCAGCATATACCTGAATTTGGCATGCTCTGAAATGTGCAATCCAAGGAGAGAAGGGGCCATCCAAGGGCGCTGTGCGGCCTGTGCTTAATGTATTCTCTGGCCTGTGTGTGTGTGTGTGTGTTTGTGTGTGTGCACAGATAACGCAGCTTGGCGGGGGGCATATGCGAGACAGCGGCGTGATGCATGTTGGTCGCACTGCTGACACCGCTGTTGACTCTCATAAGTGTCCGTGTCCGAGGGCGGGTGGCCTGGAGGGGCCCTCCGCTCAACACCTTTTTTTTTCTTCTTTTTTTTTTTCTTCTTCGCTCCACCGCAATCGGATGGCAGGGCCGGAGCGCGGCGGCCTTGGCGGCACTGGGGAGAAAAATGGGAGAGGTCAGCAGCCCTTTCACGCCGGTGGCACTTCTTCATGCTGACTTTGTGTTGATACAGGGGTATCACGCAGTTCGCCCCTGCGCTGCCACGTGCTGTAACGCGTAGCTCAGTCGTTCCTGCCGAAAGCCAAATATAGACGGCGGCGGCGAGCACGACGCACGTGCACATGGCCCGCCTCTCCCAAATGTATTGTCCGCTTATGTAATCCGCCGAAGGCACGGATCCGGAGTTTTGAGACAACAACATGTTCAATCAGAGACAGAGAACTGGCGTGTTACCTCGTCGTCGCCGACAATCCGATGCATGTCAGAGGTCGTTTTGGAGCCAATTAGTGAATGGAAAGGAGGGACTTAGTCCTCAAAACCATCATCAATTCCAATCTAGCGCCATTGTTATGCATTCAATAACAGACCTCTAAGGACCGCAGGATCGCTCTGATTATTCTCCTCCTGTGCCAGATCGTCTCATTCAATCTTTTATGCCAAAGCCAAATGGAGCTGTGTGTGTGTGGCGTGGTGCATACGCACACACACACACACACACACACACACGCACATGTGTGTGTGTAGGGTTCTTGATCTTCTCTTCGGCTTTGACAGTATTTAAACACTTTTACAGTACGGACACAGCATTTCGTGCTCTGCAAACACAATGGTATGTTGCAGACAAAACTAGTCACTTTGCCGAACAAGTGGGGTCCTAAAAAGGATCTGATTATATTGTATTATATGCAAAGTGACAGTGACAGAGCGTGTTCTCTCTGTAATTTCTTGTGAAAAGACTCTCGTGCCACCCCCTTGTCAACTATGAAAGAGGCAAAATGCTGCTTTGTGAGCTCAGGCGACCCCTCTAGCAGCATCTACTGAGTCACAGGGTCCACACAAGTGTGTGTCAGCCCCAATTTAGGCACTGTAGTTTTTCGCTGGGGGCCACATCTGCCTGCTGCGAGCTGGTGTGGCACACAGATTTAATAGTGATTGATTGCCTGATTAAAGGGAAATTGTGCTGAACTCCAGAGCAACCCAAGAAGAGAGGATCGCGTCCTCGGTTAGTGATGCAATAAAAGTGAGGCTATTGATTTGAAACGGAGCATGTGTGCGAAAAGCCAGTTGTCTCAATCATTCATTGCTCACTCGTTATCAAACATTTCCCCGCAGACAAATCACGTCCAAACGCTTGTTTTGCATGTAAATTGTTTCTTGTTGATTTGTTAATCATTGTATCAAGCATATGCCATACATATGACACTAAATATACAATTACGACGTCGCAGCGTAGGAAAGCGGAAATTCAATTATTATGATGTGGCTGGCATGCTGGCAGCTCTGTGGCGCATCGCGGAGGCCCAGCTGAGTCAAAGCCTGGTGTTTGAATCTAGTATGCTAACCTGTTCTCAAAGACAAGGCCAACTTGCGGATGTTTAGCCGCTACAACAACCATGTTCACTATCGGTCAGCATTTTGCATTGTCTGTTTTGAAGGTGTTGGTTCATGAAACAAACCAAGTGGAAGGAATAACTTTGCAGATCAATAGACTTAACTAATCTTTTTACAGGTTGCCCATCCGACAGCTGTTATGATTGATGAGAAATGGTCAACTAACTTACAGGCATTTTCACAGCATAACTCAAACCCAAATGACAGGATACGCTGAATGTCGACGTTTCTGAACCAAATATATGTTTTACATTAATGTGAAACCATTGACACAATTTGGGAAACACAACTACTTGAATCAGGATCTGCGTTAAAAACATAATGCAACGAGGTAACTCTGAATAACAGCTACTCACAGCGGACGTGATTAACTAATGTAACATTTCATTTGGAACAGTGGCGTCTCAGGTGGACGTCCTGCGTTTGTCTGACTCGCCCACAAAGCCCTGCCCTGACATCACGCAAAAACATTCACACCTACGGAAGATTCAGAGGTTATCAGCTGTAAGAGCGGCGTGCACAACAGCGGCCGTGAGCTGGCCAATGGGGCACCGGCACGGCTAAGTCGACAAATCAAGTGGAAGCTGAGATGACAGCACAGGCAGAGGGAGAGCGACTTCCTTCTTTGCTCAGGTAGACGACACATCACCATATCTTTGCATAGCAAATGGTTGTTTGCTGCTTCATCAACGGATATAATGCACGTTGAGAACCTTTAACAATTAACCTCACAGGAAGATGAACGGGGAAAATGTAAAACTACCTTTCAGTCACAAGTTTGGAATCAGCGCTTAGCCAATTTGCATCACACAGGTACAGTATAATCATAATAAGCCACACATCACCTCACTGACAAGCTGAGCTCATGTGGTCCACATGCGCGTGCCCAAAGCAATCATCTTCCACTCGGCCATATATTCCCAACATAACATTTCAAAATAAAGGGCCAATGGAGCTCCTTGCCCCTTGAATGCCTCTTTGGTGGCTTCACTGTTTGCAGATCAAGCTGTCTTTTTTTTTTTTCTTTATTACTATTGATCGGCGATAAGACGAGAAGGTCTCCAGGCCGTGTGCTCAGACAGGCGGTTGGGCTGGACTCATACGAGCGCTGCTGCTGGTTGACGGTGCCTTGTGCTGTCCTCTGTCTCACTCAGGGACTCACTTATCAAGAGCTTTCATTTTGGAGGCAGTTGGGGAACGAGCCACGTTTTTTTATAATCACAGAGGTAATGAGATTATTAAGTTACTCCAATAAATGCTTTTTTTCCTTCTGTTTTGGTCTTCTTAAAGTGTTCAGCAGGGAGAGTTTCTTATTCGCATTTGTAAGATTGCTTTCTTGCGAAAGGCACTGACGCCTGATTACAAAAATGTGCTAATAATTACTGCGGGCTCAAGAACGTGGCAAAGGCCTGGCTGCTTAAAGAGATGCCGTGGTTCATTCAAATGATGAACCACCTGATAAAAATACATGACAAATACATAACATAATAAATGAAAAATGGATGCACAATTATCGGTATTCTTTTTGCAACTGCCATAAGGATATAATCATTTACCAGCAATACCAGCAATTTTTAGATAAAATGTATTATTATTATTATTAAAATTATTAATTAAAAAGATTAAGTTGTCTGTTTTAAAGCCGAGGCTATTTGTTACTTGACACGGCATACAGTGTTTTAATGAAATTAAAATGTGATTGCCCGAGAACCTGTTCCATCACACTTCCTTGGGGATTATATGGATTCATATCGTTTTTCCTTCCCTTTCGGCCCAGCAAATCAGCGCAAAGCATATGCTATGTTAATAATTAACATGTTAGTTAGTTAATTTTACTTTTATTTTTCATCGCCGGGGCAGAGACAATAGGTCAAAGGAAAAGGCGGAGCACTATTCATGGAGGCTGACTCACAAGGGCATCTTGCGGCCAAAGCAGCAGATGTTAGTGTCAGCCTGCTCAGAGCCAAGGGTGTCTCATTTGGCTCACTCAGGAGGTGATCATGACACATATTGCCTTTACCCTTTACACACACACACACACACGCACACACACACACACACACGCACAAACGAACAAACGCTGGACTGCTCCCTTCACCCGCTGGGGAATTCGTCACTGCAAATTTCAAAGGGTCGGCAGGACGCAGGGGAATAATCTGAAGTGAACCAGTTGGGGTCTTTTAGTTGTATCCCAGTGTATGTGAAGTTCCTTGCAGTCACAGCGTGGCTTTGTTTGGACAGAGGGAAGCAGAGTCACATATCTGCGTGACTCACGCTCACCCAACGCACAACAATGTCCCACTCAGCACTTCCGAAATAGTGTGACGCTGTCTTCATGTTATTTTTCCAACATCGTCTTTAGTACTCTCAAACATAAGGGAGGATGTGTCGGTCCATGGCAGAGATGTTTGATTTACTCTATTTTCACAAGGAGAAAATGTCGGGGATCCCGTTTTTTCCGACTCATTCCAGTCGCTCGATTCCTCACTCACCTTTCTTGGCGCCTAATTGGTTTCCATTGATTTACGTCCCCGCGATGCCGGCTTGGCCATGTCTCTGCTGACCCTGCAGAAAAATATCAGCCGGGCTGTCTAACAGGCACTTCTCCAGTGACACACACACACACACACACACACGCACTCACGCACACAACCAGCACACCAAATACAAGCAGTGAATCATTGTGTCAGTGAGCTGGAAGTGAGTCAACCTGCCGCTCCTGTGGCCCTCACAGCAGAGACAGGAGATTTGCGTCACACCAAACAACAAAAGGCTCCAGGGGGGGGACAGCGGGGGCTCGGGGGGGGGGATGTGCATGCCGCTCCGGGACTTTAGCACAGTGGGGTAAAAAGGGGAGGGGGGCAACTGACCGCTCATCTGTGCGTCAACGACCACGTGTCACCTTGAGCTCTCTGGAGGAAGTGTCCAGTGGCCAGGCAGGGTGTGAAAAAGCAGAGCAACGCATCCAGCTATAAGATGGGCCAACTGTGACTCGGTGGATTAGAGAGAGAGAGAGAGGGGGGGCGGGGGGGGGGGGGGGGGATAACGAAGGAAATTCAAGCAGAATAAATATTAATAAATTCAAGAATACCTTCACATTTTCGATTTCACGTCCACCGACACAGAGGGATGAGAAGAAGAGGATGTAGCACAGACAGAGCTTTGATACCAGCTGCGTCCTCATTTCCTCCTCTCCACTCCCGTCCCCCTTCTGCCATGCATTATAAACGGCTGATTACGACAGTGACAGCTCCTCAGGTGTGCAGCCTTTTAGATTTGTTATTCAGCTCGCAGGCATCGCCTCCCTCGTACCACCTGCACGGGGACACAGGCACGCACGCACACAGACACACACACACACACACACACTCACACACGCACACACACACCGCACGCACACACCGCACGCCCACGCGTGGCCGTATTGCTCACAGCTGCCGTGTCAGCGGGACTCTGGAGCCCGAGAGAGGGGAACATTACATGCAGTAAATCAGCCTCGCTCAACCGGGATACCCACAGTGCTGTGATTCAAGCTCACTATTTAAATTGTGCAGTTATTATTTGATTTAGATTTACACCGGGGGATTTTCTAAACCGTCGTTTGTTTCATTTTGGAGATGTTAATATGTTTAAGTGGAAAAAATGGGCAGACTTGAATACAGGCAGCATAATTGAAAATACCACCTGAGGCCAGATCTTAAATTATTCCATTACATGACATTACATTGCATTACATCATGTCATTTAGCTGACGCTTTTATCCAAAGCGACTTACAATAAGTGCATTTCAACCATGGGGATGTTTACTCAAAGAACAAGAAAATGCTCTTTCAACAAAAAGCACATTTACAACTTGTTATAGATAAGAGTTATTATATATTCTTACCGTAGTAGCAGTGTGGGCCCTGAAGCGTTGTTTTGGTTGTACGGTCATTTTTTTTAGCAAACCCATGCACCAATAAAACCACTCCTTTACATTCTTAGCATTCGCACCGCTGACAAAGTTAGCCATTGGCGTGCAGTTGAAGCGCTGGTTATTTCCACCGGGGGATTGTGAAGACCTAAGCTGAGCTAAACTGAGAGTGAATAGCAAAAAGCAAAACCAGTTAACCTGCTCTCAACCAGTGTGTATTAGGTAGATATATGTCAATGGTGTGTTTACAGCTTAATTTGTTCCCATCAGGTGGCCAAAATAATCAATTACTATGGCTTAAGGCAAAAATATGTAAAATACAGTCAAACACTTATTGCTAATACACTTTTTTTAGTTGTTTTTGGGACTGCTATCAATGATGGTAAAATGAAGCGAGGTCACCTTTATCATTTGAGCAAATGCTACATTAAAAACGTCAATGCTAAACATTTCATCGCTAGCCCTTCCAAATCGAAACGTAAAGACGTCGTCACAGCCTCACTGGCCGCAGTCCTCAACCCGTATTCACTTTATATCTAAATCACAAACCCCCAAACGATTCCTGTACTGAGCAATCGAATACCCACCGTTTTAAAGCATCCGACTGGGAAAAAATATAGACCTGCTGCCGCTGCAGGCAAATCTTACGCCATCCTCCTCCATCTTCAGTTCATTTCAGGATACAAATTGGCTTTCGAATCAACAGGCAGAGATGATGTGAACATGCCCCGAGGTGAGAGGTAACAATTTTAGGGCACGTTAAGAAACAACGTTTAAAAAAAAGTTTGAAAAAAAAGACTGAGGGGTTGATTTTGAGAAGTCGCGTCTCTTGGCGTTTCTTGAAGTGCCTGCTATTCCAGCAGAGCCGAAGGCTCACCTCCCTAATTTGCTCCAGCTTTGGCATCACTCTACCATGTAAATGCAATCAAGGTGCCGACAAAGTGTTTCTGTTGGCAGAGGTGCCGTCTGCCTTTACAAAAATAAAGGAAAAAAAAAAAAAAACGTAGGAAACTATCTAAAAATAGAAATATTAATCACTTTGCAAGGCCTCGCTGTGGGAAACCTGCAGCGGGTTCCTGCTACACCTCCTGGAGCCACGCCGGGTATATTTGAGGAGTCGCTTTTATTTGAATTTCTGTGTTCTTTCACAAGTTTTCTTTAACTAATCCAACTTGACAGGGTTAATTTTGCGAGGTCCGATGTACAGTGAGACGGATTGCAGACCTTTTGAAATACAGAGTCACAGTCAACTTTTAATTAGGTTCCGTGTTTGCTTCATTTACTTTACTTTTCCAACGTAGATATATGAGATGTGATGTAACCTTAGCTGGCTAACCGAGCATTACGCACTACATTAAGACTGATTACCCGGCCTTGCACATGAAAAGGTTACACCAACCTTCAATTAAAAAAGCCTCTTTATGTTTCACACCACACGGAGAACAGGCAATGTAAATAATAGGTTTAATGGTGGCCGGGTCGAGAGCTGAGATGTTAATGATCTATCCGTTATACCCCGTTAGAGAAGAATGATCACAATAGACACACGTCACCTCGAAGCCTCGTAGGTCAGTAATGCACGCAGCAGGAATCTATTTACGTGTATATAGATACATACATATATATCTATATATATTTTTTTACCAAGGACCAACCTTGAGGAAAAAGATGTTTTTTGCATGCTATAGATATCACCAGCTGCCAGTCGGGGCCGTGCGCGCTCTTGGCTTACTCAACGGCCTTGAAACTTGGGGACGCCGCTCGAGCATCTGTTGCTTTCGACGCTGGGGATCGGACCCCTTTGAAATAAGACTGGAATCGATAGTGACAGAGAAGCTCTCGTGGATGTCACGGCCTCCTGACTGCGATGACAAATTGCATTGTGGGCAGGATTTAGGAATCCCGGTGACAAAAGTGTCATCACACCTTAGCCGGCTACGGAGCGGCGCGTCGGACCGAAACAAGGTGGCGGCGAGGTAGTCAGCCCGGTAGTCGTTGCCGTTTCTTCAAGTTCTCACTGGTTTTGCGGTACTCAACTTGTAAACCGCACGGTGCCCTTTTTTTAAAATTGTATTTCAGCTACATTTCCAGTAGCCACTAGAGGTGTAACGATCCATCTATTACATCGATGTATCGATTTATATTCCTCCGATCCAACTACATCGATCTGTACTCGGCGAGTTGGCCTTATGGACGACATATATCGATCTAACATCGATACTAAGGAAATAACCCATTGGATTGAAGCACATCAGACTTTTTTCTCAGCACTTTTAATGATAAAGGCTGTCGCGGACTGAGCCGTGACGTGCTCACGCAGTATGCAGGTCCGCTGTCCCGAGCCCCGATTCAACTTCCCGGTTTAAGGCAAAGCCGACGGGATGTTCCACAGGGGTTGAAATAAAGGGGGTTTGCGGGGGTTGGTTGGGGGAAACCATTATTGCAGGGGTGTTTTTTGTGTATATCACTAATACGGGTTTTTTCTGCTACACTGCTACAGCAGTGTTTGCACTTTATTCAAATAAAATGTGAATGCATTTGCCATTCATTGTTGTTTACTTGTTGTTTATTTATATTCATAATTAATTGATACCTGATTAAATCAGGTTTCTTGTAATGGAATCAGGCTGATTCCATTACAAGAAATCAACATGGAATCTAGGAAACTTCACCTGCACTGTCCAGTGTCCAGGTATTTATTTCACATAAATAAATTATTTCACATTGGTTGAATTTTTGGCTAAAAAGTTACTGAATCGATTTCAAGTCATTGAATCGTATCGGATCGTATCGTTCTAAATGAACCAATATCGTCCTTGAATCGTATCGACAACCATGAATCGTGATACAAATCGAATCGTTGTTAAAACAAATCGTTACACCCCTAGTAGCCACACATACAAGTACCGTATGTTTTTTCAAATCCATGAACACATTTTTAAAGCCGGCTCAGAGTGCCTTTCATTTCATCCAGATGAAAGCTAAAAGCTCCTGTGCTTATCAAACTTCCCCATCCGCAGTATCAACTTTGAACAAGTGGGACGTTCCGCCTCCCCACGGCAGCGTGTTGGAATCACAAAATGAGGAGAAGCCCGGGCGAGACGTACCGCTTCCCGTCGCTTCGTTTCATTACTTCTTTCTTCGCATTTCTTTAAAGAAAAACCCAGAACTATAAAGCAGCTAACCACTATGTACAACTTATGGTTGACATTTACTGTCAGCTTTTAGGAAGATTAGAAGAAAGCCTCCATGCGCGGTAACATCTGAGGCTTTTTGATCTGCCTTGGCCTCTCACGCTGTGCTTTTCTCGCAGGCTCTCTCTCTCTGCAGCTGTCCCCTACTCATGGTTTCCTTCCCCAAAGTCTTTGCTCTTATGCTGCAATTTAAATTCTGAATTTAATTAACAACAGTTAATAGAATTCCATTTTTAGCTTATTTTATGCCAGTCGGTTTGCCCACATCCTGTGAATCACCTTGTTACAACCGGCATTGTTACTTATAGGATTAAAATGATTTACTTCAAAGGCATGTTATTCCTGATTCTTAATCCCTTTTTTTTAACCCTTTTTAACGATACACTGTTGACGAAGATGAGATGAGGCGTCTTAGTCACACAGGCCAAGAAGAAGCAACTCTGTGATTCCCCGTCAGCATCGTCTGGCACCAGCGGAAGCTCTGAGCTGAAAAGCCGTACGCGTTCCCCGTCCTCTCCCGACCCCGTTGCTGGGATTTGGGAGAAAAATAGGTCAGAAATGTGGCTGAACATGCACAGGAGCTCACTTAGGTCTTTGTTGTGCATTTGGTCGGCTGAATCACATCAGACATCTGAGATCAACCCGCTGGAAATAACGAATGCTATCAATAGGACGCAGAAAAACGTCCTTGAAATATTGCGATGTTAATTCAATTTGTTTTCCCACTTTGTCATTTTAAAGGAGAATGTGGCATCTCTATGAATGCAAAGTAGGTGGAGGGGGGTGTTATCATATAATAGTTAATTAGATTTTCTATGTGTACGCTGACATGTTGAACAGGCTTCTCCTACCAGTGTCCTTCATGCAGTGTACTCATGTTTGTGATTGGGCCTCCCGTTAATCCTGCCAACAGACTGTGTCTCACAGCCCTCCTCAACTTTGTCCAAAACATCTTTTGTCTTGATGCCTTGATGTTGAACATTTGGGCCGAGGTCAGATCGTAATTCCCTTTTTGACAGACATATCGTAAATATCCGGCGGTAGTAACAATCTGCAGATGCTGTGCGAGTGAGAGAGGCTTCAATTGCATGCTCCAATCCAGCTTCCCATCTCCCTTTTCCAGCATTTCATCACAACATAAATCTTCCGTAGCGTCGACAGCCACCCGGTCGACCAAAGGACATGTGAGGCAAATAGAAAAATAAGTTGTCAGCATTATTGATTTGTAAAAATCTCTGGAATAATCGACCGATGAGCGCCAGAGTCCGAGCGCTTCCTCCTAGAGTGAAAGTTTCAACAAGGTTATTTTTTTCTTTTTCCCTTCCACAGATGAAGGTGCTAACAGCGCCATGCTGCTCCGTTGATGACTGGATGTGGTCCGAGCGCCCGACGGTCTGCAGTTGTTTACTGTTTAGGCTCCTCCTCCCCCCCCCCCCCCCCACGGCGTTGTTAAATGGGACATCTTTAATGCTGGCACCATAACAAATTACCGGTTGCCTTTCCGTGCTGTTGTTGCACCTCAGATAATTGCTTCAAATAATCACCCTCGATTCGCTAATGGACCTCTGTTAAAGCATAGACGCATATTCGCGCGACCACATGCGGCCATGCAACACAATCAGAAAGGCGCACAAGCAATTACGGCGCTGTATATTTAATGAAACTCTGACTCTTATATGGCTTTATCCAAACGTGAGAAATACCACTAATGTTTGCTTTTTAATCAGTGCTTAATGTTTGCCGGATGAAACTCACCGGATATATAGGTTTTCTTTCCGCCGCCTCTCTTGGTAAAACGTGCCACAAAAAGAGAAATTGTGTGGTTCCACGTTTGGCCTCTTTTTGCCCAGAGGACTGCCTGAGATGGAGTTTGCACCGCAGTAAACTGCGCTGCAAACTTCCAGGTGATTACTTCTCAGTTGGGGGAATAACAGCAGTTAGACTAAGACTTCCCTTCAGGCCCAGTGGAAATCATACAACAACACAGCAACATCTCTCCTGCACCTTTGTTTGGATTGAAAGTTGAAACGACTACATGGAAGCTTTGTTATATATCCTACAAATAGAAATCGACTGTGAGCGCATCGTGTTGCAGCACAAATGTGATTTTCTGTAGATTTTATACTCTCATGGCCCAGATGTCAGGAGTTGATATCAGTCTCCCTTCTGTGAAATAGCAGAGCTTTTGGGAATATGGAACGCAAACTAAAAGGTCAGACGTAATCTTGGTCAGATAGACTGAGCAAATAATTAACGCAGTTAATGGCTCACTGGTTTTCTACTGAAGCTCTGGCCGAAACTGCTCCGGTGACTGTGAGACTGGCATTAATTCAGTTTCACCCAGAGATAGTTCCAAAGGCCACGGCGCTTTTGTTTTTTTCCAAAAATGCCTTGAACTGCCGGTGACACATCCTCCCCGACCTGGCACTACCTCTGCTAACAGTCACATGTGTTTTAGTTGAGTGTAATCAGGCAGTGCAAACATGATGAATGGCCATTAAAGTACAGTAGTACAAGCCGGAGCACAGCTCTGAGTGGAAAGGGAGTCTCCATTATCTTTGAATGATGCATTCATACAAGTTCTGTCCGTCGGAAGGATAAACAGAAAGCGACAGGTCATTAGCTTTGCTCATCCTCAAACAACCGATGAGCTTTGGAGAGGGTTACGAGCGAGAAAGGCGTAAAATTGAGGCCTTCAGACGAGATGTCACAGTTGTCTATTATTTGTTACTTCAATCACATTCCAAAAAACCTGACTCCTGCCTCTCTACCAGTCCCCTCCACCCCCCTTTCAAACCGCCGTGCTCTTTAGGTACGGCTGCCCAGAGACGTCGTTAGGCCTATTTTAGGGGGGCTGAAGCTACCCCAAAATGTTCATAAGCCCCCCTAAATGATAACAACAATAACAATTTGTTTTATCAATAACCGTATCCTCAATGATATTTAGACGTAACAAATTATTTTAAAAAATAGCCGAAAAGTCGGAAGTTGGACAGAAGTACAAAGACTTGTTGTGCTATCAAGATGATGCACCGCACCGTCTCGTTGCATTGGTGTGAAGTGGCAGCTTTCAGAGCGTTGCAGTCGTGCGTTGCAAGAAACTGGGGGATTCATCTTGTCTCTGTTGACTCTTTGGTCTGAACTCGCGATGCGCCCTCCCCGCACATAAACACACCGATACACAGAGCCGGCCCGAGGCATAAGCGAACTAAGCGGCTGCTTGGGGCCCCCCGGCCACCAGGAGCCACGAGCCACCTCAAGCTGCCGGCGAGTTGCCGACAGGTTGCCGGCGAACCGCGAGCCGGGGGAAGTTGTCGTCTCACGTGCATTTATCAGCAAGCATGAATGATAGCTCAGATATAAGGTGTCTGCTTAGCGAGCTGGAGATATGAATTTGATTCCTGCCTGGGACCACGTTTTTTTCCCTTCTCTTTACACTTTTTGACCATGTGTCTGGCTGACCGCTGCCCCCCCGACATGCAAGTGGAGACTAAGGCCCGTTCAGTGCTGCAAGCAGCCCTAGTTTTCCTATTATAACCTTACTGTATGTGTTTATAATTTTCGCTATAACATTATAGCGTGACATTTGTGCCAATAATCTTCTAGCACAGGTGACTGTGCGTGGTGGGAGGGGGGCCCCCAAATCAAATTCTGCTTAGGGCCCCCAAGAGGCTCGGGCCGGCACTGCCGATACACATGGTGAAAGCAAGATTGATTACGCTTAGTGTGGTAAAAAGTGAAATTGTAAGTTGTTTTTAATTACCTGCTTACATTTAGCTACGTTTTCTTGAGGTAAAGGAAAGGGGATATTTTGGTTTCCTATGGAAAACTAAAGCTAGCTAGAGTGAACGAGGGAAATGCAAGGAATAGTTTACTTAGGAAGCTAATCACAATTCTTTATTCATTGACAATACTATAGCCTATCTCTATAGTAGGCCTATTCTAAAACAATATCAGTCCCCATAGAATGAGCAGACAGATGGCATTTAAGTCATTGCTTACAGAATAACTCCTCAGGAGCAAAGTCTGGCCTGAGTAAACTCCCACATGCAGCTTTGATGTCTCTAAAACCGAACATTACAGAGACTTTTGCTGAACAGTGTAGAAATGGAAGAAGAGGATGTGTCTATCACGTTTTACTTGTTAACATCTTGGTTTCTTAACTGGTTGTTGACATAAGTGTAGCTCCAGTACAGTAGCAAAGTTTATGCAAAGGCAAGTTACAAATACCCTGCCTGGGGGCCAAGCCGCCCCTGTCTTTCAATCCTAGTGACGTCCCTGCGGCTGCCTCTAACCAGCCACTAATTGATCCCAATCCCAAGAGAATTCAGGTTTGGGCTTTTTAATGTAAACTGTAATACTGTGTGGAAATCGCGACTGCGCACAGAGGACCACTCAGGGATTTTAAGATTTCCAGCAACGCCACTTGGGATAGGCCCAAGACCATTAAAGCACACGGGTTCGGTCCACTCAATAGGCAAGGCCCGTGGTTCACAGTTTACAAAAAGTTTTATTCCATAAAATGTATAAAAATAGATATTACTATAAACGCGAGCATTCATCATAAAATAAGAAAAACCTAATCAGATATTAAGGCGTACTGGTGGGAAGGACCGGGGAAAGGGAAAGACAATGAATAATGAATAAAACTAAAAGAAAACACAAGAGTTCACCCAGTGATATCACAAAATCCAATAGAACGCGGCACGCGAAGAAGACCACCACCATCCCCTTAGCCACCAGCACCACAACCAGCCTGCAGTCGCTAGGAAGGATAAACAAACAAAAAAAGGAAAAAGGAGCTTACAACAGAATTAAACCCAGAATGTACAGCAAAACCTAAACCATAAAACAGAAAATTCACAAAAATCAGCTTAAAAAACAATTCACATGATGCAAACAAAAATAAAGAAAATAAAAAGAACACAAAGTAAAAGAACTAAATACTCAGTTATTCAGCTAAAATTAAAGGACTGAACAGGTTCAAGTCCCGTGTTGGTAGCCCGCCAACCAGCAATAACGGTGCCCGGCAGTAGACACGCTGGGTACTTCGCGGCGGAGACAAAACGGTGCTCTAAGCATCGGACGAAGCTGCATTTAGCAGCGGAGACAAAGCATCACTTGGAGTGGGGACAAAGAATTAAACAAAACAGCATTGACCCCGGACAAAGCATCGAACAAAGCAGCAGCGGCCCCAATCAGCTGATTGCGCTATCACGTAGATCACCACCTGCAGATTTCGGCCATCTGATGAGCATTCCCTGTTTTCAAAGTCAAACCTGCACAGGGAGAGGGCGGGAGGGACAGGGAGGGACAGGGAGGGAGAGAAAGACCCACACGGCAGCAGACATCACCGATTGAGAGAACCAAAGAACAATATGGTGCACGGAGCACTCGGTCGCCGCTCTGCACAGACAGACACCTGACCCGGAAATGATACATCAGTGGGGTGCGAGAAGGAGGCCCGCCCTCATATACTGCTGCCGCCCTAGTGGTCAGCAGGCGCAATTAACTGCAGCAGGACAACCTTATTTCCATACTGCTACAACCGTATCTGGGAACTATTGATACGGCATTATGACCTTCGCATTGAGAAGCTGCTCCTATTGGCCTGAAAGAGGATGTAAGTTAGCTGACGGAGAACTTTACCCGCGGGGGCACTAACGACCCGAGGGAGAGTTACCCTGCCACCTGCTGCTGTGTAAAACTTTAGTTTGATTTCCCCCCTCCCACCCCCCCCACTGATTCTCTCCCGCTGCTCTGCTTTCGGTAAATAAGTGCCTCCCATACTGTCGCTGCACGTCTCTCTGCTGGATATTATTTTGTTATGTCATGTCAACATTGTCTCCGTCTGGCTTCCTGTCGAGGGACTCGGGCTTCTTTTGTTGCTGGTAATTGTTGCATTTGATGGCGTCTTCTTTAAACGCCGCACAACGTTGTTCATCCGGTTGATAGTAAAACATAGAAGTTGGACTGTTCAAACAAGGCAGGCACAGATGAGAAACACATGTAAACGTGTGTCTAGAAGATGTGAAAAGACTGTTGTGATCCTGCTAACATCGTAGCAGCAATGGTGGAAAAACAGGCCAGCATTAACGTACACCAAAGGCTGCTGCTGTAAAAGCAGAACACGGATGCTATTTAAAAGCATTCTCCATTGGAGGATTATAGGACGCCTCATGCCTGTTCTCACACGGAAACAGTATCCCCATTACACAACATAGACGCCTTGAAGAAACCAATTAACAAATCTGAGGAGTTTTGCATTTGATCTATTGTTTTGCATTTGATCTTCTTTTTTTTACTCTGCACTGACTCTCATTTCTCTGAGTGAAGACGATGTTTAAAATGCAGTTTTCATAAAAAGACTGGACGAGAGTTGACGTAATGTCACAGTACTTGGGATGGATTGGATTGGATTTGAAATGAAGAAGCCTGGCTACAGTTGAAAAGGTATAATGTGACGTGCAGCGGATACTCGTGTAGTTAATGGGTGTATGTGCCTAATTCAGAGGAGCGGAGGAAGAATTTTCTGATGCCTAAATTTAGTCGGGCACAATCCTCATCAAAAGCCATTCTGATGTGGGAAACAAAAAACAGGAGGCTTATTGCAGAAACAAGTTTTTGATGCAAAAAATCAAAGCATCCTTTGGTGTCAAACTGTCACAGAAGAGCGCTGATTAAGGCGTAACTAGGAGAACTGCGTCCTCAGACTAAGATGTGGACACCGATGCTGCTGTCACGTGCAATGACAGTAGGGATCTGGAGGACGCTATCATGGAAAAGGATATTGCTGTTCACCTGACATGGGAAATCTACTTGCTTAGTAACTGATGTGATTACAATTCCTCAAAAAAGATGCATTCAATTGGGACTTGGATTTCCTGGTAATAAAGGTTCTTTCCTCTCTTAAACAATAAAGCAGATTTGTGTCTTGTGAAAAAGATGGAGGAGCATTCTGCAGGTATTTAACATCCACTTGACCGGGGACAAAAGAGGATTTTATTCTATTTTACTGTAAAGATTGTGATATCACTACACTATCACAATAGGATGCCGGATATTATGGTTTCTTCTTTTTTGTATCCAATGGAACCAAATAGTTTTGGCTTAGATTTGATTATGTTTCTACTGATTGATTTACATACAATTTGTCTGAAATATAGCTCCCACGTTTTTTTTCCCCCTCCGGAAAATTCCTTGCAGTAGTCAGACTTGCTCTGCCTCATTTACCACTTACTGTACCTGCACTTTAAGACCCCAGTAATCAGATATTATAATTGTATGCTGCTCAGGAGGCCGAGGAGGTTTTTCAGACTGCAGAGTAAAAAATGGTAATTACTGAGACAAATCGCTTGAGCTTATCCCAACACTCTCACAAAAGTTGAAAAGCCAATTTATGAACGCATTAAAGAAGTTTCAGCTACGTACCTGCTGATATCTCCGCCACATGAGATGCGGTTGGAGGCTAATCGGTTTTATTATTGATAATAGCAGATATAATTATATCACTCAGTCTAGTGGTACTATTGTTACAGTAACTGCTAGGGCGGCATCTATCTGACCTCTCTACCCTGATACCGATAGCTGTGGACACTGAGTACTGATCAGATTCTGGTGTTTAATCAATAAGCTGTATGCCTCACTGTGTGTAAGATATCACTATTGTATGTGTAAAACTTAAACGATGCTTTCTTAACATTAAAGATGTAACAAGTGAGTACACAGATGTAAACGGACAGAATTTTAAATTCCCAAAATAATGGTGTGCTCGATCTGGACATTTTAGTCAGTATTCACTAACATCCGTTGGGGGGGCAGAAAGCTGAAATACTGCAAATTAACTGCAATATACTTGCACACACACATTTGGGTTTTAGTACACAAAAAAGAACGGGGTAATATTGATAGATAATGATAATAGATAATAGATAAAGATAATAGATAATGATAATATAATGATAATGCATTTTATTTGTATAGCATTTTAAAAGGTCCTCGAGGCACCAGATGTGACACCCAATGAACCGCGTCAATCCACGGTTACGTACAGGCTCCTGCCTCTTGCTTTTCATTGGGCCGATCGCGTTGTGTTAGAACAGCCTCACTGCGCCCGCACACATGCAGTTTCCCCTGCGAGCAACGGCCCTAAGATTGAAGCAGTACATCATTCCCGTTGGCGCTGCAAAACAACACCATGTTTCGGATGACTTCCCTTTAGAATGTTTGGTCAAATGTTTAAAGGTAAATTTGTTCTGGGTCAGGCAGGTTAGCCAAACCTTCAATGACACTCACATTGCTAATGCAGGCCTCCCCTTGAAACAGCATTAGACTAAATTATACCACTTAATCATTACTGCACTTTGTCAGTCTGTGTATATCTGGAGGGACGCTTCATTCTGCCTGCATCCTTGTTTTCTGCTCACCAAGGAATTTGTATTTTCATACCATCTCCTTGGTTTCTTTGTCTGGTTGTTTGCACCGTACCTGCCTAAAAAAGCCTGAACACATTCCAATGACGGTTTTTTAATTTTCTTTTATGTTGGCCTTGAGCAAGGAGGCCGCCTTTGGCTACGTTCACACTGCAGGGCGTAATGCTCAATTCCGTTTTTTTGAAAAAATCTTTTTTCAGCAACATTTTTTTGAAAGGCCATTGACATTTCTAATTAAATGCGACCTATATGTGATCTCCTGTGTGAACGTGAAATGACCCAGAAGTGACCCGCATGCGCCGAAGAGTACTCAACGGTCAATAACGTCACTTGTTAGCTAAACATGGATGTCAACAGTGGAGTGATATCAGAGCCCGTCTACGGGCATATTAGACATTCTCTGGTGATATTAAACATATAACAAACAAGTTATTTTGCCAACGGAGCCAGTAGTTACAATCTTCTCGTTTTAAGCAAAAAATGTAAACGGAGGAGAGCGAGGTTTTTAGCTCCGGCGTTTTGTGGAGCAGTGGTAGCAACGTCGGTACAAGAAATGTGTCGGTGCGGAGTCGCAGCCAGGAGTGGCGGAACACTGATGTGAGTTGCTTCAAGAACACCGAATTCATCAGTAACTTCCGAATGTCCAGATCCACCTTCGATTATGTTTGTGAGCGCCTTCGATTAACTCTGTCACAGGAAGAGACACGTCTGCGGCGGCCCATTATGACGTTTGTCGAGGATTAATGACATGCAGGTCGGATACATGCGACCTGGCAGTTCAGACTGAAGTCGCAATTAAAAACATCGCATACGTATCGGAATTGGGTCCACATACACAAGTGGCCTGGGTCGCATTTGAAAAGATCGGTTCTGTGTAGTTCAGACTGTCATGAAAACATCAGATACAGGTCGCATAGGGGCGAAAAAATCTGAATTGGGTCATTTCAGCCTGCAGTGTGAACGTAGCCTTTGAGCGCTTTTCGGGTTATTATTGCCGAGTTTTTTGAATGTGTGAGACATTTAGAACTGGTGTTAGTTTGCAACACTCGTTAGCAATCCGGCTGCTAGTGAAAGCACAATTTACTGTAACAACGTACGCGAGGCAACACTTATTATAACCACAAGAGACAAGAGACTTGACTTGGACTCTAGCTCGAGAAAGTGATGCAGATTCTTCTTTTGCAACAAGAGCAGGACAGCAAGATAGATTTGAGCATGTTCAGCAACATAATGAAGCTACGCTCAGATCAGAGCAAAAGCACTTATACTACATATACGTGGTAAAAAAAACGTATACTAGGTAGAAATGTTCCCTTATATCTGATTCACTTATGAGAAAACATCAAACATATTGAAAGTAAAATGATACGAAACAACAAACATGGCTATTATCAGAACGTGTGCCTGCCTCCACGCAATCATCCCGTGCAGGCCTATTGAGTGATTGGTGCTCACTGCAAACGCCACAGAAAGCAGGTTTCCTTTCCTTCTTTTGGGAGAGCATTTCATTTACTGATTGCTGTCGGGATTTAACTACAATTTCAACAAAAAAATGCTTTAAATAAATTCCCTACCCTTGCTTTAAAAGGAGCAATGCGTAGGATTTAAAGGGATTTATTAGAAGGAAATGTAATATTCAGAACTGTGTCCTCATTTGTGTACATTAAGCCGAAGATGAGGATCGTTGTGTTTTGTTAGCTTAGAATGCGTCTTTCAATGTTCACAGGGAGCGGCTCCTCTCATTCACTGCTTGTCGTAATAGTTTCTCTGCTCTGAGCTCTTGTGTCACCTGACTGCTTGTATAAACTGTGTTGTAAGGCTCACCAGGCCTGTGAAGAAGCAAACATATCATTCCAGTATTGCCATTTTGAAATGCTTCCTTTGGGCATGTGTAGTATTCCTACTAAATTCACCAAGCTGGATCATCCAGATGCTCTATATCCTCTTCAACACATAAATGGTCTTGTAAATTTGAATTAAAATTCATATAAAATAGGTAATGTAATCTTTGTGGAAAGCCCTTTTATAACATAATTTTAAGGCATACTAAAAAGGTTACTATAGCAATCCACAAAAATGACTTTTTCTGCAATGACAGTGTGCCGAGTTGGCAAAGGGAGAGAGATGAAACGGCTGCATCTCGAATCAAATCCAGGTCCTTGTAGAAGTGTGTTTAATCTCTCCCGCTGCAGAGCTGTAGATCTTGGCTCCGCTCTGCACACTCATCGCCCAAGTTGCCGATAGAACTTTCATATGACACATATATGAGGCCAAAATGCAGTTATGCAGTTAGGTTTTTAATGCGGCTTTAGACACAGCTGTTTGTTCATTTATTCTGCCGCCACCGAGCCGCTCTGCCGTGTCACTGAATTTATTCGCCGTGACAGTCTCACGCAGGTTCCTATCTGCTTTCTCCATCCTATGAAGAAATCACATCAGAAAAGTCCCAGATTGTCCAACCGACACCCAAAACGAACTTGGTGAAGCTCATAACCCCGTAGGAGCCCTGTGCATATTGAGTTCTGTTCCTCTGCGACCTGTATATTAATGTAATGGACTATTAGAGGCTGTGCTTTCCAAACTGAAGAGGCTTGAGCTAGAGAGCACTTTAATGGTTTTGGGCAGGTTCTTAATTATCATAGTTTTCCCAGCGAGATTTCTCTCTTATGAAAGAGTGAGGCTACTCTACGTTTTCATCTGATCAATACAACAAGGGCGTTTTAATAAGAGCTGCATGAACGGGCTCCATCAAATCAATTACGGCGCAGTTATTCAGGCTGGCAGGATTCTAATACATTAGTCTGAGAAGACAGAGAGGAAGTTCTAATGGCGCTCAAGCAACATTTGAAATTACGTTATTGTTATCACTTTTTCAATACATTTGCCTTATAAGTCAACGTGATACCTTTGGTATCCCATTATCACATGAAGTGTTAAACAAAGCCACCTTTGCTTGACTTTCAGGCCCTTGAGCCCAGCAGACTGTCTTCCAGGTCTGTCCTCGTCCCCGTCCCGCCATTGCGAGCGTTGCGCACGAAACACCCCGTTAGCACTCCGAGGTCTTTTTTTCCAGCGAGTTTAGCGGGTCGGACGTGGCATCCAATATACTCGGGTCATGCTGGTATCGATCCCTCCTAAGCGGAGTTTCTTCTTCTCCCTGAGCAGGGATTTCTGTAGCAGCAAAAGGGAAAATACTCCTCTCCCCACTTATCTGGGCCGCACTTGCCACTCGTCCCACAGCCAGACAGGCTGCGAGCGTTGATTGAGCGTCAGCGTCAGTTCTGGCAGGCCAGGTAGTCAAGACGTTGCTAATGCTATTGGCCAACAACACAGTCTCATCAGCTGATCTGTTGCAGCTGAGCCGCATCAGCTGATCTGGATCTCCCCAGCTCCTCCTCGTCATGCATAACGTGGCATTTGCTTCTATGTCATCGTTGCCTCTCTATTAGCGTGGGGGAATAGCTGAGCTCACACAGTCCTAAAACGGTGTGAGCGTTCCCTAATGCCGCTGCTGTCCTCTTACTCTCTGCTATTTCATGGTGCTCATGAAAGGTCGGAGGACTCCCTGAACAGAGCCACACCGCCAAAGATTTAATTCTGAACTCAATACCGGATGCAATCTATCTAATAAAAGTGTTTCCTTTTATCGTCATGCGTGTTCTTGACTTAATGGACCTGACAGAAATGTGGTTCAGCAAAGCAGTGTCATGCTGATGCATTTGAGGTACATATTTTTCACCAAACTGTGCCAGTAGAAGGAAATAGCATAACACGAGTTATATTCACCTGTGAATTAGCCTACTGTGTTTTGAATAGAATTCGTTGAACCTGAAGCAAAAAAAAAGATAATATACTTAAACTTCTCAATAATAGGTCACTGTTTCCGTGTTTCAAAGGGAGCCGGCGTACACGCAACTCTCACAAGGTTGCCAACCAAGCAAGAAGATTTAAAAAATCGGTAAAATGGTTTGTGAATTCTACAATGAATGATGTACTTTTTTGAAAGGGAGTCCTGTAGACTCTTGAGTCCAAACAACCAGGCGAATGTTCGGTGATCAGCAGCCACAGCTCTTTGAAACTGCGCTGTGGGGCTGTAATGAGCAACCCTGTGACGGTTCTTTAATCGTTACGGACACCGTGTTTTGTGGCCTCCTTTCAAAGCCTGATACCGTCTCAAGACACACTTTTCTTCTTTTTTTCAAAACAGATTGAATAATTTAGTTTTTAAGTGGATTTGGCTTGGAAGCATCGAGTGAGCTTGTGTATGTTAGAACCGCTCCCTGTCAACTTGCTGTGGTGCGCTTGAAAGTCATTTTGCAAGAGTTTCATCACTCATGCATATTCTTTCTTTGATGCTCATGGGCAGTGACGGTGAGGGATGTTAGCCTGTTTTTTAAATGTGAGTGACAATATTTTCCTTAGCCTGCAGATACCCCACGTTGATACCTTCTAGTATTTTAATGGTTTAACTCCACCGTCATTTGTCTTTTTTGAATTTGGAAAATGTATTTATCTGAAAGTAATGATGCAATTTAAAAGTGCTCCGAGACGTTTACAGCTATTGCTGATTAAAACATACGGCTTTCAATAATGAAAATATTTAAATGAAATAAATGCACATTTCACGATAGACATACCCCAATACACCAAGCCAGCACCCAAACTTTGGATTTCATGACAGCCCTTTAAGGAGAAAGCCGATTGTCCAAGTGTAGTTCTACTATGTTGTATTTTACTCGTGCCATTCAGCACGTACCTATGTCTACATCGGTGCATCATTCCTATCAATAACTTTGTAGCGACACACGGGTGGGCTAAAGAAGACTCTCCCTATGTTTGCATGTCATATGACCTGAATCCATTGTTGCCCCTTGAATGCGATTGGTACGTCAAAGCCAAGCGTTGCATTATGTTAAGCAGGAACTTGTAGCCATTTCAGGCCGGAATTAAAGCCACATGCGAAGGAAGGATGGGGGCATGTCACCGGTCTCAGCCGCCGTCCGCCTGCCCTCTGGACTACGGATGGGAACCATTTGAGGCGGACAGAGATATCATCCATCAACTGCTTCACCTACCTGGGCCCTAATGGCTTTCCACAGGCGGGCATGTTGGACCAGGTGTTTGATGGGCACATACTGTGCACCCCCCTAATCTTTTCATGGCCGAATATCAGGAGGCAGAATAGTGTTTAGTTGCGTTCGCACCAAAAGCAAAGCGAATTGTTTGCGCGAGCAAAGTCACTGTGCAGACGCGAATGGTTGCGGAGGATGCAAATTATCAACGGGCGCCGCACAGGATGCGAAAGACGTCAAAAAGGGGTTGGAGCAAAGCAAATGAATCGACTTTTCTCCAAAGTTGAAATATTTTTCGCCCGACGCCGTCTTACGAAAGCCCATCAGCGTTTAGATGCTGCGCTCGTCATCGCCGCCGTCCTGCTGCCAAAGCATGAATAT
The DNA here is from genome assembly GCA_021346845.1 of Apeltes quadracus. Classification (NCBI taxonomy): domain Eukaryota; kingdom Metazoa; phylum Chordata; class Actinopteri; order Perciformes; family Gasterosteidae; genus Apeltes; species Apeltes quadracus. The sequence goes on along the minus strand of CM037919.1, from coordinate 5,157,968 downwards.
ACAGAATATGGAACTTCAGGCGATTAAAACCAGTCGGGAGTTCCGTCAACCCCCCCGTCCCCAAGGGCCAGCCAAAAATGTACTTAAAGAGAAGCATTCCGCCCTGAGTCCTGTCAGTCTCGGGCCCCGCGGCTGCCGTTGTGCCTTTAAACATTTCTGCGAGGGAAATCGGCGGGCAAGAGAGGCGAGGCGAAGGACATCAGGAAAGCTCAAATAACGAGATGTCAGGCGGGGCGGACCATAATTGTTAATTACATTTATTCCAGTGCTTTTGGAACGCAGCCACGATGCTTTCAGGAATATAGAGTGGTGTCCTCAACATGTTCCAGGTTCAGCCTTTTTCAGATGGCTCTGAGCGAACACTCCTGAAACTCAATAAGCGGGGCCCCATTCCGATCCGCAGACGTGGCCATATAAGGAATGAAGACGGACGGTGGACAACGTCTCGACACTGCTGTGTTAAATAAGTCCGCTGACCTTCCAATGGTTTCAACCCTTACACACAAAAATCTGGTGGGGAGTTGGAGCTGCACGGGCCAGCAGGACGGGCCAAACAGTCAACAGGAAATCACCCGGCCTGTGTTTGCTTGTTCTCCTCTTTAATTGGCAGACTAGTGAACTTTACCCAACTTTTCACCTCCGGCTCCAGCAGCTCGGCTCACAGCATCTGAAGGCAATAATGAATTGTGCCGGACGAGACCAGTTAGGGGGGGGGACTGAAGCCGACGAGTGTCCTCGTCGGAGCTCCGTGACAGTCTGCTCTCGCTCGTCTCCTGATGGAATGTTGTTTCTTGTTAGTGCTCGCTCAGCAACCTGCCAGCCCTCGAGAGAAAACTGTCAGTCCTTCAGCAACTACATTGTCGAACAGACGCAGACTACAAACAGCGCCCTGTTTGGTATCTAGATCTCTGGCTTTTACACACACACAAACAAATGACTCCTACCAAAATACAAACATCTTGCTAGTTTTGACTTGCCAACCCCAAACTATCTGCTGTCAGACATCGGTGACGGCCCGAGCGTGGCTTCGCGATGATTACCCTTTTATTCTTTGAGATTCTAAGTTGTTGTTGTTTTGTACCAATTAAAAGTTTGGAGCCCTTTTTGTTCTCCTAAATTGCTTATACTGCAAAGCTAATAATAAATCACCATTCAGATATGAATGAGGGAGTGAGGATCTGCTGTTGGAACCGCTAAGTCTCTTGTTAATGGAACAGACTAAATCCTTCTGTTTCTCTAGCTGTAATGAGCGTGAGGTTAAGAGTTCGCTGGCACTCTTCATCACTAATATAACTTTTTTGTAGACAGTCTTGTCTTAAAACCCGCTTCAGCTTGTTTTGACCAACCCTCGTTTTCCGTCTCTTTGCCATCCCTTTGTTTGTAATAGTCGATATATTCTCCCTGCATCTGTCATCGCGCTGGTAGTTTCAGAGGCTTTCGAGTCGACCGGCAGTCCGAGCCGGCTTTCCGGGTCCTTGAATGTGTTGTCTCAGAGTTCTCTGGTGCGGAGCCGTCGTCATCGTCGCGGCCAAATCCACTTACAGGCAAACCAATAAGCTTGCACAGTCAACTGCACGCAGTGACCTGAAGTTAAAGCGCTCCAGATTAAATGGAGGACTTGACCGAGAGAGGAGGTAACCGAATCCATCTGGTATCGACAGACAAAGCCTGTGTTTGTCCTTTGGACTTTCAATTCTTTGGTGAAAACAGATTCAATGATCAAGATCAGATCAAATCTGTATAATTTTCTTTGGGTCAGAAAATCAAGTGGTGATAGTTGTTGAATGATCTGCTGACGGCGCTTTGCAAGCAGTAGTTCATTCAAGTGTCATACAGCTCGTATCAACGATCATGAGTAAAAAGAAAAAGGGCTGAAAAAAGTTTTACAGATGCGTGATTACGTTTCTAGTAATTTGACTCATATCCACTGCTCCAGGGTGCAAACAATCAAAAATACAAATCGTTATCATTTTACGTTGTTATAGTCATCTCTAAAAAATGTTGTGGTCTTTTGGTGAATGATTAGGACCAAAAAAACATTTTTTATTGCTAAAAACAAATCTTATCATTAGTGCTTTAATGATGTATGTTGCTTATGAAAAGAGGTCATAATACCTGTTGTTGTAACAGAATCCCTTTCAAAATGTATTACACGCAGTACTACAGCACACACTACATGTAAACACGTCATGACTTCCTTACCTTCTCCCAATAATCAATCAATCAATCACCTTCACCAAACAGAGCATGGACGCATCACAATGTAACTGAGCAGAGCCATGTCAGTTTACACAGTGCTTCGCTGTTACATTATTACTGAATATCAGCAGATCACAATTAGTGAGCCTTATTTAAGCCTCACTAAACACCCTCGTGCCTAAATCTAAGGGGGGATGTGTACTTTTTCCATTAACAAGAGAGAGTTTGCATCGTACATGGCAGAGAACATTACTGTACTGTGCTTTGATTATGTAATAATCATAAACGCCAGAAGAATGTTATCATCATTTAGCTTTCAGCCTCTCTGTTTGAACACACGCGCACGCCGTCGGCAGCGAGCTGTGAATCAGCGAGGGGAATGTGTGACGCAGCCTGACTGATTACTACATCTCAAAATGCCTCTTTAACAATCTTGGGAAAGCAATCAAAACGGGCTAAGCCTCTTGCTATCTCTCTGCTCTGTACATTTTCATTACGTCCGCAAAAAAAAAAGAATAACCCACTCACTCCCGTAATAACGTCGGAGCGACTTACATGAAAGCTGCATTGACGGAACGATGGGTTGTTTCTTCCCGTAACTTAAAGCCAATGAAAATGTTTCCCTACTAATTGGTTGTAATGTAGCAACGACACGATGATTAAGGCATTCAGGTGTCCCTTGTTCTTACATCTTAATATCAACACGGCCTCCCTGAGCCTGTAATCAATAAAGCAAGTTATACAAACCATTCCATTACCTAGCATAGCTTATCCAAAGATGGGAACAAAGTAGACAAATTATGAAAGACGCACAGTACGGTAAATATAATGAAATGATAAGTGGACCGTTATCCGAGATATTAAACATGGGGAATCCAATCTGACCGGGTGTCATAAGGACAGGCGCACCTAAAGTAAGTTTGGTTTCTTCTCTCTATTTGATCGTTTACATTTCATTTCCCCCACAAATGACTTTTTCCTAATAACCCAAGTTGAACTTGTGCATTGCACCCTGCTTGTCAGCCAACATGTCACAGCGTTACATATTTACTCTGGCTAATGGCCTGAGCTGACAATTGAGCTATCTCTTTACTTAACACACGGAGAGTACTGATTCCCACTCGGAGGGGGCTTCGGAGAGGGCCGGATATCTCCGTCTGCTTCCTTTAATAGGGCCTGTCTCCTGTGATTAGGGATTGTTGACAGCGGAGGACGTAGTGCCAGGCAGCAGGCGGAGCATCTATTAACGCCTTCCCGATCCATGCTTGAAACAAACTAACAGCCCGCAAACACGTGCACCGGCGCTCACACGTGTCCTTTTGCTCATTATTTCCAGGCTGCTGGATTTACTGTGATGAGTTTCCACCATGTCATTTCTAAAATGGTTCAAAGGCTGCAAACGTCTTCTTTTCTTTTTTTTTGGTCTAAATTAATCAACAGGATCCTTTCTTCTTCTGATAAAAAAAAGAAGAAAAGAAAGACTGACTGTGAGCAAATTGCAAAGGGAGGGCTGAGCTAATACACAAAGGATGCCTGAGTCTCTTTAACGCATTGCAGACCTGTGAAGAAATGACCTGACTCATGTTCATGCCCTCCTTCAGGGTATCAAACCCAGGTTCACTCAGGTCTTCTAACATTTTGCCAGTGGAGGTTGTAATTGACCTACACCTTCGACCTGTGCCCGCTCGCAGAGTGTACAATCCTAATTCAGCAGGCGATGCATCCTGAATAGACTTGCCTTCCTCCTGGCGCTGAAGGCTAAATTAATTTGTATGAAAGTCAAGGATAACTAATGGGCAGCCTGCACGAATAATGCAATTACATTCTGCAGCAGCCCAAACACACAGGGCGTATTCAATTATATATTGCTGCCCGACCCACGCTAGCACCCGTACGCAAGAGGCGACCTAATGTCACACTAATGCGCAGCGTTAGCCATTATGCATGAACCGTCGGAGCTTAAGTCACCATGAAAGCCAATCAAACCACAGCCTCCCAATATTTTGAAACCGCTTTCTGCTCCCGATATCGGCAATTCTCTGCGTAGAGTTAATTGCAGGCTGAACTGCAGATGACCTTTGCTGCTCTGTGCTGCAGCGTGGATGCCGTGAGAGAGGAGTGTAAGAAGAAAGGATTACGCTGTGGCTCTCTGGTGACATCTAAAGCCGGCCGTGCGATTGTTGAAGATAACGCTGGCCCAATGTGAAGAATAGCTGGCAAGGAAAAAAAAGAGTCTTGTTGAGGTCGTATCGCGTCGGTCGGGGGAAGAGAAGTTATCGCCGCTGCGCCTCACTCTTCAAAGGCATTCTGAGCTGAGGAAATGTGACCCAGCTGCGTCACTATCCATCATCCATGGCCATTAAACCGTGACACATGGCAACCATCTACCAATCAACGGCACGCTATGAATCACTTTGTCCCGGGAAACAATAACATCGCCGCACCTCAGAGTGCAAAGCCACCGGAGGGCGGGACAATCGGAGCCCACGGGCACGTGGAGGGGGTCCGGGGGGCGCCGGGCCGTCACGTGGGCCGTTCTGCACAAGCCCCCGGTACGGTGACGTGGGTTTGGTGCGTGCTGGCCGTGGCCTTAATTGGCTATGATTACAACAAATGGCTGTAATGACGTGTATTTTCTGCAATCAGGGTCAAGCAAATTCACCATCTCCTCAGGCAGTTAACAAACCCCGTGTCTCTCTCTCTCACTCTCTCTCTCTCTCTCTCTGACACTCACTCTGACATACAACTAGCCAAGGCGATGCTTGTACAGTGTACAGTGTGTTTGAGTGAGTGTGATGGCGCGATGAGGAAGGTGCAACCAGTATTGAGAAATACATAGATACAAAGTTGACTTATGTAACCTGAACTACTACGGTTCACGCCTTGTGCGTAGCTGGGATTGGATACCCGGTCGTCACGGGGACAGAAATGATACCCAGCCAGTTTCCTGTTGGACTCATATTCACCACATGCCTCGAATACACAGACAACAGTATCTCAGAATCTTATCCGAGGTGGAGAAATTACTTACTCAGAATATCCACCACACTAATATATTTTAGAAACATCAAGTCAGTATCTGCAGATGTACATCAGCATATACTTTAGAATGCAAAAAATTGTTAGGAAATGGCAAAGCCAGTGCAAAAAAGTTTCAGGCTTGTATCAGGAAAATCGTAGGCAGTAAAATATTGAAGTGAGAAATATTTAACATGCTGGCTACTGTCAAAATGTTAGTGAGTTCGCAAGTAGTCAAATTCTCTCTTGGCTGTGCAAACTAACCTTTAATTTGATTTTATGTTTCCGAGGACCAAAACTAATATCCACCCTCCGTAGAAACTCTCCTGCAACGCAATACAAGCAAACCTCTTAAATCTGTAAACTGACAAATATCAATGTTTTTATTATTTTGAGGCTAAAATTGTGTTGCAGTGGATATTTTTACAATAACAGCGTTTTTAAGAGCCGCTGTGGACATTGCCCTCCTTATCGTCAGCGTGAGCGTGAGAAACATGTGCAAACACGTGCTGAGAGGATTGCTTCAACTCTGTTGATCATAGATGAGTGCATTATTCATCAAACAGCCTCACCCCCGGTAACACTCTCAACCCTGCAGCTTTCAACGTTGTTTTTTTGCACTAAAAACCTCTATCACATAAAGTCACATCTGGCTCCCCAGACCCCGTGCGTCGCCTCGGGCCAGCTGCACTATCTGATTCAGACTGTGTTTGATTTCAACCAATTAGTGTTTTGGGTAATTAGCTGAACAAACTTTTTTTTTTATTTCATATTTGAGTCTGTAGGTAGATATTTTCCTTATGTTTCTGGTCGCTGTGGTTACCGTATTCTCAACTCTTATAGTATGTTCCTTCTATCAAAAGAAATAATGTGTGTCTGCTTCCAGCTGTATCTCTCTCCTGCGTCAGTTTTTTTGGGCCAATTCCACACACACACACACACACACACACACACATTGTGCTCGTCAAATCAAGCTACGTCGCCATGGAAACTAGAGTCGAATATAGAGATTGCCTTAATCACTTGATAAGTAGTACAAACTCTGCTCTAGTCTGGCTAAAGACATTCACTTTCTAATATTATTTTATTTCTGTGTGTGTGAGATACGTGAAGCCATTTCATTCTATTAGCCAGAGCTATACGCGGTGACATCTGGGACAGCTCTCCAATATGTTGTACCCAAAGTTAATTAAAAATGTAATAGTCAAGTCTGTACTTCTAATACAGCCACAAGGAGCTCATGATTCTTTCAGATTGATGAGATATTAAACCACTGGTCTGTAGAACGAGCTCTCAGAGATGACGATATGGAACAATTATCCCTGAATCAGTTGCTGTGATTGGGACATGGTAAGATTTCTACAAGAGCTCGTTGAGTCTTTTACTCTCACTCAACGCTAAACAGTGAGGCAGCCGTGGTGAAGGGGATTCGCTACTTGAAAGTCTTCATTGACATTTGAAATACTAATTACAAGATGCCTGGGCATTGACCTCAATATTGGATGCTTTTTCTCGTACAGATTGGAACAGAGACCTTTGGCAAGAGTTCGTACTCACTAACACGGTGTGAGGTTCATCTTGCAGCTCCCTATGAGGCATTGTTTTAAAGAGGTGACATAGGTTGATCCTCACTATAAATACTCATACAAATAATCATTTAGTCTCTCTCCAGATATTACTATTTTATTTTACTTTAACTTCAGGTCAAGCCGTCTGGAATCTCTAAGGGAATAAATGGCTGAGCTTTCATGTGTCTTTACAAGTGCTTGCATGCATATTTTCTGACGTCGTTGCGTTTGTGAGGGAGGTCATTTCTTATAGGATTGACCACCTCGATTGTCCCCCACTCACTTGGAAAATGTTTCTCCACCTCTTTTTCTTTCCAAGACTCTTTTATGAATAGCTTTTGCCTTTAACCTAAAGAAAACGCCATGGATAATGAACCATCTCTGTGCAGCACAAAAGAATGGAAGATTAACAATGGAAACAATGCGGTTGCTGTTGTATAACAGGTCTCAAGTAATCCGTTTCCTGCACCAGAATGTGGATGTTTCTTGAGAGAATAAAAGAGTCTGTGCTTATTCCACCAGTAGACAGTTATAATTGGGCCTCTACACTAGGAGGAGAATGAGACATTTAGGTTTTCATTGTGATTGTGCAATTATTAAACATCAGATGTTACGGTATTGATCCCTGGACAGAGCTCTGTACATTTAGACGACAAATCACACTAAGTGAAGTCACCGCTTGTGAGGCTCCCATGAGAAGGTTTCATAAGTATGTGATACTAATGCATCAGACACGAGACGGGTTTGATTGTTTTGAGGATCTTTCATCAGTTTTTTCCCCGTGCCGACGTGAGGGTTTCGAACATATCATGTCCTAAGCGTACACTTGATGAGGCAAATTTGTGTTTTCTTATTTTGGGCTACGCAGCTTCTCTCTCTCTCTCTAAAAGTGCAGCGGCTCTATCAGTGCTTCCCTTCTCTGTCTCCTGAGGCAGAGCTGTGATGTGGATAAAGAGAAGAATTATCACTGTGGGCCACCTGTAACACCTTTATTCATCACGTCACCTTCAACACATCGATAGGCTAATACAGCAATGCCAATATATTTTTTAACCAGACGGTTCTAATGATCCATAGAATGAAGAGACTTCAGAGGCTCATGATACTTCTCAAGGAAATGCTCAGATCGAACATTTGTCGCATGTGAGCGTTGCTGAACACCTTGATTCCGCCGGTTCCCCCTGAGCGGAGCGGTTACTTCCGGTCCTGATTCACCACAAGAAAATCATCAGTGAAATGTTCTTTCCCCCTAAAACCTGTTGCTTCCCTCCGTTGAGCCGGTCTCCCTCCCGAACAGCTCGCGGAGGACGAGGAATTAGCTTTCTTCAAGCTTAAGATGATAAAAAAAAGTCTTATTTTGGAGGTCGGCCTGCAGAACGGCAACCCCCAGAGGTACAGAACCCCCCCTCCACCTCTCCCTTCCGCCCCCGAGGCTCACAGGCCCCCGGTTTTTGTGATTGGCATGTGCATTACCGCCATTCAATTTGACATATTCTCCCGTCAGCCGCCAGCGATGTGGCATAGTCACATGACACGTTTGTCACTCGCTGGTCATGTGAGTTGGTTGTCCGTTATCGTTCTGAAAAGACGATGTCTACGAATCAAGCGTCTACGGACGGATGTTAGAATAGTTTGAATAGTTTGAGCGTCTGTGCCACTGACGAAGGTGTCGCGTCCGTGGGAGAATGTGCTGCCTCGAACTGATCCAAGGAAACAAAGAGGGAAAACAATCCCCCTAAATTCTTTGGCCGAGCCCTGAATGGTTGTTATGCAGATGTGATTAATCTGTTACTACACGGCCATTGAACCAGGAGCTGGGAAGCACCTAAAAATCAGGCCCGATTTTTCATAAATACTTAAAGGAGTGGCCATTTCAGGGAAATTATAAACGAGAACTGTCATTCAATCAGGAAGCCGAACACATCTGCAGCACTTGAGCTCCAAGAGCCGACATCCGGAGAAGACGGAGGAGGAAACACACTTTTCAATCTGCTGCATCCTATGAATAACAAATTATTATTGGAAATAAATGATGCATATCAATGAATCCCTCTGTCTTCATTTAGAGGGTGTTGAAAAAAAAGTAGATCAGATTTTCTGCTAAAAAGCATCAAAGGTGATACTTGTGGGGAGTTTTAGTCTAATGAATTAATGAGCAGGGATTAACTATTCTGTCTTTTTCAACAATCGGCTCAGTTTCTAGATTTTTTGCCACAACGCACAACATTTTGCTGGTTTTCTTTAACTACGGTATTTATGTTTCACTTTCCAGCATGGCTAATGAAGCAATAAAATGACCATTTCAATGCAATATCAGGACTTTCAGCAGTCATCATATTGCGAGTTTAACCGCTCAAATTAAAAAGCCCAGCCAGATGCATTTTGATGAAGGAAGGTGAATTAGTGTTTTTCCTACTCAACATCTTGCAAATTCCTCCCAACCGTCTCCGACTAAATTAGATTAAACTTTAACAATCCCTCTAGGGAAATTAGGAACATGTTGCATAATGTGGCCTAAATACTTTCAATTTGCAAGGCGAATAACAAAACTGTGTAACAATGTAAGGACAGCAGGGGTTTTTTGTTACACGAATGGACTGTGTCACGTGGAGTTGGGCGGACAAGCTAGTTATCCTGAGGGAAGGGATCAACTAAATGATGGTGATTGATAAATGATTGGTTTGAAAGATATTTTAGTTGCCAATTCTATTTTTTTTTTATCTGACAGAGCCATTTCATCGCATAGGGGTATAAGGTATAAAGGTTCGTATCGAACCATCACGATAACAACAGACGTTTATGTATTTTCTCTCACTTCAACCTGCTATTATTGTCCCTTGAAGGGGAACGTCATGTTACAGCAGGCAACAACAAAACATCAATAAGACAAAAGACAGAGCAGTAAAACCCGTGGACCGACGCGGCCAGCCTCAGATAACCAGATGAAAAATATATGAGCCACCCGGGGAGCCGTTGAGATCATTTACCTTTTGTTGCTTCTCCAAACTGCCCCTAGAGAGAGAAACACTTCTCTTGCTTCTAAAAATAGAATCCATTCTCCGGGGGCTTTTTCAAGGTCTGAAAGGCGTTCAGTAGATTTTTAGCAGTCTTTAGGACTATTTTCATCCGTCTATAAATACAGACAAATGCAGTCGACTGCGTGAGAAATCAAGCAAAACAACTCCCAACGTGTGGGTCAGCGAGCACAACCTAGTGTTACGCGGACGTGTGATCCCCAATATTCATCATGTCAGTCACCAAAGCTTCTGATACTTCTACTAAAGGTTCTTCTGTATTATCATAACTTAACATATCTGTAATCCAGAGCACACATTCTCGTTTCTTTCAAGCAAACCCAGGATACGGCAGCCGTTCAGTGCTGATATAGTACTTACATCAGTGGCAAGGAAACGTTATGTAAGAGTGGTCAGGATTCAAATCTATCAAATGTGCCATGAACCACAAATGTATGACATTCTATCTGCCGCTTGTCCGTGTGTGGTTTGCAGAATAATGGTTATGGAAGGCAATTAGAGGAATATTTTAAAAGAGATGGAAATTATGCGAGCCCTGAGGCGCACGCACAAGGAGCCGAGACTCTCCTCCTCGTTTCTCTTGTTCTTACCCGCATTTGTTTTCATACCCGCCGCGTCAAGATAATTACAACGAGTACATGGGAAATGAACACGTTGCACTCTCATCTGCGCTGCATGCTGATGGTCACCAATGCTGCCTAATGAAGAGCGCAACACGCTCTGCATTAGTGCATCGTTACCCAGACTCTGAACGTGATGCAAGGAGATGACGTCACGTCCTCACTCCTTCTCCTGACAACTGGACGATGCCTACACCATGTTCCTTATTTCCTTAGGAAATGATGCAATGCGGTTTGCTTCCTTTACCCGAAGCACCTTTCAGTCAACATGCGTTCCAGCATAAAGTGCATTTCACATCTCTCCGTACTCTGTCCCGCTTTAAGCTTTGCCGAATGGCTCGTCTACAAAACACAACGGAATTGTTGGGATGGAGAAAAAATGAACTTATAGACAAATCTAATGGTTTAAACCTGTTTCTGTTTAGCTGCCTGCCCCTGACGGCGATGTCTGAATGGTTTTGTCGATGCCTCGATGCCGCCCGGAGAATGAAGTGGTCCATCGGCTCAACAATGGGTGGTTTTGATCGGCGCGACGCCGACAGCGCTGTTTGACTCTGGGATGTAAAGAGGATGAGAAATCAAAATCCCACTTTTAGAACATTTTAAGCTGTTGAAGAGCTCGGATGATTCTTTAAACTTCCCTCACACATACACACACACACACACACACCGCTGCTGGGCTCTCTAGAGGCCAGCAGCGGTGTGTGTGTTCAGACGAAGAGAGAGAGAGAGAGAGAGAGCCGGGATGAAGTTAAAGTTCGAATTAACGCTTTCATGCTGTACAACAATCTTCCACAGAATTAAAGACGAGTCGCTGGAGATCAAATCAGTATGGAAGGTTTTCGTAAACCTTTAATTATTGATGTCCAGCAGCATCACATAAAGCAAAGCATCAGACCCTAAAGCGCCGGCTTCTTCTGCGCGCTTTCATCAGGCGTCTCCACTCTGATGCGCAGGCAGCTTGCTGTTGCCGTGGAATCGAAAAAATCTGAGTTGTTTTTCTTCCTACGGATTATATGTCGAGAAGCCGTCACGAGCGGGCGTGAACTGAAAGTTTCTTTTATCGACACAAACGCGGTAATAATAAGTGGTAATAATAAATGAGCAATTTGAGGCTCCACATAATGCTCAACCATCCTTTGGGCCTGTGGGGCTAAAACGAACACAAGTGGCCTGTAGCAGAGATCCTAAAAAGAAGCATTTTATTACTTTAGGACTAGAAAGCATGCTGGCTTAATACACATAGATCACAGTAACATTAGGAGACAAGCAGTGGCTTCCCTACTCTAGCAGAAAGTCCCACGTGTGTTCCATTCACTCACTTTGGTAGCATATGTCAGCGCTAGCAGCAGGATACGAGCAGCGTGATTTCAGATAACAGCTCATTTAGCATTGGTGTGAAGTATCGCTCCGGCCGCTGGCTGCTAATGGCCTGTCTCCCCCAGAACCTGACAGAAAAAGTATAAAATGCGGGACGTGCACACAAGCTGTCTTGTTGTGGAGAGCTGTGCGAAAGCTCAAAGTGGGGAGCCGTAATGTTTTAGCCTGCCACAACACTTTCTAATATAAATGTGACTTTCTGAATGGCCATTTGGTAAATGCGGTCACGCGCTACGCAACGCGCAGTCCTGCTGCTACAACGATTCTTCTGTTTTGACGGTTTGGCAGGCTACACTTACAACGTGTTACTAAACTCTGAAACATTATCACCATGGTTTCAGAAATACCTTCCCCAACATCAATTTCAAGTCTATATATAATTAGATATATGGATTTAATTAGAAATGTCAATAGATTAGCATGGTCTTACAGTGTTAAAATTGTGTAATAACAAAGTAATAATGTAACAAAACCATCAGCAGGTTTTCACTTGTATAATAATTGAATTAGTCGTAATGTAATCCAGAAATAGCCGACAGGCGGTCTGATCCCTGCAAACTCTCTTCAGTGCCGCTTCATGGGACGGACCTGTGTGCCACTTCCGATAATGACATCTGTGGTTTTTCCAAACGTACCTGTGTTTCAGTTGGCTCGTAAATCTTTAAAAGAGCCCCAAAAACTGTCCCAAAAGAAACATTTGAATATTGGTTTAAAAAAATATTTTTTATCCGCTATTTTAATAACACCTCATCCTAACACGCTGCAAGCGCACTGTGGCATCAGCCCAAACTCTCCAACCATGCACGACATACTCGATGCGTTTACTGTCGTTCAACATGCCTTTGTGTGAATAATGGGGCTGCAACAGCTAATGCGTGAAATACATTTAAAAAAACACCATGAAAGAGAGTGGCAACAAATTGAATCATGTTGTGATGTTTGCTATTCTTGTTTGTGAGACATTTGAGATTCATTAATAGTCTCACAGATGAATTCATCGTCAATCTGGCAATGAATGTTATTTAATTACGAGATTCTTTGAAGAGGAAGAATTAACACTTGATTTGACCGTTTTCTGTGTACTTGTAGTTTACATTAATACAACCTTTAAAAAGTGAGGTGTATCTTGCTGTGTCACATTTTTTTAACCCTTTTTTTATCAATACAAAAATAATACAATGTATTATTTGTTCAAACTCAGATTCATTGGCCGTGGCTCATTTTCTGCAAAGAACGTATATTGTCGAGATTTTCATCGACCACACACCTGCACATCTTTGTTACACTCATGGTGTCTGGGTCCACTGCACCCGAGGCAAATGAAATTGTGGAAATTGCAGGTCCTGTGTACCTTCAGTCGTACAAGTCTACATTGGGAAACCTGATGGAGGACATGTCCTGGGCACAGTGGACACATCATCGCAAGCAACAATTATTTGACATAAAGCTGGGACAGGAGGTCCTAGAGGAAGCTGAAATCAGGGCTGAGCTCCCCAATACTAACCACATTTTCTGTTTATTTGCTTCCAACTGGGATGAAGTAAACATCTGTGGAGTATTTTAACATAAGATTGTTTGCTGGTGTTAAATGAATACTCGCGAAATACAACGGCTCCAACCGCCCCACAGCAAAAAAAAAACACCCAATATGTTGTGCTTTCTGTCAGTTATGTGTTTCCCTGAGGGGGAACCTGAGGGTGGCTGCTCTGCTTCTGACAACTATCAACGGTGGAGGTCGAAGGATTCCGAAAAATGAATTACATCCACAGTCCTGGTCACGCTTCCCCTGAAGGGCCTTTTTCCACCAAAGTGCTGTCATTTCCGAACATAAGCAAGTAATGGAGGGAGGCGATGGAGAGAAAGTACAGGGTACATTCCAGGGAGGGAAGGGTGGCAGGAGAGCTGCCAACAGTGCGATCATAGCCAATAAAGCCCTCGGCGTTACACGCAATTACGTCGGACATGATTGGAACATGAAGTCAATCATCGCCCCTGGAGGACGGACACACGGCCCCCGTCGTGGCAGAGGGGTCGGCGTGAGGCGGCAGCCCGGTTCCAAACTCCTCCCTAGCAGATGTATTGCCATAGTGCGTGACAACATTGCGGCTGTGGCAGAAACACTGGTGAAGCACAGGGTGGTCCTTTTTTTCTGCCTTGCAACGTGGAGCTCGAACCCGGAGCGTCCCGCAGAGGGACAGGCGGTGCCTGGACCCGGAAGCCCGCTAGGAGAGCTTCCTGCAGCCCTCAAACCCTTTTGAATTTGCTGTTGTGTTGTTGGGGAGAAACACTAGTGAAGTACACATGGTCTCCTCTGTCCTCCGAGGGAGTATCAGACCATGTTGTTTCTGGTTTCTAGTTTTGCACACACACATATGGGGGGTGAGAAAACTTAGCCAATCCCATTAGTAAACTCCTCCAGGGCATTGCCCCCTATCAGACAATTACTGACCAACGGCTTTACTGCAACGTATCATCCCGACTCTGGTTACCCACCCTGGTTATCCCCAGACGGAAAAAAAAAACCATTCGAACCACAACTGTTTATTTTAGACAGCTGAAAGTGAGAAGGAAAAGTGTTGGTGTGTCGGCTGGATCCCTGCCAGGCGGCCCTCCTACAAGTGTCTCGCTGCAGACGTCACCGCGCAGAGCTGCAGCGCTGTAGGTGAGCCGCTCGTTTTGTGATCCCCGTTGCGTCTGACCAGCTAAGCACATCGCCACATTACAGTGGCTGCTTTCCACGGGTTTATTTTAGTTAAGATGAACCCTGGAAGGACGTTCAGCGTTACCAATTGGCCGAAGGCGATGTTCTTTGTGCGACACAGTTTAATATCTATTGTCTTCTCCAGAGTGGGTCGGAGGTAAGTTGCACTCAGAGTGCAAACAGTAGTGAGAGCCCAGTACTTGACCCATTTTCTGAGGTTCCCACGGTTCTCAGTGGCTTTCTGGTAAATGAGAGCACACCGTGGGAGGTGTATTAATCACTAAAGCTCAGTGTTGCTAGTAGCAACACAGGGACACAAAATCCTCCTTTGCTTTCATACTGAGCCCACCAGGACAGCTTTTTCACAGGTCTAAGGGTCGTAACAGAGGGCGAGAGTGTTATTTTTTATTGATGCAGTGCTGAAAGAACGAGCGTGTTTGTGTAAAGTTCAGGCTTTGCTTCAGGTTTGTGAGTTTAAACTTCTTTGTGCACATACGGGCAAATACCCCGAGTAAGATAAACACCTTCGCGGCTGACAGATACCACACAGTTTGCGCCGCGCCTGCAGTTCCTGAAGAGAGAGTTTCCAAGGAGTGATGAGCAGCGCGATAGTGTTTAGCAGCTCATTTAGCATTCATCCACCCCTGGCCAATACTTCCCCATCTGAACACGACTCTCCTGGACGTGCATTGATGTTAACAAGGTACTTTAAGTAATCTGTGCCTTCATCATGTGTCACGGTTCCTAACATGGTCACGAGCTCTCAGACGCAGTCAAAACAGGCAACTTTTTGTTGCGGTATGAAACGTTCACAGCTGTAAAGGCCGATCTAAAAATAACCTCCTCTCTCTTTTTGCCTCCTTTTGCTTTGTCGAGTGGGAGGACCTTTGCGTGGCCTTTGGGAGCTCGCTGAACTTGATCCGCTTTTTATCTTTTTCCTTCCCACTCCCAATTTTTTGTGAGAACTAAAGCCGACGGAGGGAGAAAGAGAGCGTAAAGAGAGAGAGAGGGGGGTGGGGGGGGAGAGAAAGAGAAAGGTGGGTTGGTGCTGACTCCGTCTCTGGTCCGTCTCTGCCCATTGTGTTGGTCACGCTCACCCTTAAAGAATCCCGCCCCCCCGCCTCCCTCCCTCCAGCTTTACCAGAACCGGGTTTATCATCTGTGATGAAGTACGCGTGGTCTGGAAGGAGTCACGCCTGGATGTTTGTTACATTAGGTCAGCGCGCACTAATGGAGAAACTCCTACAGACTGTGTCATCGCCCCGGGGCAGCAGGGTATCGGATACAGAACAGCAGAACTGCTTTCTTGTCTCCCTCTCGCCCTCCGATCCTTCTTTCTTTCTCACGCAGACAAAAAAAACGCCGCCCACACAGGCGCGGTCCTGCTTGATTAGAAAGTGTGTATTTGAGAAAAACAGAAATAAACATTGCTGCGTCTTGCCGCTCTGTCAGATTCCATTTATTTCGCCGCAACAGAACATTAGTTGACAAAATGGCTCTAAACGGTCGTCAGTGACTGATGCACCTGCGTACGTTGGCCTTTGGTGTGACTGATGAGCACCCAGATTGAGTTGGGGCACACATTGGACACCGTTTGCTGTCCCATTCGTTTTACTGAATGCTATTTCTCTGCTCCCATTGTGGAAATGTATCTTCTTGTGGGGAAATACTAAATAACAAGGGGGAAGGGTGGTAGCACTAGTTTCTACTTCAAGATCGCATGGACAAAGGTCACGAGCATCATGTCCTGTGGACTCATCCGGGGTTTGCGTCCAAAGCCGGTTTTTCTGCTCCAGCACGCCGATGAGACGGCGTCAGCTGCCAACTCACCTGAGGCCCGCAATTAGCGGCGGGCAGATGCCGGACGCTCCGTGCCACAACAATTCACACTCAGCCTGTCGGCGCTCGCGCTTCGTCCTGGATTTGTGAATTGGCGAAAGCGCCTTCCCTCCGAAAGCTGACTGCCTGTTAAAGTGACACCCATTCACCATTCATCAACGGTGCGCCTTTGGAAGGAAACGGCCCTTGAAGTCGTTGGTTTGTTTATTAATTTAATCAGAGACTTTTTTGCCCCGTGCATCAACACTGCTGCTTTTCTTCGTCTCTTTTCGCAGACACATTTGTCCCGTATTTCCTCCACAACTTTAATGCCCCCTCGACCGGCAAAACCGAGGTTTGCGGAGATCTACGTCCATGAATTGGAGCCCATCCACGCGTCTTTATAGTTCGCCAATGACGCGTGCGTTTCTAAGTGGTCATATTTACGGATTTCTTCAGACAAAAGCTCTTAGATCTGATTCATTCTCTCGTAAAATATATCCGTTTTAATAATGGCAGAATTACGCTGTGAAACCGGAAATCTGAGACTCCGGCAAGGATGTAGTAAGCAGACCAATCACAGCCCTGCGGCTTGCGTTTCCTTGCGGAGCTTGCATATCCGTAGACGCAAGGGAAAAATTGGGCGACACACGCAAGGGGGGGCGGGACTCTACGCAAGGGACGCTTGCTCTTGCGGGTCCTTGCGTTTCTCCGAAAACGCAGAAGCATAAACTAGGCTTTCGGAAAAGCAAGGCCTGGACAGAAGATTGCGTCTTGAGGCATTTGCCTGTCAGGAGTCAAACCGCTGTGGGAAGCCGTTTCACCTTAAATGATCAGTTCTACTCCATCGCCCCAAAAATTGCCATCATTATAAAAATGCTCAGAATGGCAGTGTGGTGGCTGGGCGTGGTTTCAGCGCGGCTGCAGCGGAGAGAGAGGGGGAGCGGCTCTGGGAACGGTGTCAGCTGGAGGCAATTAACCTCCAGCTGGGGGGGAACGGTGTGCTCTCTCCCAGTACTTAGACAGGTACGGGAGAGCGAGCGGAGATGGAGCGCGCTGCAACTAAATAAAGACTCATTATCCATCGTTACCATGCCTCGGTGTCCTCCTTTCGGGTCCCCCAGCACCCAGGCCCGTTACAGGCAGATAGGGAGATAACGGGTCCTCATGCCCGATTCAGCGATCACCTTTATTAAATCGGTCGTTCTTCTGAGAAATGTGAATTCACTTAGAAAGCTGTCGATGCCCGGTTCCGTCCAATCATGTGGCCCGGCTGTCGCCAGGGTCACTACCTCTCCCGTTTGAGCTCTCAGCCAATTATGTCCTCAAAGCCAGTGCCTGCTATCGACATCATGGAATTCATATTGGAGATGTTTGTTGAGACATTCTAATTGGCTTGTCGGGTCTGCTCGGAGCGGCCTGCGCGATCAAAGCGACACCTCTCGCACCAAGTTGGTTTTTTCCCCTGCATCCTAATAAGCGGCATAATATCACGCATTACCAGCCTCTTTCCCGTTTTATTCATATATTCTTTGCCACGGCTGATTCCAATAAACACGCGGCTTCCTCGCCGTCATCCGCAGCGAGCAACTGTTGTTTCAGTCACACGCCATCACGAGAGAATGTGACTGTGGATTCACGTTTTAATGGAACGTCCTGTTCACTGTGCGTATAGTAAGTCTGTGAAAAGAATCCTAGCTTGTATGCATGTGTGAAAACCCCCGACACACACACACACACACACACACACACACACACACACACACACAAACGCACACTTATGCATAACAACATAATAACTTCCCGTGGCAGCGTCTTACCTGTGATCCCTGGGCAGGCTTTATACGCGCTGCAGTGTTTTGGATTGCGTGCTGTATAATCACGGAGCAGGTGTTTCTGTGTGAATCAGTGTTCACATAAATAAAGGTGTGGAAGCGCCTTCAACGCAGAGCAGATAAAGGAACACCTAATGTGAAGTGTTATGTGCTGTATCTGCCTAGAAGCAGTGCAGGTACTCCGCTCAGCGCCTTGTCTTCTTCTTCTCCCTCTGTGAAAATGTTGTTTTTTTTTCTTTCGAGGGAGTGAAAGTGCATATCTGCACAGAAAGAGAAACATGTTGCCACTGTACCAAAACAAACAGGATAAATCTCACCAGCAGAGGCAGTGGAGCAGAGACGAGCCTGACAACAGCCGCGGGGCCCAGCGACTGCTGCACTCTGCCTAATCAAGCAGCCCTTTGAAAAACGCTGTCGCTTTCATCCCGGCGAAAAAAAAAAGGGGGGAGGGCGGGAGCAGCGTTTCAGGTGGCATCCGAAACAACAGGAAGACAAAAGGAGAGGAGGAGAAGATTTACAATTAGAAGCCTCTGTCTGCAGTGTTTTGCAAAAAAAGGAAGGAGAGAGAGAGAGAGGGAGAGAGACGAAATAGAGTAGTGCGTGACACGCGGAGGTGCAGACTGAACGATAAATTCCCCCGAGCATCAAACCACCAATGCCTCATTTCCACTGCTGTTTTTACACTTCTCACTGTCCCTTGGGTGGTGCATTCGCTCTGCGGGGGCGAACAGCGGCCGGTTCCAGCGTGGCTCCCTGGGGCCGTGAACTTAAAGGTTCGCTGTGTCCTCTGTCTTTGCTGGGAGCAGCAGAGTCGCCGGTTCTAAACACAACGCGTGCTGTACTCACCAGTCATATTTATACAACACAATGTGTTTGGGATTCAAGGCGAAGCAGAAAGGTATTGGTGTCACAGTGTGATTCAAGCACCAACAGTCTTGGATTACAATTATTGATGCACGAATCTGAAGGTAGGTTAAGTAGAGTGTAGTATATACCTGGTACAGGGAAAAGCCAGTAAATTAGAATATTTTGAAAAATATTAAAAATAATATTTATTTCAGTAATTGCATTCAACCAAGTATTGAGTATTGTACATGCTCATATTTTTCATTTTCATACTTTTCAGTTGGCCAACATTTCTAAGAAATCCCTTTTTTGTATTAGCCTTAAGTAATATTCTAATTTTGTGACACACAGAATTTTCGATTTTCATTTGTTGCCACTTCAAATCATCAAAATGAAATGAAATAAACATTTGAATGCATCAGTCTGTGTGCAATGAATAAATATAATGTACAAGTTACACCTTTTGAATGCAATTACTGAAATAAATCAAGTTTTTCAAAATATTCTAATTTACTGGCTTTTACCTGTATTGTCCAATAAATACTGCGCAGATAAGAGTACAATCTACAACAGTACTTGATAAGCCTAAATGTACTTACATTCCACTGACACAAAGTATCCTCGTAACTCTGCCCTCAAAGTGCTCCAGATTGATTTATTTGACTTGAAAATGCTAAATGGTGAAACGTTTTGCATTAATCGCAACTGTAGTCGTTCCAAAACAAGTCGTAAATCTTTCTCTGAATATTGTCATATGAACACTGACTAAAGCTAATGAACTGACCATGGCAAGAAAAAACCCTCCTTAATAGCTCAGCTACCATCTAATTACTCAATTCAGCAAAAAATACAGTATTTTTATTTTTCTTCCTCTATGCTACATCATAATCCAAAACATACTACAGTAATAGTTCTCTAATATTTGGATTAAGTTCTAAGGTCAGTTCTTCATTCATGGAAAACATTACAACCTTGCTTTTGATGGCAAAGGAAGCAAATAACCTTCTACTCTTATTCTCCTTTTTATTTTAATTACTTTGTTTAGGGCTTCGTAATTACTGGTCTCAAGCTGCATTTCAATGACTCGCTTTCGAATCTAAATCACTCGATCTTCGAGGTGTAGAACCTATTATAAATAATTACATCAAAATCCTTTTCATCAAGTCTTTTTCTGGAAATCTTTAAAACAGAGGACATTTTTCTACAACCCGATTAAATCCCGATTAAAATGATGTTGAAATGCGTCCTTAGCCATTACATGTTTTACGGAAAATATACGTTTAATGTTACGATTGAATGTCTTCTGCCATGTTTTACTATCCAACATTTAAAATATGCTAATTAACAATGTCTGTCTTTCCGACTGGCTTGTGCCTGTATTTCTGTTTCTGTAAAATATTGGGCGCACTGTACCTCAAACCACATGTTTCTTCCAGCCAATAGAATTCTGGGTAAGTTTTGATTCAAGATGCCATTCCCCTCTTTATAAAGTCAGCAACTAAAGTCTTGTATCATGACATAAACCAGCAATCTTTATGAAGGGGAACAATATTAAATTGTAAAAGGATAACGTACACATCTTAGTTATTGGCTCATTAGTCATCGGCAACTCATTTACTGAAGACATCCTGTATTTTCAGCTATTTTCTATTTTTCACTCAGGGACAAATTATGATTTTGAAGGAGAACATACTTAATGTTGGGTCAACTGGTACTCCATGTTGCAAAATATGAAATGACTTTAAATATCCATTAGCAGTTATCAGCAGTCGGCTACGAGCGACCCAAAGGAAACACCTCTGTTAGAATAACAGGGACTTTGAGAGAAAGTCTGACATGTGTAAATGAGTTTGCCAAAGCAGAGGACTTAATGGAGGACGTTAATAGGTCCCAGCCTAAACTGTCTGCGGTATCAATGTCCTCATCGGTACAGGGAGGCTGAAGGACAGACCCCCTTCTGCCTCCCCAGCCAAATCCTTCAATCTCAGCGAGCTTTCTAAGACAAACAAAGCATCGTTCAAATTTAGCCTCTCTTCGCTGCAGGAGGAGAAAGTTGACTTTTCTTCTTTTCTCATCGTTGCAAAACGCAGAGCAACAAACTTGCTGTAAAAAAAAAATAGAAAATAAATAAAGTTCGTGTGAGGAGATGAAAGAAAAACGTTGGAACATCTGGCAAGCAGATGCTGGCAGGTTAAGGTAAACAGAATGTCCTTTTATGGTAGTCTCCTACCCTCCGCAGAATCAGAGGTATGATGTGGAACACCTTCAAAGGAGCGAGGGGCCAGCACATCTTGTTTCAATTCATCCGCTCACTGGCAGACATGCTCTTTGGCCGTAATATACTCCCACAAAGAGGATACCGGGCATATGCTCGCAACAGTCGTGTATTATTAGTGAGCCGTGCTGGGGAATGGGTGCATTCTCAGACACAAAAGGTTCAGCTGAAATACGCCTTTCGTACCAGACTGAGACATTCAGATATTCACAAGCTCACGTATTTTTAGTGTGACCTTCTGTGAAACCAGGGCGGTGGTAGCTTAATTAGTTCACGGCCGGCCCTGAAAAAGTATCCCTCGTGCCAGAGCGGCATGTCGGGCCGAACAACATCTGGCAGCGGGCATCTGGTGCCATACATCAAACCAGCTCCTGCACTCTCCACGCCCCACACACCGATTGATTGCCTGATCAAACCAACTTCTAAAACTAACATTTGCTTTACAGGAGGCAGAAAGGGCCTCCGAGGTCCCGAAGCAGAACACGATCTTAAATAGCTGTTTTTCAAAGGTCGCTGCCAGTCCAGGAAGTGGAACTGGGAAAGGTCACCTGATCGTATGATCCCCAACAAAGGGATGATCCACGTTGCTTTTCCCGACTCAAATATGACGGGGGTTTCAACGAATGTACCATCAGAACTAAGAGGTTATGATATTCAGCACTGGGAGCTGTGCGTCGAGGCCTGATTCGCTGGCTCTGCCGGGGTCACATGAACAGATGAATCCCTCCCATGTTGCTGGTCTGCTCAATATCTCGTCTCTTCAGACTCCCAGCCCAGCTGTCCTCCCTCTGAGGGCCGGTGCAAGCGATCCGGCCAGGTGGGCCTGAGCATAGATGAATATATAAAGGCTAGACGTCTTGTCTGCGTTGTCGCCTAACAGAGTCGAACGTCCGCAGACACGTCATAACATTGTGTTGGTAGTGATACATTTACTTTTTAAATAACCATCAATTTTCAAACGATTTTTAAACGTTAAACGAATAATTATGGTATGTTCTAAAAAATAGAATAATGTTCTAAAATGGGTACAAGATTTCCCTTTATAAATAATCTTGAAGAAATGCTGCATGTTGAAATCCCCACCCTGCAGAGATGTATTTATGACACTGCATACTTATGCTTCTACTTAATCTTTACAATTATAACCATGGGTTTTCATACGAAAATTACATTAAACAGAACATTAAGTATGTAGTGTCTAAATACATCACTGACGTTTAAAAACAGACCAACCCAGTTGAAAATTGTAAAAATTAAGTACATGTACCACTACCAACACGATGTTATGGGTGAGCGAGCAGCCCCTACCAAGATGGCCGCCATGTGAGAGACAAGCAAGACTTCTAGCCTTTATATTTATCTATGGGCCTGAGCAATAACTCTCTGCATGTAAGTGTGTGCTGACTTTTAAGACAGCACCATTATTAATTTATTTTTAGTTTAGATATTCAATTAAAATGTTCAGTACTTTTGAAGTTGTTTTTCCGTAAACTTCCCCAGTATTTCTTGCAAATGTCTTTTGGTTTTATTACGTCAAAGCCGCATAACATGCTGAGCCCACTTACGCCCCCTGGCGATCAAACTGCCTCTCTGCAATCTCAAGAAACCGTAATTGGGCAATATCAAAGCACAAACTAGCTCACAACCCTAAAACGTACTTATTTTTACTTTTAGTGTATAATGTAGTTAGAGAGAGAGCAATAACGCTTCTTGTGTGTGTGTGTGTGTGTGTGTGTGTGTGTGTGTGTGTGTGTGCGCATGCAACCAGTTCCATCCTTAGGCTCACAGCCCTCACACCCCCAACTTTTCCACGCATCCCCAAATGACAAAGCCTTTGATGTGACTAGCCGAAATGTCACAAACCTACAAGCCCTTGAACCGCTTAGAGAGCTCTAATGAACAGGATCAAAACACAACCCCCGGATCAATGAGCGGGCCGCAGCAACCCTGTAGCTGTCACGCTGATATCAGAGCGGGTGTGGCCTCAATGCGGGAGCTGCAGGAGAAAAACTGGCTTCCCCTGTGATAATAGGTATCAGGCTATAGGCTGTTAAACTGGGTCACTTAGTAGTGCATGCATCTGTAGAGCTCTCTAAATTCTCCCTCCTCTTCTCTTGCAGCCTTTGTCTCGTCTCTTCTCTCACACCTCCTATAGACCTGCTTTTCTTAAAGGCTTACTCTCCAACAGAGCGCCCACGCCCCCCAGTACTCCTCTCCAGAACTACCACCCACTATCCCCCATGCCAGATAACGGTGACTGCATCCCTCTCCGAGCGATACCGCCGGGTATTACTGCGCAGCGCAATGTCGGCCCGCCATGCTCGCATGGTCCTGAAGATTTGAATGGAGCCGCCTGTCGCCGTGCTCGTTTCATTATGGTGTTTTTTTTGCTACCTGACTCTCGTTGTGTAATGACAGAGAGAGATTGATACCTTTATTACCTCTTCCCCCTGTGCGTGGTGCCACAAGCAGTGCTGGAGTATAATTGAATGATTTTTGCGGGGATCAATGAGATTAGGGATTGTGTTTATTCCTCTGTCAGTCTGGATTAGTGGTCCTTTTATATCTGCCTCGAGGAACAGCACGTGCAGTGCACACCTTTAACACAAACACACACACACACACAGCATCAGTGTAAATGTGTCTTCTTTTTTAAAGGGAATTGCTGTGAATTGATTCGTCTTCATCATCATATACTCACCTACATTTCATTATGCTTGTGTGTATCTTTGATTGTGTGTGAGGATTTTTTTTCATGGGCCGTTTCCCAGAAGTGGGGGTCGGCTCAGACGTTTGTAATGTAGTGGAAGCCTGCAGGCCCTCCTATCTGCTGTTGGCAAAAGGGGAGCTTGCTATTATTAACCTTGCTATGAATCCCGTCCTTCCGCCAATCCACCAGTAATCCTAATAATCCAAGCTTGCACTCTCATCCCTCTCTAATAAGCGCCAGATGCTGATAGTACAGATAAACAGCAAACCTGTGTTTTTATCCAAGAAAAATAAAGCACAGAGGCCCCACTGGAATCCACATGCTGTGATGAAAGAATGTGAAAACAGCGGTGCACATGGGCAGAGAAAATCTCCCAACTAAAGAGGCAATGGACCTCGAGCAAAACCCCTCAATCGAACACATCTGTTTTGGACAAAGCGGTGGTTTAGCGTCATTTGTGGCCATTTTCTCATACGATATTTGTAAATTTCCTCTAGCAAGGAGAAATGTGTAAAGGCTCCAGACATCCGCCTCTCTCCTCCTGAGGGGGGAACTGTAGCAACATCACTATATCTTTAATATCGTGTAAAAAATAAAGAAACAAAGCCAAAGCATGTTGACCGCGTTGTCAAAATGCCTTTGAAGTTAACGCAGAGGCTCCAGCCAAAGAACATAAATAGTCTGCACACTGCGGAGTTGCTCTGTGCGTTGGGACAGTTCAAAGGAGCTGCCTGTGGGCCGCTGCATAACACGACGGCTTGAACATCCACACCCAGAGCTCTGCGGGCCTCCCAGGGAGCAGCGGGTCATTGACCAGGCCCTCCTCCTGCCATCCCTCACAGTGTGCTGGGAGACTGAGGAAACGAGATAATGAGCAGAGGGAGGGGGGGGGGGGGGTTACGCAAAAATGTTAGGCATTCATCTGTTCGTGTAACCATCGGAGACACGGTGAATCACAGCGACACCCACCGCTTGACGCACTGCGCCCAGTATGTAACGCAAAGGAGGAGTGCTGCTTGAATACTGCGGCAAAGACGTTGTTTCACTTTAGATAGGGGTAATGATGAAAGACAGCAGTGGAAAACAAAGATGCGAGGGTAACATTTGGAGCCTTTATAGGGGCCTGGAGTGGGGCCTGGAGTGGGGCCTGGAGTGGGGCCTAATTCAATCTGGAATTGAACCAGTTAAAGTTAGCATTAGAAGCCGGTGGGCAGCACAGTTGTAGGAATGCTTTGCTTCTCTTTTCTCTTTCAGCCGAACAATATGCTGCTCTTGACTGATACACCCTCACAATACTTTGCCCTGAAGGCTTTTACAATGTCCTTGGCACCGTTCAACACTGTCTTGGAATCTGCGAGACACACCAAGACTAAGGTGCAGCTTCTTTTATCCTTTTCAAATTCAAGGTTCCGCCCTTCTCAAGTAGGAATAGGCTCCTTTTTGTTTTACTGTGGAAAGTCCAATATGGGGTGATCATATTCCAGAATAAGCCGACGGCAACTTTGGTGCTAATGCTGATGAACACCGTTGCTGTTCTGATGTAACAGGACAGAATGCTGGCCAAGCGATCACTTTGTTCAGAGGCCGGAGAAATAAGAGCGCCAACAGCAGGCATTGATCACGGTGATGGTTCCCCCCCTCCTCCCTCCCTGTGAAGAGGGAAAGCCAGTACAGGTGACATATCCACATCCCATCATACGCGGCGCATCCCTCCGTCACCTCTGTCAGACGGCGGATGCCTCCTCCCATCCAATCTAGTGGTCCTTTACTTTATGTTTCCCAACCGAAGGCTTCGCTCCGGCATCCCGTCCCCGGGGACAATTTAAATTCACCAGGCAGAGTCCACCTTCCACCGTCCCCACGGGTCACACGGACAGCCACTCCCGTTCCACGCATAGCATCAGAGGGGGGCGGTAAGGCGAGGGGGACAATGACGCGCTTCCTGCTGCTCCGCTTTGATAACATTATGCAAACCAGCTACGCCAGTTGACCCGACTCCACTCGCCTGTATGCTAATGATCTTTATTCTCTTAATCGAGTAACTGAGACAAAACTTTAGGAAATGAAGAAAATGGAGTTATCGCGTGCCACTTTAACATCAACTCTCTTTTAGAGGCCCAACAGGCCTTAACCTTTACGGTACACATTTTAACATGTTTTATGGTCACATTGAATCAGACAGGTTTTTCGGGGGGGGGTTTCAGTGTCACACTGAGTCAAAATGCTGTTTTCTTTTGTGATGTTGTGTTTGGAGGATGACGTGAAGATGACTTGTTCACATGGTGTCTTAAAAGCCAACATTGGCTCGTTTGTCTGCCCCCTCCTTTCATGTGGAATAATGGGGGCCACCATTAGGAAGAAATGCGTAATCGCATGAGTCAGAAGCACTAGACAGCATCTTTCTTTGTCAGTGTGCACATCACACTGCTGAATGCAGGTCACGGCTGGCTGCCAGCTCCAAAGTCCCGGGTTTCTTCATCCGGTGTGTGTTTGAGTGTGTGTGTGTGTCTCCCTAATTGCGCTAATTTCATGCCTGTTTCTTATTTATTGATTTCTTTGTCTCATTATTTGTCTATTTGTCTTCAGTCCATTACAGCATTGTTGCCATGATTGCCCTTTGGAATAATTCACGCAGAAGGCTGCTTAGCAGTCAACCCGCCAACTGTACAATAAGAAATATCTTCAAAGCGTAATGGTTAGATTCTGATGGTTTATTAACTCAATAAACATAACTGTTATTGGTAATTGACCCCGATAGATACAATTGAATGGGTTCAAATAGCTTGGCAAACACTAGAGGCGTGCTAAGATTATCTCCATGAGCAGCCGTTTTCAATGGGAAAACAGTGCTTCATTCATTAGGCCTCCCATTTACAAACTGCTGGAATAAAAACTGCACTTATTCATGCGTTTACGCCTCATCGAGAGGCAGTTTACGTTCACAAACCTTTCCCAAAAGCAGAGCTGGAAAGGGGATGAGATGTGCACCATGTAGTGTTTTCCAATTCACTCTGTTTTGCATTTTATTTTAATAAAATGTAATCCGCCCCCATAGTGGAAGAATTAGTACTTCTCTCAATTGCTGTTTCGTATACAGTCGTATTATGGGGTTTTTCATTGCAAATCATAAAATGCACCATTACGTTCAGATCCCGAACATCGCTACATTCTCTTACATGACTCTCAAAAGCTATCCGTCACTTTATCTCTAATTGACAATCTGAATAGTAATCAACTATCAGCTAAAGTGTTTTTTGTCTTGTATAGGTTTTTTCCAGCATTGTTAATCACACGTGATCTTGATGCCTGCTGTCCGTGTCTGATCCGACACTAAACCACGCCCAATCCAACGCGGCCAACAATAATATTGTCTTTCAAATCCTCTGAAAGTCTCCAGTATATCACGTTACATAATTGTCTCTCCCTGCTGCCAGCAGGTGATAAAACGGGTCATTTTTCAGCACCCAGACAGTCATTGAGAGGCAGTGGTAATATTGAGGGAGCCCAATCACTTTCTCTGTTCTCACCTCCCTTTCCAGCCATTAAAATACCGAATGCCACCATTACGCCACAACCCTCCACCAGCCCTCACACCGAGGACAGGGCTGATAGAGGTCCCAGGCATTTTGGGGGGGAAAAAAAACAGTCCCCTGATTGAGAAAAAAAATCTGTTGTCGCTTATGAATTATTCACGAGACAGCGTTCCTCACATTTAATTCTTCTTTTTTTTTTGGTGGCATACTTAAAACCTCAGGAGATTAATGTCCCGTGGCACATCTTCATCTGCAGCCTGCATCATCAGCCACCCCTCTCTGCATCAGCCCCCAGCTTTGCAACTGTCTACCCGGCCCGGGCCTAGCACGCCATGCAGAGGCCCACCGGGGAAAGGACGAGGAGAGAGAGCGGGGAGAGGAGGGGTGTTTGGTTGACGACGGGGCCGATGCCTTAAGACTAGCAATAAATCCAGATATTTCAAATCCATTTTTTTTTGCAGAGCTGATTTGAGACCATTTTTTCTCTCAAACGGCCTTCTCCGCTGAGATCTGATTGATGCTAATAGCTTCTGCAGCGATTACATTTAGGGAGGGTTTTTTGCTGCAGACACTTGGTCAGTGTGGCACCAAGTAAGGTCGTAGATTTGTCTCTTTCATTTAATGCGTCTCTCAAGGGGTGGTTCGCCTGACAGCTTTTGATTTACCTTCCCTGTGGATGTCCAACGCTAACGAGAAGGTGAGGATTTCTTCAATCTCCAAAACAGACACAGTTGAGCTGATTTGCAGGAGTGCGGAACTATTTGTTCTGCAAGTTGCCAAAATACAGCCACTTTCTGTCTCTTCTAAATTATACTGTAGCGTCATTTATTTGGTGGCGTTAATAACAGTTGGAGAACAAGTAACCGGTCTAATGGCGCTGAAATGACAATGGGTCATTTCAAACGATGATAATGCACTGGGTGCAGCTTTGGCACCGACTGAGCTCTCCAGTGTGATCTGCAAAAAAGAAATGCAATCTAACGGGTTTATAACTCTTTTGGGTTGGAAACCGTCCCGTTAACTCAAAAGCCAAATATGTGGCCACCTTAGAGACCTCTGCAGCGGTTTAAACGGGCCCGGGGTTTGCAAGCGTGCAGGACACAGTTGATCCAATTTAGGCCGTGCTCAATCTACCTGCTTCTACAGGGGACACGCAGCCTGGGTACTGCAGCGCGTGCAAGTATGGATTGCTCAACAAAGCAGCTTTTAAAGGTCATGTTTTGCCTCGGTGCTTACAAGATCCATACAGAGAGCACCGTTTGCAAACAGCGTATCTAAATTCATCACAAACCTCCAACTCGACCCTGATTCACGCTGCGAGCCCGAGGGGCCGAGGGACTCAACCATCCGGTGTAAGACGCAGCGTGGTTCTAGCGTCTGAAATCTATCGCGTTGAGAGATATGACCCAAATCTGAACTGTTTTGTTTTAGTGATTGTTTGCAACCTGCAAACTTTCGGTTGTCGTGGAGTTGGTACCTGCCAGCACTGCGACTTGTTCGGCCTGTCAACAAGCTCTTTGCCCCTCCGTCGGAGTCGCCCCTCACGGCGAGCACGGCGTCGGAAGCTTTTTGCTTGTGCCGCACAAGGAGCCAATTATATCATCAGCATGGGACCTCCGCTTGACATAGCGTGTCCTGATGGCAAAATGAAATACAATCGGTTTCGCACACGTGCTCCCACTGTGTCCTTGACATGCGAGAATGTCTACTCGGCGATTTCTGTAATTTGGGTGAGGGGTATATTTTTAACGATGCGGTGGTGTTGAGCGTTCTCCACCGGGGACCAGGTACCCAATTTTCTTTCTTTCTTTCTTTCTTTCCAGTAGCTGTTTCTACAAAGTGAAACTTTGGGGGGAAGCTTTCGGGTATACTTACGCGACCATTAGAGCTCCATTTGGACGTCTTTGGCTCCGTTCATCAAACCTGCAGTTAATAACAACAATTTTGCCCCTTAAGTAAATCTGTAAACATGGCAACAAAGGAGCCTGCAAGAGTGATTTGACAGAAAGAACGAGGATGTGAATCACAATGGTTATCTCGTCATAAACATCCATCACTGTTCACACAGCAGCTTCCCGACTCATCATGTAAGTTGTGTGCACACAATGTTCTGCACCCTTTTTTTAAGAGCTGGAAAAAACAAGTTGGAGTCTCTCACATACACACTGCACTTTAGATTGTTTAATGAAAGACTGTTAGTGCTGGAATAATTGTCCAATTTGGGATTTTCTGGACAACAATGAAAGAAAGAAAAACTAAATCTATAATGAAAATTGTTACAGTTGCAGAAGAAGTTTTTACGCAGATGAAGCTGATATTTTTCACAGAAAATAATTAATGAATTGGAAAAAGCATTGTGAAAACAGAACCTTTGTGCCTGAGATTTTCGGGACACAGAAATCTTCGGCGATGAGGAGAATCCAGCTGACTGTTGACACGTAAAACCTTTACAGCAGTCAGGAATGTTTGCTGTAAATGTTCAACACGCCGCAATGAAATGTGCCAAGCGGTGCTTGATGCTGGCGTCTAAAAGAGGCTCGTTATAATGAGATCTCCCACCAACAAACAGATGTGGTGAACCAGCATTCTGTGAAGTTAACATCTGCAGATAATTGGATGGTGTAGCTATTGTGGAAAACACGGTGTGGGTCCTTGTTTCTCGGTGAGAAGTCATTATCAGTGTTTATGGTAATAGCTTCAGCGTATCCGAGGTTGCGTGTGCGTTTTGGACCGAAGGGGCTTTGACTGTCTCTGCTTTGCGTTTCTTGGTCATGGCTGCATTGCTACTCGGATTTTCATGTGTGTTGAATATTAGAACAATCTGCATTTCATTTCTAAACGTATTGCTGCAGTTTAGAGGGAGGCCGTGGTGCTCGTCGTGTGTGTTGAACTCACATTAATCTTGAGGTGTGCGTGCCTCCAGGTCAGGTTTTTGACAGAAACTCATTTTGAAATTCTATATACCTTTGCCAACAATATGTTATTAGAACAAAAGGTATTTGTGTCAATTTCTGGTCCAAATTCTACCTTTTCATTTGCTTGCAAAGAGGGTTTTTTTGAAGGCCATCTGTCAGTCTGCATCTGTCGGTACAACTAGGAAAGTATTTGGGTTTCAGGGTTTCTTCTGTGCAGAACAGCTTGGATGATTTAGTTGGATACGTGGTTATTTTAACATTGGATTCCCACAGATGCCATGATCCTACTTAGCATTCGCAGAAAATAGTTAAATAATTTGAATAAGGATGTGCTCTCTGGGTTTGCGTCTCAGTGCTAGGACGTGTGTGTGTGTGTGTGTGTGTGTGTGTGTGTGTGTGTGTGTGTGTGTGTGTGTGTGTGTGTGTGTGTTTCTCCCGGGAGGTTTGTACTTGATTGCAATTTCATCACATTTTATATTCACATTCAGTCTTGTGACAAATCCAATACATCGTTTATTCATTTCAGAAAATAAGAGTATATATAAAACATGAGATGGTAAATGCCTCGTGATGGGGCAATTGAAAATGTTTGTCTCCACGGAGGTAATCTAATGTCTTAGGTAATGAAAATGTCTTTGAAATGATGAAGGATGGCTTTCATTTGGGGGGTAGGCTCCTCACTCCTCCACTCAGTCAGCTCCCCATGAATGAAGCATAAAGTTTGCAGACAGGTTTGACCGGTACATTTACTGCTCGACCACAAGTTCAAACAGGCAGGAGGCGATCTACTGTCGGCCAAACAAACTGAGCTGGTTGCCTCCAGCCTCTCAGACACCCCGTGGTCACAAGCCCCCCCCAGGGGTCCCAGAGGCTTATGCTTCTAGTTTACAGAGTTACATCAGTCCGCAGTGGTCCTGCTTTCTTGTTAAAGAAGAACTGCAGGCGTCATTCAAGCTGAATGTAGGCCGCCAGTAGACGGCAGACGGAATGCAACAGAGAAATTCTGGAACCATCCAGCATCATTTCAGCGCTTACCCTGCTTACCTTCCACGCAGATGGATTTCTTCAACCAATGGGCTTCGATATGCCGGAGCACCGACCAATCAGCGCCCTGCGAGCGGCTGCTGGGCGTGGCCTGTAGGTGTAGGTGAGACGCCTCGCAGGGTTTAGCTGAGATGCTCCGATAGCATCAGTTATATCAGAAGAAAAGCAAAGAACAGCAGCGCGAAAATAATGTTTTTGCTCTTTTCCCGAACATTTCAGGCCGGAGTTTGATTGACAATCCCCTGCAATGCATTTTTTTTAAGGTTCTGCCCTTTGCCAACAATTTCCTAATAACTGTTTCTCAGAGGGTGAAACAAACTGTCTGGCGGCTCAGTTCAACGGATCCATCATCTGTCTATTGTCCGATGGATTCTATCGTCGAAAAGTCTGCATTGTTGTGATAAAGGCGTAATTCAAAGATACGTGCAGAACCACGGCGGTGACTTTTCTTTTACCCCACCGGCCCCCCGATGGTCTTCGCATCGCGCAATCTCAAGCCAATAGAGAACTCCGGGATGTCTGCAGTATATCTAGTGAAATGAATGCCTGGAAGGACTCGGGCTGTTTTGTACGGTCGACAATGGCGGGTCCTATAAGTAATAGATAAGAACAGCATTTCAAAATGGAGCTCTCACTCATCTACATATTTCAATTTGGGACACCCATACAAGCAGTCGGCCGGTTAAATTGAAAGGGGATGAGGAGATTGTGATTTTAAGAGGAGCTACATCACAGGCCCTGTACATGAGTACATGTAATACTGCAGGCTCCAGGCGTAGGTTCGCTTTAATATTCTGTGGTATTCAACGTGAAAATCCTTTAACCACATCCAGAGGGGCGCTAGGAAATATATAGTGGCAATGAAAAGATTTATGAGAAAATATTATAATAACAAATGATACCACCCAAAACACAAAAAATTGGCACCTACTGTTGCATATTTACGAAGGAAATAGGTCGGGAAAGGAAATGCAACACTAAGTTGCACATCATGTGACCGAATTTAATGAAATAAATCAATGGAAGCAACATCCAACACGCTGAGGTGGTGAGACGTCTTCTGGCCCGGCATCAAGTGGAATGTTTTACTGCTTTGACACCGTCGTTATTACTTTTTGAGGAGAGGTGATATTGAGTTGGCTCGGCAGCTTCAGACAGGCGGCGAGATAACAAATTGATCGTGAATTAATAAGGTCACTGCTAATCACAAAAGTCCCATGCTGGAGTCCGAATGCATCGGAAGGATCAGACAACATGTGTTGAGAATCAGAAGGCTCCGCTCGCACAGGAACGAAGACCGCAGGGACAGAAAGGTCAGAAGGTCAAAGGTTAACTAGGAGACAGAACAAATACGTCCGTTTGGGTTAAGACCATCATCTATTGCTCCAATAAAATTCTCATCTATATCAATATCAACATTTATATTCATAGATTGTGTATTTATAGTGATTCACAGTTACTAATTAGGATACTGTTGCCACAAGACCCACCAACTGCTTAGAAATCAATATTAAGACGTACCACTGTGTTTTCATTAACCAGTTTGGGATGAATAGAGTTTCCACCCGCTGTAACACCAATGAAGCTCTCCCTGTTTCCTAAACAGGCAAATTATTTACCCATCTCTAACTGATATTGATACAAACACCATTGTTAGCATGCACCAGAGTGCTAGGGCATGTAATCATCTCCTACTGTGTTATGTTCATGAGGAAAAATATACCAGGGCCTGAGAAATGTAATCCTGGTATTAGACAATATAAATTATGCATGTCAGCGAATTACGTTGATAAATGCTTACATTAGAGCCTTGCAATTGAAATAACTTATGTGGATTAAAAGGATCGGAGATTTTCTTTTTGCTTCAGTAACAAATGACTTGGAAGAGTTTGCATTCTGTAATGCTTAGAGGCTGAAAAATGTTCACACTGTGCGGTAAGTGCGGTTTATTTATGTATATAGCTATTGTCCAAATGCAGAATGTGATGGAATAAGCGGAACTGGAGACACTAATCCACCGATTTTTATTTGACAAAATGAAGCTTTAATAAACTGTAAATCATTTTTTAACAGTAATTTGTAGAATCGGAACGAGGCTACACAAAGAGCTTCGGCCAACAAATAAAAGTTAGTGTGCAGGAAAGCGCCTACCATGCAGGAACTTAATTACATCTTAATTACATCGTTTTTACAAGAGTAAAAACGATTTCATTTTTTCTCTCTGTGCAGTCCCTTGTATGCGTAAACAAATAAATACATATAATGATTAATTACTCATTTTTGAGAAATTAGTATTTTCCAAAAGTAAGAGCATGGCCACACATACAGCTGTTGGACAAATGTCTTGATAGGCATTCTGCACTGAAGTATTTTGAGTTTTGATGAGTGATTTTGAGTTGATAAGTCTGCGGTGGAAAGGCCTCATTTTCATAGGTTTACTAGCTCTTATGATTAGTGAAGTTCAATCAGTATTTGTGAACGTCAGATGCTGTTTCTCAAAGCTAGTTGCTCTCAAACTTGCGATGTCATCAAAAACAGACAGACAAGCAATGAGAAACTGATTTTATGGACCAATGAATAAGCTTCATTCGACTGCTGTGTTCTCAGTTCTAGAAAGAAAGAACACTAAGAACATTCCCCTGGGAGAAACGTATTTCCCAATTTTTTATTACACATTTCATAGTTGATATCTCAGAAATTCCTGGTTTCAAATGTCCACCTAAACTCAACAATGAACATGGTGGTCAAAGGTCCCCGTGGCCTCGCAAAACACACCCTGGGCCATCATTTCTATACTGATTATTACCATTATATGCACATTTTTAAGGTAATAAATAATAGGGTGGGCACATGACCGTTTGCAGGAGACATGCAAGTGGTAATTGTAGTTGGAGAGAGTTGTTCATGCTCACTAATATTTTTGGACCGTCCAAGTAAAAATGGGACAGTAAAAACTGTAAAAATTACAGGTGGCAATTTTGAAAGTAGTCTTGGTTTCCCTTTGACTTCCTTCACAAGCTGCTAACGCACATTTACCACTAACATGTTGGGAAACTTTGAAGTGCTGTGATTTTGTCTGGAGCAGTTTGTTTACCCGCTCAGGCATTTTGCTCCCAGGATCGCGCATCCTCATGTTCAATAAGACCGCACATAAGCAAACAGAAGCCTGCCTGGTCCAGACTTGGCCCACTAACCCAGCAGTGTAGCTTTGACCTTTGACCTCCTCTCAGGACAGCACACCGCGCTCCTCTTGAACCTGTTAACAGCCTCCACATTCGTCTGGGCAGCGGTGATTTATTTTCCGTGTCCTCACTACAAGGAGCACCGTGGGGCTGAAAGATGATAGTCCTCCCGAGTGAGGGGGCGGGGAGGGGGAGGGGGGGGGGGGGGGTAGGTAAAGTGTGGCGTGATGCTGTCAAGACCCCAACTGGAGCCAGGAGCAAAACTCATATCCAAGGTACTAAGGGGTGATGACCTTTAATCAAATCTAAGCTATACATATCACAGCTGTCATACAAAACCGTGTCACTCCAATTCCGGGGGCTTTATTTTACTTTTTTTTATTTACCCTTCAATATTTTGGGGGGAGCATTCCATTTTTGTCCTAAGATTACGAATGACAAATATAAATGACAAAGTAATACATAGTACAGTAATTTGGCTGTTATTACTGACAACGCAAGATGTAATGTTAAGTGCCTAACATATGGCATAGACATTATTTGAACAATTTAAGGAAAATTAGATAAATATTCACAAAAAAACATCAGAGTCTTATCTTGTTGACTAAAGCAAATTATTATGAGGTATTCTAGATCTTAAAAATCTTCCTCTTTCGTGGTAACAGAAAAGCTGACGTTTACACTAACGAATTTCTCTGTAATAACAAAAAGAAGAAACTTTTATCATATAGAAAGAATCTGGGGAAGAACTGAAGACATTTTAAAAGTAAAAGAACGATGGATCAATAAAGACAGCTTGTTTTTCAGAGGAATTATAAAGAACCTCAGTGTCCTAAATAACAGCATTCCAAAAGCCAGAATAAAGACGAGAGAATCTCATACAGACTTTAACTTCCCTGAGACGTTTGGAACCAGCAGCAGTGCCACAGTGTCTCTCTGCGGTGAGCCTGAGTGTGCATTAAATCATGTCTGCCGACGCGCACCGCCCACTGATGAATCCGTCACGACCGCTGTCAGCGATGATCCCTTCGCCGCGGCGGAGGAAAAGTAGTTCACATGTGATAGAGGCAGTAAGGCTGTATCTACGGGACTGTGGGTGTATGTGGGTGTATGTGGGTGTGGGTGGGTGTATGTGGGTGTGGGTGGGTGTATGTGGGTGTGGGTGGAGGGGGGACGTAAGAGATAAACAATGCATCTGTCTGAGCATGACACAATAAATCCTCCTGTGCTATTTCTGATTTGAATCTCATTTTCCAAAGGGCCATTTTCATGGAAGGAGAAGGACTGAAAGAGGCACCTTTTCAAAAAGCTCCATCGTACCTCTGTTCTGACCTGGAGCCATTGCAATGCCACATACAGCTGCATATTTATGGAGGACGAGAGGTGATGAAGTGCCTCCCTCAGCGAGAACCACTTCTATTTGACTTAATGCTGATAAATCAGCCCCCCTGCTTTTCCCCTCCTGAGGGGAATTTACGGGTATTTATTTGACTGTGTATTTCTTCTGGGGGTTTTTTTGTGCTTCTTTTGTGAAATTGGTCCCAAGGACAAAAAGCTCCAGGCGGTGCAATTTGAGTGAAGGTCGGTTGCCGCGCAGGTAACATTTAAGTTTGCCGTGTGATGTGGTCTTTCCTTTTGTGTAAACGGTGTCCTCTCTGCAGCAACATTCGGAAATGTTCAAAGGAAAATACTGCAGGTGATCATTGCATTAAGTGAGGAACCGCTCCTTTTTACCTAGGAGACTCTTCAGCGCATTGCCGTTTATGCAAATGAACATCCTCCCAGTGCTTTCCCCCCCAAACATTACTATAATAACCATCATGATTTAAACCCTAAAAAACACATTTGCTGAACTGGAGCAATATCTCACTAACTCACTGTTTAGTGCACATTTTTCTTCAGACGTCTTTTAGCAAGCCCGTCGTTTTCTGGGCCCCCGGAGATCTTTTTTCAATGTCTGAATATAAAAACATTCTAAATGGGACCCGAGCAGGAGAGATAGGGGGTGGGAGCCGCATGCAAGCGTGAGAGAGGAGTCGAGCTTCGGCTGATACGACCGGCTGCCGCGCGTGACGCCGTATCTGGGTCACGCCGCGCAGCCCGGTTCAGGCGTCACGCGGGATTCTTCCGGGTAGTGCTCTTTAACGAGAAGGCGATCCATTTGGAGGATTCCTTGTTCCGCGGCTGTGCTGCGGTAGATAAAACACTGCGCGGTAAGAGACAGCTGAGCAGAGATTCATCAGCGGCCTGGTGGGTCTAAAACATTCACCGGCCAGCTGGCGCCCTCTCTAACAGCACCGCAGCGTTCCACTTGAGATCTCGCCACATGTCCCTGTACCTC
This sequence comes from Apeltes quadracus, assembly GCA_021346845.1. Taxonomy (NCBI): domain Eukaryota; kingdom Metazoa; phylum Chordata; class Actinopteri; order Perciformes; family Gasterosteidae; genus Apeltes; species Apeltes quadracus. The sequence continues at coordinate 5,120,948 of CM037919.1, read as the reverse complement.
CGTCTGTATTATATCCTCTCTTCTTTTTTTTTCCTGACACAAACAAGCGGTGAAAAGTGGTGGCGGTGTGCCGCCTGTGGCCCCGCTGCTACCCGGCCGTGGCCCTCTGGGGGAAGGCGGCCTGCTGATGCGCAGAGTTTAATCGCGCCGGCAGGGGCCTCGATGACACGGTGCGCTAGTCGGGCACATGGCTCTCTGCTTCCCGCTCGATTGCTGCCAGCGCCGGTTTCATTCCAAGACCACAGCTACCATTTCATGTCAAATGGATGGAAGTATTTGACTGCTCGACATGAGGGTCGCGTCATTGCCGAAGGGCGTCACCCTCAGCTTCGCTCGTGTGTTGCAGCAGAAGCATTGGGCCGTGTTTGCGGGCGGCGTTTGCAAAGCAGAGATGGGGACTCGAGTTCGAGACTCGGACTCGAGCATGGGCGTAGATCTGATCTAACAGTAGGGGGGGGGACAATAAACGGCGGTCGGCGGGAGGGGGGCCGGTGGGGGTGGTAGCGCTAGCGGTCGGCGTCCGTATGCTTGCGCGATTAATCAGCTAGTTACCATTAACGACTCAGAGTCGGATGAGGTCCGAATGCGGCCCGCCGGCGCACTCCGTGCGGAGCGCTAATGCTAACTAGCTCGTTATGCGCACGAGCATTTCGACGCCAACCGCTAGCCGCTAGCACCCCCCCAGTCAGCCCGCAGAGGGCGCTGTACGCTGTGAGGCAACACTTATTGTAACCACAAGAGACTTGAGACTTGACTTGGACTTGTGAGCATCTCTGCTGCAAAGTGTGGGGGTAGAAGAACTTCTGCAGTGGTTTGGGAAGTGGAAAAGTTGGAGGAAAAATCTTTAAAAAATGAAAAGAATTTGACATTAAAAGAAAGTGGATAAACATCTATATTCACCTGCAGTTGCAGTACTTGCTGTAGTCTTTCACGCCTTGTTCATTAATTGCAGATCTCTGTTTGACCCTGCAATAACAGGAAATAATATAATAATAATAAAAAATATCTCTCTGGTGTTTTTTGCCTTTTGAACAGAAGAATGTGTGTGGGAACATGTTTCTTTGAAGTCGTGTCGCCTTTTGAAACTGCTGTGAATAGATTTGGCAGTTGTTTGTTTCTTCTCTTTCTTATAACAACGTCCAGCAAACTGCACAACAAATCCTCCCACACGGTTAATGAAACCACAGATGGTAGCTCTGTTTATCCAATCCAAAACAACAAATAATTCAGAATTTATACTTTATATTTAATAGGAAATGTAATAAACGCAAATCCTATTAAAATTGGTTTCTGGATAAGAACAATCTTTTGGAAAAGTCATTTGGATATTGGATTTTGCATACCGTTTTCTTGATATAATAGTGCAAGCATGTGTAACCCTAATTGGTTGCACTCCGATAATATTTCCTGCCTCAAATGTTTTCAAAAACATATTTTATTTACCGTCTAGCCAACACTTCCTCATACGAGCTACTCACATAGCCTTCATTATATATGTCTATGCTCGCACCCCTGTGGCTTCACTCTCAAACATTTCCGTGAGGCCAAACGCACCGTTGTGGTAAAACTGAATCAATGGTGGTGAAGTCAAACAAAAACACTTTTAGGATAATCTCGAGTCAAAACCTGTACAATTGGGCTCAATGACGAGTACTTCAACTACGTAAAGTGTTAACAACGTAACATCAGTACGGAGAAGAGGTCACAAACTGAACTGAACTGAATCGCTGAAGTAACTCAGAACCATTTTCGGGTCATTCTGATATAAACACTACGGTGAGGCTCGTGATGAGTTATGTTGCACGACGGATACTTTTAAGTAATGGACGAATCAGGTTTTATGAACGAGACCCCAGGTGTTTTGCACAGGTTACCGCGTGTGTCTCATGCATTGCTGTCGTGATTTCGTGAGAGTTTAAACAAAAATCACAGACATGTAGCCTTAAGCAAACTTGTTTTTTGGTCTCTCACCGTTTTCTTTTGCCAGACCATTAGTTCTGCGATGAGCTTTAAGCTGCGACTCAACTTACTTTTCCTGTTTGTGATCATGAGTCACACGTCGGCGGTCAGCGAGACCTCATACGAGCTGGAACACAATCATTCCAATCAGAGTCAGAAGCTGGCGGGTCCAGTACAAAGACCCAAATCACCCGCCTGGATGTACCCTGGATGCCGGTAAATGGGCCCCAGCGTGGTCCCCCACCCCGTGAGTCCGTCTAACAAGCTTTGTTAGCGACTGGGAAGCCGGCGGGTTTTCACCCGCGGGCCTGCACGTGGCACACGTGGCACACGGACGGAGCAGAGACATCTCACGGCGGTGTCGGCGTCCTCTGTGAGAAGGTGGTAGCTCGTTGTCACGGGGTTGAGGGGTGTGTGAACTTGATTGGCTAAATGAAATGTTTTTAACTATGAAATGAATCATCAAGAGACTTTGTCTTACGTTGGAATCAACACAAAACTGCTCCTTTCTCTCTCTTTCCTCCTCTCCCTGTCCACCCCCCCCACCCCCCACATGCAAAGACGCATGCTTGCTCATCCCTGCTCTCCAGGACTAATTACTTTGAGTGAAAAATGCTCTCCCTCGGGGGCACCTTTTTCACTCAGTGTCTGTTGAGGGGAAATTACACGTCTAATGGATGGAATAGTTTTGGAATTTGAAGAAGTGAAACACACTTTTCTTTTTCTACCTCGAATTAGATTTTAATTTGGATCATACTCCCACATAATGGAGTCCAGTCAGCCTTCTCTGGCTCCTCTCCTAATTGCCCGTGGCTTTCTTATTTCTGTAGGTCACCTGCTGTATTCATTATAAACTCCACTGACCACCATTTCAAGTGGGATTGCTTTTGAGGCAGAGACATGCTGCCGGGACAACCACAGTAAGTGTCAGAGCTGAAACCCTTTTTGTGTCCAAGCCCTTTTTATTCTTTTTTTTTTTCTTTCTTCTACCTGAACTGGAAAGGAATCACCCTTCATGCTCTGTCGCTCTGCTTCTGGAAGAACGGCCTGCTGACCGCTCACAGTGGCCTCTGGAAAAAAAAAGAGCGCGGCGACCAGGCAAACGTCCGCCGGCGCGCCAGGAAAGTGTTCACCAGCCTTCCTAACAGGGAGCGTCGGCCTGCGTGCCAAAGATACTGTGCAGGAGCGTGACGTGTTCCTGCCTCTGGCTACGCCGGCAAGCCATCCCATAGTAGACAGACAGGCTTTCCACGGGTGGGAGGGGAATGTCTGACTGTTGGGGGGGATATTTCTGCCTCGTTGACGGGCTTCGACCTTTGGACGGGTTCATATTGTGGCTCGCAGTATAGCTTTGCCATTTGTGCGTTTGACTCTTTATCTGGTAGCTGCGCTGTAGACACACAGATCACTTCACCCGAATGAGTCGCACCGCCACCACGAGGGGATTAAAAAGGCTTTTATTACTCTAATAAGAATTTCATCAATTGGTGGACGTATTGTTTGCCACGTAGTATTTCATTTACATTTGTTTATCTTCCAAAGTGCTCAGGTGAAGCCAATATGGAAGTGACTTGAAGCTGAATTCCTTCTCCCGCCACCAAGACGTTCTTTGTTCTGTGTGTTGTTTTTACAGTGTAATCCTTTACGTCTCATGTAGCATTCTGTTGTACTCAGCTCTTCTGTCACTTTTAGTTTAGCATTGGCCAAAACACTGCAACAACCCAACTGCCAAACTCACACTGCTCTTTCGGTGCGTTACGTCGAGGATTTCTTTGCTTTTCCTCCTCCATCCGAGCACATAGGCCAGAGTTTGATAAAAAAAAAAAAAAAAAAGAGTGAAGGAGACAGACAAGATCCAGCTGCTTGAGTTAAAAATAAACAGAAACTGCACTTAGAGGAAGAGAAATGGTGGGAGCTTCGGAGACAGCTTGGAGAGGGCCCGACCTCGTGGTCCGGAAGAGAGAGAACCATGTGTGTCAGAGAGGAAGAGAAAGAGACACATGGGCACCGTTGATTTGGAAAGTCACCAACAAACTTTTCAATACAAAAGACCATATAAAAGAATGTAACATGACAATGTAATACAATGTAGTACATTCGGCCGACCGTTTCAAAAATGCACACTCTGCTACCATTAACCAAATTACTTATTCAACAACTGACGTGATATTTTCTGATAAATGGTGAAGCGAGAGATTAGGCTTCTATAAAAGAAGCTTTCATTCATTCTTACATTTCTCCCATTCCCATTCAGGACTCGTGCCAGCATACCAACTAAGATTCAATGATAAAGGAAATGTCTTCATCTCGTCTTATTAAGATTGTGCTGCAGCCCACCAGCTTATTTTACCCCACCCAAAAAGCTTTCATGTCGTACGCGAGGGAATTCTGGCAGCTGTCAAGATACTCCTCTGATAAAATAAGAGACAAAGCAGATGTGCTGAAAGAATTGCAGTAAGAATAGTTCCTTATCACCGGCCGCAGCTCCTTGACTGCAGCCGGTCAGTGTGTCCATGTGCTCTCTGCTTTACCCCTTAAGGAACCGCAATTCATCCAGTACTGTGTGTGTGTGTGTGTGTGTGTGTGTGTGTGTGTGTGTGTGTGTGTGTGTGCGCGTGGCAGTTACAGTCATGGATAGCTTGCAGCTCAGTCTTGCATAAACAATACATTAAACAAAATGTGGCTGTAGTAGTTGTATTGGTGTATGGGAGCTCCTGGTGTTTGGATGCTGTAGACGTCATAAAAAAAATGGTTCATTTTCCTGTAAAATCAATTTATTCATTTCGTTTCCTGAATAAAAATATATTTCACAAGATTACATTTGCACACATCCTGATATCTTTAGCAAGCGCTGCATGTTATTTGTTGGTGTTAATGAAAAAATGAACATCATATCAGATGGAGGCATATTTGTGGACTGATACTCTTATCGAGTTTCGGACGCCGGTATCGTTACCGGCACACCTCTTGCTTTAGGTTTCTAAATCACCACTGGGTGTTGAAGACATACAGATTGTCTTCTTTAAAATCCACTCTGCTGCCATATAGAGCCTAGCAAATAAAACGGTTTTAAAGTTGATGGACGTCCCCATAAAAGTGAAATGACCGATGAGGCAAAACTGAATAATTACTGCCTGCTCGTCCTGAGAACCAACGGTTGCTCCACATCTGCAAAGAGGACATGAAGATGTTGGCGCTGGGTCCATGATTGACAGCTGCACTGGAGCAAAGGTTGTCTCTTCTCTATCATGTCTTATCCACCTCTATCCGTCGCTCGTATTTCACCTTAAATGACGTATGAGTCCAATATCACCTTTTCACCCCGCAACAAACTACGTTGTGCGTGAAAATATTCAAAGCTTAACCCTCAAAATAATTTACCATCACACACGCGTTCTTCCTGTAATAAGGGATTATGGCGCAGCTTACTCTACAGTATTTTTAAAGCCATAAGCTGGAATCGCTCAAAGTTCCCTGAAAAAGGAGGACTTATGTTGTAGTGGAAGCGTTGACAGACAGACATTTCACTCCCGCACTGACAGCAGCCATCTAATTGTTGTGATCGTGGCTTCACTGTGCAAATCCAACGGGGGGCAATCCCATGTTGCTTTGTTCCAGCCTTGTATGAGCGCTCCCAACAGGGTTTTCGATTGTAAAACTGCTTCTTTGAAAAAAGAAAAAAAAAAAGGGTTGGCTTGAGTTGCTGAAGAATATTTCTTTGCAAGCTTCACCTCTAGACTTATATTTCTCAACGGTACCTGTTACGTCGCAATGACCCCTCCCCCTACCCCCGCTCTGTCCGCCTTCGCAACTTCCACCCCATCGAGAAACCGCCGGATTCTTCGCGGGCAAATAATCGTTTGCGGAATGCATGGCGACGCTTCTCTAAACCAGCCGGTCAGGGGGCAGAAGAGGGAATGCGTTACACGCCCCGATACAGCGGAGAGTGTGTCGCATGGAGAATTACCTGCAGTGAAGGAGAGCAGACAGGAGAGGGGGAGATGAAAGTAGAGGAACGGTCCGACTGTTTGCAGATTTGTCGTGTGAAATAGGCCGAGCGTTATCTGGGCGGCCAGGAAGGCTTAGCGCAGTGGGAGGAATGTACGGCGCTGTCCTGGTGTGTAATTAACAGATAAAACCGTTGGGTCATTAAATGCGTTTGCAGTGTCATGCATTCACTGCGCTGGTATTGATCGCGGGGGCCATCTCCACGCGCCTCCCTGCTCGCCACACTTCTGACACACTGCATCCATCACGCCACCTACCTGCGCCATGTTTACAGATTCTAATTAGCTCTGAGCGCTAGCCAACATCGTTAGCCGTGCATGGTAATAATGGTGCTCTCAGACAGAAGCAGTGGGTGCTTATATCAAGGACAAAGCGAGAGAGAGAGAGGGAGAGAGAGAGAGAGAGAGAGCAGGACTAAAGGTTGACAGTTTAAAATGACAATGAAAAATGGAAGCGGTGGAAGAGAAAAGAAAAACAACATAACATGTGGAATGCAGACAGTAATGTCACCTTGGAATAATTTCGGTGTGATTAAATGAGTCGCTCGAGCCGTTCTTCTGTGGTGACAGTATCTGAAAAGCGTCAATACAGATGAATTCCAAGTGGATGGGTGTGAGGTTTTAGTCCGTGCAAACGTGCACGACAAGACTACCAAGTTTAGGCCTCAGACACGAGCAGACTTGTGTGAACATCACGCTGGAAACCAGAACGCAGCAGAATTCATTTCAATCAGAGATGACAAGTGCGTGAAGAAAATGAGCGTTGTGTAACAGATGTGTGATGAAGACGACGAGGATGGTGAAGCTGGTGCATCTGCAATGTCACGGATAACGGCGTCTTACAGCTGCGGCGCTCTGTGGAGCCTCCCTGGTGGCAGCTTTGGACGTCGATCGGTTTCCACAAAGTGTCTTTTCCTACTAGCCGTTCGTCCGAGCAGGAAGTTAGCTTTCATCGTGTCCACCGTCATGAGGACAAATACAGCACTGCAACACGACTTTAAAATAAATCCCCTCAGGCCAAATCAATCACTGTCCAAAGTACTTCCCCGACTGCAGCTTCATTTCGCCACAGCTACAATACGGATGTGGATGTAGTGCAGATTAGTGTTTGCAGAAACCTGGATAAGCACTTGGACTGAAACCGCGATACTAAAGCTTGTGACATTTAGTCAAGTATCTGATCGCCATCTGTTATCTGCACGGATTGTTCCTCGCCGCACTCACACAGGAGTTAGTCATAAAAAATAAAAAAATAACAACCCTATGACGAAAAGCTTTAATCTCCCGTCACTGGCGATAAGATGGAGAACGACAAATGGCGGTGAACAGTCGCGCGGCGTCTCAAAGCCGAGTGGCTTCCTGCTCCGCTGATGAGATCGTGTAATCCGAGGCCTGCAGGAGGGGCCGACCGCGAATGAGTCCAATACGCGTCCAAAAACCTGCACGAGCACGTAAACAGTCCCGCAGACGACCTCTGTGTTTCATGTAAACATCATATCCCCAAAGCGCTTTTGACTCGTTACCGGGAGTGCGCACGAGAACACACTCGTCGCTCGAGTGTGTTTTAACAAAAGCTCTTAGCCGCGTGGAGAGGCACTTTGCAGCATGGCCGCCGTGTACGCATGCGAACCCCCTGATTGGTTTGGAGACAGCGTTCACGCGAGGGCTAACACGCACACGCACACGCACACAATAACACAATACTCACTTAACGGCGGCCTAATTAAGCCTGAGGGTAGCTGTAATTACAAGCAACCTTCATCCGCCCCGTTCTCCATTGTTGTGGCTACTGGCCGCCTATGGACTCACGGCGCCACGGGACTTTTCAATCCATTATCTGAATAATTCCACGGAGACACAGACATACTTTATAAAGTTCTGAAGAGATACGCGCGCGGGCTTGCATGCTGCCGTCATTTTGCGTTTACTTTTTCATGGAAAATGACTATCCAGAGAATGAGCCTGTGCAAGATGTGCATGGATGTGTTTCTAATGTTGGATGTGGATGCAAGCTGTCCGGGAGCTTTGCAGGGTTTTATCTGTGGCCGTTAGTCTGCATGTCATTAATGGGAAATGTTTTACTGTCCGCAGCAGGGAAAACAATGTTATGTTTTTTTCCCCATGTAATCCTCCAGTAGTATAAATGAAAGCAGCTCTGCTGTAATGTTGATGATAAACGAGCTTGAGCTCTTTAGTTTGCCGGCCAGGGATCAAAATAAAGACTTTACAAAATTATGTTGTGGATGTTTTTAGATAGATTGTCCAGACATTTAAATTCTATATAGATATACATATACACAAACCCAAAGCTAAAATTTAAAATCATCACCACGGGAGAGTATTTTAATTCAAGTGTGCAGAGATAATGAATGTAGATATTTGAGGCTGAACCAGAATAGACATTGAGAGATTTAATTTGCAAACTAACATAGATTTTTGTGGTCACGTCTTTTCGTGAGCATTAAGTCCCCCTCCTCATGTCCGCTGCCTCTGTTATTCTACATTCAAGTTGAGTAGACCAACTTTGCTCGACCCCACAGAAGAGTATTTTAATTCATGTGTGCGGAGATAATGCATATAAATATTTCAGGCTGAACCAGAGAAAACATGGAGCTGAATGTGCTTCAAAACGACTCTTCCGATCCAAACCGACTGAATCCAAAGCAGGAAGTAATGAAATCCTTGGAGTGTTGGGCTGGATGGATGAGCCTATAAAGCTTTTTACCTTCATTTTTTAGGCAGAGACAGGGAGGTGAAGAGGAGCAGAAGGACAGTGGGAAGCTACTGAAGGTAGAGCGACGATCTTCTTTAATTAAAAGACACAGCAGCAAGATGACAGGCGAGCAAATGGAAATGTTTCCTTGTGCTTATTGGAATGAGAAGACAAAGTGATCTAAACAGCTGATACCATGATTGACACCCCCAAACAATGACAGAAAAGAAACAGTGAGTGAGCGTGCGAGAGGAAATGGGCATGTAGGGTCTAGTATGGTCTATAAGATACAGCTATATTTGTCAAATCACCGTGTTTATGGACGCTGCATGATTAAAAACCCTCTAAGATTGTTTTATAATTCACAAGAATTTGTCTTTTGTTTTCCATCTAAGAAGAAAATAACATATTACATGTACATATACATATATACAAAATTATATATGTTAAACATGTTGACTTTAAAGCAAATTTAGTTTAAGTTAAGATTATTCTTCCTCGTATCTCTGTGCCGCTACACACCTCTTTTTTATTATGCTCTAGTTTTTTTTTTTTTATCAATCCTCTACTTCTACCTGTTCGATACGCATTGGATATAAAGGTTGCAATTCTTCCCGAGGATTCACTCATTTAGCAGCAACGGCGGCATCAATGAAAAAAGGGGCAAAACCAGGGCTGTGTGATCTGTGTGAGTTGTGGAAGGGGTGATGGAGGTGGCTGATAAGAAATGCCATCACACAAGCTGTCATCCGTGGCAGCAATTGGCTGTGGTCCCTGTTCGTAATTAATCACAGGCGCCTGGTAATGCCTTCATTTGATCCTGACTCATCGCGCCGGACAGCGACCCCCAAAAGGTCAAAGCACACTGGTGCTGGTTCATTCCTACATTTGCAGGATGTTCGGGGGCTCCACCCGTAAATACCAGTCACTCACTATGCACATAGTAAGTGAGTCAGTGCCGTTGCAATAAATTAGATAGCAAAATGTGGTCAATTTTAAGTTAGTTAAATATTTGCAGCAGTAAATATACAATGTCAATATTCGAAAACTGAAGAAAAAAAAGCTTGATTAAATTTTTTTTTTTTCCTTTTTCTATGAATCATGCAACAATTCCTCTCACATCGTTGGAATGGCTGGTGATGGGGCTTTGGTTTGACCCCCCCCCGGTGCACAGGATTAAAGGTTAGAGAAAAGGAATGACTGCCAAATGTACTCGCATCGATTTTTCTTCCTCCGTCATCCCCTCACCGGTCACTCACAGTAGACGGAGGGATTTGTGGCGCGTTTGGGTGGCAATCAAAGAGGGAAGAAGAGGAGGATGTTTTGGCGGGTGGGAGAGGGAAAATTTCCTTCGTTTGCAGGGACAGGCGACCCTGCAGGTAAAGCAAATAGCTCGGGGTCAAGGTCGCCGGCGAGCTCCGGCTCCGCGTGTGTCGTGAGCAGGTGTTAAAAATGGGCCGTGTTCCAACTGATAATGGCACTGCGACAAGCACACAACATTCTGGCTTTGTTTGTTAAACCAGTTTTATTGTTATTAAGTTATATTTTGTTTTACAGAAGGTGACGTCATATTATATCTTGTTTCTTGAATCCCAAAAAATTACTTCTCCCAACCAAGAAATAATCACTATATAACTACGGGGCTGTTTCCATTTCCAGACGGATTACTCAACCAGATATTATGTGTTTTTTATCATCGAGCTTTAGCGATGCTGTTAGAGATTCTGTAGTCTTGGGCTAGCTGGGTTCCCTTTAACCAGTCTTAGTGCCGAGCTAAGCTAACCTGCAGCCGGCTGTAGCCTCATATTTAGCGTACAGATATATGAGACTGTAATCAATACTCCAATTGACCTCCACGTCAGATAGCGAATAACCGTATTTTCCAAAGTAAGAAACAATAAATCCATTTTTCAGTTTTTGCTGCCTGTTATTTTCCTCTGAAGCTTTACAATATGGATAGTACAGTAAAAGTACCATCTGCTGCTGCAGCGATTCATTATTTTGTTATTGATTATCTGATTTATTATCTCGCTTAAATCAGGTCCCTGCTGATGTTTCTCAGCCGGCTGCCGAAAGCAAGCGAGCTCAACGGGGCACAGCAGATTTGGGTGATGCTGCTTGTTTTGAGCCGTCGGGAGGAGATATAAAGGGTCGACTCTGTGTTTTCCTCGGTCCACGTCATCATTTGCTGGTCTATTTGTGCTCTTCCCGCCGCCCCCCCGCTGTGCTGTTACGTACCGAGCCTCCTGATTGGGCCGTGTTGATCTCCGTCCGACAGCAAATCAATAAATTCTATTCCCTCAGCATCAGCGTTGGTGGAAATAAAGCGTGTCTTATGGGCTCAGTGTAGGAACATGAAAGGGATCAACATGTGAGGAGCGTCAGTGTGGTTTAACTTCTCCACACTTTGCTATAAACAACAACAACAACGTGGTCACGGGCTTAAGGAGGAGATTTGCTCCCGTGCAGTCATGGATTGGTTGCTTCCGCCGTGTTTGCATTGACTCGAAGATAAGGACGTTGTGTTCTTATGTGCCCTCTTACACATGCAGTGTGCCTGTCGCATGGACTTTCTCTCCCTTGCCGATGCAGATTCTCTGTGATGCATGCACGGCTTGTATGTTTACTCCAGAAACACAGCGGTGCTTTCACAAAAACAGTGATGTTCACATTCAGTTAATCCTTGTTTTTTATTCGAACGTTTAGCTTAAAAACGTTCCGAGTATCCCCATCAATACACCGATACGTTGTTATGTCATCGTGCTCAAAGGAGTGAGGGGGCAGAGATTTGCGTTGCACGCTTCGTATCTGCAGCTTCCACCTTTTAGCTCCTGCTGTTTTGACACCTACAGAGTCACAACAATCCCCCGAAGTCACATGTGCAGCGGGCCAATTAAGCTGTGCGGTTACCGGGGCGTAACCCCTGCGCGTGAGCGAGCGCTTTGTAATCCTTGCCGGGAGGCTGGCGGAGAGGCAGGAGCAGCAGCTCTCACAGAGGCTGATCGGTCTTATTAGATCCTCACCAGAGGGGTCACACACACACACACACACACACCGAGAGCCACAGTGTAGCCTCCTCCCGTCTCCACGGCGACCCGGTGCTCGACACCAGGCCCCCCCCCGAAATGCACTCACCGACGCTCACCTGAAAGTGGCCTCGCCTGTTTCCGTGTGCGCGTCAGGCCTCTCTTCTTTGTGCTCCTAATCCACCTGTTTACCCCCCGGGAAGCCTGTCCAACGCCTCGCCTGTTTCTTCCTTTCTACTCGGGCAACTCTCCCTCTGCTGATCCCTCCGTGTTCGGCTGTTAACCGCCGACAGTTTGTGAAACATGACAGCGCGATTTGCTCACAGGGCTCGCTTTGATCGCGACTCCTACAGAGGAAAGCGTTTTGTCGGGTCCTCCTTCTTTTTGTGTTTCCGTCAGACGAATGTAACGAGGCCGCTGTGCAGATGGGCGACGCGTGTGACGGGTCGGCGACGTCACACTGAGCCTGCCAGTCAGAGGGAGACACTGGTGTCTCTGAACGCTCTCTCTGGCTCCTGAGATGGCGGCGATCGCATTTTATTTCCTTTTGTTCCTGTGTTTTTTGTACGAGCGCATTCATTAGACGTAGAGTAGGTGCAAACGCCATTTCAACCTCACGCCAGCGACACCGAGACAAGCTTTGAAGGTCCCTCAGAGCGTTTCTTCAAAGCCTGGACCACCTCGGCCGCAGGGAGGCCCTCTACGTATCGCGAGCCTCCGCTGGATGAACAATAATGAACGTTCGGTTCTCTGTCACTGCTGCCGGCCGGTAGTTCAGTTCATTGCACTTTGATACACAAGCAGATACGGGCGACCGCACGCCTGAACAGCCTTTTGATGGGGTTCTGAGGTGTAACTGCGGAGAGGAACACACTCAGTGGTGGACGACGTCGGCCATTCGCTCGATGCAGTAATGAGTCTGCGGTCTCGTACTGCGGTCTCGTACTGCGGTGTACACTCCGTGAAACAACCTCCTCCTCCCGTGTTACATTTTCAATGGAGAAGAAAGATGAAAGCTAAGCTCTAATCTTACGATGTTGCTTTATTCTTTGTCTTTTTGCCATTAACTGGGGGAAAATGGGTCAATGAAAAAAAAAAAAAAAAAGTCATGTAATTGTGAAAGACAAAAAAACTTTATTCCGCCTTCTCCGTCAATGCTTTTACTGTGTGCGTCACTCACGTCCTTGAGTTCATTGAGTACTACTAATAAATGAATTCTGTTCAGTAACATCCACATGGCCACATCGTTTAAATCCAGGGAGAAGAAGGGTGCAGCCGCGTCAGTCCAGTTACATCTGGGTTCAACGGGATAATGTTCAGGTCACGTAATGGTGGTTTCGGAGAGCATTCTATAAAATAAAACCTGTATCTGCATCTCACAATGGAAATAGAAGACAAATAGGGAATTCATTACACAGGAATATTTAGACCATATGTAAGGATGAGTTCATTTGGCATTTGTTTCATTTTTTATTTCACATATTCTTGAGGCTGTTTATCTCTTAAATCCTTTTAGACTAATTAACACTCAGATGTATCACCGAGGCTTTCCGCTGCCAAACAGATTTCTTTATTTCATGTGAGCAGCACAGTGTGAAAGACAGGGAGGGGCAACCCTGGGAAGCAGCACAATGCCTGAGACAAACAAACAACGAGTCATTTGAGCGCTTGCAGGCCATTTTGCCAAGAGGACGATGATAGTCTGTTTCCATCATTTGTCAGAGTAGAACAGAAATACCTTTTAAAATGATAATGATTTGCAACTTTTTGCCGTTTCCGCCCCATGAATCAGGGCCCACGAGAGGTTGGTGGCATCTTCCGATCTTCCCTCACTTCTAATGAGCGCGGATGTGCAGCGAGGAGCCTTGTTAGATAAGCGACACCAAATATCATCGAAGGTGACTAAGAGCATGAGATAAGTGTGTCTGGCATCCGGAACGCGGGAGCACGGCAAGGAACCCGCCACCGATGGTCTCATGGCTCCACTTTAAAGGGGCTGTCGTGGCTTTCCGGCTTAATTGGAGTGATGTCAGCGGGTTGCTTACACAGGAGAGGGACAGAGGAAGTGTCTTGACAGAAATCAGTCACCTTCTAGTAGAAATACCCCCATAGCCATCTCCGAAGCAAGCGTTCAACTCAGAAGTGATGTGAGTGTGCCACCTAGTGGCCTCGACACTCATAACGTCTTTTATTCGTCAATGTAAATGAGTCACTCGCGAGTATCGACACGTCAATCAGGTTTAATAACACATTCCAATTTGAGTGAGAGTCATATGCACCACCACACACATAGTGTATCTTAATGAATCACAAAGCCAAATTCCATTTGGACACGGCCTGGTTCGTTGTTTGCCAGGGCGCACGGTGAACAAAGGACTTCAGCAACTCGAGTATCTTACACTTCGATATAAAGGCATAACTCCTGCGGCCAAACTCATCGGGGGTGTTATAAGAAGCTGCTGTGCTCCGAGTTACTGTTAGACTGAACGCAGATGGAGCCAAGTGTCCTCAGACTCTCTGGTGGAGGGTGAAAAACAGCCTATCTGGAGAGATTGTTTTTCACAGTATGCCGAAAACTAATTACAAGCAATACATTAATTTCACGCTACTGCTTTGGAATTAATTGCATCTTTACGGAAGTGGCTGGAAGTGATGGCTCAAGCGGCTCTGATGAGGGCGGACGCACTCAAAGTGTCGGTGCCGTCGCCGAACACGAGGGCGCGCCTGACAACGCTCAGAGGACAGATCTAGTTTGTTGCCGCTCTAATTGACGCGGAGGTATTTTTGACGTGCAGCTCCCGTGGCGCAGGGACACCATATGTTGGGGGGAAGCTGAGCATGTTGTTTCGAGCAGTTGGGCTTTGTGGAAATGGTTCCTTCGCGATCACTCCGTCCGGTGGGGAGACGTGCGCGACGTGAAGCGCGTCAGGCTCTTGCCCTGCTTCTCAGTTTGGATTTCCACGTGACATTTCACACCCGTCGGGTGGCATTCGTCTGTAAACAAACTGTCAAATGATTTCGGCTGTCATGAGTGACTCCGAGGTCCTGATGCTGTGTCATCGCAACAGGGAGCATGAACTCGGGGTTACCATGGTAACCGCATTGCATGGAAATGTCTCCCAAATTCTTAGGGATTCCATTCATGGCATACACTAAAGCGTTTATATCTGCACAGGATGGTAATTAGAAAGAAATAACTGTTTATTGGTCAAATAGGGGTAATGCGCTGTGCTTGGAGCGCATGCTTTAGATATTTGAGTTAACTGTTTATTTCCATTTTGAGTTAAGTGAATTTTCAACATTCTCCTAATTGGCCCCGGTGGGATTTTGAGCAAAAACACTTGATGTTCCCATGCGTTTGCCTATCTTAACTGTGGCAGTAGTATTGTAATTTGTGCCCATAATATTGTTGTATTTTTATTAGTGTTTGATCTTAGCGAGAGAGCATCTTTATTCCAAGATTTAATTTCCGTATTTTTTTCCGGCTCTGTTCTCATCTTTGATACCCACCACCACAATCAGTGACAGATGGTCTTTTCTGGACCCTCTAATTATATTTCCAGGTTTGTAATTCATCACACTTATCCATGATCTGCAGGTCGTTCAAAGAAAAGTTGGTGAATCGTACTGATGCTTTAAAAGAAAATCTCATACATTGTTAATCTGTAATTGTGGGATGACATCAAGAATTTCAAAGATTGACACATTTACTGCATTAATTATTCATGGGAACCTGTGTGTAATAGCGAAGCTGGCTATCATATAGAATGGCACCATTTTAAACAAGTTATCAAAAAGGGATTACAAGCTACATTGATTGGAGCACACTGGGATTTTCCTGCCTTTGAAAAGTCACAAAATATTGTAGATCAGATCACCTTTAGCATGAGTGAAAATACAGAAGAGGTTACTGCCTCGGCAGTAACTATGTACCCTTTGTGTTGTGGTAGCTCGGCGGGCCGCACCCATGCACACAATGAACAACTATTTTGCTCCCACATTCTGTTCCATTGTTCTGCAGTTAAACAGTTAAAGTAGAAGGAACATTTTAAAATAGATGTTATCGGAATCATACTGTGACATTCGGTCGTTCAGTTCCAGTTAACTTTTAATCAATTCCACCCGTTTTTTCTTAAATCTATTGTAATATTGAATAAGCTTAAGGGAAACAAACTACATCTGACACAAATTCACTAAGAGAAACATTTAATGACCATGACAAATTACAACTTAAATTCAATATATACAAATTAGACGTACAATATTCTCTCTAACAGGTTTCAGGGATTTTTTTTTCCTTGTGCCCGGACAGTTGCAGGCATTAAATTCGTTGCAGGCAGGTTCAGCGACGCCCAACGCGTCTCATTCACGCCCTTCTGATAACTTTCACATGCCTACTGTCAGTATGTTGCAACGACCTCATTACCCAAAGGGCTGAACCACGGAGGAATGTGTTAGCACTGAGTCATACAATAAAGGATTAAAAAACTAGTTAATAAAAATCAATTATCATTGAAGACACATAAATAATTAAACTTTTAAAAAAGGAAGTATGTTCATGTAAAATATTGAAGGCATTTTAGTCTTATTTCATTCTACTTATTTCATTGTATTTTTTTCCTTTATAAAATATAAGTAAAATTGAGCAAGCAATTTAAACAGCCACACAAACGCTAAATTCTTTTACTATAAAAACTGACAGTTAACCAACTCCCTAAACCCTCAAAGCCGTCCCTCATACAGAAAACCCTTCACTGCAAATATCATTCTATATGGAGAAGCATGTGTAGAAAATGGCCGAGTCTGAAGGCTACGTCACAACGCACGTACGACTGACTGCATCCAAATAGTTTTCAGTGCAAAAGACTTTTGCCATATATATATATATATATATATATATAAACATTTTTTTTTAAAAAAAGCAAAAAAGCAGCCAATAAACTAACGAACGGAGCTGCGTGCGCACACTGACCCCAACTGCTTGTTCTTTATCCCATTCATGTTCAGAGGCAGACATTCAGATCCCAGGCCTCGCGGTGCCGGGTAAACGCACACATGCGTTTCAGCTCCAGTCATTCACTTCTTTCTGCTGACCTCTCCCAGAGTTTTGAACTTCGGTCCGAGCCCGTTCAGGAAGTCGAGGTTATTGTCGTCGCCGATGTCACTGCAGCATCCCACGGAGCCGGCTGCAGAGCCCGCCCCCTCATACCCGTAGCGGTGGATCACGTCCTCCGCGTACCGCCCGTCTGCCTCGTTTCTGAAGAAGGCCACTCTCTGCAGGGCGAGCGAAAGGAAGTGTGCCGTTACCGTGTGCGGACCGGGAAGGATCGATGGGAGGGGAGATGCTGCTCCGTGAGACAACGCTACGCTGCTCAGGATATGACTTTCAGTCAGATACCACACAGAAGTTGAGAAATAATGTTTACGAGGGGATACTGTTGCTGTTTAGAGAACACGACTGTTACACAGTAACCTTTACAGATAACAGAAGTTATTAAACCTCAGAGAATAAAAGGGTGCACACATTTCATTCCGACACTTTTCTTAAGCCATCTTCAACTCTTAACTACCCTCCAACTACCCATCTGAGCTTGTTATACTGCGAATACAAATTTTATAAATCTTAACTCTTTATTACTACAGAGGAACATTACCTTGTCTAGCAAGAGGCCGTTTGTTTGCCAGTTGCGAAGAAGAGTCGAGTCCTGGGTGAGGTATCGGTTGTCAAAGCCTTCGCTGTTAACTGCATAATTAAACTGGTTGTACTGGCCAGAATTGAACCGGCCTAAATCAGATGTGACATGCTCAAAATCGTGCATCCCGTTTGTGTTTCTGGTTATGGTTCCAAGTGTCCCGGTGTTATCTAACCATCCTGAATTCAGCACTGCACCCTTAACAGAGCCTTTCACTATCGAGTCAGTCACTGTATAGGGAGCCTGCAAACAAAAACAAGCTATTAAGTAACAAATAAATGCAGCAAAAGAGACAAAGAAGACAGTTTTCTTTGGGCTAATGCAATGCTTTCATTATCATGTCCTTACCCCTTCCTCCCCCGGGGCTTCAGTGTTTGATTTGAGCAGGATCCCACCACTGTCTCCTATATCAAGGGGTTTTTGCTCCGCCTTTGTCGCGCATAAAATTCCAAGTAGAAGGCCTGTGAAAAAAGGCACAGTGAATGCATTTTATAAATCATGTTGATCACAAGACTGAGCCTTATGGTAGTATAAACTATACCACCACATCTAGTTGCTCTGGGGCTAATATACTACGCATAATTCCGTGGCAGAACTTCTGACTTACACATGCATGAGCGCAAGATTTTCATTTCATTATCGAACACACTCTAGCCTAAAACTAGACTCACCGAGCAGCAGGAGGAGGAACAGCGGCAACAGCAAAGCCAGTATACCCATTGGCCCCAACGACACAGAGTGCGGGTTGACAATGCATGCGTTGTTCCTGCAGCTGCAGATCCTCACAGTTGCCGTCTGCATTTTACCAAAGCCCTGCAGATCCTTGATGTCCACGGGAAGACTGTATATTCCAGTCGGAAGCTCTTTAGTCTGCTTCAATGTAGCTGACGTGTCTGAGGAGGAAACGCGTGTAAATAAAGAAAAGGTGACCATCTGAAAGAATCATAATCTAGGGGAGCCCAAGTGAGAAAACCCACGGGTAAAAAGCACGTTCTCGTGTAGTTGTTTTATAGATTCATATTAGAACATAAGTCGCCCAATGAGAAATTGCTGTACTTTAACATTGTCAGCATTACCTCGTTTGCCCACCAGAGTGCACAAGTTGACTTTTTAGAACTTTGATAGACGCAATCATTTAAAATAAAAATTAAAAAAACATTTTGGCCATTATTTAACCTCCTCATTTTTAACCCTTTTGTAATACTTTAGTGCGTCAAAGTAACCAGTTATATTTTTCTGCTCATTTTGACAGCTATAGTTACAAAACATTAAATGTGCTCTTAGAATATTATAATTAAAATACCAGCATCAATGATAATTGTCAAATAATTTAACATACAGAAAACTTACTCTGTTATACCAGAGTACTTTCCCTGAATGAGGACTTGCAGGTCTCGATAACAGACAAGCTGTAAACAATAAATTGTATGCCTGACTTATTCCCTGGCCGTTGTGTGACTGGGTTATTTTGCTAACATATTTTGAAATATACATATACTAACTTTTGTATGAACAGTTTACACATTTAACAGATGTTTTGTCTAAAATAACCTGCAGCAGACAAAGGAACGTACCATTAAACTTTGTTAGGGACCATTTGTCATCCTGATCACTTGGCAAACTAAAGCGGAACGGGGAAGAAAAGGGAGGCTTGTCCTTGTCTTCAGCCGTGATCAGCATCGAGGCGAGCTCTCCTTTCTTCTCGCACATCACCAACTCTCTGCTGGGAAGCGTGGGGAAGTTATCGTTGACATCCTCCACTACGATGATGACGGTTCCTGTTCCCGTCTTGCCGCCTGGAACACATGGGAATTTAATTATTTAGGCACGTGCACACACACAAAAACAGGGCACGTTGTCGCAGGACACGACGCGTTCCAACACCACCGTAATGTGAATAATCAGGAGTTTAACAACTTTAGACAAGCAGCTGGGACGCAAGCCCAATTTTCATCATCGTCAGACCGCGGATCATTGCGAAATGGAAAACACATCACGTTAGCAGTTGCTCTCAGCAGAGACAAAAGACATATTGTCTGTTCACACAGGTACTTGTGAGGGTGGAGCCGGTGTTCGGTAATAACTTTCATACAGCATCACCTAAAGGCTTGAAGGTGGTGTCTTGGTTGACTGGACATGCAGACAAAACACTTTCTCACGGCAGTTTTGGGGCTTTGACCACGCCTAAAATGAGACTGAGTGAGCTGGTGAACAAGGAATGCGATTCTTCTTCAGCAGTTTTATTGAAGTACAGGAGATAAACATTAGAAGGCATAGACTTGTAGTTTAACACAGAATTGTTTTTAAACTACTTACAATAAATAGGGTCTGGACAGGTAAAGGTTTTTGTGTTTGGTATTAAATATGTCTGAATACCCTTCTCGTAAATTTTGACACTTAAACTGGCTAGTGTTGTGTGTACTCACGCAACTGTGTTGTAGTCTGCTTTTTGCGTATAATGTTAGCTTTTGAGTTCTACAGATTAAATTCCCCCTTAAAAAAGAATCATAAAAGTGGTGGTACTTTGTGGAGAAAGCATCACAATCTCAGGTTTGTCTAGCATTTTCTGTAGCAATCCAAAGACCCAATGAAAAGAAGTTCCTGGTGCAACGCTTACTTCCAGGGTTGGCCTACAGAAATACATCCCTGCATCGTGTCGGTATGTTTTTGCCGTCATAATAGCATCTCGGTTCTGCATGTTGCGCGCGGGTTACACAAATTATTGAAACGGGAAATTACGAGGAACTTACTAGCATCAACAGCCCTCATGGTGATGTTGTAAATTCCATCCTGGACAAAGTCAGACTCTCTGTCGATTGTGTTTGCCACCCTCAGCTCCCCGTTGTTTCTGTCCACATTGATCCAGGAGGCCGGGTCTGTGGTCTTGAAATACCTGGGAGAAGGTGGTACACACACACACGAGCGTTAGGTACATTTTCCTGTTCGGCAGGCAAAGTCTGCCCTCCAGTTAAAGAGAGAAGTGAAAGGGAGTCTGCAGTCCGCTGTGCTTTGCTGTGGAAAAGCCAATTGCTTCTAGACAACCTTGTTGCTTACATGATGCCGGCGCTGCTCTTGGTCTCGGGATCCAGAGCTGTGTACGTTCCGATCAGCGAGCCGTTTGCAGTGTTCTCTTTGACATTGAGGCGGATAGTTGGAGCTGAGAATTGCGGGCCCTCATCTACATTGATGACATCCACATTCACAGGGACGGACAGCCATTGGGCCTGGGTGCCGACCAGGTCGGCCTTGTTGCGTGCCATAATCTCAAGCTTTACATTTGGGGTCTGCTCAAAATCTAAGGGCTGGAAAAACAGGGAAATGCACAAATCCTCTTTTACTGCTGTGTTAGTGATTGCCATTCAAATAAAATATATATCCCACACAACATAACTAGTGGTTTATTCAAAACAATAGAATATTATAATAATGATAATAATAATAAGAAGAAATCTCACTCACCTTTGAGACATACAGAAGCCCGTCGTTGGTTTTGGGGTCGTTATCAATTCTAAAATTTCCATTCTCATTTCCTTTTGTGATAACAAATTGGGAAATCCAGTTATCTGGTTCTAAGTCCTTATCGCCAACGGGAATTCGAAGGATAAGTTGGTCGACCTCGTTTTCTGTGATAGAAGCTGCATACTAAAAGGACACAAGGACTTTGTTACTTTAATCAAAACATTGATACTTGTAAAAGAAAAGTCTTTTTCATTAACCACATATCACCTACAGATGTTTTATTGAAGGTGGGTGGGTTGTCGTTGATGTCCCCCACAGTAATGGTGGCAGTTCCTGTGTTGAACAGACCCGTGACTGCACCATCCATATCTCGGATTTCTACAGTCACCAAATGCTGGTCTTTGACCTTAAGAAGTGATGCGATGAAAAGGATTAAGATGAGGCGAGAGACTAAGATGAGCCAAACGTATGATCTAATGAATAAAGTGGTGCTCACCTCTCGGTCCAGGGTGTTAGTTTTCGTGGTGATGACACCTGTTCCTGGGTGGATGGCAAACAGGTCTAATCCTGACTTGAGAGAATACCTGATCTTGGTATGGAGGGTTCCTGCTTGGTCTCGGTCTTCGGCCTTCATGGTCCCCACCACTGTCCCTGTGGTGTAAAACATGCACAAGGAGTTTATTATCCCCCTCCCCTCGACTGAAGTCCAACACCACAGGATTACTTGTGGCAATTTCATGTCCCTCACCTACAGCGCACTGCTCAAGCACAGTGTACTTCAGTTGGCCTGTGAAGGTCGGAGCGTTGTCATTCACGTCATCCACATCTATAGTGATGTCCAAAGGGTCGTCTTTCTCGACATTGGTTTTTGTGTCAAAAACTCTAACTGTTAACTTGAGAAAAAAGGCAATTTTTATATTAATTTCAATGACGGATTAGTAATTTAAAAAGTGCCCTTAACCCAATGTGCAGCTATATCAAATCACAAAGTATTCCATGTTAGGGTCGAATCAACATGGAAAAACATTTGTGGTAACACTGAAGCTGAAATAGTAGTTAGATGTATTGTTCGATTCGTTTTAAGGCTAAAAAGGCTAAACATCCCCCTAACAAACTTCTCAGTTTGCCTTAGGAAATGTTTTGGGGCATTTTTCACAGACATTTTATAAACAAAGATTGATTTTTTTTTGGAGAAATTAATAAGAAAATAATCAATTATTGCTGTCAACACTTACTTTAAACTGTGGGAACTCCTCGCGGTCAACTTCCTTATGCACAAACAAATTCCCCTCTCGGTCAAGACTGAACACCCCCACTGGGCGCTCATTCACGCCGGGGCCGCTGATGGTGTAGTACACGACGTACTTGGCTTCGGAGTCTGATACAACCTGAAACAGAAATTTAAAAAACACCACTGAATACAGATTCCAATAGAAAACCCTGGGTGGCAGGTGACAGTTTAAAGTCAGTGGAAAGTAACATATTGGACAGTCGGGCCCGGGTGTGAGTGACATAACACAATAACATAACCCGGGTGGGGACAAACAACAGGAAGATGAAGACAATGCGTTTGGAAGTGTATCCCCGATGCTGTTACATTAGTTATGGTACACAATCGTCTTTATTTTAAGAGTAGGATCAACGGACGTTACCCTTTCGATTAGTCTTTTGGTTTCCGGTTTGTTCTCCAAGATGTTGAAGGGGGGGGGACTCCAACGTCTCTTGAAGCGCTTCAGGAAGCGTGCGGGCGCCTGGGACATGCACACGGGACGGGTTAAAACTTCCGACACGTATAAACCTGCTGGCAACGCACGCGGCCGGGCACGAGCTCACCTGCTTTTTGGGGGTGGCACGGTGAACCAGGTGAACGACCATCTCGCTTTCCGGCCCGCTGCCGTCGCGAGCCCTCACAGAAAATGTCCGCCCCGCCGCCGACACCGACACCGACTCGGAGGTTTCGATCACCCCGCCGCTCGTTACCGTAAAGCTCGGGTCGCTCGACGTTAAGCGCGTGGATTCGGTGTCACAGTGGGAAACTTGAACTGAGAACCGAGAGAGGAGGAGGAGGAGGGGGAGGTCAACACATAACTCAATGCACGAGACAATGCGACCATATTCCATTAGAGTGAATCAATGCGCTGATTATTGTAGGAGCACACCTGTGGAGATTAGGGATCCAGGTTGGAGCTCATTCGGAACAATTACGTACACGGAGCTCGGGATTAAACACGAGTCCACACCGGAAAACATCTGTAGAGTACAACGGGAGTCTCAAAAACACTTAAATAGAAATTCAATCTTATAATAAATTCAAATAAAAAAAACCTTAGCAGCCGAGAGGAAGATAAAAATAAATAAAAACTTACCAACACGGCGCAGACGTGGAAAAGTAAAACATTCGCCATTGTTCGGGGAAAAACAGTCGATGGAGGAAGCCGGACTCGCCCGAGTAGTTGTGTCCGCATGCGCTTCCGAAGGAGACAATGTGTCCGTGCGTTGCTGCACTTGTTGCTGCGAGGCTCGGCGGACTTTGAGCGGAACCGTATGTCGCTGCTGGCACGGAGCCACCGGGCGGACACGCCTCGGACGCCCCACCCAGATCCCGACAGGGAGGCTCTCTGTCGGGATCCGCGGGGCGGCGGGCGGCACCTCGGGGCGGGACCGTGAGTCGTCTTGCCATTGTGCTGAACACGCCAACTTTTCTTTTCTAATTTTTCTTCCTCTTTAGCCAGCAGGGGGTGGACATTGCTTCTTTTTTTTGTGGCGAGACACCGAAAAACGTCTAAACACTAACGCCCAATAGATTTGTATTATTGTTGCGCCGTATGAGGAAAAAATGATTTTTATTTTATTTGAATACATTTATTTCTAAATATTTCCGAACGTGTCCATGTTTTAGGAAACTTTATTCCCTATTTAGCATCTTCTTTGGTCTAATTACTCGAGCCCTGCATGCTCTGCAGGTCCACTGGAGCATTCTGGCATGAGGAACAGTAATCGCCACAGGAATGTGTGGCTATAATGAGAGCCTGGTGTGGGGGAGGCTCTCTGCTCCCACAGCAAAATCTCTCACTATCTCTGTAAAGTGCTGATAAAAGTGAGAGTGGTCAGAGCCAGCAACACTGGGCCCCTGTCCTTTGCAACATAACCCAGATGGACTGTAGTGGGGTAGGACTTAGTGGGCCTGATTCATTTCTCAAGAAACTCAGTCTTGACGTGTGTGACGCGAAAGGCATAACAAATAAATAAAAGACAACATACTGTACAATGAGTCACCTTGAGTACCATCCCAGGTAGGACACTGGGTGGATCAAAATAATGTTGCGCAATCTAGTTTGGAGCAGGCCGCCCGCATGACAACATGTGAGACATCATAGATGACGGAGAGCTTACACACATGTGGTGTTTCCAGCTCAGGCTATTAGATGACTGATCATTAGGGGTTAATTTGCAATGCCGGTTTTGTGCTGCGGGAGAGCAATCGGAGCCACAGGGACGCCGTTAACATGGCTTCGGATCCAGCGAGGTGATCCGTGGACCACAAAAGATGCCGGGGTTTGAAGAGCCAAAACACATCCCAGTTTGCCGTCATCGACAAGTAGAGGACTGGATGTTTGACAACGCCTCAGTAGAAAACTATACGATTTATCTGTAAAGTTCAATCAACATCACTTTAGAAGAGTTTACAAAAACTGTTCAATGCAGAGCCAACGTGTTATGAAATGTTTCCGTTTTAATTCAGTTCTCAGGATGTGTGTTTGTCCACGGAAAAGTTATAATACCATCCTGTTTTGCCATGATTGCATCATTATATGTCTTCCCTGGAATAATATCTGTACTAATTAAGTTCATCCTGCAGGAGCAGCAGGTGCATTGACTGCTACAGAGATGTGGTTTGTTTATTGCCACCGGAAAAACACAACACACCCAGCTATTGTTACACAACTCACTCTGCTGCAATGGGATTAATGAGTTTATTCCTGTTTGGTCAGCCTTACTATTTCAATCTATTCTGTGTTCAATTGATATAGTTAAGGATGAAACTATCTGTAAAATAAATATTGTGTATTTGTGGTACTGTCGAAACCGCCCTTTCACCTGTGTGCTCACGCTGCTGAGAAACGCTGTTTACGTAAGTCAATGAGGCATAAATGATTGCTGACATAGCAATCACTCTCACTGTGAGTAAGAAATAACACGGGGCTGCAGAATCCCAGCAAACTGCAATCTGCTCTTAGACTAATGTGTCACAATGAATTTGCCTGCCTTATCGCACAAGAGGATGTTCCTCCCCCACACAACATTGGGAGTAAAAGTTACTCGTATCCGGGCAACGGCAACTTTTCTTCCCCTCGCTGTTTCTTTGTTAAACAAAGTCAGCAAGCTTTCCATGCACCCACTCTCCCAGGCCGCTGTGCAGCTCACTGGGAATGTCCCGGCAACACGTGAAGGTTGACAGGATAATGTGAAAGTTGGCCCTGAAAGGAAAACCAACAAACAACAACACTTTAACTGAACACCATGATAATAAATTAGAAGCAAGCTTGATGAAATACGGCAAAATCAAGAACGGTCCTTTAATCCTTTACTCCTTTAATTAATCCAAAATAAAAGGTGATTTTAACAGAAGCCTGCAGCTGTGCTGTCTTGAAAGGATTTCCTCTCCACCAGTCTACTTTTTCTTCCACTGAAAACAATAAAGCCTAGTTTATGCTTCTGCGTTTTCGGAGAAAAGCAAGGACACGCAGACGCAAGCGCCTCTTGCGTCCTTGCGTGCGTTGACCAATTTTTCTGGCCTTGCGTCGAGTGCTGTCCCACCTAAGTCGGACACTTTGAGGGTGGTGTGGCGGTTCGGCGCTGCGCTGTGGGTCTGTGTGTATGGCGTTATATTTTCTATCAAAAAAAAGTATAACACCTTAAATTCAGTTAAAGTCCAAATAATTAATTATTATTAATAATATATAGTTTTAATAGTTATTTCTGTGGAATTTGGATTTCTCAGTGCTTCCCCTTCTGCTGCTGTTCTGCCTGTGTGGAGGCACAGCAGCAATTGGAGATTTCAAGGCCATTCCATTTGACACAAAACAACAGCTCTTCTCCCGGTACAGAGCTGATGCCTTTGATGGCATGGCTCTATCAGATCACTTCCTGGGGGAGTATTATTCAAGTGTGAGTACATAAAACACTCAAGTCCAAGGGTTTCTAACAAAATCTTTGTGAATCAAATGGTTTGTTTCTAAAACAATTTCATTGCAGAAATCCAACCATGCTGCTCACCAATCTCAGGAAAAGGACAATCTCCTGATCTATGGCTACGAAGGTCGGGAGTCCTTGGCAGGGTCAGTGGGTTGCTGCAGCCTTCTCGACGACGATGACGACCTGGCCTTCCTCGATGACCTTGGGCCTAAATTCAAAACCCTGGCTAAGATCTGCAAGGGGTCAGCCGTGGTGACGGAGTCTGTGGATGCACGGGTTTCACGCTCTCCACCCAGACCTGTGTCACCTCTCTGGCCCTCCACCCACACCCACATCAGTACTCACACGGAGACAACCAGGGACAGCGGCCGGGACCACGTCAACCTCAACACCCTCAACACCTCCAATGTGGCGTCCGGATCCTCCACCGTTGTGCGGGAGGAGCAAATCACTGAGAGAAGCCGCGGTTCAACCACTGCTCCCAGGGTACGAGTCCAAGACAACGTTGTGATTCCCAGTCAGACGCTGCTCGTACAGCAGCCCGCCATGTACTACGCTGCCTCTCCCATGTATGTAGTCGAGCCCAATCCCCATATGGTGCTTGTGGCAGGGGGGACCCAGCATGCAGTAGGTCAAGTAGGCCAAGTCGGGCTGAGTCAGGGGCTGGTGCAGGTTAGCGGCATGCAAGCAACTCAGGGCGTGGTGCTGGTAGATAGACAAGTAGGAATGACGGGTGTGCCAGGGCAGGTAGCGCAAGGGATTTCACAATCAAGCCTCTCCAGATCCGGCCAAGTGTTCTTGGTGGAGGACGGGTCCTCGGCTAGGGATCAAGGTGGGAGCTTTGCACAGGGTACCGGTCAGACGGGACACAGGTCTGCAGAGCAGGGTTCAGAGATCAGAGATCCAGGTTTTCTGGTTCAAACGCAGAGTTTTTCACTGGCCTCCGGTGGTGCTACAGGATCAAATGAGGACTTTGCTCAGGCAGCCGCGCCCAAATCGCAAGGCAGACAGAGAGTCGTTGTGCAACGTAAGAAGGTCTCGGTCACTGAGAGAAACATCGAATCTAGTACAAGAGCGTAAGGCAACCGTTTTCTCTTTCTTTTCAACTAATGTCACACTTGTTTTGATACCTACTGAACCATATTTTGGTGTACAAAAGCGTAGTGATGCTGTAAATAAATACACGTATGTTGGTGTAGATAGACAGTTTGTGATGAAATGGGGAAAACTGGTAAAAGGATTGTTTACTTTGTGTAAAAGTGCAATTCTGCATAGTAATAACACTACTGACTGTAGTTAACGTGATATTGACTATCTCACTATCGGGGCCATAGAGAAGTGGATTTTCTATGGCATGGATACTATGGCATTTGAAAATGTGTTAATACTAGAGAGGGTATGCATGTTTTGTGGGCTACCTGCGCAAACATTAGTTGAAAGTTCACACTATATACTATTAGTTTCAAGAATATAACTGCAACAAAGAAACTCATTCTCCTGTTACACCGCAGTGTGAGTATCCCCTTTTTTTGTCCTGATGATGATTAGTGCTACACGGCCTTGTAAAACCCTGTATTTATTTCAAGTACAAAACTCAAAGGGCTTCAGTGGTGGGAACAGCTAAAGTAAACATAACTAGAACTGGAAATAAACAAAAACGCCAAACCTCTGGTCTTATCTCCCAACCGACAGGAATATTAAAAAAGCACACTACAAACAAAAAGATCAGTGTCAGGTTGAACCCAATCCCCTTGTGTAAAGAGTCTTGTCCTTGCTGCGGATTAAGATGTTTTCTTTTTGCCCTGCTAGATTGGCACATAGATGGCACTGATAGAATATGCATCTACTCTATAGTCACTTGTCAAATGTTCTGTTAAAATAAGTGTTATTACTGAAATTCTACCGTAAGTCTTGACGTATTTCATTATTTTCAAAGCGGCCATAGCAGAGGTTGCTGATTTTCTTAAGAAGACAAGTGTTCATTCTAAAAGTGCCAATTCTGTAAGAAAAAATATGACCATAATTTTACAAATACATATTGTGCCATGTTAGATAAGCTTTTAATATGTTGTTTTTATTGTATGTTTCTCAATCTCGCTGTGTGAGTGTGTGTGTGTGTGTATAAAGGTAAAATAAATGGGGTATGGGCATAGCCAGATAAATGATGAAGCTTGCTAAGCACTGAAAACATGCAATAGAATGATTCTAATATTGCTGTATTTGCTATTGATGTGTTATATTTGCAGCTGAAGTGTTGAATGCGCTGTATAAATATCACATACTGCATATTGCTTTAGAATAAGACGTGTCAGACACGATAGTGAGAAGTTTTGTACATCCTGTTGTAATAAAATGTTAAGATGTAAAAGATATTTTGTATTGTCCTTTTTTCTGGTTCGACATAGAAAGGTCAGAAGATACATGCTTGGATGACACTCTACAAAGGGTCATTTTAAAGAGACACTTTTTACAGACTTTACAGGCTTCGGTCATCTGGCTATCAACAGGAAGTTAACCGTTTTTGTGTTACTGCAAATCAAGTTTAGAAAAACATTTCACTCAACTGTACCCTTTCAAAAATAGTTTTATACACAGGTCTCTTGATGTTTTTCCCCTTTCACCGTCTAATGTTCTACAACTACAGCATTCTGTAAAGTACATGTCAAGATGTTCTTAGTCATCCTGTAATTATTTAAATTAGTTTTGGTGCTTTACGTGCTGACTTTAAAGTCAGTAAGTTAAAAAACGTTACATCCTTTGCCGACCTTTCGACCTTCACAATATCTCTCAAAAAAGAGAATGTAGCATAACAGGTTTATCTTGTGGATTAGTTTACAGATAACTACCATGCAGGTAAAGTTTGAAAATGTCAAAGCGTGATTTTAAATCAGGTGTGGTCTGTAAAAAAAAAGCTAATAGGTTTCATCTTTCCAAACACAGCTGAGAGGCAGTTCATTTTTTTAGTCTAAAGTGGTTAAAAAAAGATTTACAGATGCAACAAAAAAAGCATCAAATACCAGCTAATTATCTTTCTCATCTCAGGTCAAACCACCAGCTTTCAACACGTTTAGTGTAGATGTGTAACTTCTCACCGCAAAACAAGAAAGAAAACCAGGCTGCACCGCTGCTCAGGCTGTGGTCTGTTTCAGCCATTAGGGTCACTTCAGCCGACGTTTCATAACGGGAAAATCCTGCTATGACAGCTTCTACTGGCATGTAGCCAAAGTTAAACATATTTAAGACTTAAAAACCCTTAAAGAAGAGCTCAGAAGTCTAATTTCGCTCCTGTCTAAACATGCCGTGCTTCACGTTGTCAGCCTCTCACTGATGATCCTTCCTAGTTGCTCGTGAGTGTCGCAATCTGTCTTTCCATCTGCATTAAAAGGCCGTAAGGCCGTAATGCCTCATTGAAAACTAGTACAACGTGGGATGAGGCTGGAAAACTGTATATTTTTGAACTATACAAAATATAATAAATTAAATGTATTAATATAAGATTATGTGTAGCAGACAAAAACATGACCCCCCTCTCCTTTCCAAAGCCTCTGTTCTCAGTAGAGGAAAAAAGGAAATCCTTTCTTCCTCTACTGAAAACACGCCCCCCTCCCACAGAGGACCCGCCTATCGCTGTAAAAGTTGTGCCTGTTTCTCCAAAGGGGTCAAAGTCTGCACCAAACCCGCCCCTGACAAATAGTCGCCATTTCGCTTCTCGAAGAGAGAAGCGTTTCCACATCTGGTTCTTGTATCGGGGGCGATGGCTCCGCTGCTGAAGATCAGCCCTCGTTCCCTGCTGCTGATCTCCGTGACTGTGAGTACTGACAGCGGGTCAACGCGCGTTACGCCCGGCTGGGGCTCGGACAACACGTCCCGCCGCCACAGGTGTGGCTCTTCCCGGGAGTCTCCCCTGAGTCTGTCGGGATGGTAGTTTTCAAATGGAATAAACGGGAATGTAGCGACAGCTAATGATGGGAAAGGACCATTGTCAGTGTCCTTTGATGTTGTGTGTGGAGCTCTAAGCCGCTCCCGCATTCCCGGATCACATCAGCGCGGATGGCACACGGGGCTGCGGTCCTGTTGTGCAAGGTTTTGTGGACTATGACGCGTAAAAAAGAGAGCCGTAGGCATTTAGCACATACTTTTTAACTACACAAAGGTGTGTCGGGAGTAAGAGGTGAGACATTCGCAGCGATGACGGCTTGTGTTTCCCTGCAGGTGGTTCTTGTGGGGGCCGAAGGAACCGGGCCCGAGTTACGGAGACACAAAAGAGAATGGTTCACAGCTCCCAGGCAGCTGTATGAGAACCACGATTACACCACCAAGGAGAGCATTTCTAAAGTTTGTACTTGTTTTCATTCTCCCTTTCTGAAGACTGAATATTCAAACTATAATAATAATAATTTTGAAAAAATACTCCATTACCAGAGATAATCCTGCATCCAGCAATTTTCAGCAGTCAATGAAGAGTAGTTCAAGTCAGGGGCTTTATTTTGAGTTCAATCTTTAATTAAAGATCATATATTATAAACGGACAACGCCACTCTCTTTTAGGGGAGAGACCCTGAATTCAATTATTTTACTCTTATGGCCAAAAATCCCATGCGAGGTAAACCATAGACAGACAGAGGCTTCTGCGTGTACGGTCCAATATTTTTATTGAGACAATTCCTTTATAAAAACACATCAAAGAATTTATATCATGCGTGATTGACCGGGGGCAACAATGACACTTCCAACAATAATAACACTGCACACTGTTATAAAAAGGGGCTAAAAATAACCACCACTGCAAACTAATAGCACTGCGAATTATGTTGCGCACACACACAAATATCGTTAAGGATCCTGGTTAATATACACACCACACACACACACTGACTAGAAGGGAGGGAGGGGGAAGCAACGGTCATCAAAAAGGCACAATATCAGTGGGTTACCTTGATAAAGAGACAAGATGGAGGCACTAGCGCATGATACTAGAATAAAACTATCGCAGGAGAAAAAGAGCAGTGGCTGCCCTGCGGACCACTCTGCACCAGTTCAGCTTGCAATATACAAAACAGCAATTAATCACTGAGCACCCATCATCCTCATTACACAATACATAATGTGCTGGCAACCCCAACTTCCAACCTCCTAGGCCCAAGTCACCTGTGCACCAGCAAGTAGGAGTCTGCGCTCACCAGGTCTGGGTCAGGTCTGACATTCTACCATAGGAAACAAAAGATTATAATGAATCCACCTGGCATACAGGATGTAGATTAAAATCGCACAAAACACATTGTCAGGTGGGGGCATTGAAATGTATAAGCGTCCTGTAGCCTACCTCCTTAGTTTAGTTTGCCCACACACACGGTGCTGGCGATCAACAACCACAGAGCAACCCAGACTTCAGCACATGCTGGACAAACGAGAACAAACGTGAGTTATGGGGAGGCTCTCCTTGAGATTAGGCTTCCTGCTCTGGGCTGAGGCTCCCAGGTCCTAAGGTCCTACCCCTCACATATAACAATAGTATAACATGGCAATGGGTATGATTACTGTACAAGTAGTTAATTGAATCATATATTTAGTTTTGTTTCTCTCTTCTATATCTTTTGTTGCATTCACATGAAGCGAATAGAATAGTTTACGAAGATGAATTGTTATATTAAAAATCAACAGTAAATAAGGTCTCTTTACACTTTTACTTGTAATTAGAAGATGCTACCAACCCATCCAGATCAGGTGGATTCATTTTCTGTTTGTGTATTTTTTTTTCAGATTCACTCTGATAAGAGCAACTATACATCGATATTTTACTATCTCGAAGGACCTGGTGTTGACCAGCCCCCTTTAGGCACATTTGGTATCGACCGTAGAACTGGATTTGTGAAAATCTATTCCATTCTGGACCGAGAGAAGATTCCTTTCTATAAAGTAAGAGCACTGAAACATTTATTAAAGTCAAGCCCTCACATTGTACATGGAGAAGATGGTTAAGTAGTTTCTCTTTTTTTTTTGTAGTTAACAGGAATCGCAAAGTACGCTGACGGGACCAGAGCTGAAAATGATATTGAACTTAACATTGTTGTTTTGGATGTGAATGACTGCCCACCAGTCATTAAAGTACAGCAAGTGGGATACGTCAATGAATCAAGTGCAGAAGGTATTTCAAGAAACTTGTGCTAAATGTTTATCCTGTGCTCCATAAACGTATATGTAATCCCATTGATCTTGGTGCTTCCTAGGTACCTTTGTGATGAGAGTTATAGCTACTGATGATGATGAAGAGAACTCGCTGCACTCCAGGATTCACTACAGCATTGTGGAGCAGAGTAGCACAGCTGGGATGTTCTTCATCAACTCTCAGACTGGGGAGGTCCTGGTTCGAAGTAACACTCTGGACAGGGAGGTGAGCCACCTAACTGACTGGAAATGATTCCTTTTATCAAAAGGTCTCTTAGCTCATGACGCAGCGTGGAGACATTTAGAATGATTACACTTTATAATTACGCAATTTTTTATCAAAAACATAATTCCCTGTTGAATCTCTGTCCATGACACAGAAGGCACTTTTATCACACGATTATTTGCATATGATTCAAGAGTTTATTCTGGAAACATTGAATGTAATAATCGGTGCATTGTATATCTAATCTATTCTTCAGAGACAAGATACTTACACGTTGAAAATAAAAGTCTCCGACTTGAATGGGCAAAGTGGAGGAAACACAGGGAGCGGTGAAATTGTGGTCAAAATTCAAGACATAAATGACAATATTCCGACCCTGGAGAAAGAATCGGTAGGTGCAACACAATTACCACAACCAACACTCCTATTTTACTTTTTATAATAACGCTGTTTCAAAGCAACTGTGTTTTGTTTGCAGTACGAAGGGAGTATAAAGGAGAACACTATCAATGTGGAGGTCATGAGGATCCAAGCCATCGACATGGATCTGATTCACACGGACAACTGGCTGGCTGCGTACGAGATTGTTTCGGGGAATGAGGCCGGCTACTTCAGCATCACCACGGATGCTGAGACCAACGAGGGAATTATCATGATTCACAAGGTAAGGAGCGTTTCGACCGCCTGGGATCGAACGGGGAAACATTACTAGCGAATCTAATGTGAGCTGCATCTGCCTGTGCGTCATCCTTACATCTGCAGGCC
Source organism: Apeltes quadracus (assembly GCA_021346845.1). Taxonomy (NCBI): domain Eukaryota; kingdom Metazoa; phylum Chordata; class Actinopteri; order Perciformes; family Gasterosteidae; genus Apeltes; species Apeltes quadracus. The sequence continues at coordinate 5,087,739 of CM037919.1, read as the reverse complement.
CTGGACTATGAGGAACAAAAGTTGGTCAACTTGCAAGTGGCTGTTTCCAACAAAGCGGCGTACAGCTTCGGCAGCGGAGCTTCGACCGGTACCACAAGACAAAAAACCTACCGTGTCAATATCAACGTGCTCAATGAGAAGGAAGGCCCCCGATTCCAACCGAGCGTCAAAGTGGTGACTATCTCTGAGGACCACACCATCACCTCCATCAACAAAGTAATCGCCAACTACGCTGCCATTGACAGCGACACGCTGAAGATTGCCTCCAACGTGAGGTACGTTGTACAGGCGGCTCTCTGTGGATTTTAATTGACGCATTGTAAAAGAATAGCGTGTTTGTTTTCTTCTTTTCATCGCATGTGTTTTCATATTTGTAGGTATGCTAAACTCAAGGATGAGGACAACTGGCTGATTATTGATGAAAGAACGGGAGACATCAAGCTGAATAAACTACCTGACAGAGAGTCCAAGTTCTTGATCAATGGAACATATTACGCCAAAATTATATGCACCACCAACGGTGGGTTCTGATAGAAATGATCACTCTTCTCCAGTGGACTGAGACTGTGCAGCTTTTAAATTGATCTGTCTTTTAATTGATTTTCAGAGGTTCCCTCCAAAACTGCCACAGGGACCATAGCCATCCAGGTGGAGGACTTCAATGACCACTGTCCGGAACTGACCACTGATATTCAGCACATGTGCGTCGAGGATCATGTGATCTACGCCACAGCCGTAGACAAGGACAATTTCCCCAATTCTGCACCATTTGAGTTCTCTGTGATTCAGGGAGGCAGGAAGGAGAAATGGACAGTGGAGCATTTTAATGGTAAGATAACGACTAAAGCAGATTCTGATAATTGCGGTGCGGCGTAGTTGGTCTTAATTTGTCATTTTATCGTCTTCGGATGGTATAATTTTGTTTGAATCACACAAACAAGTTCTGTTGCAAAACATGTATAACATTTTATGCCCAGAATTAGAGAGTCAGCCCACAGAATAATTGCACAAATGATTGGAATTCCCTTAACATAACAACTTAAATGTCTCAATAAAGTTTTGCAAAAATGTCTCTCTTTCTTTAGATACCACAGCCATTCTGCGAGACCAGTCCAACCTGTGGCCAGGCAGGTACACAGTGGCAGTTGAAGTCAAAGACCAGCAGGGAAAGTCGTGTCTTCCTGTTCAGATGATGGACATAATCGTGTGTAATTGCGATAGAAGCACAAAGAACTGTAAACCCCGCACTCCTTTGACCACCACCTTTGGGGCTCCGGGTGTCCTGCTTATGCTCCTGGGACTGCTGCTTCTGCTGTGTGAGTAGAGTATTACCGTTTGGATTTGTCCCCCTAGTTGGTTATTTTTAAACATCCTCAACTTTCACACTTACACGGTTGAAGAAGCAGGGATGTTGCAGCTACTGAATGAAAGTCCCAATCCTACGCACTTTAATCGTGACCCGAATGACACTATTATTTGTTGCCTTTACCCGTGAGCCCTTTTTTTTAAATGTGAGTCACTGATTGATGGTTTGACTCTATTTGAATAGTTTTTAATAGTTATTTCTGTGGAATTTGGATTTCTCAGTGCTTCCCCTTCTGCTGCTGTTCTGCCTGTGTGGAGGCACAGCAGCAATTGGAGATTTCAAGGCCATTCCATTTGACACAAAACAACAGCTCATTGCATATCACACCGAGGGACAGGGAGAGGACAGGGTGAGTTCATCACTATGCAATACGTATACCGCGTTTTTATATATTTTGTTTTGAAAATGTTTTGTCAAAAAAACGTTACATTTTTCTCACAGGAAGTTCCTCTTCTACATGTGCCGGAGCAAGTTCATGTTGGCACAGTAAATGCGAAGAACAACAATGCCTATGGGGGACAGGGGTACCCAGGAGGGCTGACGGGGTTAACAGGCGCAGCAGGCGGAAGCGCAGCCCTACACAACTCCTTCTACTCACAAGAGAAGCAGGACCTGTACAACCAACATCACATTTCCGGTGGGCAGGTGGAGATGGACTACGTGGATGCTGGGGTGATGACAGGACAAGGGCGAGAGCAGCTCTTCTCCCGGTACAGAGCTGATGCCTTTGATGGCATGGCTCTATCAGATCACTTCCTGGGGGAGTATTATTCAAGTGTGAGTACATAAAACACTCAAGTCCAAGGGTTTCTAACAAAATCTTTGTGAATCAAATGGTTTGTTTCTAAAACAATTTCATTGCAGAAATCCAACCATGCTGCTCACCAATCTCAGGAAAAGGACAATCTCCTGATCTATGGCTACGAAGGTCGGGAGTCCTTGGCAGGGTCAGTGGGTTGCTGCAGCCTTCTCGACGACGATGACGACCTGGCCTTCCTCGATGACCTTGGGCCTAAATTCAAAACCCTGGCTAAGATCTGCAAGGGGTCAGCCGTGGTGACGGAGTCTGTGGATGCACGGGTTTCACGCTCTCCACCCAGACCTGTGTCACCTCTCTGGCCCTCCACCCACACCCACATCAGTACTCACACGGAGACAACCAGGGACAGCGGCCGGGACCACGTCAACCTCAACACCCTCAACACCTCCAATGTGGCGTCCGGATCCTCCACCGTTGTGCGGGAGGAGCAAATCACTGAGAGAAGCCGCGGTTCAACCACTGCTCCCAGGGTACGAGTCCAAGACAACGTTGTGATTCCCAGTCAGACGCTGCTCGTACAGCAGCCCGCCATGTACTACGCTGCCTCTCCCATGTATGTAGTCGAGCCCAATCCCCATATGGTGCTTGTGGCAGGGGGGACCCAGCATGCAGTAGGTCAAGTAGGCCAAGTCGGGCTGAGTCAGGGGTTGGTGCAGGTTAGCGGCATGCAAGCAACTCAGGGTGTGGTGCTGGTAGATAGACAAGTAGGAATGACGGGTGTGCCAGGGCAGGTAGCGCAAGGGATTTCACAATCAAGCCTCTCCAGATCCGGCCAAGTGTTCTTGGTGGAGGACGGGTCCTCGGCTAGGGAGCAAGGTGGGAGCTTTGCACAGGGTACCGGTCAGACGGGACACAGGTCTGCAGAGCAGGGTTCAGAGATCAGAGATCCAGGTTTTCTGGTTCAAACGCAGAGTTTTTCACTGGCCTCCGGCGGTGCTACAGGATCAAATGAGGACTTTGCTCAGGCAGCCGCGCCCAAATCGCAAGGCAGACAGAGAGTCGTTGTGCAACGTAAGAAGGTCTCGGTCACTGAGAGAAACATCGAATCTAGTACAAGAGCGTAAGGCAACCGTTTTCTCTTTCTTTTCAACTAATGTCACACTTGTTTTGATACCTACTGAACCATATTTTGGTGTACAAAAGCGTAGTGATGCTGTAAATAAATACACGTATGTTGGTGTAGATAGACAGTTTGTGATGAAATGGGGAAAACTGGTAAAAGGATTGTTTATTGTTTCGGTGGTGGGAACAGCTAAAGTAAACATAACTGGAACTGGAAATAAACAAAAATGCCAAACCTCTGGTCTTATCTCCCAACCGACAGGAATATTAAAAAAGCACACTACAAACAAAAAGATCAGTGTCAGGTTGAACCCAATCCCCTTGTGTAAAGAGTCTTGTCCTTGCGGATTAAGATGTTTTCTTTTTGCCCTGCTAGATTGGCACATAGATGGCACTGATAGAATATGCATCTACTCTATAGTCACTTGTCAAATGTTCTGTTAAAATAAGTGTTATTACTGAAATTCTACCGTAAGTCTTGACGTATTTCATTATTTTCAAAGCGGCCATAGCAGAGGTTGCTACAATGACATTGCATCTATCCAACATTACATTCAGTGCTTTGAGTACTATGTTCGAAGTAGGGTGGGCTTCTATAGATGCTTTGGTTGGGTTTTATAATATTGTGGCTTCAGCCATAAGCCTTTCTGCAACATTTACAGTGTGGAATTTAGTCAAATTGTAACTAATCAGGAAGCATGTATGACTTCTGCGTGCAGCATCTATGCAAATTCTGTTTGTGCCGTAGAAGTAATCCAAAAAAATCAACGCCAAAGTGTTTGAGGACGTAGTATACCAAGAAGGGAAATGGCAGTTTGTGATCAATAGATTAAAAAGTCACCACGGACTGTAGACCAGACTACTAAAAAAAACTAAAATGTATCGTTGTACTGTTAATCTTTCTATTATTTCTACTGAGCTGTGTGTTTCTAAATTGTGATTTTCTTAAGAAGACAAGTGTTTATTCTAAAAGTGCCAATTCTGTAAGAAAAAATATGACCATAATTTTACAAATACATATTGTGCCATGTTAGATAAGCTTTTAATATGTTGTTTTTATTGTATGTTTCTCCATCTCGCTGTGTGAGTGTGTGTGTGTATAAAGGTAAAATAATTGGGGTATGGGGATAGCCAGATAAATGATGAAGCTTGCTAAGCACTGAAAACATGCAATAGAATGATTCTAATATTGCTGTATTTGCTATTGATGTGTTGTATTTGCAGCTGAAGTGTTGAATGCGCTGTATAAATATCACATACTGCATATTGCTTTAGAATAAGACGTGTCAGACACGATAGTGAGAAGTTTTGTACATCCTATTGTAATAAAATGTTAAGATGTAAAGGATATTTTGTATTGTCCTTTTTTCTGGTTCGACATAGAAAGATCAGAAGATACATGCTTGGATGACACTCTACAAAGGGTCATTTTAAAGAGACACTTTTTACAGACTTTACAGGCTTCGGTCATCTGGCTATCAACAGGAAGAGGAGCATTCAAGTTAACCGTTTTTGTGTTACTGCGTATCAGGTTTAGAAAAACATTTCACTCAACTGTACCCTTTCAAAAATAGTTTTATACACAGGTCTCTTAATGTTTTTCCCCTTTCACCGTCTAATGTTCTACAACTACAGCATTCTGTAAAGTACATGTCAAGATGTTCATAGTAATCCTGTAATTAGCAAATTAGTTTTGGTGCTTTATGTGCTGACTTCAAAGTTTGTAAGGTAAAAATCTTGAAATCCTTTGCCGACCTCTTGACCTTCAGAATATCTCTCAACAAAAGAGAATGTACCATATCAGGTGTATCTCGTGGATTAGTTTACAGATAACTACCATGTAGGTAAAGTTTGAAAATGGTCAAAGCGTGATTTTAAATCAGATGTGTTCTGTAAAAAAAACACAGCTGAGACGCAGTTCATTTGTTTAGTCTACGGTGGTGTGAGACGTGGGTTTCTGTTTGTGTGTTTTTTTGTATATTCTTTTGACTTGTAGAATAGATGGTATGACTGTCAGGACCATATAAGGCAAACAATAAGCCACTCTCTGACACAGGGCACCTGTAACAGGATGGCACGGAAGGGGGAACTGGTTTGAACTGGCTTTCAAGGGCAAGAGAGGTTATAAAAAAAGTCGGTGAGACAGCAGTTAGACTCTGGGAGAGATCGCTTGTGAAGCGTGTTTCAGGTCTCCAGGTATACATGTGGAGGATTGCTCATCTAACACTTTTTCTCTTCTAAATACATTTTTAACTTTTTTTAACTTAAATTGAGTACCGTATCATATTCTTCTTATCAACCAACTCGGGGGGATAGGAAATCCCGACAATCCCAACGCTTTCATCCCCTGAATACTGCGTACTCCCAGGCCGCCTCAAACCAAGATAAGCAGAAACCTGTTACATCTAATTCTGCATATTGAATAATCTAAAATAAGGAATACTTTGTGGATTGGTGGTGACGGAATCAAATTGATACATGAGCAATTTGATCAAATTAATATTGAAGAAGCCGGTAAAAGGGAGCCACACCGTCGAGTGTTTTGAAATAGTACCGGCGAGTACTATTTGGTTTAGTAGGTACCGGCGAGTACCAAGGGATCTACGATCCGGCACAAATTAAAGGATCAGGGATCCTTATATTTTGGTTTATTAGGTACCGGCGAGTACCAACGGATTAATGATCTGGCACAAATAAAAGGATTTGGAATCCTAGTCTTTTGTTTTGTAACCCCATCAGTCCCTGACAAGGACTGAAGTCGCTAGGTTAGTGTCTTGGGGATTTGAGGACCCCCGATAACTGGTCTTTGGTTTGGCAACTCCATCGGACCCTGACGAAGGCTGAATTCGCTAGGTTGGAGTCCTGGGGATTTGAGGACCCCGAATCCCAGGGTTAGAGTCCCTAGAAGGTGAACCTTCTTAAATCCTATGGGTTAGAGTCCCTAGGAATAAAAGCTCCTTAAATCCTGTGCTGCAGTCTCTGAGGGTGCACCTCGTGTGTGTGTGTGTGTGTGTCTGTGTGTGTCTGCGTGTGTGTGTGCGAGCTGGGGGTGAGACGCGAAGGAGATTTAGAAAAAAAAAGGAAAACTGAGAACATAGACAGACGACAAGGTTAATATAAACTGGGGGTCATAATAAATTGATTCCCGGAGGATTAATAGAAACCTCCGTTATAATACATTGATCTCGAAGGGTTAATTTAAGGGGAATGTGGTGTCCCACGAAGGTGACCAATTGTCTGATTGAGTAAAATCGATGCAAACTGGGGGACTGTTGTTAAAATGGAAGGTGAATTTGATCGTGAAACTGTTGACGGCGGCTGGGGGTCAGCGCCGAGGTATCGATGGAAAAGAATGAACGGCCAACGCAGGCTGTTGTTGGTGGCGGTGGTTGTAGATACTGTTTTACACATGTTTCGAGGAAAAGAAACATGGTCTTGTGGAACACACGGGATGAAAGGCGTTAATTTAGCAGACTGATATCAGGGGAGAAGGAGAGATAATGAAAAAAAAGGGGGCTCGAATCGGTAAGCGATTGTGTGGAGAAAAAGGAAACTTGGAAAGCCTGCATAAGAGGGGGAAAGAAAGGGTGCGGTTCCTTCGACAACGGCTGGGTTAGATGCGGTATTAAATACAAGAGGCTCTTCGTCGGCAAAGAAGGAGGCTGCATGTGAAGGGAGACTGTATTCATGCTGTCACATGACAAGGTAAGTGAAACGTCTCTGGTTACGTATGTAACCGTAGTTCCCTGAGGGGAACGAGACGCTGCGTGAAACGCTATGGGAACGCCTCTGCGTGACTGCGTCATGATGAACGTGTGAAATCAGTCCAATGGCGAGATGGCACGACATAGGCGGGTGACGTCGAGACCAGGAAGCATAAAGAGCCCCAAGACACCAGCCCATTCATCTCTGAAAGGCCGAATCAAGTGCCACGGGTTACATATAAGTAACCATAGACGTTCCCTATCAGGGAACTTCGAGCTGAGTGAAACACCAACACCCACTCTGCCATACGAGCCAGTGTCCGTCGTGTGAAATCGAAAGCGCACATTCTGACACACCAAGAGTGTTATGGCCCGACCGACCAGAGAGGTACGCACCGGGCGGCGGGGAGGAGCCGGGCGCGCAGCGGAGCACACCAGGAGCCCTGCCTCTCCAGCCCTCAACCGTACAGGGGTGAGTTTGAGACTTGTGCCACCTTCATAATGCAGTGTGAGTTGGTGTTTTCTCACCAACCCAACCGGTACACCTCCGACGCTGCCCGAGTTGCATATGTGACTAACTTGCTCACCGGCCGGGCAGTCCAGTGGGCTGCCGTGTCCTGGTCCATGGGTGCCAGCGTTCGGCATTCCTACAGGGAGTTTGTGGCTGAGCTCAGCAAGATGTTCCACCATCCAGTAAGGGCTCAGGACCCCGGGGCCCGGTTGGCCAGCCTGAGACACGGAGGTGGCACGGTGGCGGACTACTCGTGGAGTTCAGCTTGGCCGCTGCATAGAGCGGGTGGAACGACCCAGCTCTTCGGGCCACCTTCCAAGGAGGACTCAGCGAGGCAGTAAGGGACCAGCTGGCAACACGGGAGGAGCCCACCTCCCTCGATGACCTCGTCAGCCTTGCCGTCCGCATCGAGGGACGCCTCAGTGAGAGAAGGCGGGAGAGAGTTTCCCGGGAGCCCCTGCGTTTCCGTAGTCCCCAGCGTTTCCGTAGTCCCACACCGTCTAACCGGCGGGTAACGTCACCCTGGCCTGGGCGGATCAGCGGATTACGGTAGGGGCCCTCCTCGATTCGGGGGCGGATGATTGTTTTCTGGACTTGGAGTTCACGGCCCAGACTAACATGCCGCTAAAGACACTGGAGGAGCCCCTGGAGGCTTTGAACGCAAGCCACGCTGCCGCCGCCAGAGAGGCCAGCGACGCAAGCCACGCAGCAACCGCCGCCACCAGAGAGGCCGGCGATCCAGACCCCGCCGCCGCCAGAGAGGCCGGCGATCCAGACCCCGCCGCCGCACTCCGCGGACTTCGATTTCCCGCAGCCGCACTCCACGGCCTCCGAGATCCCGCAGCCCGCGACCTCAGTGCCCCACGCCAGGAAGCCGACATCTGGCAACTGTCCCGGCCGGCCCCCCGAACCGGCCACGTCTGTCCGCCATCCCGGCCGGCCCCCCGAACCAGCCGCGTCTGGTCGTCGTCCTGGCCGACCCCCCCGAGCCCGCCACAACTGGTTGTCATCACGGGCGGTTCAGAGAAACCTCCTGACCTGAGACCCGGCGGCTCAACACAGGACACGGGGAGGGGCGCACACATGAGGGCTTCACTTAACCAAACAAGTTAAATGCCAACATAGAATTCCCGAAATCAACAAAACACACCTATTTGGACAGTTTTCTATACAACGGCAAAATGGTACAAACATGGACCCTTGCTCACGTTAGAACGTATACGTACCCTTTCAACCTACAAATGTGTACCTTATGGATCAACTATGACCCTTTGGAGGTACATTACCATCAGTTGTACCTCAGAGAACATAAATGGACCTCAACCGTACCTTTATTTCTGACAGTGTACCATATACTAATTAGAATAGTACATTGTAAATACAAAAAAACTTGTACTATCTCTTAACATTTATTCAACAAATGTATGAACATTTACATTATGGCTTTAAAACATTTTCAAATATTGGTACTTTAATACCCTTTGAGAAACTGTATGGTGCTGCTAATGCTTCTTTTAATGTGCATTTATCAATGCACTTAGCAGCAGGCGTGCGTAACTGGGGACCACTGTGGGAAACATCCACATTTCCATTTGAATCATTTAGTGGGACTTTGCTTAGGTTTTTCCGTGGAACAACACATGTGCCAACTCAAATAGTGAATAGATTCCTTCGGTGGAAAAAAAAAAACAGGGACTACAATGGTAAATGCTAATGACAGCATAAAGATATTATTTGACAAACTTCAAAGTACCTCGAGCTTAAGAAAGAAATCAAAGGAGTTTCAACATAATGCCAAGCACGCTTAATATTGCCATAATCGCTTAGGGTGTCGTAATGGGTGTCTTTGCGTTCGCTCTGGGACACTCAGCGATCACAGGATCAACACTCAGGGGTCCCTTCTCAAAGTCAGACACAAAAAGAGCTCCACCAGTACCGCAACAGAACAGCATGATGGGTAACGGCTCCAGGGGAGGAGGACTCCACGCATTGGGGGGCTGGAAATGTCTGGGGTTATATTACGATTGCAGGGGACTAAGGCTTTTGACCAGAGTCCAATCCAAAACCATTGGGAGATGTGCAATGGTCAGACTGGCCGTACCACTGACCATGATCACAAACAAATTGGGCGGGCTGAGCAGGGGGGTGGGGGTTGCTAGCGGTCGGCGTCCATATGCTTGCGTGCATAACGAGCTAGTTAGCATAACCGTTCCGGAGTCTCAGGTCAAGTCTGAAGTCACTGTGTGTGCGACTTAAGTCGAGTCCGAGTCTTAAACTCGAGTCCCCATCTCTGTCACTAAACGACGGCGGGGACACATCCTGAAGCACGCAGCTTTTGATCCGACTCATTCATTTGACCCCACCTACCAAAGTCCCACCTATATTGATACCATTGGGGTCACTAGGGGAGTTACGAATGAATACAAGCCAGCTAATCAAATTACAGCCGGGTTGGAAAACATCCCGGTTTAGTCCATAGACATATACACTAGATGTCGCATTCGTTACGATTGTTCATTGGCACGAATACGTCAATAGAGCCGCCATCTTTCTACGGGGGAGCCGATCCTTTTTCAACGCACCAACGTCAATGAAGGCACCATAATTAGTCCTAATCTAATGTGATTTTCTAGTTTTTTAGCACCGAAAAATGTTTAATCGCCAAGTATGAGTTAACAGACAAGGAATTTACATTGGCAGGAAGGTCCGGAGCTGAGACAAGGGCTTCGGTGCGGCGCGGTCTCTAAAGTGATCAATTTTGGGACACTTTGGGCAACTGTCCGGGGTATGGAGCTTTCTTTTATTTTTTCCCCTTTTGGACAATTCTGTGTCTGACCGACGTGCAATCGTGACCCGCCAACCCTGGAATTCATTCCTTTCATTGGAACAGCCAAAGGCAGCACAAAAGTCTGGCATAGTCGAAAAGTATTGAGAGAACCCCGAAGTAAGATGGCGGCGGTTTTGACGTACGCTTAGAGCCCGAATGCGACATCTAGTGTATATGTCTATGGGTTTAGTCTGCACACTTTCCGGCAATGCCTAACAAAGACTGGAGTCGCATTAACTACGGTCATAACAGTGTGCTACGACTCTCCGATCTCACCAGCCGCTAGAGTGATCTCTGGAAGAGATCAAAAGGGGGAAATTGTGAGATGTGGGTTTCTGTTGACTTGTTGACTTGTATAGATGGTGTGACCGGATGCGACCATACAAGGCAGACAATAAGTCACTCTCTGACACAGGGCACCTGCAACAGGATGGCACGGAAGGGGGAACTAGTTTGAACTGGCTTTCAAGTGAAAGAGAGGTTATAATGCTATGACAGCTTCTAAAGTTAAACATAAAGGCCAAAAGTTAATCATATTTAAGACTAAAAACCCTTAGTTTAATTGCGCTCTTGTCAAAACATGCCATGCTTCACGTTGTCAGCCTCTGAGTAATTACTGCATCTTTTAAAATTCTCTTTCACTCAGCTCCTTCCTAGTTGTTCGTACGTGTCGTAACCTGTCTTTCCATCTGCATGAAAAGGCTGAAATCTTATATCAGTATATATCAGTATAATATCTGTTTGGCCAAGAGCCAATTGTGTTCTATTTATTACAAATTAGTACAACGTAGGATGAGGCTGTAAAACTGTGTATATTTTTTAACTATACAAAATATAATGAATTTAATGAAATGGTAATAATATAAGATTATGTGTAGTAGATAACAACATGACATGAAGTATTGACAGGACTGGATGTTTTGTTGATTATATTTATTGACACAATGAATGCATGTTGAAGAAACCTACAAAACTGTACTTATTTTTTACATTGGCAGAGCATCACATGGAAAACCAATTACTATAGTTGCATATTTTTAGGTTGTAACAACCAATTCTTGGTCAGTGTTAAGCTACATCTATTTGCGAAATAAGTTTAGCTAAGCAGCTATGTTTACAACAATGGTATTTTTTGTTTCATTCAGAGTATCATGTCAATGTTTCACAATCAGTGGCGAACATCTTGACGGACATCTTCTTCATCCTCGATTTCATCTTCTTCATATTCGCCCATCTCGTCAACAGTGGCATCCTGGTACTGCTGATACTCGGACACCAGGTCGTTCATGTTGCTCTCAGCCTCAGTGAACTCCATCTCATCCATTCCCTCGCCCGTGTACCAGTGGAGGAAGGCCTTTCGGCGGAACATGGCCGTGAACTGCTCAGAGATCCTTCTGAACAGCTCCTGGATGGCCGTGCTGTTCCCGATGAAGGTGGCGGACATTTTGAGGCCTCGGGGAGGGATGTCGCACACGGCCGTCTTGACATTGTTGGGAATCCATTCGACAAAGTAGCTGCTGTTCTTGTTCTGCACGTTTAGCATCTGCTCGTCCACTTCCTTCATCGACATACGGCCGCGGAAGATGGCCGCCACGGTGAGGTAGCGTCCGTGGCGAGGGTCGCAGGCGGCCATCATGTTCTTGGCGTCGAACATTTGCTGTGTGAGCTCCGGCACGGAGAGGGCGCGGTACTGCTGACTGCCCCTGCTGGTGAGGGGCGCGAAGCCCGGCATGAAGAAATGCAAGCGGGGGAAGGGCACCATGTTGACAGCCAGCTTGCGGAGGTCCGCGTTCAGTTGGCCAGGGAAGCGGAGACATGTGGTCACCCCGCTCATGGTGGCGGACACCAGGTGGTTGAGGTCTCCGTAGGTAGGCGTGGTCAGCTTCAGGGTGCGGAAGCAAATGTCGTACAGGGCCTCATTGTCAATGCTGAAGGTCTCGTCCGTGTTCTCCACCAGCTGGTGGACGGAGAGAGTGGCGTTGTACGGCTCCACCACGGTGTCGGACACCTTCGGGGAGGGCATGACGCTGAAGGTGTTCATGATGCGGTCGGGGTACTCCTCGCGGATCTTGCTGATGAGCAGTGTGCCCATTCCGGAACCTGTGCCTCCGCCCAGTGAGTGGGTGAGCTGAAATCCCTGCAGGCAGTCGCAGTTCTCAGACTCTTTCCTCACCACGTCCATCACGGAGTCAACCAGCTCAGCTCCCTCGGTGTAGTGACCTTTGGCCCAGTTATTTCCGGCTCCACTTTGACCTGTGTGGTGCATAAAAAAGACAAAAAATGGTTCCTCTTTCTGCTGAGGAAAACTTTACGGGTGTACTGTAACAAATGTCTTCATTGATTAGTTGCCATGATGTTTTATATACACACTCATAGCTCGCAGAGGATGATCCTGATGAATTAGGTGATCCTATAACTTTCCCTCTAATTGCTTCATGAGATCAATATGTGCCTCTGAATGCATTGCGATGAGTTTTGGGATTGTCATGTCTCCTCTTCTATATCAATTCAGCCCTACCAACTATAACTATAACTATAATATAAGATGCTAACATTGTTAACATAAGTTAGGTGTTAGCCATAATTGAAGCCGTTTGTCTTGCAAAAAAATCTTACATAGTAAGTTGTAATAAGTTATTATAAAAGAGGACTTCTCATAATACGTGTGTCATTTTAAGTAAATGTACTTTGTCTTCGGCTGTTTAGACATCTAAGCATATAAATGAAATCACTGGTAAACGATAATTCTGTAATGGCCCAAGAATCCTCATGTGTGAGCAGCACTGCAGCATCATCTCCTAGTAGATTTATTTTTTGCTGAGTCACCACCACAGGAGCAGTCTCAGACTGACACAGCTGCACAAGGACAAAGCATCACTGGCACATCGCTGAGTGGGCTGCAGACGCTTCATGCTGGAGATTACGCAGTGCTGTCATGAACGCTCAGGTTAAACTACGCACAGCTCTACAGGATCTGACAGCGGCTGCTGACACGCAACTTCCATTGTGATTGCTTCTCCACTCACCAAAGACAAAGTTGTCGGGCCTGAACAGTTGTCCGAATGGACCGGAGCGCACTGAGTCCATGGTTCCTGGCTCGAGATCGACCAGGATGGCACGTGGGACATATTTGCTGCCTTTGGACAAAAAACAGCGGAAGACAGCGGGACAGAGAGAGGTAATGGATGGAAGGGAGTAAGATATCAACAGTCTCGATGTACTGCGTCAGCACCAAATCTTTTTTATACTGTAGCCATCTTTAACGGTGTTTAATGCAGCAGAGCAGTTTGCTCACGTAATATTTTCGGGGAAACAGTCTTTTCCTTAAAGAATACAAGACATTTAAAGACTGCATTTGTCTTTCCAACCCCTTACTTTGTTCCTCCTCCCTCTTTTGTAACCCTCACTGCTGCAGCATGAGTCCAGCTTATTCTGGACCAATGGGGCTTTTAAAAATCGCCAGCTCTGCAGAATTCATTTAAACAAAGCCCCAACGTCATCCCTCTTTCCCCCTTATCCTGCTCGGGTGAGTCTTGATGTCATTTGTCTCGGTAAGAATCTCCCATTGTATTTTCTTTTACATTTTAAGGAGATTTATGGGATGCTCAGTCAATACCCATTCAGTAGTGACACAGTAGGTGACACTGAGGCCAGCATGCGACGTGGAAACAAAGGATCAATAATGCTCGCAGCTAAGGAATAGATTAGTGGTGGACGTCAATAATGTGTGCGGTTTGGGCCCATGTGCACGGCCTTCCACACGGACTGAGAGCTTCACTGACTTGTCCTTCTGTGATAGCATCTGTTCAAAAATGGTATTGCTGGACACAGAGCTGTATGATTTGTTTGTAAAATCCATGACAGCTGCGAGGAATGGCACACAATGCATTTGAAAGACCTTCAGTGTAAAATAATAAAATCAGATACTGGAATGAAACCAAAGCACAATGGGCTCAGGGTCAGTTATACAGAGACTGCAGATACCTGTGCTCCCTACGGAGAGAGAGAGCGAGAGAGACAGAGAGACAGAGAGAGAGGACAAGAAAGACAGATATTTTAGCCGATTCACTGTCCTAATTTTCCTTAGGACCTACTTTCCCACTGCAGCTAAACTAGTAACATGCAAACTGTGGCTTTCAAATGAGGTCTGTACAAAATAAGGTCATGCAAGAACAAAAAGCAATGTAATGTAAGTGCTGCACAATTGATTGGGTTGCAAACATTTGGTTAATAGAAAAACAAGAAAAGTTATTTTTTACCTGATGCCTCGTTGTAGTAGACATTTATCCTCTCCAGCTGCAGGTCACTGTCACCTTGGTAACTACCGCTGGGATCGATGCCATGCTCATCACTTATCACTTCCCAGAACTAAGAGGGGACAAACGTGTTGATACGCTTCACTTGCGGGACTCGTAAAGTGACATAATAATGCGTGGAAAGGTTATGCGCAATTGATATCAACTATAAGTGCGCATCTGTTTGGGGACAGGGGGACATGTGTGCCTGGCCCAGCTGGACCGCACCCTGCGCTGCGCACATACACAACCAATGAATAATCCACCTGAAACCTAACCAAATATTCATTTACATCCGTACAGAGGACGATTTGATTATTTAATGGATTCAAAACTCTACCTATGAGTGGCGCGTGCTGTATTAAAGTCCAACTGCGTGAATTTCCGCTTTGCTTAAAGGTAAGGATGATATCCATACCTTCGCTCCAATCTGATTTCCACACTGTCCGGCCTGGAGGTGAACAATTTCCCTCATGGTGCGCTGCGGATGCTGACAAAGATCGTTGTGTCTCGACTGCGCCGGGGTCCAGTCTTCCGTCTCTGGCTGTGGCGTGTCTCAAAATGTGCCCTGGCTCATTTCTGTGGCGAGTGTGGAGTCGGTGAGATGGATAAACGTGCTGCCGGTCAGATGACGTGACACATGGCGCAGCGTTTTAATACCGCCGTCAGCCAATAGGAGCGCGCCTGGTTTGATGCAGTGGGCCAGAGAGGATCTTGCTGCATCATCCCTCTGACATCATCCAGTCCCACGCAGTGGGAATGTTAAACCTTCTGATGCTGAAGGCTGCAGCAGTACATGTTCAGATTGCATTATAACTGTGTGAATATAATGTCTTCATATAAAGAAAGGCTGTTGTTTCAATTTGATATTGTTGTCCTGACCACAAAACTAACGTCAAAATACGTGTCTTGGTTTGAATAATGCAGACGCTCCCTTGAGTAGAAAGTGCTACTGCCAGGACAGATTTAACACTGGGGAAACCTGGGGGCAAAGATGAGTTGTGGGCCTTTTAGTCAGAGAATCCAAACTATTTTAACGCTGATATAATTGATACATGTCAGTTTGTTTTGTTTTAAGCGCCAGCCCATCGGACTATATTCGACAGCAACAGGCCTCATGTTTGTGAACATGAATAATAAGTACAGGCTGTGCAAAGAGGTCTGCGTGTGGCGATTCAAAAGACCATGATTCCAAATGAGACTGTCTACCACTAGTAATAACCTTTTTTATGTATATTTATGGATCAATTAGTGCAGCAAATTAACTCTTAGATTATAACTGTTTCCACCTTGAAAAACAAAACAACAGAAAGAGAGGCGTGGTAGGCCTCGAAAGAAACGAGGTTACATCATTAACGGTTTGATTCTAAAGGAGTTAAAAGGTGTTGAACTTGGTGCCCTCTGCAGTAATAACAGGTTTGTCTCGTTGGTGTACAGGCTCGGGCCTGAAAACGGAGATCTGTTCTTTCCATAACACAGTGTTCAGCACATGGATCACATGATCACATGAAATCAATTCAATTTGGATTTGGGCCAGTTTCAGGCGTGCTCCTAAATCAGACACGTCAGATCATTTCAAATGACCCACCTTGGTACAGAAGCAGCAGCCTTTGCTCCACAAAAAGCCACAGCAGACTATGGAGCTCTTTACCCACAAATTTGCCGCTTTGCACTGCGAATCGCCTGATAAATAAAACCTGTTACCATTGGCTCCAGTGCCTCCATGTTTACTTCCATACAAAAGCTGGTTGGCTGTCCTCTTTGTTGTTGTTCTTTTGCACATGTGGGTCACTTCAGGACAGTGACCAGTTTGCAGTTAAACTAGCCGTGTTCTGATCTGAGCCATTCATATTTCAGCCAATGTGTAGCGCCTTTGTGATGTTTTGTTAACGTATTGCATGACAGCATAACATAATCCTGAATGTTGTCGTCCAGGAGGATGATTCCTCTCCATAGTTTCAATGTGTCGCTTTAATATTTGGCCTTCCTCATGTATTCAGTCAATCTTTTCCACTCAGTGAATCAAAATATACAACAAAATATATGTTTGCTATGGAATCACTCTTAATGAATGACTGGAACAGTTTCATAAAAGAAAACAAACACTCAATTTTCTACAGAGCAGCTCCAGACTTTATTCTTCACAACATCAAAGGTTTGAGGCCTCGGTTTCTGTCTATAAAAATAATTTATGTCCATGAACTTTCATTACATTTATTCCAACACATTGTGACTTTTGAATGACTTTTCCCAAACGTTGTATCACTTCTTTCCACAAATTATCATTACCGTTTCAACATGCTAAACATGGTTATTTGACATGTGAGTTTTCTTCACCTTTTCAACATGTTAAAGGAGGCTTTTTATGCTATTCCAGGAAATATTCAAGAACTCACTGATATCCATAGTTGATCAATAAATAGTGGTTTATTTTAACAGGTATGGCTTATATACAACTGCATTTATGTGTGAAAACAAAATAAAACCAAACGATCAGAAATGATAAATGGTACAATCCATGGTTTTTACATTCATTCAAACCTCCCTTGAGGAGATTGAGTGCACGGTAGAGAGAAGCAAACCCTGAACTGTGTACGCTTCATGTCTCTGAGAGTCTTATCGAAGTTCAAAATGATTTAGCAGTCCATGTTAAGATCTATGACCCTTCATCTTACCAACACTGGGCTTTTTCCACACATTTAATATTTACAAAGGCATAACGCATTCTTATATTTTTGCCTTCCCCAGGGGGAACCACTGTCCCACAGTCCATAAGGCTGGTGACAACGTTGCTTAATAATGGATTCGTGAAAATGGAAGCGACTGATCCTAGTGAAGCCACCGGCCTGTTGTGTTTCAGTGTCTTTACAGGGTGTGGCACGGGGTAGTGTTGGCAATACACAAGATACTGCAATACGCACACTGAGACAGAGACCAACACTCACAGACAACGAGGACAAGTGTAGCTGAACACTGCAGTCAACCCAGTCTTACTGCAGGAGTCAAGACTTGACCATTTAAAAACCAGGGTCACTAGCGTGTTCCACAAAGTAGATTACACCTGGGTCTATTGCAAAGGTGAATGTGTTATTTGTAATGTATGTATTCATAATCCCACTCCATTTCACTTTATTTTTATTTTTTTACTGAAAAGAAGCTGAGCTCTGCCAAATTTGACGTCACATGATTGCAGGGCATTGTGCTTTGAGGTTTAGCAGCATGGCATGTTAGACTTTAAATGTTTAGACAAATCTTTCACTGAATGCACCTTTCTTGACTTAAATATCTACTGAACACCAATTAATCAACTGAAAAATATTGCTTCCGTATGTTGATTAAAGCTGAATTTGTGGAAATTGTGAAAAGAAAGAAGAAACACCAACGTGTTTCTCATTCATTCAGCTGCCTAACAATTGTTAGCGCCTTTTGTCAGTGCATATTTGAGTGAGATGAAAACAAAAAAGAGGACATCGGTGAGTAAAGTACCTCTCATTGTACCACAAGAGTGAAATGACAAGCCTTGGACTCCTAAATGACACCTTATTGGATCACGGTTACTCCCTGGATAAACGTTCCAGTGTTTCATCACATTTGAAAAAACAAGACATTATTCAGTTGCCTCTTGAGTATTACATTAAAAAGTAATTATCATTATTATTGTTATTGTGGTTGTAAACAGTTATCTATCCATAATCATACATCTTTTTCTGACAAATATTAGAACCTCAAAAGCATGACGTGTGTAGCTACAAATTTCAAGTTACTCACAAGTCAATTATAATGCTATCCACAGCTGGACAGTTCGGTGCGTCCATCTATGAATCATTTTGCTTTTACTTGTACTTGTTTTACTTGCATGTGAATTTGTGAACACATTAACATACATGAACTACGTAATGATTTAGAAAACACTGAAGGTTAGCGATGCTGTGAAAGTTGGCAGTCGTATCAAACATTGTCATCCGTCGCTTTAATTTCAAAAATAGCTTGTGTCTTTTTAAGGTTTGCTTTTAAGTTGGTTTTTTTACTGATACGTTCACAATTATTTTCATGCTTTGCCCCAATTGCAAAGAATAAGGTGGCGCCACAATGAGGTACCACAAATACTGTAAGAATGCATTATAGCCTTGTACAATAAGGGCACGCCATGGGAAATTATTCAAAATAATACTTTGAATTAAAAAAACAAAAGACTGAATCAAGCTGAACACCTAATTATGCATTTACTTACAATATCACATTTACAGATAAAAGTTTTTGCATCCCCTAAATTCCATCACGATTGGAAAAAAAAATGACAAAATATGAGTCTTTTCTCCCATATGGCTGTTCAATGAACCAAGCGTTGGTGAAAGTGATTTGCAATCTCGTCTCTTAATTCCAATTCATCAATAATATCGCTTTCAGTATTTTAATCATTTCATAAACAATTTTCTTCTATTATATTTCTGGACTTTGGAAAGGGGAATCAGATTCACTTTAATACACACAGTCTTTGGCAGGAGACTAAACTTAACAGTAGATCCCCAAGCAGGCAAATACTGTACTTAAACTAGTTTTTTGGCACCATGTCTACATTTCATTTTGGTCGGAGTAGTTTTTGGCATCGTAATCAGAAAAATCCCTCAAATTTCAATTTTACCTCTGTAATCTCAAAAAAAATGTTGCAACATTCAGATTTGTTTGTCCGCACAAGTAAGGCAATATTTTTATGCAAATATCTTAGACGGACATTTAATATCAGCAAAAGTACCAGTGATTTTTTTTCTTTTTCTCACCAGTCCACTTCATAATTGTGGGTTCGGTTGTAAGTCTCGAAAATGACAGTTTTTTTCTATTCATTTAAGTAGTTTGAAGGCTGGTGATTTCCAGTGGCATTCAAAAAGAGCAGAAGATACGGTCACATTGCCACAAAACAACCTTTGTCTCATTCTCACTTAAGTGGTCTCATTTATTGGCTGCACACAGGAAGGGGCGGGGGGGGAAGGGGAGGGGGACACCGAGAAACATATGGAATCTCTGTAGGACAGGTCTACTCAACACTAGGTGGGACCATCTTCCACGCGTGCCTGACAGTTCGTGGGCCCCTTTTCCGCTGATTCGTCGGCCCGGCTGCTTTCCCCCGTGGAACGCACAAAGCTTCTTCTGCAGCTTCGGATCATAACGACGACACGCCGGTGACCGTGTCGTTTTCTGTAGTGGCACTGTCCCTGAAGAAGAGGACACCAGAGTCTATGGGGGAGGAGACCGTGCAGTCCGTTAGAGAGGCGGGAGTTGCCTCCGTAGAGCCCGAATCCGGGATGGAAGTTGGTGCTGGATCTCCGCCAAGGGAGGAAGCTGAATCCTGTGTGGGCTGCACAGTCAGAGTGGGACATTCTGGAGAGGGGCGGGGCACAATGTCTGTGACGGGGAGAACGGTAGGAGTACGTGCAGTCACGTTGATAGTATCTATCACAGGAGGGGTGGAAGAGGCCTCGGAGGACGTGTGGCCTGAGTCAACGGGTGGAGGCGAAACTGTGACTGTGTCAGGGGCGGTAGGGAAACAAGGATTTATGTCAATGACACAGGGAGGGGCGGGGTCCATCTGTGGTGGGGGTTGAGGATCCGAGACAGGAGGCACCGGGGAGTCTCTAGGGGAGGGAGTAGATGGAGGTTCCTCTACTATTTCTAACTTGATGGGATTGTCCATGTGAACACTACTGGAGGGGGGTGGATCACTGGAAAGGCTGTCGTCGGTCACGGGGACGGGAGAGGGGTTCGGGGAGGGAGGGGGAGTGCCATGCAAAGACGGAGTAAGGGAGTCCTCTACAACGGCATTTGTGACCTTTGGCAAAGGGGGGTCGAATTTCAGGGCAACGTCGTCGATGTCATTCCCTTCCAGGTTGGGGGATTCTAACGTGGAGCTGGGCGGTGGTTCGATGATGGGTGTGGTGCAGATCACTAAGGAGGCAGGCGCAGCTTGGGGCACGGGGGGAGGGAAAAGCTCCAATGTGGGGGAAGGGGAAGAGTCAGACTCTTTCGCAGTGGAAGGAACGAGGGTTTTCATCTCCAGACCAGCAGGATCCGTCGGTGGCCCATCAGAATCCCGGAGGATTGCTGCCGGCTCTTCGCCGTCGGCTAAAAGCGGGTCTGTGATGCACGGGAGTGCGTGTAAAGGAACGGAAGACGCTAGTTGCTCTTTACTGGCGTGTACAATTCCACTTTTACTCAGCGGCGGGATGGCGGCTGCCGATAAAGACGAGACTGGGTGGCCGTTGGGGTCTTTGGGCTGAGGCTTGCCGGCGTACACCTCCATGAACGCGGGGGCGGACACGTCCCCCACGGACTGAGCGGTCAAGTCAACAGCCGAAGAGGCCGTGGAGTCCATCGTGGACACGACGGTGGCGGCTGCCTCGTGGAGCGGCGTGTCGTGCACCCGGGTGTAGTCCCTGCTGCTCTCGGACTGAGGCAGCAAGAGTCGCTGTTCTCCAGGTTTCCTCGGAGGAAGAAGAGGCTGACGGGTGTAGCTCTCGCCATCGGCGAGGGTCTCGGGCAGCGGCTGGTAGCGCGTCTCGGGCAGCAGGAGAATGCAGATGATGCAGATAAGAGTGCAGCAGGCGAAGATAATGTGGTGGAGAAAATAGCCCTTCTGATTGTGCAGATCCATGATGGGCGCAGTCAGCATGCCGAAGCCGGCGCTGGCAAGGACCAGGCCCAGCCCCCCACCCCTGTGATGAGATGCAAACATGGTAGAATTTAGAATTACCAAGATCTAAAAACGATGGACTGGTGAATCATAATAGACATGTTGAACTGGACTGTAACTCTATTCATGTCGAATTTGAAAAAGGAAGAACAAATTCTTCATTCCCTATCAAATGCCATTTTGGCACACAGCAGCAGAGAGCTGCAGTACCACTAAACGCCCTGCTCCACGTGCAGTCCCATTCCTCTTCTGAAACTACATATCTTCACCACCAGAGGTCGTCTGTGGAGAACTTTCAGCAAAACAATACCCCTTACATAACCCCAGATAATGAACATCCACTGCTGTGTCATATATTCTCAAAGGGGATGGCTAATTGGTGCAAGATGCGGATTACATTTGACACGGAACCGTGAGAGGCTGTTTGAGGATTTGATATCCTCCTTCAGCGGGAGCTGATCCTTCTGCAGGAACAAGTGTTGTCATGGACACCAACCACTGTTATGTGAATTATAAACTAATCAGGAGATGAGAGATTGGTGTAGAAAATGCACTCAAGATATTGGGTCAACACAGGTGGACTGACGTTTCACAAATTGAACACAGTGTGAGCTGGTCACTTGCCTGCTTCATGACAAACAATATCCTATACATGAAAAACACAGACGTTTCACTCCTCAAGAGCGAAAAGACACTGTGCACATCTCAGGGATTCAGTGGGCCTACCTGATCACAGTGGGCGTGATCTCAGCACAGAAGAAGATGCTCAGGTTGCTGACTGCGTGGGAGGAGAACATGCCGATGATGGAGAAGGCGACGGAGAAATTCTTATTCAGCGTACCCGAGTTTTCTGCAGAAACAAGAAGTGGAAAAAATTGATTTATCAAAATACTACATTTTGGGTCCAAGCACCCGATAGCACGCAGGAGGCGTTTCACTGAGACAATTAGTATGTATCAGAATGAGACAACAGAGATTAACTTTTGCACTTTGCACGGTACAATAAGATGAAATATTATTCAAATTGACAATTTTATAAAAAGACGTTGCCGTAACGACCAAATAGCGCCTATCGCCATGGCAGGCAGATGATGCGAGTTGGGTGAATATTGTCAAATCTGCTCAAAGTTTTGCATCCTTTATTAGTGTTCCGACCTGCGGATTCATTCAGGCGATTTGGGATCACAAGCAAAACTGAAGCGTTTGTGTTTTTGTATCATGTGATACAGTATCTTTGGTGCGCTGGATAGCCCTTCTTAAGAAATTCTGCAGGAATTGGCTGGCATTACAGAGAGCCAATTTAGAGCAAATATGGTTTCTTCATGAATGAGACATGTTGAAGACGGCACAGAATAAGGAGGAGAGAATAAGGTGATAAACAGAAGGGAACAGTGAAGGAAGGCTTGTTGTGAGACTTGTGTTTATGATCCATTACCAAGAGGCCAACCCTCTTCCTCACAAAGGGGGCGAATAAGTGAAAAGCTCGTAATTACATCTCAGACTTCATTACACATCTCTGCAGGGCTTGTATGCGCCTGATGAAGTACTGCGCGGTCTGCGTGTGTGTGTTCCCTAAAGTCTCATCAAGATAATGCAGCAGCTTAAGTGATGACACAATTGAATCCAGACTTCGAAGGAATGCAAAGCGGATAAAACAATTGGAGATGAAGAGATTGTCTTACCTATATTCAGGTGGCCACTGTACTTCCCCAGCACTATAGGAGAATGAGAGAGATTCATCTGTATATTATATCTATCAGCAAGAAATATAAAGCAGGCCAATAATCAAATGTGTGTCGCACAAAGATGTGGAGCAGAGCTCGTCAACGTGCAGTTACAACACAAACGGTTCAAAGGAGAACATGACGCGGCAGCGTAACCTTGGTGTGTGGACTCGGGTTAAACATTAGTGCTCATTTATTTGCAACTGAACAAACTAACACGTGCACGCTTAAATCCCCAAGAGCACTTCTTTACTACACATTTACGAAATTGTCCGTTTACAATTGTGTTCGACAACTCCATTAGAAACAACCACAGAAAACCCTCCGCCCCCAGACTGAGGTCCGTATTTACAAGGTGGAAAGTAAAAATGAATATTTTGTCCATCCCAACATATGAGACACATTTGTAAAAATGTATATTATGAGGTCACGATAAAATGAAAGCCAATAATGACAAATGATCGCCGCTGTGGCGGTTCAGGTTTAAAGTTTTTTTTTTTAAATCTCTAACATTCTCTAATTTATTATCATTTCATTTTAGTATTCAGTCAATTCAAGCGTTTACAACACATTTAAAAAGACAGAATTCTCTCTTGTCAGGGACTTTTTGGAGCCATGAATGAACAAACCTTCGGGGGCTCTAGAAGGCATTTCAGGTTTGTCTCGGCCTCAGTAGGAACAGGTCAACAAAAGTGTGGCTCACTGATATTAGTCATTAGTTCTTGGACAACAATGGCGCTCTATCGCACAGAGGAACACGACATGTGCGGCTTTGGTACGAAGGGTTCGGCGGTAGGATTAGTTCATCTTTTCTGGGAAGTAAGAAAGATAAACATGGGTACACGCCTCGTGGTTTATTTCCTCCTTAAGGCCTGATGCAACGTTAAAAGTGCAAAGTCCTATTATTTAAAGGCTGCTAAAGAGTTGGCAGAGATGCTTCAGACATCCAAAGTCAACAAACGTCATCGCCGTGGCAGCGGTACGAGTGTTCCTCCTTCCTCGTACTCACAGTTGAGCAGGCCGAGCTGCAGCAGTGACGCCAGCGCAGTGATGATCATGAACATCAGAAGACCCCCCCTCCGGCCCATCAGGCCCACCGCCGGGCAGAGCGCCATGCAGGACGCCACCGCGATGCCCGCCATGGTGTAGTAATCGGCATAGAAGTTGTGGAACATGGTCGTCTCCTGAGCCTCTGGGTCCATCATGCTGCGAGCGAAGCAGTGGTGGATCCCGTAGCCGGTCAGCCTGGAGGTGGAGAACACACACGGCGCTCGGTTAGGAGACACTGGGGGGGTAGCAGTCGGAATATAGATTTGAGAGAGAGAGCAGTGCAAATGCAGAAGGGCAAAGGCGTTGAGGCCTGCTGATCGATGCTGTCTTGAGCCTCCAGGTCGACAGGTCCTTCTCCACTGCACAAAATGGCGCGTGTGGCCCACACAGACAAACAAGAACGCAGACATTCGCCCTCTCTCTCTTCCAGACCCTCCGACACACACAGCACTGTGAACCGTCCAGGTTCAAGCCGTTTCTAAGCACAAACACAGAAGGGAAAAGCTTACGAGTTGACGCAGAGCACAACGATGTTCTTCCACAGGTTTCTCGTCCCGACCATTTTCACGATGCACGTCTTCTTGTGTTTCTTTTGAAGAGCGCTTTGCAGTTCTGGAAACAATCAAACATGTTCATCTTAGAGCCTTACCAACGTGTGACTTTTGAGGTCCTTTTTAATGTTAATAAATACAATATATTGGACATAAACACATTACCATTTATTATTACAATGGTGGAGCATCACTACATATCATTTTCAATGTATACCAAAATATAACGTGACTTTATTTTATATGTCATTTGTCATTATATGTCACAGTACATATCACAGGTGTATTTAGTAAATTAAGTATGAAGCATCAATGAACATTAACAAACAGCCAGTCCAACAGAGCTAATTTAAAAAAGGTTCTATCAGCCCAGATTATCCACCTGCATGCATATCTTAAATGCGCAGGTTTCCTCCCACGTGACTCGTTCCTTGCTGCTACACGAGACAGGTGGGACAACCCTCCCGCTGGAACAGGAACAGTCGAGCGGGCAACGCCCATAACCCGCAGGGCGACGCGGCGAACACTGGATGTTTCCATATCAGACTCCTGGGTTGCCATAGAGACCCGGCCCTGCTTGGCAGTTACACACCACCACCAGCGTCACTACTTGCATCTAGATGCAAATCCTTCTGCTCACTTTCCACACATGGCATCATCCGTATAGTTGCTCAGCTGCTGTGCATTCAGTGCACAATATTGTATTTAAGTGCTAAGCAGTTTTAAAAAGGGGGAAATATTACTGTCAGGGTGGAGGGCGGCCAGTTGCTATAAAAAAAAAAAAGAGTGGATGATTTAACGTCTTTGGTGATGTGGTTTATTTTAATGCTGCATCAGCACAGTTTGAAATGTGCAGTTTCTCACCGAGTGGTTCCTCTTTGAACCCTTTTACAGCAGTGCAACTCATTTACCAAAATTCTTGCTAAATACAGTACGGGAAGCAACAACAGGACAACAATGGAAGAAGCATGCACGGTTAAAGGTTAATGGCATTTAACAACTCCATAGCTTTCTCAGCTCTTTGCCTCTGTAGCGTCTTCCGAGATCAAAATACAGTTAACTCGGGGGTCAAAGTGCACGAACCGCGTCCATCTGCCATCCATCAAGCCGGGCTGTAATGAAATAAATGAACGCTCTAGAGTGTCTTAATGTGATGTTCAACACTGAACGCCACCTCTGATGGGGTCTGTTACTATGGCAACTCGACAGAAATCTGATATAACCTCGCCGATCTGTCTTATTTAGGAAAGCCCAGGTGGGGAAAACAGCACACACCCAGTGCGTAAAAAAAAAAAAAAAAAGAAAAGAAATAACATGATTCTGACATGTAAACATGGCAGACTTTTAATGCAAACTTGCCAAATAAATGTCTTACCTGTGAGGATATTATCGGTGTCAAGATCCAGGTTGACTTGGTTTTTCTTTGCGATGTGTCCCATGATCCACCTGGAGCGGTAGTACTGCTGAGTGGCCAGCAGCCAACGCAGTGACTCAGGGAAGATCCTGGAAAAAACAAGGAGGTGGATCCAGCTTTCAGAAAAAGAAATATTGCTTAATCCGGGTTAGAAGTATCAAAATTGAGTTTTTTGTTACCAACGTGCCATTTTAAACACATTAAGTAACCTAATACAGAAATAAATACCAGTTACAGGTTGCAGGGCATCACATGACCTAAAGCAGATATCTTAAAAGTGTAGTAAACACATGGATTCACTCATTTGTTATGCTCATTATTCTGGAAGTTATCAGTTGGTAACATTTCTATGCAAGAGACATCTAAGAGGGAATCACGAATATTCCACTGATGTGGATTTAAATGGTCGTATCAGCCTGTTTTTCTATACTTGCAGATTCCGCAGCTGTGCGTAATGCATCCAATGTGTGCCCATATTCGCTTAATTAGGAAACTCAACCTAGGCGCATACTACCATCCTTTCCCAGAACCCTTTTGTGAAGCCTGAAGCTCGCTGATGCATT
Source organism: Apeltes quadracus (assembly GCA_021346845.1). Taxonomy (NCBI): domain Eukaryota; kingdom Metazoa; phylum Chordata; class Actinopteri; order Perciformes; family Gasterosteidae; genus Apeltes; species Apeltes quadracus. The sequence goes on along the minus strand of CM037919.1, from coordinate 5,061,167 downwards.
TGTGCATCTCTGTGGCTCTAATACATATGTCCAAAGAGGCAACAGTGCCAGCCAGTCTGCTAATAAAAGCTTGCCCCACGCCTTGCAGGTTGAGTTCACTACCCAAAGTTGGGTAATATCTGTGAGAAATATGACTTCAACAAACAAAAGTCACATTTCAAGGCCATCATCGCATACAAGCCGTCAAAAGTTTGTCTTCCACAGTGTTGCCAGCTATCTGCTGAGCTATTGCTCGTTTTCACTCATGTATCAGGGTAACAGTGACTGGCATATGTCTAAAGTTATGGACTCCTGCCTGTATCATTGTGGACACCCTGTCTACCAGTTGTGCTCTATGTGTAATACACTGATTGAAGGGCATCACGGCGCCAGGATCGATGAGTCAGACACTCCATATCAGAAAGCCACGGCCTTTGTGATAAAAGGAAAATAAATATATTCTAGGCTGTTCTTCACTGGCTTTGTACACATCAGCAGTGTTGGGCGGCACTGTGCATCAGAATACAATGAGCTTTAACCCAGCTTTATTTACACTATTGGAAAGTCTTGCTGTGAATCCAACACATGTAGAATCAGCCGGCAATGCCGGGTTCAGTGTTGCGTAGAACTTAAGGAGAATAACGAAGGATGCGTTGCTGCCAAAGTGCAGGAGATGCTCCGTTCTTTTTCTTACCAGATGTAGGACAGCATCAGCAGCAAAGGGCAGATGATGACAACTTGGAGTACCTGCCAATCGCGACAGAGGTAGGCCACTAAGGGCATCAGCAGCTGACCGCCCAACAGCATGAAACTGGCCACCATGGTCATGGAAAAGCGCCACCCTGGAAGACACAGCTCGATCCCTGGCGGAGAGAACACAGAGAGGCATCAGCACTAGAAGGTTTTCTGCAGCACGAAATGGGCATGTACGGCAACGAGGCAATTAGCCCATTTTTGCAGATTTCTTGTCATTATGTCACAAGTTAAGGTCTTTGGATTCCTGAATTATACCATTCACAATAGGTGTTAGTTTGTTACTAGCTTAGCATGATATGCCTCTGAACATGCAGAAACTGGGTTGAACTGTCTGACTCGTTTGTATGGAGAATGGTCAGTGTATACGACATTGATATAAACAATTTATAAAGACAATTCACAAAAAAAATAATTTCACAAAAATAATGACAAATGTTTTACCAACAATATATGATATACATGATATAAAAGCGTCAGCTCGGTTAGTCGATATGCTCATTGACAGTCCCACAAAATCCGGAAAACAAAAAGTTTCTCTATGAATACATTAGAACACTAGTTTAAAAAAAATGAAACAAAGTAATACGTGCGTGTACAAGCCTACGTGTAGGTTTTAATGGCGCCAGCCCATTTAGTCATCAATCGTTTAAAACTTGGCAATGTAGAGCTGATGCAACCCAATCGAGCATTGAGTTGAACATTAGCTTTTTCTTAGTCATGACTCTCAATGAAAACTGAGACCAGCACCTGGTTCAGGGTGAGGCAGACCGGCCACGACATCCTGACCGCGCTGAGGATGCTCATGGAGACACAACTCCCATTGCACAATATGACTTCTACTTTATTATGACTGTGGCCTTTGACACAAATAAGCTCCTCATGTTGGCACTTGGAGACAGGGATACGTATTACAGGACAGGTCTGTGTCAACGACTGCTAAAATGTTCCTCAATCCAAAGGAAAACATTGACATTTCTGTGTTTGTATTGACCAAATGATTGACTAGTGAAAAAGTCATGCGTCTAAAGAAATATTCCCCCTTTAATAGCAACAGCACATGATAAATGCTGTGACACTAAATAAACGGGTCCAGTTGTTGTTGAGAGACAGTAGGCCGACAGTCGGACGCTCCGAGTGTGAACCGACTAGAAAGAGGCTCCTTGTGCTCAGTTGTCGCTCATCGGAATGGTACGGATTCATTCTCCCAGCCATCAGTATGCGCTCCACAACGTCAGTAACCGCAGTGTGGAGGACGGCGTCCGAGCAAAACTGTAAAGCTGCTGCTCCCGCTCTTTTGTCCTGCTTCATTCCTTTTCCTTTTTTGCTGTACTTAATGACTTTTCTTTCCCTTTTCTTCTTGCTGTGCAAGAATGTGGACAGTCTCCAGATGGCCCTTTGGAGGTGATGGGGCCAGCATAATACAGTGGGTGTCGCGGCCCCTCGCTTCATTCCCGCGGAAGAGACCGGAATTTCAATTAGGACCCCCCCACCCTTCCGCCCCTCCTTTCTCCTTGTGAGTACATGAATAATGCTCTCTGTTCACAGACACCATCGCAGCTGGAATGACAAAGCCAGTGAGCCGAGAGCGGGGTGACGGGGGCAAGACCTGCTGCGTTCGAACCAACTAACCTTCAGACGCCCTTCACCCACCCACCCACCCACCGTCCCCTGCCGGGAGAGAAGCGACGCTTCGCTGCCTACGCGCCGCATGGGATTTGAATCCTTGCAAGGATTCGTTGCACTAAACAGGCCACTGCAACGTGACCGGAAAAGGGGCGTCCTGTGGGGAGCGATGGAAAAAGTGCTGACCGAACCACTTATATTAATAATGTAGAAGATTTGAAATAAGCAGAGATGGATGTATATAAAAAGACTTGCAGAATGAGGAGCAGAGTTCTGAGCTCCTTACAACTGCTGACCGTAATCCTGCTCAACCCACTACATCAGCATTCCCACAATGCCCTTATGCAGCCTGTGTTCTAGTGACATTAATCTACGACTAACTAATCTCAGGACTTGTACGACCAACTGAGGACATCATGGTTTTGCGACAAAAGAAGCTTCTGAAAAAAAAAAAAAAAAAGCCCTGGGATATTTGGACACATTCTGCACATAGTGGAAATTGCATCATCAGTAATCAAGCCAATAGGCAATTATTAAAGATGATCATCTCCAGAGAGGCTTCGGGTGGTTCGACGACTTTGGAAAAACGAGAAGAAAGAATCTTACTCCCTGGTACACGTCGCAGTAGCTCACTCGCCTTTTGTGAAGAACGCGGCGCAGTCAAGGAGAGCCATTGTTTTTACCAGTGAAAGGGGTTGCTTGACCACTAGATGCACTCAGTGCGGCCACTCCCTGTGCCCACAGGCCAATGCCGCGACCTTCTACGGGTCACATGAGCTCCATATGGCCCAGTGCCAGGATTTCAGTGCCTAATCCACTGGCCACTCAAGCTGTTAAGTAGGACTTAATGATAAGAAGACTAGGAGTAATTTCCCTGCACTGAAAGATAACTGGGTTTTCGTTTGCTGCGATGAATTTCCACGGCATAAATCATGACCGATTCTCGCGTCACATCTCCTTGCAGGAGTCGCAGCTAAAAAGCAAAGTGCAGCCGTGCTCCGCCTCCAACGCCGCTCACCTCTGCGCCTGCAGATTCTCACGGCAGGCTCGGAGTCCCCTGGATCGCACCACGTCGCAGTGGCGTCCCGTCGGTTTCAGTCCCATCACACAAGATGGTTCCACACATCTGAATCACAACTATACGTCTGGTTTGGGGGGCCGCCAGCTAGCGACCCAAAGGCGAACCGACGATGTGAGCCCACGTGGCCTTGTGATTTCTCCTCTTTTAAGTCCTTTTGCGATCGACCGCAGAAGTACTGAGACACACCAACAAAAATGCCCTGTAAATAAGTTTGTGAGGAAATAAGTTTCCCCACAAAATTCAGAACAATAAATTCTTGACCCAATATTTAAAAAGACACTGACTGACCAAGTCTTTCTTACACTGATGATTTCCTCGTATGCCTGAGTGTGCTGCGTTGGGCTCATCCAGACCGTACTGGCTGTGTGTGCAGCTTCCTTCATACACAATGCTAGAGCTCCAAACATTCAAAGGAGTGGTAAAACATGGAAATGCGTGGCAAGAGCAAGCTCCATTCGGGCACGTGCAAAGATGCTGAGGAGTGTGTGGAGAGCCGCGTGCGAGCGACAGGCCAGTGCAGCGTTGTCAGCAAACGGTACTTCCCTGATTACGGCGCAATGATCCTCGGTCTGGAGTTACTGCAGATCGAAGAGACTTTTGTGTGGAGGCAAATTGCATCCTCAGCGGAACCACACAGGGGAAGAAATGATTGGGGGCGAGAACAGAGCACTGTTTAACCCTCAGTGAACCTCAGCCTCTGAGAAAAGGACACCTTTGTTTTTGCATTTTGATCTGTACGGGTTTCCAAAGGCTCCAATCGAGATACTAGCCATTTCTTACTTCTTATAGAGTGACTGTGTTAGCACACAAACATTCAGAGGCCTTCTCGTTTCTTTCAAGCACTGAAAATGGGCTATTGACATAGAATAGTGATGATTAGTGCCGGATCAAAGTGCAAAGCGTGCAAGAACTATCCACAACTGTCTACAGGCTCTCCCCATTTCAGCAATCAAACCATAAGTAAATCAACACCAGGAGGCTTATTTGCTTTGATAATGTTTGCGAGTCGCGAGTCCCAACTAACCCCTCCCACCTCCCCACCCGTGCAGATCAGCATAAAAACCAAGTCATGGGCTCCCTGGGAAATGCAGAACACGGTGGCGGACGAACAGCTTGCACTCTGACACAAATAGAAGACGATCCTGAGATGCCCTGACACTCGACTGGCCAAAACTGAAACGGTCTGCATTTTACACTCAGAGAAAAGCGCAAAGGTTGTTATGCTGATTTTAACAATCACTGGACTTCAGTCAGTGGCTTCTGTGAGATAGCTCTGAGGTTTCAACAGTGCAATGTCTCGCACAAATAACAGGGGTTAAGAATCGGACCACCAGCATCAGGTCACCCTTTGGCCTTTAAAAACAGGAAAGCGCTACTAAAATGAAGAAAAAAAAATGCCGTAGGATGAAGCCTAATGTGTTCGACGAGGAAGTCTGTTAAGCGACGCAAAAAGAAAAACACAAAAGAGAACTTGAACCCTGCCGACAGGGGGAAAACAGAGCCTGCCCTTCATTTATCAGACGGGAGCAAAGTGTGTGAAAGGATGAGGACAGTGCATCATGGAAAATACCTTTCTTCGTCCACATCCCGCCTCTGTGTCTAACCTATAACCTCAGCATCCTGTTCAGGCCTCTCTCCACATCTGAAAAGACTACAAAGGTCAATCTGATGGCACAGTGTCTCTGCAGTGGTGTGAGAGGCCAACCTGGCTGCTGTCCTCTGGGAGACACTAATAATTATATATATATATATGGCCATGATTGGTAATGGTAAGCCCCTCTCCACATGTGGCACACACAACTCTGCTCAGGCCCATCTGAGCGGTATCCATCGATGGCACACACGGAAGCAGTTTAAAACACATAAGGCGTGACAAGGAAGGAGAGGATGGAGGGCAAACAAAGCCCAGGTCTATACCAACAAAAGGAAAGCATTTACACGGATAAATAGACGTAGCGGCTCCGTCTCTCTGTGAGTCACCCGTGTGCAGAGACAACAGCAGGGCACGGCACAGAGAAAAGCTCCTGGCTACAGGCAACGCGGGAAAGGTGAGGCGGACGAGGCCAGACAGGCCGGGCGTTGCAAAAAAGCAGGATATCACTGCGTCGGCAAGCACACATCCCGGTGCACGCCGTCCGATAGGCGCAGCACCAGTCCACTGTCACGAGAAAGAGGACAGGCACAAGTAATGACTACATAAAGTCTCACAGTGGACGGATCAGAGGCTTTATGCCAACGAGTGTTGTAACATTACCAGTCATTTGCACGTGCATGCCGAATAGGACTCCTCAAAAGAGGAACGGTTTAAAATATCCTCATTGTGCTCTAGTTCTATAACATGTTTTGCTTCCACACACGATCTAAGAACAGTACATACAAGTTTCACGCTGGGTATTTATGCCTGAGGGGTTGCAAGCTCAGGGACAGTGTGTGTTACGCTCAATCCTGTTTGTTCTAAGGCGTGACGTGTGGGGCAAAACTCTCGGATACAGAAGCACAATGTGGTTGCAATTCAAGGCAAGATCCTTGAAGAGAAAGTCCTTACAGAACTTTAGCAATAACTCACACACATTTTTAACCTCAATACACTTTACAAATCCATTCAAATTCTTATGGGAAAGTGTAGCAGAGTGCCAGAATGCCATTAGTTTTCATACAGCATGTCATCCATGTGTTTCTGGTAAAATGTTCTATATGCAGTTGTACTAGTTCTGTTCATGTACAAAAAGGAGAAAGCAAAAAAAACACCGTCAGAATTGATAGAGTCCACGTGTCGGGTCGTGTCAGCTGACAGAAACAAAATCAGGGAATCAATATATACTTTTTTTACCGCTTAGAATTTAAACTAGGTCAGATAACATTTATGGACCAAACGTAAATGTGATACATTTAACAATCTTTCAACCTCTAAAGCCCATTTAGTGTATTTCTCTCCTTTTCCTCCATCTACAAAAAGTGAAGTTTTCAAAATGAATTTGACTTGCATACACTGTACTTTTAAATGTTGAATTATCTCTATAACTTGAAACTAAGTCTGGTGACCAAAACATTAAACCCTACTAGGAAATATCCCGTCTCTAGACAAAGTGACACCTCACAAATTAAGAATGTGTGAAAACATTTCAAACCCCAATGGGATACACCATCCCGTATTGAAAATAAAGGGAGTGCGTCTTTGATCTCACCGTTTCTCTAAAGCTTGATCACTATTTTAAATCCGCCATGACACATTCTCAATTAAAAACGTCCGTTTCCTTGTAGGTCACCACAAAGAGATGAATCATGAGTATGTATGTCAGAGGTTAATTACAAGGAAGTCATGTCGCTCTTTCTGATGCGTGACAGTCATGTGATTGTTTTGTAGTCTCTCTGCATCTGCATCCCTCCCAACAAGATGACACACACACCCATGACATGTGGCCGCTTGTCTCGTCTCATCACAGCTTGAAAGTAAGGAACACCTCCACTCGAAAAGGAGTTTACTCTTTACCGTGAGGCCATCAGACAGACTTCTCAAAGCAAACACTCTGCCTTTCATTAACATTTAATAGCTGCTTTCAGCAATTAAAAAAGCTGCATGAATGAAACCCATTCCGTTTTGACAAATGCACACTAGCCCACAATTTGTTGTCAAAAAGATACAATGTGTGAACCAAAAGACTGTTTAATGACACTTGATTTTCACCCCACATAGCTGATGTGGATGCATGAAGCTGTGGCCCAATTCCCCAGAACGGAGAACGTGATCACCTCGTCTCAAGCCGATCACCACATTCCCTCACAGAACGCCCAGTGCAGCCGGCTAGCATGACTCAGCTAGCTGTAAAAACCTTAACTGGCGAGTTGCACCACGATGCTAAGCTACAGGCCCTGTGGGCCTCGCCTCCGCCCGCTGCTGGGACGTCCAGGAGGCTAGCACACAGTGATGGAGCACAGGGGTATAAATAGCAGCGCTGCATCAGATGACCTTCCATCGGCTTTGCCATTCAGCCGTTATACTTTGTCAACTTACTGTAGGTCAACGTACCAGAAGGAGCTGGATATTGACATGTTGAGAAACACTTCACTCTCGCTTTCCTCCGGTGTCCTTTCATGTAAGAGGTGTTGGATCTCGCTCTCACCATGGCCTGTTTCAACATTCCCCTCAGGTCTTTGAGTTACCATTATATCTATTCATATCAGTTGCTCGTTGCTAGTCTTCTTTTGTCTTAAACCACCCGGTCAACAATCCTCTTTTCCCCTTTTTGTTGAGTCTCTTTATGGCGGTTATGTGTCACTACACACGAGTCGTGTTTGGCCCCCAGTGACAGTACACGCACCCTAATTGATACGTTTGATCTGTGATAGCTCGAGGGCCAGGTAGGTTATATGCAAGGGGGCTGGGAAGGTGTTTTTACTGTAAAACCACCCATTCACAAGGATGGAATTAATTACAAAACCAAGCACAGGGTTCTCAATCATTGCGTTGCCATTTTTCCAGAATACAAATAGCAGCTTTTCATCGCACGAGGCTATCAAGATCCATGAACTTTGACTTAATTGCTGCATTGATGAGAAAAGGAGGATTAGTGAAACATCTCCACCTGGGGCTCGGCTGCGACTTTCCTTTGTAAGCAGACGCCACCAAAGTAAGGTTTCAAAAAGGAGGGTCATGTGTTTCACTATGTTACATGCAAAAATATCACATGACCGAAACCGTGTGAGGACTAAAGTGAATATTAACTTTTGCTACACTCTTAGCATTAGGCTGGTAGACATGAAAATGCAAATCATAACCACTTAAACGCAGAGCTTCTCCGGCAATCTGTTATTGAGCGACTGTGCTTCTTTTATAGCAGCTCTCGTGGAGTTTTGTCAATACAGAGTGGCTGCAGGCTAAACATCATGTGACCGAGGCCACACGCGAGCACAAATAAGGGCGGTGATGCAGCAACACATGATCTATACAAATATACAAGGCTCAAACAAAGATCGGTCCAGCCAAGCATTTGTTCAGTTCAGCACACATACAATACTTCAGCATGACGTTTATATAATTTCACTTATTGGTTAGTATGACATTATGAAATTTAATTTGTCAGATTGTTGAGAATTAATAGAATAATTTACCAAAGCCCTGGTGTTAAATGCTGCGCTTGTGGGAGAGAACGTGGTTAGGTAAATAGTACTCTCCTTTAACGCTTAAGAAGCTTTAAACCTACGATTTGACAGCACAGGAGTCCCGCCAAGAGACAAATGCTTACTAAAATAGGGATTATTCCACAACACTTGATTTGTCAAATTAAAAATGGGTTAAAATAGAGTAGAGAATGAAGCAACAGAGGGAGGCAACGAAGCGCAAGAACATGAGACGATTGGAAACAAGCAGATCCTCACTCTGACTTACAATAATTGGACTCCTGGACACACATGTAGATTATTTGCGACAAAGCCTTGCTCACTGGACGCCTCTGCACAACAGATGTGCGATGAATTGTATCTGTTACGTTGGCCAAAATAGTCAACCGACGCATAAGAGGAAGGATTACAGGCAAACAACTGCAGTTGAAGAGTAGAATTTTGCAGTGAAAATGAGGCAATACCCTTTTATAAAACCCAATTTAACCAGTTAATGTTTTTTCTTTGTATGTATATTTAATAATGGGAATTTCTATACATGAGCTTCTCTAGTGTAGTTTTGAAGAAATATCCCCCGTCCCCCTGTCCCCTCCAATTACTCTGATTATGTTCCAACGACCCCGGTGAGGACCTCTGATTTACTGGAGCATAAACTGTAGGCTGATGTGAAACCAACAGATGCAGATGTCGAGTTCATTTAAAACTGATAGGACACCATACTGAACAGCTTAACTCCACCATTTTGCCTCCCCCTTAGTCCAAACCGCCCTCCTGCGTCCCCCGAGCACACTAAACGCTTAGTCATGCATGAAACAGCTTATTTTTTTATTATCATATATATGGTTTTTGCGTCAGGAATGTCTTGATAAAAAAAGTCAAAATGCATTTGAACAAATAATTACTAGCAAAATTACGTGTAACTCTGCAGCTAAGGTCATGAAATAAAAACCTGGTCCTGGTCTCCACACCGGTCGCAAGACCACTGAAATATGATTCCTTTATGAGGTATGAGGTGATTTTCATACATTTTTTCAGTCATGATGAATATTTACTCAGCCCCAACAAGAAAATCTGCCGCTAAAAACCAAAACAACTCTTTGTGCATAACAGAGCTTAGCCAGAAACAACCAGTTTGGCAGACAGGTAATGTCAGTTTTAGGGGAAAAGGCCTCTAGTTTTCAGGTAATTTTGCTGAAGGGAAGTTAAACCGATGCTACGGCTAACCAACAAGAGAATGGACGGAAGGTTTTATCTAGCGTGACCCTGGTGTGATGTTCAGTATTCAACGAGACGGGGTACACCCTGGACTGGTCGCCAGTCGATCGCAGGGCTGACATACACACGCCTACCTGAACACCGGGGATGAAGCCAGAGAACCCACGCAGACACATGGACACACAGGGGTTTCAAACCAAAGGCGTTTCAAACCCATTACCTTCTTACTGTGAGGCGACAGCGCTAACCACGACACCACCGAGCTAACATACACGCCGTCTCTGCCATGCGCGCTGGACGGGGACAAGTCTTTGTAATGGCAGATGGCAATTTGGACAGCACTTATGAAGCGTTTTAGTTTTCTTATACCCTACATGTCATTATTCAACTATACAAAACACCGATGACAGGGACCATCATGCAAGGTGCCACTTTCCATACCCCTTCATGCACCACGGGGACGGCCTGCGAGGGCAAATTGAGGGTCAAGTGTCTTGCCCAACAACACATTTACATGGACTACGGAAGATAGTAGAGAGTTTTAGTTAAGAGATAAAGACTTACTGAGGACGTAGAGGGAAAGTGTGATGCCTGCCAGACAGAAGCCCTCAAAGAAGCGCAGGGTGCTGAACATGGGGACGTTGACAGAGAAGGCCACAGCCAGACCGAACACCAGCATGAACAGCACCGATACGATCAGCACCGGGTGGCGGCCGAACCTTGGGAACAAGGTCAGAAGGGTTTTTGGAGCTTCTGCACCTTCAACAAGAACATGCTTTGGCACACCTGTCAAATGCAAAAAGAACTTCAGGTTGTGCGAGAACTTTGTTTCGAAAATCTTACCAGTCAGCAAGGATTCCGAACGTCAAGTATCCAAAGATGGATCCCACCAGGAGGGAAAACTTTGCGATGTGGACTTTCCATGCCGAGTCACACACAAGACTCCACTGTAGACACAAATAAATACAGGCATTAGTTACAGGAAATGTATGTTAGGGCCTGCAAAATGGATTGGAGCTAGATAATTATAGGATGAGATTTTTATTTATCGACTCTGACCCAACACTGATTTATTCCTTGTATTTCATCTAAAATGGACATCAACAACTTTGAACCTTTTTTCTTTCTACCGTTTTCTGACATTTTGTTCCAAACATAAACAAATGTGTGTTCCATGTGAGAAATTTCTTAAAAGCAATACCTTTCTTTTGTGCTTTAGGGTTTGCCTTACTATTAGTCCGCAAGCTCAATGTTTCCCACAAGCAGCACATTCCTCAACAGCCTTCTTAAATGCAACAAGTCACTTATTTGCTAGCTAATCTAGGGAATCATTTATATTGATGGCGATAATTTCACTCAAAACCCAGAGAAGCACATTTGTCATTTGACTTTTTATCTCTGTGACAACCTCCGACTTATTCCAGTCAACTTTCAGCAGAGGGATTCCTACACACAATGCAGCGAGCCTGCTTTTGCATGCAGGAGGTGCTCGCAGCCACCCAAACAAATACAGCCTAACCTGAAATGTGACTACAGCTGACATCTGCGTTTAGTGATCCAAAGAGGGCCGTTGAATCCGAGAGGAACACGAGATTCATTTCAGAGAGGAGGTGGACATTTGGGATTTTTGAGACACCACATGACGCCCAGCTGTCCGCTGCCACAGAGGCCAGCGCTGAAGCAACAGTTAGAGGCGCGGTGGCCGTAGCAGGTGTGTCGTTCTGCCTCAAGTCGATCTACTCAGCAAAACACTCCAAAGGAAAGACTATGGAAACATATGTCACAAAACAAAAAAAAACAAAAAAAAGTTGGGTGCAGGTTGTTCTTAAATTCTTCTCTGAGGGGACTTAACCTCTCATAACGTCCTCCATAGTGAACCGCTCCAGACTGAACACTCCAGGATTACCATTACCACCGGGCCAGCACATGATCGAGGCATGCCACTCATTCATAGTTTTCAGTATCGGTGTCTGGAGAGGGGAAGACGGAGGGAGGCAAACAAGTTCCAGTTGCGCAATCGCTCTTAGCAACGAACAGTGTTTTAAAAACTGAAACTGTGACCAAGTGGCACACACGGTTTATGGAACTCTGAGTCTGCATTCACACAAGGACTGTAGATAAGACGTGTGCGGGTGACCACTGACAAATGACCAACAAATCCCAAGTCACATGCCGGAGACAAAGCACCAAGCGATGTGGAAACGTGTGGCCACGTGTACAGAAGCATGCTAGGTTTCAATGACTAAGGCATAATTACTGTGCTTTATTTCACCGGCCTTGCTCACGTAAAATCCCTAATGGGCATCAACACTTTAACAAAAAGTGACAGACTAACAGATGTAGCAAAGACATTCCATAAAACTGATCGTCCAGTCCAAGCAAAGGTATGCTATCGTCTGCTATACCCCCATTACCTTGGTCAATTGCCCCCCACTATCGTCTTGCTCATCAGGGATTAATGACAGGAAGTCTGTGTATAGAGTGAGGCTATGAAAGTTGACAGAAAAGGCAACGAACAATGAAGGGCCAAAAGCAGATCGGATAAAACCCCAGGGTGTCTGTCGACCTCTCTGTAATGAGCGTCAACCAACGATCAGTCTACGCCACAGAGTCTCATTAGCACCGATGAATACACTCAACAACAGCTGCACAATACTGCACTCGTTGCTCTGCAGATCAAGAGGAGGGAGTGGGGATGCGAGGGAGGGTTGGTGAGAGGAGAGATAACCGGCAAAGAAGCAGGACTAAAGATGATACGATGCAGAAACAGAACGTGTGAAGACCAGGAGAGAAATACAGTGAGTATGCTTTAAAGCCGCTGTGAGGAGAAACGCGTGGAGAGACCGCTGCATAGTTACTGCCTAGCAACAGACCATGAGTGTGGTTATCCGAATCTTTCTGCAACCAAGTGCAGGTTTTAGCCCCATTTCTTCACTAAAAGGGTTGAAATCCTGTAAAGGGTAGAAAACAAGAAGGAAGGCAAAAGAACAAATGTATGAACTCTCTTCATAGCAGTTTTGCATTTTAAAAGAATTGAAGGGGACTGAGCCTGAGGGGCTGACAGTGTGCACTATCTACTGTAGGTGTAACCACGTCTCAAATAACTGCCGGAGCATCCAGACGGACGAAAAACACTGGCATGTTTGGTCGTTGGCCGACGGTGAAACAGCAAACCTTTTTTCCATCCATCAATCATTCATTGCCTCATTTTGTTGACAGTTAAGAACCATTAGTACACAGCCAAGAGAGAGCTTTTAACTGAACAAAACTCCTACAGCTGATTTCCATCACACATCCCTCAAAATAAACTTGCACTGCATCCAAGAGGTCAGAAACCCCACGAGGTCGTCCCCCCCCAACCCCCCCCCCGCCCCTTTCTAGAGAATGTATCAGAAACAAGCCAGCAGCACGAACTGTTGTCACACAAACACACATGTACACAGGGCCTCCGCAGAGTTTTATCTTAGGGTGGCACAAGCGTCTTTCCCCCCAGCTGACGCCGTGAGTGGCTGTCGTTGTGTGCTGACTGGGTATCTGTAGTGGGGACATTGCCTTTCGACAGCTGAGTCCGTTTCAATGTGTCCCACACTGATCCGGGGTTTGTGGACAGAGCCAACCAGCTGGGTAAACAGTATGAAGGGCCACAGAGCTAGAGAGGCCTGCGTGGGTGTTGAGCTACGGTATCATCTTCCAGATCAAAGGGTGTGCAACATCCAGCGAGGTGATTCGGGGTCTGGGTGTACCCTCCAATGTGCCGTTACAGCGGATAGTCCTTATCGACTATTCTCAGACCACAAGAATCGAACTGTTAAATTTTAGACTTAAAATCGGTCCAACGAAGGCAATCTGTATAACATCCTTGATTTCATAACCATTTTAATCTTTCATACTAAAATAATGACACGTGCTACATTAAAACGTGTTTAAAACACCGAACAGTCGTAGTCTTGTACCGGCCAGAACACAGTTTTAGAATATGTTAAAATGATCAAAAGGTCCCAAAATGGCGAGTGAATACACAAACTTAAAAACAGGGAATTTGCGTTTATGGTACCCTTTGCTCGGAACCTTTTCCTAGGCCACTATTTTAGTCAGGCGTGTGCAGCTGCTGTCAAACTCAGTGGGAGTTGAGGAAGATAGAGGGAGGGAGTCTCTCTCTGCAACCTCGGAGTAATGATACATTCTCAATTCCATGGCTCAGTCCAATTAAGACGGACCCCAAAGAGCGCTTTGACTCAATTAGTACGGGTCTCCACATTAACCACATTGGCTCGTTCACCACCACCTCGACCTCAACCTCCTTTCGTGGAAGCCTCCCTCTCCCTCTCTCTCCCCTTCTCTGACGCCTCGAGAAGAAAAGCCTAAGCTGCAAGGTGCTAAGGATTCCAGGGAGAAAATCCCTATGTGGCACAAGGTGACAACATTAGGCAAGCGTTTCCTCCCTCGAGAGACGCCAAAGGGTCAACGGAGTAACACAGGGTCACAATGCGTTGCATTTTGACAGAGACGCTGCCGCATTTGGATGTTGTTGACCTTCTGCAATGCTTTTCAGGGATAGAGTGTCACAGAGAGCCGAGCATGTGCAGTTATGCTTATGCAAACAACAGGGAGAAATGCTAAGTCATCCCTTCCTGCCGTAGTGTGACATCCTGGTTTCTGTGCTGCTGGTGTGGGAAAGAGGCCTCGGAAGTGCGAGGCACGTGTCGTCAAAATGAGACAAGGCCCAGGAGGAGGGAGGATGTCGAATCCCATTCGATTCTGGCTCCAAATTAGGATTCGTCCCCAAAGCCATCTGGTTCAATTTCCCTTCTACATTGTCGGAGTGTGGGGAAAACGAGACACTACTACAAACTGCTCAGGTCACTTGTCTGGCGTTAGTGTCAACATGACATTTTCTATGTGCGTAAAAAGCCTTTTTTCCTTCTTCTCTTTCACCCACATTTCTGGATCGTTAAGAAACAAGGTTCCAATCGGTTGATTTCCCCAACATGATCAGGTGCGAGTATTTTTTTTTTCAGCCTGGCGTTAGTTCATGCAACCACTCTCCCAAATTAACCAGAGGCCAGTAAATGAAATCAAGACTTAAACTGTCCCCCTGGCTGAATTAGAATGCCAGAGTTGCATTTCATGCCCTTCATGCCAACGGAGACATTATCAGGGACAAGCAGATGGGCTGCTGGCATTGGAGTGGACACAAGCTCAGTCCGCAGCACAGAGACGTTTACGAAGTGCGAGATCAGACTCCTCCCGATGAGCCTTTTGAACTCTTCACAGATGGCGATGTTGCAGATTGGAATGCAAATGGCTGTCCTCTAAAAGGGTGTGCATCAATATATTAGTCTTAATTGTCCTCTGTGATAAGAGTCTTTGTTCTCAAGATGTAATCACATCACCCCATCAATACTGATGGCAGGTTTACTGAGTGAGCTCTGTGGATCAGGTTTCATGCGTTCCCTAAAAAAAAAAAAAAAAAAAAAAAAACTTGATATCATGATATAGGAGAAGAGATGATACGCATATTCTTTAATTGTCCGCTGCGATGACTGTGGGCTTACTGCATCAGTCTCCTTGGTCAGATGCAAAGCACATCACAATGGTGGCATGTGGAGGTAAATAATCCACATTAGCACTTAAAATGCCCAGTATGAGATCTTTAAACGCATCCCACCCTTGTTTGGTTAGGACAGCCACCGGCAGGTGTAGTTTAGCCAGGGATGGGATGCATTATTCGAGAGAGTGCACAGATGACCTTTGCTCCACATCAGAAAGGCCCTCCGCGTCTATTAAATTCATTACGACAAACCCGCAGAATTCCACCATCCCTGGCCCTAATTACTCCCCATGTGCCAGTGGTGGGTCTCTCCTCCACGGGGATGCCTCAGTCCACTCACCCACTGGCAACAGGATGCACACATGCAGACGCGCAGCCTCCAGGTCCAATGCAACGCAAGCCACGATTCAGTGCCCCCCTCCCCCCCCCCCTCCCCTCCCCTGTGGAGCAATGCGCGGTTCAAAGAGAGCACAAACACGGTCAAATGCTGCCTACGTCATTCGGATTGATGCTGCCTGCTCCAGAGTCAGGTGTTTATATGTAGGCCTACGTGTTTGCGTCAGGGCGGGTGTGGGGTGTCGGGCATGCATAACACGTACAAAAGGATGGACGACCCCAACTCCCCCCGCGAGCGGAGCGCTCACCTTGGTGACCACGTTCTCTGCCAATCCCGTCTGCAGCTCGAACGACCACTCGCTGCAGTTGCACTGCATGCCGGACGTGTCATTGTGGGTCCCGTAACTCCCGTCGTCATAAAACCAAGCCGGCCGCGCGCCTTTGCTGCCGCTTTGGGCACCGTCCGACCACGAGGAGCGGCCGGCGGTGTGATTAGTCAGGTTGGCCAGCGGCTGGATGCATGTGTTGTTCGGCTGGGCGAGGAGGAAATTGTTAGAGTACTGGCTGAATCCAATGAATAACGCCGGGATCCATGTCAGCACGATCAGCTGTTTCTGGTACCTCCCAAATCCCCCGAGGAACGGCAGCACGGAGCCGTCGATGCGCGTCAGCAGCTGCGACGCGGTTTCGGGGGACACGAAGCCGTTCTCGGGTTGACGGTCCTCCGCGTCGAGCTGCACCACGGCCATCGCGCTTCCACCGGCAGATAGCGTTCCGTCGTGTCGCGAAGCCGGGGTTTTGCAGTGCTGGCCCCCCTACTCACTCACTCTCTCTCGCGCGCTCTCTCTCTCTCTCTCTCTCGCGCTCGCTCTCCTTCCCCCCTCCTGCCTCCCCCTCCGCACACGCTGTCGACTCCACAATGCGTCAATACCCGCTCCCTCCCCCCTAGATCCGGGCGGTGAGAAAGCCGTGCGCAGTCTATCGCCGGAGTGGGAATAAGGCGCAACTCTTCGCCGTACAGGAAGCACTTCCCTCCGTCCGCCACGACACGCACCCACAAAAGAGAAAAGGCTCGCGTGCGCTTCCCACGTTATTTTCGGAACGAAGGCGGACCCGCAGTGAGGTGGACGCTGCGTGGCGGGGGACAGCCGGTGTCCCCCTGGTTCAGCTGGGACAGGAGACGCTTAGGAGGGGAGTTCCCGAGGGGTCCACAGGTAGAGACACACCTGCCTGTAAAGACTCACTCCAACCGGATATGGAGCACCTGCAGGCCGCACGGGGAGCGATTTGAAAGGCAAATGCCACCTGGCAAGAGAACATTATTTAAGTTCCTTATAATATTAGTAACATTTTATTCGGTAAAGACATAGCCTGAGTTTGTTGTTTAAATTAACAGTGTCCTCATTGTAGCGCACATCAATATTAAGTACGTTTGAAAACAAATCAAAGCTGGCCGGTGTTTTTATTCTTGTTTGTGTTGTTATTTTTGTAAACATTTTTGCAAGAAGGTCGAAAGAGTCAATATTTTGGTTTATTTCAAGGGGCATTGGCTCAACATACTGTAGAGGAAAGAACTACAGAACCTCGTCATCACAAAATCCTCTACAGGGGGGTCAATGACATCTGTTGTATGGGCCTATTAAAGGAGCAATGTCTCCACACAGAATCCACAGTGTATGTTCGTGTCATTGTGTGTCGGCTTTATTGTGCTCTTTGTTGGTTGTATTAGTTAATCGTTTCTACTTCCTCATGATTTTGTATCCTGGTGACAATAACGATTTACACAAGTAGAAATTGAAGGTCAGTTGTACTTCCATTTTTTTACTAATCTATGTTCATACACCAATAATCGTTAGCAAGTGGTGAGTTTGGAGATTAAGATCATGAAAACAAAACATTCATCAACTGCTAAAATATTGGGTATTATCATATTTGAAGTCATCTATTATGTATGAAGTAATTCAAATGATCTCTACTTTTACCATTTTGATGGCCACATCAATAATTTTGATTTCAAACTCCAATCCAGTTAAATAGCACATGTTTACTTTTGTATATTCTTATTTTGTAATGCTCTTATGTCCCTAACATTTTGAATGCACAACTTGTGGTACCCCGGGGAACGGCAGCCGAGAGGACAAACCAAACGAGCTGAAGAATGAAAATACAAATAAAAGCGCGAACACCAGCCGACGGATTTTACTGACAGCCTGCCAATCCACAGCCGTGCCTTAATAATCAAAGCATTCCTAAATAATAATTCCTAAACCTTCCAATAAAGCCATTACTTATTGAGTGTGCGCTGTTTGAAATTGGTTCCATTCTTCACAGCAACACGTTAGATCTGCTGTGAAACGCATTTTCAGCGGAAAATAATATTTGATTAAATACTTTACAATCTCTTTCCATCATTCCACTGAATTTGCGTCACTATTTTCGCAAGACATATTATTCAAATTGAAAACACTTAACAAGTGTCTCATACTTGTTTTGCAGCTCTAGTATCACTCTGAATTCACCTGGACACAAATGTCTTAAATTATGAACATGATTTGTTTTATCTTGTTACACTAAAATGTGAATCATTTAAAAGAAAAGCCTTGTGGTATAAACTGGACAACATTCTGTAGAATTCTGTTTCTGTAGTTCAGCATTGATCAGGTTTGATTTACATGGTTTGGGCCTATATACAGTATATATAATATATGTGTGTATAACTCCTGTACTTGTTGGGCACTGATTCACCCTGCTGGCCATAATGTGCTGTTACATGTTATTTTACATGTTGCATGTTTTATTCGTGTTAAGTCATGCCCATTTAACCTGTGTTACTTTCTCGAAGATATGGAAGTGAACACATTTTAACTAGGCTATTTGACACTAGAATTATTTTTCTTTTTTTCACACAATTGAGACGCGTTACAACGGAGTAATACAACGTTTGATGGGAAATTTAACATGTACAGTTGATGGACAAACGGCCATTACTGCGCGCCTAATAGCTTGTGCATTGTGCACATTGCGAACATTGCGATCAGGTAAAGGCCCCAAGATGCACGAGTGTGGGCCTGCACGTCGCGCAGTGCCCTGGGTTACACGCGGCTGCCCCCTACTGGCAGACCGCAGAAACAGCATCGCTTTCTTTCGTAAATGCAGCATTTGCACAATATTTTTTTTCTTTTTTTTAAATTATCTTTATTTAGTAATTTTTGGGAAGTTAAAAACATGATTTTGAAATCACCCAAAAAACAAATGACCGGATATGTGCCTTAAATGAAGCTTCAACATGCAATTGGTTTACCTTTCAATGTGCTGCACAACAGTGAATGAACAATAATTGGTGCCTTCTCCTTTTTCCCGCTTCTCTAATGTCTGAGTGGTAAAAATAAAATAAAAACCCATGAATGCTCTCTTTATCTGCAACCTTTAAAAATCTGTCACTCAGTCACTGCTTTTTATGCTCCCTTTGCAGAAATGGGTGCTGGCCTACAGAAACCAGTCAACCGTTGTACCGTCAGGTAATCTCAATTTTCTGGTTATTATCATTCAAACGTGCTTGTCCCGCCCTAGCAACCAATTTGGGTGTGTCCAGGGCCCGTCCCATGTCAATGCTATAAGGTGTGTTTGTTTGTGTGAAAAAACCTTAGGCGTAACTGAGCTTTCACTCTGCGGTGAGTGATTCACGTCTTCTGACCTTCAAAAGACAGCTGAACTAAGATAACATTCAGAAGAGAGGGTTAAACCTTATATATATTATATTGTATCGCTACATCTAAAAGACCAAACCTTTTAGATACGCCTTTTAGTTCACGTTGGTTTCACAGTCCAAGAGTCCACTGTTGTGTGATTTGTTACCTTGCAATCAGTGTCTAGTTAGTAAAACATTTAAGTCAATGGCCGTGTGGAAACAGACTGACACACACTGTGTAACGCACACCGTAAAGAGCCTTCAGTCAACCTTCTTCTCCAAATAAACTATTCTTATTCTATTTTATATCCATAACATTTCGGCTTTCAGACTAGTGGAGAGAAACACCCATGTTTATGTTTATGGCGTCCACCTCTGGTGCTGTAGAGACACACAGAAGACGTGTGCCTGTTGCATCAGTGTTTTGCGACTCTATGAATCAGTGGACAGTCAGAACCTTCAGTGGGATAACAAACCTCTGGGGAAATTCAGATCACAGTACGTGAGACGATGTTAATCGTCTGCGTGATTCAATAAACCAGCTGTCAGTGCTGTTTTTTTATTTATCCCCCTGTGAACTGAGAGTGTGATGTCAGGGCCTGTGTCTGGAAACAATATCTCATGCGTGTCAGAAGTCACACTCTCACTGTGATTCACTAGACGTGCGAGCTCACCTGCGTCTGTTTTACATTCCAGATGTCACTTCGGTGTGGGTGACACATGCATGATTGACAAAGAGACAGTGACCCGGACAGGCAAACATTTGAGTAGGTATTTAGTCGCAGCTTTTACTTCCTCCTCAAAGGGCCGTGTGCAAGACTGAATGGACAAGACACAAAGATACTGGGGGATGATCTCAGGTGATAGAGAGGTACGACGTAGGTACGACAAGTACGACTTAACTTGACAAATTACCCTTCCGGTTCTATTTGGCACACCTCGCTGTGTCAGTCCAGATCCTAAATCTCCCAGAAAGATTCACGTCTCATCAACAACGAAAATCTACACGCAACACGAAGACG
Source organism: Apeltes quadracus (assembly GCA_021346845.1). Lineage (NCBI taxonomy): Eukaryota > Metazoa > Chordata > Actinopteri > Perciformes > Gasterosteidae > Apeltes > Apeltes quadracus. The sequence goes on along the minus strand of CM037919.1, from coordinate 5,040,798 downwards.
GTTCTGGGTCAGTTGTTTGTCTTTGGTTTAATCGGGCCGAACCCTTTCTGTTAGGCACCTTATAATAAAGGGTGTGCTCCCAGTAATTTCTTCCTTTTTACCACAAAGTTTACTGTCCTCTTGTCTCGACTCTCTCTCGACAGAGCTGGTATTAGCTGGTATTAGCTGCGAGTCATGGTGAAGTCTCCAGGTTGGGTCTTGCAGTGTCTTTTGCTTGCATAACACATTCAAAAAACAGGTACAGTGAACCCACCCGAGGGGAATAAACAGGGTGTGTCTCTGTGTGGCGACACACCCTGCGCGCCCGAGGCTGGTTTGTCAGGTGTGTCATTGCGATAGATGGGACGGCTGCGTCTAATACCAAATAATTAGGAAGGGGCACATCCAGCAGAGACAAGCCATGTCAGGCTTCCTTTAAGTTTCGGGTGCAGGAGAAAAGCAATGCTGCAAAATTCCAGTGACGGGGCGTTGGTTGGTGTGGAAATGCCTCCCTGCCGTGCTATCTCAGTCGCTGAGTTCTCACACTGCTATGCCACATGGTTCATGTCTGTGCGCACTGGCTGAGGCTCAAACACCCGAGGGCACAAGCTCTCCGTGAAATATTGTTTTGAAAGATTCAAGACTTTATCACGACCTACTTTGTAGGGGAACTTCCGGCATTGTGCTTGATTGTTGTGGAGCTGCTGAATTCCTCCGTGTGTGGGAGGGGAGGGAGGGAGGGAGGTGTGCTTCTGTGCAGAGGAACCGAGAGACAGACAAGTGAGGACAAAGGGACAGTATTCAGAGGGGAACTAAAAAGAATTTAAACTTGGTCAACTGAGTGTTATCAAGCAGCTGCGCCAAAGCACAAACCCCCCAAACTGACGAATGGTGAACTTAGGACGGGAAGTCCTTATCTCTTCTCCCCCAGGGAGTAAATGCGTTGGCTGCAATTACTGTCAACTTTGTGTAAATAGTCAACACTGACCATGGAGCTCAAAAGGAGGGGGAAGGGAGCACGCGTCGAGGAGCCAGTTATCTTGCGTTCATGGGCTGTACATGAGGTTCAGTGAGCCCGAAGGTTCCAGACAAAGGACACAAGAGTTCAGAATACAATCAAGAATGTATTTCATTTTATTTTGTTTGGATTAACTTCAGGGGAAATGAACCGTGACCAATGGGACTGTGGATATGTCAGTTTTAGCTAAAATACAGATTCCCAGCTACTTTGCTAAATGAATCATATTTGAAATAGCAATGAAGCAAAAGCATTTTGAATCATAACAGGAAGTGCTGCGTCATGCTAGATGTTATTCCAAATAAATATCCATTATTCCAACCGATCCGATTCAATGCGCAGCTGATCTGAAATGCACCGCAGATCTGATCAAATATATTCAGCAGTCTGTACAAACTGGAACACATTAGATGGCAAACAATAGCCTTTGTTTTGTAAACCGATTGGTTGACTTAAGGATCAACATAAGTGGCAGCACATTAAAACGAGCTCTCAGGGAAGCTTTCTGCAGCAAATCAAATCACACATGTCCTCCTGCACGTAGAGGTTTATTTAGGATATTTATTCTGGAGAAAAACTTCATCAAGACCACCACGCACCAAATATATGCTTTTATAAGAAAGAAGACTCGTGCAGCTCGACTTTATTTCATGTAGGTGTTTAAAGTCTCTTCCACATGTTTAAACCGTAACATGCTTTCATGAGTAGCCTATGGATGAATCATATTCGGGATTGCGGCACTACTTTTGTTTCCCCCCCGCAGAATCAGCCGAGCTTCCCACACGGGGCGGAGGCTGCGGGGGGGTGGTAAACGCAGCAAGGTGTGGTTTCTCTCTCCCGAGGAAGCCAGCTTGCGTCTATCGCCAGCACGCCATTGTCTGCGCACCACTCAGCGCACGGGACAAAGGTGCGGGACAGGACCAACTTTATACTTAAACAACCGACGACAACAACGACAACAACAACAACTCGAAAGAGAAGAAGGAGAAGGAGAAGCAGCAGCACTCGGCAGACATGAGTATGTCCGGCTCCAGCTCGAGGCTGGCCACCTTGGGCCTGAGAAGCGCCTCGAGGACGGACCTGGCCAACGCCGGGTACCGGGACGAGGTGTTCGGCGGGGGGAACGGCTTCCAGGGGGAGTACCTGCCGGGACCGGCCGTTCACTCGTACGCGACCTACTCCCGGTCCTCCATGCACGGCGGGGGCGCGCAGAAAGTGATCATGAGCAAAGGGGGTGGATCGAGGTAAGAGATCACCTGTTGCTTTGGAAATGCGTTTTTACGGTGCGATGTTGTGTCGTGTTGTTCTTTCGGGCTCCGGGGGTTCTGCTGGAATTGTTTCTTGCATGTGTTGGGCTCTTTGCTAAAAAACAACAACAACAACCCCCCCCCCCCCCCCCCGTCATTTTCTAAGAGTCGACGCCTGCCATTTCCCGATCGGTCGGTCGATAACAACCGATCGGACGCGCGCACACGCCCGTAACTTGCTCCTGTTGCAACAGCGAGGGCGGTGACGCAGCTTTGGAAATCATTTCTTTGAAAAAAATGGAAACTCGTGGAAGTTAAAGCAAAAAAAAAAAACATGGAGGGACGTGAAATTTAAAGTGGAGAGTGGTTTTGTTGGATTAAATTACAAGTTGATCGTCTTTTCATTCCATTTGTTCATTACTTTAGTACATTACATTACATAACATGTCATTTAGCTGACGCTTTGATCCAAAGTGACTTACAATACGTGCATTTCAACCACAGGGATACAACTCAAAGAACAAGAAACAACAACTTTCCAGCCCCAAAAAAATCCGATTTACAATTTGTTATAGATAAGAGCCATTATAAGTACAATTTACTTAAATTGGTTAGTGTTTAGTCAAGGTACAGTACTTCATTCATACACGATATAGTAGTTTTCATTCCATGTTGTTATCTTTATTTGTTGAATTCTAACCCAGTGCAGCATTTTTCAAAAAACCTAAAAAAAAATACCGAAACTGCTTTAAAATAACATTCTTATCTGCATGATCCCAACTTTTTGGCTAATAAATAATAGTGATAATATTAATATTGGTAGTAGTAGTTATATCTTAGGAAGGAAGGAATTACAAGGAATATCTTGTATTTTTTACATTTTTATAATGTTTATTTCTTCTTGTTTATTTCAGACAGTTTGTTTACGTGTAGGTACTGTTCAAATTCTAAAAAATATATTTAATTTGAATTTCCCTTAAACTCAATGAATATTAATACTACTCCACACCATACTTATCTAGTTACTATATAAACCAAATGAAACGTCTTTGTAACAATGGTTAATAACGATGAAGCTAGCTTACACATGTTTATGTAGAGAAGAGTGTTTAAAACACACAGCAGACCGTAATCGCTGATACTGCTTTACACTGTGGTATTAATTGAAGCTCCATTATACAATTATCCAATCACATTGTTTTTTATTTTCCTTACCTGTAGCGCTCAGGCAATGCATCAAAAGTCGATGTACCTGACAGACCAGTGCCAGGATTTCCTGCAAAGAGCAAAGCTGATTCTGCAGAGTGTAAGTGCAGCACACGCGTCACAAAATACATCATTCACGCCGCGTGTTTGTCCGACATTGTTGTTGTTGTAATGTTAAGTTCACCCATGGTCACCATGACAGGCATTATCAGAAAAGATTCAACACAACGGCATCAGCCAAAGTCAAAGTGAAGCACAGTTTTGCAAGAGGTTTGTACTGTGTGACTTCATAGGGGGGTCCACCCATGGAGGTCGAAAAACTGCTGAACATGGCCGCAGAAAGCATGGAGCAGATGGCGATGTGCGGCAACGATCTGCAGCAAATGCGTGTATCCACCGACATCTTCAGGAGGTGAGGCGACGCGCGCTGCGTGTCTGGTTGCCCTGGCAAGTTGCACTATGCATTTGTTTGCCGCCTTTGTGTGTGTTCGTATTCGCATGGGTCGTTGGGGACTGTGAATGGACACTGGCTAGTGTTCCAGGTCGCAGAGCAGCAACTGACTTTCTGATTTAGAGTCTCTAAACATTCCTTTGAGCTCTTTGGTGTGTCGCTGTCAGTGGGCCCTTTGGAAGATTCACCGAGCGTTTTCCTCTCTTGTGCGACTTTCTAGCATCGAGCAGTTACAGTACATGCACGCCGCGCTGCAACAGCAATTGGTCAGTGGCATGACCATGGGGCGGGGCCGAGGCAGCCTGGGGTCCCAGGAAGGGGGGAGGATCCACAATGACGCCATGGCCTGGATCAGTCAACAGAAGGTGAGATCTTTATGCGTCAGAGACAGATGTGTTTGAGATCAGTATCAGAACAATCTTCTTGCTTTTTCTGTTACATCAGCACAATAAGGTAAATACACCTTCACTGTGATGTACCAAAACTCTCTCACGTGAAATCCAATCCATCTTTTAATTATCTTTCACTACTTTGGATGCTCACCAGTTTTCTAACCGGTTTGAGCTCCTGCGTGTGTGTGCATGCCTGAATGCCTGAGCGGGTTAGTTTGCTCTCAGAATTTCATGTGAAATTGGGGGGGTGGAGCAAGGATTCACTTACACTGTGGCTTTATCTGACCTCCTGTAACTGACACCATCTGGACATGCTACCAAAACCTGAACCGTGAATGAAAGAGGCCAGACGAGCTGGGTTGGAAGAAAAAGGGGGGGGTTTGAAACAAAGAGCTCTGCCATTTGAGAGAGAGACTACTTGGATGAAGGCACTGTGGCAGCAAAAAGAAAAGTAGAAGTACAGCAGTGTGAAGTCTGCCGCTGTGTATGAGACATGGCATTTGATCCGAACTTCAACACACTCGTGCGAAAACGCCCTTGTCTTGGCTCTCCACCTCCTCCACCTTCCCACCCAAACGAAAGCACACCCGTCTTCATTTCAAACCCCACCCTTTGTGCTTTGTTTCATCCGAACCGTCATTGGATCATTAGAAAAGGAGGAAATTGTTGTACTTTCTGTATGGTTATATAGAGTTTTGTGCCTAGCACCTCTATTTACAGCTGGATGTTTGTTGTACAGGCCGACATAAAACTTTGTTGAGCTTTTCTCTCCGCTGTCAGCCGAGTGTTCATGCAGGAAGAAGGAGTGGCGAGAGAACAAAAGCCCAGAGGAAGAGAGGGAGAAAAAAATGGGAGTAGAGAGCAGTTACTGGCTGAGGTCTGTTTTCCTGGCACAGCTCTTATCAAAGTTCAGGGCTGCTAACAAAGGAGGGGGAATAGCTGGAATAGTTTCCTGCTTAGCGCCGGATTGAGTGCTGACACCTAGAGGACAAAGACGTCAGTGAATGTGTTCCCTCTCGGCTGAGAATCTAAATTACGTTGCCTTGAACAACAAGGAGGGCTCTCTGTGTCTACATAAACATTCCAATAACATGTGCATTATTCTATTAAGTGAATAACTACAGCAATGGTCGTCTAAGCATGTTATTTTGATTTCCTTTATGTGGATTTCAATATTTTAGTTGTGTTTTGCAGTTACTGAAGTTGAAAAGGCAATGAACTGTGATTTTGCATCTTGCAGCGCATGATTGAGACGGCTCCCTGGGGAGATGACTCCGAAACTATCGAGAAGCAAATCCTAAACCACAACAAAAGTCAAAGCTCTATCCAGAGAAGCCAGGAAGTAGACCGTGCCAGAAATGATCTGGTGAGTGGAAATCCTGTTTTGAAGCCCTTCTTATTGGCTTTTTAAAAAAAAATTGGAGTAGTTTCTTTATACATATCCACTGTCAAGCTGGATGTTATTTCAGTTCAGTTCAGTTCAATTTTATTTACATAGCACAATAAAAAACAACATCAGTTGACCAAAGTGCTTAACATGCTCCAAAAGCAACGAGACAATAAAACACAAACAAAGCAGAAAGTACAATACAAAATAACTGACAGTAGAAAAGAATGAGGTCAAATAAGGTCAAGATGTCAAAACTCAACTTGAATTGAAAGCCAAAGAATAATAGTGGGTTTTAAGTATGGACTTTGCAATGGTCCGGGCTGTTGAATAGGTAGACTGTTCCACAGGTGTGTGGACATGTAGGAGCTCCGACAAGTAAGAAGGCGACAACCCATTTAAGATCTTAAAAACAATTAAAACCATTTTAAATTCAATCCTAAAACAAACAGGAAGCCAGTGGAGCGTGGCCAAAACCGGTGTAATATGGTTGCGCTTTTTAGTCCTGGTTAAAAGTTGAGCTGCTGCGTTCTGGACTAACTGTACGCGACGCAGGGATGACTGATCCAATCCAACATACAGTGAGTTACAGTAGTCCAAGCGGGACGTAATGAAAGCATATATGACTCTCTCAAAGTCTTTGCGTAGCAGGTAAGGCTTGACCTTAGCCGAGAGTCTCAGCTGGAAGAACCTAGTTTTAACCACAGAACTAATCTGTTTGTCAAATTTAAAAGCACTGTCAAAAATCACTCCCAGATTTCTGGTAAAAGGACGAATTTGGGAGCCTAAAATGCAGAGAATATCTACACAAGCACTGAAATGTTCATCACATCCAAACACAACAACTTCGGTCTTATTGTCATTAAGACAGAGAAAATTCAGATCCAACCATATATTGAGATCACTCAAGCGGTTTAACAACGGCTTGATAGTGTCTTTCTCATAGTTTTTTACAGGCAAATAGATTTGTACATCATCTGCAAAACAATGGAAAGAAATTTTGTGTTTTTAAAAATGGAGCATGTGAGGAGAAAATAGCATTGGTCCCAAAGTGGAACCTTGGGGGACCCCACAGGACAGAGGAGCAGCAGATGAAGAGCAGTTACCAATGTGGACAGCGAAACGCCTATCTGTCACGTAGGATTCAAACCATTTTAAAGCTATGCCTGTAATGACAACACTATGCTTGAGTCTGGATAAAAGGATAGAGTGGTTGACAGTGTCAAAGGCAGCAGTCAAATCTAAGAGCACTAAAACAGCAGAGTTTCCTGAGTCGACCGCTAAGGGAAGGTCGTTGTAGACTCTTAGAAGGGCATTTTCAGTACTGTGACAGGGATTAAAACCAGACTGGAACTTCTCATGAATACTAAAATCACTCATGATTGAAGTTGATTAAAAAACAACCTTCTCCAGAACCTTAGATAAAAAGGTAGTTTAGAAATAGGTCTAAAGTTAGACAAAACTAACGGATCCAGATTATTCTTTTTTTAAAGTGGTTGCACAACAGCATGTTTAAAAGCGGCTGGAACACACCCTGAGCTGAGAGATGAGTTAACCAAGGATAAAATACTGGACCCAACAGTGTTAAAAACCTCTTTAAGTAAGCATGCTTACTTAAAGACTTTGAAATGAACCTGAGGCCTCTGGGTGTTACTAGCAACCAGGTGAGATAAAAAAATGAGTTTTAGCAGATAGCAGATTTAACTGCTCCCTGGTATTTATGCAAGTCTTTTAAAATTTGAAGTGACACTTGAAGTTTGTTCTTCTTCCACTTTCTCTCACTTTCTTTCTTCTTTCCTTATCCATTGTAATATTAAAATACTTTTCACTTTTTTTTTTAAGACCATGAGGGGCGACAAGTACAACCTGTCCCTGCTGGATAAAGAATGGGATAGTTTGCAGGTATAACCGATGGCTTTAAATAATTGTATTTTTCTATTTTGTCAACATCACCAGCTCTATTGCTTTAATCATGTTTATACTCCACCTTGTGTCCCTCTCAGAAAATGTCCCACAGCCGCGTCCAACAGCTGCGTGAGCTCCAGGGCATCATCAATGAGATCTCCACAGCCATCATGTGGGTGAACGAGAGAGAGGAGGAAGAGCTCATGTTTGACTGGGGAGACAAGAACATTGACCAGTACATTCCCAGGAAGCAGGAGAGCTACTCAGTAAGGACCCCCTCTCTCCTGCGTGCAGCTTTCCATCTTTGCTTATGCGCGTGATCAGACCGTCAGTAGCTGACGGGTTCAGATTCAAATCTTGGTTAGAATCACGTTGGTGCTCAAGAGACAAACGCTCCGCCTTTCGGTGTCACTTACGTTCCGCTCTCCCGACAGGGCCTGATGAGGGACCTGGAGGAGAAAGAGAAGGAGCTGAACAAACTGAAGGTGAAATCCGATGGACTAGTGAACAACAACCACCCCGCCTCCGATAAGATTGACGTAAGGTGTTTCTGAGAGTTTTTGCCGTCCAACACAGCCAGCTATTCATGTGGTTTTGCGCTGACGGCTCCGTGTTCGCCCACAGGCCTACATGGACACCTTGCAGACCCAGTGGAGCTGGCTCCTGCAGATCACCAAGTGCATCGACGTCCACCTGAAGGACAACGCGGCCTACAGCCAAGTGAGAGCTCGGTCCAGCTGTGAAAGAATCGCCCTGTGTGTTTTATCACGTGTGCGCTGATCAGAGCCTTTTGCTACCACTTTCAGTTCTTCAAGGAGGCCAACGAGACCTACGCAAAGCTGCAGAAAGAACACGAGTCCATCCGAAACAATTTCAAGTGTGACAAGAACACCAAGCTGGAGAACCTCACGGAGCTGCTGAGAGACCTGGAGGTATCGTGATGCTCATGCTCTAACAATTTGTCCTGTCTGCATTCATGTTGTGTGGTCGCAGTAAACGTGTGACTGAGTTAAAAACACTGAAATCTGATATCTGCATGTTCACAGATACAGAAGGAGCGTGTGTTTGAGAATAAGAGGCAGGTCCAAAGTCTGGTCAACAAGTCTAAGACCATCGTCAGGCTGAGACCTCGCAACCCCGAGGACAAGAGCAGCGGCCCCATCATGGTGCAGGCCATATGTGACTTCAAACAAGACCAGGTGAGCTGCACGCTGTGATGGAAACATTTTGCACAGACAATCGTAGAATAAGAAATGAGAGGCTCTGAAGTCTTTTGTCCGTTTATTTCCTTGCAAGGGAAAGAGGTCACCACAGCTAAGTGCTCCGCAGACTGTCATGAACTCCCTTTGTCCTTGATCAAGCCAAGACGTTCTTATAGTTTAGTTCAGTCACAGGTGACGTCAAAAACATGCTAGTCGTGTGAGGCACATCAGTTAGTTACAGGTCACGTCAACAGAACAAAACAAACTTGTTGAGTCTCTATCGCCAGGTCACTGGCAACATTCTATCAGAATGTTTTACGTCAGTTCTTATCCCTTGGCCTCGCCATCTCAGCACTTGCAATTTAATGAACTGGTTATACAATGAAGGACTAGAAAAAGAGCTACATATATTTTTGGTGCAAGGCTACTGGTGTAACTCGGCATTTCCTCTGCTTTGTGTGCTCAGAAAGGGATTTTGAAAGGGAATGAAGGGATCCTGAAGGATAACTCCCAGCGCAGCAAGTGGCTGGTGACGGGACCCGGCGGTCTGGACATGTTGATTCCCTCTGTGTGTCTGAAGATCCCCCCGCCGAACCCGCACAGCATCAGCCTCGCCAAGAAGTAAGGACCATTCTGTCACTGTAGACCAGTGTAGGTTTGGGGAAATCCATTGGATACATAACATTTCCCGGAGCTGGATAGAAAAACAGCCTTCCTTTGTAGAAAGTCATTTTTATTCTGTAGACGTTGGACCATTACCTTGTAACGGTTTCATAGGCTGAAGGAAAATAAGCTTTAACCAAACAGGAACAATTTATCATTTTGTCGAAATGAAAAGTGTGTAATATTATGCTGCATATTAAATCTTCTGGATCATCTTGTGTCTGCATATTAACGGCTTGTTTTGTCCCTTAGGAACGAGCAGTATTACGAAGCCATCATGAGCATTTGGAATCAGCTGTACATCAACATCAAGAGCCTCATCTCGTGGCAATACTGCCTTAAAGACATGAACTACATCAGCTCTCTCACTGTCAGCATGGTAAGCTGTCACAAAGGCTCCAATAAACGGGGCCGATTCGGGGTTTTGCTGCTTCATTAACTCACTGTTTTCAAACCAGGCAAAACTGAATTCGGTTTAGTTTCCGGCTTTTCTGAAAACCTTTTCAGTGGGAGTTCGCTCTCCTCAAGTGGCTCTTGCTTAACCTGACTCCTCTCCATTGTCTCTCAGCTGTCCAAGATGCCTCCCCAGGAGTATCGAAATGTCATTAAAATACTGGAGACTCACTACCAAGAGTTCCTGCGTACCAGCCAAGGCTCTGAGATGTTTGGGGAAGAGGACAGGAAGGTTATCCAGGGCCGCTTTGATGACGCCCAGAAAAACTATTATGAACTTATAGTCCAGCTGCCTCCTCCCGGTGAGTGGGACATGTTTTTGACTCCTCCTTAAGTTTTCAGCCAGTTTCAAATGCAAAACTACAGCTGTTTGGATCCACCGATCATTAATGTCCTTTTGATGTTCCGACAAAGGGGGTGAACCAACCAGCCCCAAGCTGGAGCCCACCCAGGTCCACCCGACCAAAACAATACCTCCCAAAACCACACCTCCTAAAACCATCTCCACCCTAAGCCTCACCCTGCTTAGTAGTCTGCAAGAGCTTCGCCGCCGGCTGGCGCTGGCGGAGTCCGGTCTCACCAGTCACCTCCACGTCCCGCTGGGGGAGAACAGTGTGCACGAGTGCTCAGTGCACATCCAGAAGCTGCAGGTGTGTAACTTTATGCGTCGTGTCACTGTGAACAGGGACACCACCAACATTATGAGCTTATTCCATGAACAGCAAGAGACTGTATGTTATCACGCGTTTGTTTCCAGACTGTGCACCAGGACTTGGACTCCATCCACGATGAGTACCTGCGACTAAGAGAGAAGATTCTCCGGCAGCTGGAGGGGATACCTGCCGACTCTGAGCAAGCCAAGTTCCTCCGCTCTGAACTGGAAATCATCAATCAGAAACTGATGGGCTTGCAGGGTCTCTACCCGGCCTACCATGAAAGGTGCATTTTGGTTGTCTCACCTTTTTTTAACAATCCCCCAATCATTTAGAAAAGTGGTTTGCTTGTACTTGGCTCTCCAAGTACCATCATAATGACCAACATTATACAGTAGCGTATTCATCAAAAACAAGGCAGAGGTTTTGTTCCTAAAGAAGTATAGTTAATATTGTCAGCCATTGTAACATTTTACACAGTTTCAACAGTAAGACTGCGCTTAAATATAGGAACAATTAAAAAAAATGTAATTTTTATTTATCTATATTTATTTCAGTGATTCTTTGGCGTACCATTAGTGGTACGCGTACCACACTTTGAGAATCACTGATTTAGAAAATACTAGACCCAAGTATGTGATGTAAGCGAGTGCATTAGATGAAATGGCTGTGTGTCTTCAACAGGCTGTCAGCTCTTATGGCTTTGCACCAGAGCCTTCTGGAGGCTGAAGACATCATTAAAGTCCACGAGGCCCGGCTGACGGAGAAGGAGACCACCTCTCTGGACCTTCGGGAGGTGGAGAGCTATCGGAGCCAGCTGAAGGTTTGACTACCTTTTTATATTTAGTTTGAACCGCAGTCTCTTGCGTTCCAATTTCACAATGTTCATTTGAAGCACTTATTGGCCACAATTAGTGAACCACGAGCTACACAGAAGTTTCTCTTATCCATTTGTTTTTTCTCCCGAGCTTATAACCGCATGTCACAGTCTTCATGTCTCCTCAGTCCACTGGAATGGGTTCTGATCCACATTCTTTCTAACTTGCTTTGTAATGCAATTATACTATTCAGTTAAAAATCTAACAAATAAGAATCCAATATACTATAGCATACCACTCATAAAGGCCACCTTTCTGCATTATGAGCAAGTTCTACAATTTTGTGTTTTCTAGTCAAGGTATAGTAGGAAGAGGTGTGTCTTTAGTAAAAACAAGAGACAATTTGTCACCCTAATCCAGTGGTTCAGGGGGGGCGTGACCGTCTGGTGGGGCGAGGAGGTATTACAGGTGGGGCGGGAGGGGCTGGGGGAAATGTAGATTTAAAAAATGTTTTTTATTTTATTCATAATCCCTTATTAATCCCACGTGGAGAAATTATTCTCTGCATTTTACCCACCTTAGTAAGGAGCAGTGTGGTGCTGTGAAGCACTGGGGCTTAAGTGTCGAGTGTTGCTCGAGGACGCTGAGATGTGGAGAGAACGCGGATCGAACCGCACTGTAAAACATCACAGCCCTGTTTAGTGTCCAATTACTTCTTCTCTTTAATTCAAAGAGCTGTTACAAGTTTTAGATTTGAACTCCACTGTTAAGTTAAAACTTAGTCAAACTTACAGTAATGCTGTGTGTCTTTTGACATGTGTGTTGTTTTAATTGAACATGGCTCTTTAAATGATCAGTTAAAAAAAGATATAATTGTTTTTTTTTGCACAGCTTTATATGCATTGTTCCAACAAAGTGATTGCCCATTTTATTTGTTTTGGTGTGATGGAGCAAACTAGCAGTCAAATGAATGTAAAACAGCAGAAACAACAGCACATTTAGCAAACCAGCTTGGTTTAACGAAGAAGATTCTTAGTCCGATCTCAGGTAGTAATTCTTTAGTGGATTAATCATGATTAATCACTTTTTGCAATTACTCCTGAATCCTAACCATTTTTTATTTCTGAAATGCATACCAAAAAAAATAAAAGGACACAGATACATAATTTTCATAATATGTCTGTTTATTAACACAGCCAAATAATGGTGGTTTAAATCAAGCTGAAACATACTACACACACCATAATATTTGTCTTTGTAATGTCCCATCGCTTCCTCTTTGGCATTTCTCTTAACCAGGATGTACAATTTACAGTATTCAGTTAAACAGAAAGACTTTAATAGAAATAGGAATCCATTTACTAGTTAGCTCCATGGACATATATATAAAGCTCCGACATCTCTGACACAGTTCTTCAGCAGCTGCTGTTTTTGAGGGACGAATAAGAATTGTTCACCTGGCGCCTCCTTAAAAAGGAGCTGCCCTAACTAACTAAGCCTAGCTAGCTAACCGCCGACATGATGCGCTAACGTTAGCTGACGCTAACGCAGCTAGCTAATCATGTCGGCGGTTTGGCAGTACTTTACAGTGGCTTTTCTCACCAGTAAGACGGCAACATGCAACATATGCAAAGAAGCAATTTTGAGGGGTGGCATGAGTGTTGAAAATTTTAACACCAGCAACTTAATCAAACATCTGAAGACGCGTTACGCTAAAGAGCACGAATACTGGTATCGGTACTCTGGATCGGCCGACAAACCCACAAAAATTGTATCGGAACATCTCTACCTACCACATTTTTGCACAATTTGAGTCATCTGTTGCGTTTTTATGTGGAAAAAACTCCCAACGGTAATGAGTATCTATTGTGATGAGTATTGATTTATGCCTGCAGGTGGCAGTAATGTGTTGTATAAGATGAAGCGCATTTCCTAGACTAGTGGAAAAGGTACTTTCCAGACCTGAATAATTTGTCACACTGCGCATGCGTGAAATGTGTTTAAAAAAATTACGTAATGAACGACAAACATCTAATTTAACGCTGCTAACGCGCTATTTTTGACAGCCCTAGTTTAAAATAAAGAATTTCTGGTGACGTTGACAGTTTCAGTCTGTTTGTGTGCATTTCTATTAAAGCAAATGAAGAGTGATCTGGAGACAAAAAGAAAGCTGATGAACACTATGGAGTCTGACCTGGCTAAAGCGGTGCAGTGGAACGGTCAAATCTCCGAGTCCTTTCATAAGTGTGACGTGGACTTGTCCAAGTACTCAGACCTGGTGGGTCAGATGTCGGACCGCTGGCGCCGCATCCAATCCCAGATTGACAGCAGGTGGGATCATCTGTTCACGTGCAATTTCTTCGATATCTGTGCATATTTCTCACACTCCAATCCGCCCCGGTGCTAAACACATTGAAAATATCCGCTTATCCCTTCCCCGCCCCCTACTCTTTCCTCCTCAGACTGTGGGACTTGGAGAAGCAGGAGAAACAGATGAGTCATTATCAGAAGAGCAAGTCTCTCCTGCAGATGTGGATAGACGATGCCAAGAATCGCCAGGACACGCTTCAAATGGTTAAACTCAACGACATCCAGACTCTGATGGAACACCTGAAGCAGCAGAAGGTACGTCTCTCATTGCTCATGTCAAAAGATTGGGACCAATTACAACATCTGATCTAATTTGATTTGATTTTGAATCGGAAGTATCCACCATGTACACTCAACTTGAAACACACCAGTGCAGATGTGTGAATTTTATACGTTATTTGGGTGTTTTTTTTTCTCCTTGCCACCGTGGACATAACTTTGACATAACTTAGTTATTGCTTATAATAATTTTGAAACTTTTGCTCACTACACAGGCACTTAACACAGAAATTAAAGGAAAGCAGGAGAAAGTAGAGGATGTCCTAAAAAACAGTGACACCTGCGCTGGCACCATAAAGGTAGGTCCTGCTGTGCACCCTTTTCCTTCATTTTAGAGTGTTTCACACAGCTTTACGAGCAGACGAGCCCCAACACGTGTGATGCAGGATAATGTATTCCATGTTGTGCTGTGGGTTTTCAGGACTACGAGCTGCAGCTGGCTTCCTACAGTTCAGGCCTGGAGACTCTGCTTAATATTCCGATCAAGAGAACGATGCTGCAATCGCCCGCTTCGGTGGTCAGACAAGATGTATGAGTAGTTTCATTCATTCACATTCAACCAATTTGCTATTAGTTATTGTTACACATCAGTTGTTGCATTGGAATAATTATTAATCTTCTTTCTTTTGCTGTTTTTCCATTAAATCATTCATCAATAGTGTGGGACAAATAAATGATTATTTTATCCTAAATACAGATTCAATTTAGATTAAATTACAACAAATTTAAATTTTAATCCCTGAAATGCATATGGCATTCCTATCAATATTCAACCTCCAATTTTAACTCTCTTCAGGCTTCTGACCTCCAGTCGAAGTACATAGAGCTGCTCACCCGCTCTAGTGACTACTACAGGTTCCTAGGGGAGCTGCTGAAGAACATGGAAGAGCTGAAGGTAGATCCACCATTTGTCAATTATATTGTGTATGCTAAAACAATAACGTATATGTCTGTTAAACAACATGATGGCAGATGACTGAGGCTCTTTCTGTTTCTGTCAATGCCGTCTTCAGATCAGGAACACCAGGATCGACATGCTGGAGGAGGAACAGAAGCGTCTTAAGGATGACATCCAGGATCGCAACCAGAAAAACAAGACGTTGGAGGACGCTTTGGCCCGCTACAAGCTGGACCTCAGTCAATCACAAAACCAGCTCATTGTACTGCAGGAAGTGAAGAGTAGCACGACTAAAGAAATCAACGCTACTAAAGACAGCCTGGACAGCAAACAAAGCCAACTCCAAAAGCTCAACGAAGAGCTGACTAAAATTAGGTTCCAGCTGGATGAAGAGATGAGCAAAAGAAGGTTGGCAGTGGAGCGCTACACCAACCAGCAGGAAAAGTATGAGACCGATGTTCGCAGCAGAGAGAAAGAACTGGACGAGCTCAAGTGGACCAAGATTGACCTAGAAAAGTCTGTGAAGGACAAGGAACGTGAACTGGATAGGATGAAGATACTCCTTGATGAGGAAGCGGCACGACGACGAAACGCTGAATCAGATGTCTCAAAGGTAAGATCACAGTGTAGCCAGGAAGTTAATCAACTTAAGCAGACATATGAGACAGAGATCCACGTCACCAAGACCACGATCCTGAAAGCCTCACAACAGAAAGAGGAGAATGCGGCGGAGCTGAGAGTGCAAGTGGACAGGCTCACTTCTGAGAAGAGGGATCTCGAGGAGGAGCTCAGGAGACTGAGGCAGTCCATTGCTCACGCAGAAGAGCAGAAAAGCAGAGCAGAGCAGGAAGCCAACCAGCAGAGGGCCTCGATGGTCCAAGAAACGAGAGTCCGGAGTGAGTTGGAGATTCAGCTGAGAACACTGATGCAGCAAGGAGGAGACGCTGACCTAAAACTACAAGAGGCCAACAAAAACATTCAGGAAAAGTCCAGGGAGATCAGCATGCTCACATTTAACCTGGAGGAAGAAGGTAAGAAGAGGAGATCTCTGGAACTGGAGATCAATCGCCTAAAACAGGCTGAAGGAGAACTAATGGAGAAGAACACCTTGTACCTGCAGTCCATCAACAAGCTCAAAGTGTCCGAGGAAGAGACGCGCATCATCCGAGTGGAGCTGGAGAAACAAACCCGAGAGAGAACCCAGACTCAGGAGGGTTCTGTCAGGCTGCAGAGCCGCATCCGGGAACTTCAGTGCTCTCTGGATGGAACAGAGGCTGAGCTGGAGAAGCAGAAGAAGGCAAACCAGGAGGAGTTCACACGCAGGAAGAGAATGGAGGCAGAGTTAGAAAGGATGACACAAACATGCAGAGAGCACACCGCCACAATTACCACTCTGAAATCTATCCAGCTGGAGACGTCCAATTATGGGAAGAAGTATGAGCAGGACCTCGCCGGCCTCCAGGAGGCTCTGGACAAGAGTATGAGGGAACATAAGGTCACCAAGCAGGAGCTAGCTGATGTCTCAGCTGAGCTCAAGACACTCAAACAGAAGCTTCAGCAGGAACAGACTCGTATCTGTGAGCTCAACCAACGCAATGAAAGCCTGTATAAGACCATTGAGGAGAAGAGCCGGCAGCTTAACGAACACACCGTGGAGATCGAAAAGCTCAAGACTATGACACAGAACCTGACGAAGGAGAGACTGAGGCTGGAGGAGGAGCTAAGGACAGTTAGACAGGAGAGAGATGAGCTGACGCTTAGCAAGGACAGTGTTGATGGAGAGAGGGACTCCCAGATCTCAGCCTTGCATGTCCAGCTTCAGACTAGCTCCAAGAGGACCACGGAGCTCCAGATTCTCATCAATGACCTGACCAGGGAGAGAGAAAAGCTTAAAGTGGAAATAGACAAATTCCAAAAGCAATCCCTTGAGGTATTTTTTGACTAGGGCATGGATCAGCTCCACAAAATTCAACTAATTGTTTTCCCGCTTTTGCATGCAACGGCTGTAAATGCAATAATATATCCCAATTAGTTACCTTTTTAAGGGTTTATGCATGAAATTAACTTACTTACAAATGCCTTATCTTTCCAACCTTTTGGCGTTGCACATTGTGGAACTGAATTTGACTAATGTAATGTATACATACTTATTGATATATTGAGCAAAATGTACACATATTCTTACAATACAGGTGATTGACATTCCCAAACGTTGAATGGTAATTTTTAACATCACAATTTAAATAGATAAATACATGAAAAATCGAATATGTCGGTACGGGATGTGTAATTAATTCATTCAAATTGTGGGTCTCTGCAAAATCAGCTTTTTGCTTTGGGCATCATTTGATGGCATTTCTTTCCAGGCATAATAATTTGTTTTTTTTCTCCCCAGACATCGATGAGAATGCATGATTCCCAAAGCCAGTACAGCGAGATGCTTCTGGAGAGGGACAGTTTGCTGTCCAAGCTGAAACTACTGGAGCAGGACAAGTCTCGTCACCTCCGTACAGAGGAGGAGCTCACTCGCATCAAGCTCACCCTTAGAGGCCGAGCTCCGAAACAAACAGCGACTGCAGGATGAAAAGAATACCGCCCTCAAGGATTTCAACTCTATGAAGAGCCAGTATGAGCTGAAAGACAGCCAAATCAAGAAGATTCAATCGGACAGGGACCAGGCTGATCGAGACAGGCTCTCCCTGAAGAACGAGATCGAGAAGCTCACAAGGGAGCTTAAGTGTATTGAAGAGAAGTACAAGAGTCGTTTGTCGATCTCTGAAAAGGAAGCTTCCGACCTGGCTCTCAAGAGAGACGCCCTGCAGAGAGAGATACTGAAGCTGCAGCAGAGACCCAACACTCGGGTACAACACACCCAGACGGATGAAAAGGTCCCAACAATCGATCCATCCAAGCTGATATTTGACGGAGTGCGTCGCAAAGTCACAGCCCACCAGCTGTGCGACTGTGGCATAATCAGTAAAGCCACACTGGAACAGCTCCTAAAGGGAAAAAAGAGCGTGGCTGAGGTAGCAGAGGACATCCAGCTTAGCCTAAAGGGTACTGGCATCATTGCTGGTGTGACAACAGGTGGCCAAGAGAAAATGCCATTCACTGAAGCAAGGCGGAAGAATCTTCTCAGCAAAGAGAGCGCCATCATGCTCCTGGAAGCTCAAGCTGCAACCGGCTATATAATTGACCCCACATTGAATGAAAAGATGCCAGTGGATACTGCCTGCTCAAGAGGAATTGTAGACTCCGCAGACAGGGACACCCTAGTGACAGCTGAAGCAGCTAGCACAGGCTTCAAAGATCCATTCACTGGCAAATTGTTGTCAGTGGGTCAGGCTTGCAAACAGGGCCGTGTAAACAAGGACACAGCCATCCGCTTGCTCCAGGCTCAGGAGTCAGTGGGAGGCATATTGGACCCTGTTCTTGGAGTGTTCCTTCCAAAAGACCTGGCCTTGGATCGCAATCTCATTGATGAGGATCTCTACAGGGCTTTGGGGAAGAAACCCACATGCTACCTTGAGCCAGGGACCGGAGAGAAGATTACCTATAATGACCTCCGGAAGAAGTGCACAGTGGAACCTGTTTCTGGCCTGCTTCTGCTCCGTGTGTCGAAAGATACAGTGGAGGGTTTCCGAAAAAATATTCCTATTTCAGAGCTTGTAGATTGTGAACTGGTGACAAAAGATGAATTAGCAAAGCTCAACGCAGGCACACTCACCCTAGTAGATATTGAAAAAAAGCTAAAGCCTTATCTCCATGGGTCTACCTGCATTGCTGGGGTCTATGATGAAGCCAACGACCGAATAATGCCCTTCTATCAGGCAATGAAGGAAGGCCTCCTCATGAGAGGAACCACACTGGAGCTTCTTGAGGCTCAAGCAGCTTCTGGCTTCATTGTTGATCCAGTGAACAATGTATTTTTGACAGTAGAAGAGGCCACAAAGAGAGCCCTCATAGGAAAAGAGTTTCAGAATAAACTTATGTCAGCAGAGAGGGCTGTAACTGGATACAAAGACCCATCCACAGGAAAGATAATCTCCCTCTTCCAGGCTATTGAGAAAGATCTAATTGAGAAAGGTCATGGGATCCGTCTTCTGGAGGCCCAAATTGCCAGCGGTGGGATAATTGACCCCAGAGGGAGCCACCGTATTGACGTTCCTGTTGCCTATAAAAAGGGTTATTTCGATGAGGAGATGAATGAGATCCTAACTTACGAAGGTGATGACACAAAAGGCTTCTTTGACCCCAATACCAAAGAGAACCTGACATATCTTCAACTTAAGGAAAGGTGCATGACAGATAGCAAGACCGGCCTGATACTTCTGCCGCTAAAAGACAAGAACAAGTTGCGGAAGACACAGGAGAGCCGCAGCAATGTCCTGCGGAAGAGGCGAGTTGTGATTGTTGACCCAGACACTGGGATGGAGATGTCAGTGAGGGAGGCCTATCACCGCGAGCTAATTGACTATGACACCTTCCTGGAGTTATCAGAGCAGGAGGGCGAGTGGGAGGAAATAACTATCAAGGATTCGGATGGCGTGGCACGTTTGGTGATAGTGGACAGGAGAACAGGAACCCAGTACGACATCGATGACTGCCTTAAACGCGGTGTCATCGACCAGAAGTCTTTGGATCAGTATCGCGCCGGAACACTTACATTGACCCAGTTTGCCGACAAAATCACAAGCAGGACCAGCAGCATAGAAATGAACATTTCGGCCAGCAATGTTGACGACATGGTCACCTGCAGCAGTCCCACCCAACTCGCGCCTTCTTCTCCTACCGTTCGTAAACGCTTCAACAGCATTTCGATTACAGTTTCTCCCCCTGAGATGTTCGATGACCAGAGCCCTGTGGCGGCTATATTTGACACGGAAACCTTGGAGAAAATTACTTTGTCTGAAGGACTCCAGAGAGGCATCGTTGACACTATCACAGCACAGAGGATGCTCGAGGCCCAGGCATGCACAGGTGGTATCATCAACCCTGCCACCGGTGAGAGGCTGTCTCTGCAGGATGCTGTCCATCAGTGCATCATCGACGAAAGCATGGCAACTAAGCTGAAAGCTGCCCAGAAGGCCTACGTTGGCTTTGAGGATGTGAAGACGAAAAGGAGGATGTCTGTAGCAGAAGCAGTGAAAGAGACATGGTTGCCCTATGACGCTGGCCAGAGATTTTTGGAGTTCCAGTATCTGACTGGAGGCCTGATAGAGCCTGGCTCTGGACGTCGCATCACCATTGAAGAAGCCATCCGCAGAGGTTGGCTGGATGGTCAAGGGGCCCAGAAACTTCAAGACACACGGAAATATGTGAAGAACTTGACCTGCCCCAAGACCAAACTGAAGATCTCCTACAAGCAGGCCATGGACAGCTGCATGGTGGAAGAGAGCAATGGTATGAAGATGATACAGGCGTCCTCAATGTCCTCCAAGGGAATCAGCAGCCCTTACAACGTCTCAAACCCGGGATCTCGCTCAGGGTCTAGAGCTGGTTCTCTTGTCGGCTCCAGGAGTGGATCTCGTAGAGGCAGCGTGGATTATTCCTCCACCGTCAGCTATAGCTTCTCTTCCAGCAGTACCAGCTCCAACACTCTCTTTTAATACAAAACATAACAAAAAAATATGAAAGTAGATGAGTTATTACCAGCGGTTCTGATGCAATATTAACATTTTTGTCATAGATTTTTTGCTAGCTTTATGCTTTTGGGTGGTTTGTTTAAGTACATATACATAGGATTGTAATTAGATTTTGCTTGAGTGCAGGTTTTGGTGTTTTGATGATTAAAAATTCAATTTAATGCAGAGTATGAATAATACTTCTAGAATATATCTGCAAAATACATTTATTTGTTATAGCTCATTTTAATATAAGGCTTTTTTTAAGTGTAACAATTTGTTTTTAGAAATTATGCTTGTTCACCTAATCTTGAAAATCAAGTTTTATCTTTCGTTTATTCTTGCACCTTGATTTAGGTGGTCTTTAATTCATTAAAAAAAAAAGATTTACTTCATTGCAAATTAATGAAATTAATAAAAGTTAAAATACTGATTTGATAATGAAATAATCAATGATGAAAATTCTTTGCCACTAAAATGTTCTTTACTTCTTCAAAATAAAGTTGTCACTACAATATTTTCGATTCATTTCTTTGTCGTTTCATCTGTGCATTCAAAGCAGAAACAGTTCAGTGAATGAGGGGATAGCAGTACTCATTTCTACCTACAAATGGCGCTAATGGTTACGATAAAACCACAACTGGAGGGCTGAAGCCAATTTAACCGACTGAAAAATAGGAGACAAAATTGTAAATATTTAAGTAAAGTAGGGATATGCCATCGTAAATATTTACGGAATAAAATATAATTTAACGACCAATGTATCGTATTACTTTTTGAAACGTAATAAGCATGGTTCAATCAATCATATATTAACCAATGCATTACTGGGATGTTGCATTCAGCCCAAACAGGTCCAACTCCAACATTGCTGACATATAAACTGAATGCACCGCTTCCGTGCATCATCGCACCTGTGAAACACACCGAATACCTCGCAGAATAATCAACAGCGGACCGGGTCCGTGTACCTTTTGTTAGACCTTAAAGCATAAAACAAAGATGTAGCCAAACATCTTGCGAGCATCACGTCCTATACGTCACGCACAGGTGTCGGGACTCCGGGTAACTCTCCTCTTGTGTGTGAGGAGTGAAGGTGTGAACAAATGGAGGCATGCATGGGTGAGAAACCAGAGAGAGGAGGTAGGTGGAAGGGGGAGGGACCCAGGGAGACCGGAGCAGCGCGGGCGGGGGACTAACCCGTGCCAGGACTTGTGGCAAGTGAAGGAAGTGCGCTGGGGGGGGCGGCGAGTAGGGAGAGAGGGAGAGAATGATAGGAGGGCGGCTGAGCAACAGAAGCAGCAGTTCAGAAACCCAGCGAGGGCTTCAAACTTCAACACCGGCAGCAGCCACAGCGGAAGGCCGAGGGGAGTGAATAGCAGCAGCGGGAAATGCGCCTCGTAGCCTGCATGACGGGCCGAGGACTTTACCCGAGTCTTTTCTCTGCCTGCAGCTCGGACTGACTAAGGGACACACAGCGGACCCCTGTGCCCAAAGCGAGAGGAATAACGCGAGTTCTCGGCTTCAAAGGTAGGGCTCGGTGTCGGCCCTTTTCCGCGGGCGATCATTTTGCGCGGAGGGTTTCCAAAAGTCGGGGTGGTCAGTGCTAAAAAGAAAACGCAGGATTATACTTCCACATACTGTAGTACTCTACCCGCTTCTCTTCAGCCCCTTAATGTCCCATTTCCTCTGCTCCGTTATTTAAAGTGCAAAACGGGACACTGCTTTCTGTATTTACTTGGGCTGTAATGTGTGTGTGTGTGTGTTTTGGAACACAGAGAAGGGACTCATTCAAACGGACCCATCACTAATCTCGGGATTTACTTTTGGGGTTTAATACGTAAATTAATTTTTTCTTTCTTCTTTAACCCCTTTAAGGGCTATGGTTTGGAGGGTGATCCCCACCGTGGAGGATTGGGTCGTCACCGCAGTATACGGTCCCGTTTCCCACCCGGCGAGCCCTTCACAATGTATCTCAATGGGTCCTGCACGCAATGGAAAAAGTCTGCCATCAGTGGTAGACCCAGAGCAGGCTCTGGCGGTAAGAAGGATGGGGTGGTTGCGTCCAATACTAGATCTGCGTCTTCTGAAGCTCTGCTTCAAGGTGCTGCCCCTCAAACAGATCGTGTTACAGATCATGTCCGAGGACTGGTTTATCACGATAGATCTCAAGGACGCTTACTTCCACGTGTCCATCCCTCCAGGACAGAGGTGAGTTATTGGTATAACTCACCTGTATGGACTGAGGTATTGGAAACCTCTACCTCGTGGACGGGAGGCCACGATCCGGAGGATCTGCCGACCATGATGGTCCTGGGAGGGTGGAGGGGGTTCGGCCGGAGGGCACAATGGGCTGGAGGTGACTGGCTTAATCTGGGAGACGTGGAACATGGGATGGACACGGGAGTGGGACGGGAGACGGAGACGAACGGTGGTAGGGCTGATGACGGAGGTGATCTCGTAGGGTCCAGAGAAACGGGGTGACAACTTACGGGAGGCAGCTCGGGAGGGAAGATCCGCTCTGTCTGACCGTTGGTCTGCGGGTGGTAGCCGGAGGTCAGAGAGTACCGGGCCCCAAGGGCCACGGCAAACTCCTTCCACACCCGCGAGATGAACTGGGGACCACGGTCAGACAGCATCTCCCGGGGAATCCCGTGGAGGCGGAACACGTGTTTAACCAGGAGCTGGGCCGTGAGGAGAGCAGAGGGGAGCTTGCGGAGTGCGATGAGATGGCAGGCCTTGGAGAATCGGTCGATGACGGTGAGGATGACTGACATGCCCTGAGACGAGGGGAGTCCAGTGACAAAGTCAAGAGCAATGTGTGACCAAGGGCGTTCTGGGATGGGTAGTGGTTGAAGGAGGCCAGCAGGGGGTCTGTTGGAGGGTTTGTTCTGGGCGCAGGTGGGACACGAGAGGACATATTGTTTGACATCTTTGAACATAGATGGCCACCAGAAACTTCGGGCTAGGAGGGTTTGGGTGCGATGGATACCGGGGTGTGCGGAGAACTTTTCGGCGTGAGCCCACTGAATGACACGGGATCTGACGGCGGAAGGGACGTAGGTGCGATTAGGTGGAGCGGTTCCTGGGTCTGGGTCTGAGGGCGTCAATCTCAACCACAAACTGTTTAGTTCGGTCTGGGTAGATCAAGATCGGGGCACTGGAGAATCTGTTCTTGGGGCTGGTGAAGGCTGACTGGGCTTAGGGATTCCAGATGAAGGGGACTTTGGTGGAGGTTAGTGCATCGAGGGGGGCGACTATCTGGCTGTACCCGCGGATGAAACAACGATAAAAGTTTGCAAATCCTAAAAATCTCTGTAGGTCTTTACGGGTGCTGGGTACAGGCCAGTCGAGCACGGCTCGAATCTTCTCCGGATCAGATCGGACCCGCCCTCCTTCCAGGATGAGACCAAGGAATGCAGCAGAGGGCTTGTGGAACTCGCACTTTTGGGCTTTGACAAAAAGTTTATTTTCCTGTAGGCGCTGGAGGATGAGGCGGACATGCTTCAGGTGCTCGGAGGGACTGCGGGAGTAGATTAAAATGTCATCGAGGTAAACAAACACGAATTGGTTTAGGAAATCACAGAGGACGTCATTGACAAGGGACTGAAAGACTGCAGGGGCGTTGTATAAGCCGAATGGCATGACTAGGTATTCAAAATGACCGAGTGGAGTCTTAAACGCCGTCTTCCACTCATCTCCCCGGCAGATCCGCACAAAGTGATAAGCATTGCGTAGATCCAGCTTAGTAAAGATGGTGGCTGACTGTACTGGCTCAAGTGCGGATGAAAGGAGAGGGAGTGGATACTTATTCTTAACTGTGATCGCGTTTAAACCTCTGTAGTCAATGCACGGGCGAAGGGAACCGTCCCTCTTCCCGACGAAAAAGAAACCTGCCCCTAGGGGAGAAGACGAGGCACGGATGAGTCCTGCTGATAATGACTCTTTAATGTAACTCTCGAGCACCTGGCGCTCGTCCTGCGAGATGTTATATAGGCGGCTAGACGGTAACGGGGCACCAGGTAAGAGGTCAATCGCACAGTCATAGGGACTCTGCCTTACTGAAAACCTGTCCAAGGTTGTGGTAATCGGGAGGAACTAGCTTTAACACCTCGGGATCAGCCTTGACGCAGGTAGGTGTGGGGGAGGATGCTGTAGGTGCTGCTGATTTTAAGCAACTAGCATGACAACTGGGTGACCACGCTTCAATCCGACGGTCCGTCCAGTTAATCTGGGGGTTATGATGCTGTAACCACGGGAATCCAAGCACCAAACGGGCCTGCTTAACGGGGAAGATTAAAAATGTGACCTGTTCACGGTGATTTCCCGATACCAGCAAGTCAAAGGGTAATGTGCGGTGCGTGATACGGGGCAGGACGTCCCCATTTAAAGCAGCAACCTGGAGAGGCAGCTCGAGCGCCACTGTTCTCAAATTAGCCTGCTGGACTAATGAGGGGTCAATCAGGTTAAAATCACAACCGGAATCGATTAGAGCTGACACCTTGAAAGTCTCCCGGCCGGAAACGACGGCAGCGGGTAAACACAAACGAGGAGGAGATGATGGAAAGGACTCAGTATGGTCTGCCGGATCCTCCTCTACAGCCGACGGACCGGCTCTTTTGGCCGCTCCGGACAGTTCTTAATGAAATGTTCGGGCGAGGCACAATAAATGCAGAGTCTAGAACTCATACGATGCTGCCTCTCGTCTGGCGTGAGTCTAACACGCCCCAGCTGCATTGATTCTCTACCAAAAACTTCTGGGACGGAACGTCAAGGCAGGTAAGTGCATCCAGCACAAAAACTATGTCAAAAACAGGAGAGTCAAAATGAGTCAGAGTTGAGTGTACAAAACTCACAAACAGGTTGTGAGTCACTGTCAGTGACGGGCTTGATCTGGGAGACGTGGAAGGTTGGGTGCACTTTAGAGTGAGGCGGCAGGCAAAGACGGACGGTGGATGGATTTATGATGGTGTCGATCTCGTAGGGTCTAGAGAACCGGTGGGAAAGCTTTTTAGCAGACGGGTTGGAGAGTATGTCCCTGGAGGAGAGCCACACCCTCTGACCGGGGCGGTATTGGGGAGCTGGTCTACGATGTCGGTCGGCGAACCTCTTACTCTGCCCTGCGGCGCGGGTAAGAGCGGTGATGGTGGTCCTCCAGATCTCCTGACAGCGGGCAACGTACTCATTAACAGAAGTGAAGGGAATTCTGAGCTCATCAGTAGGTAGGAGTGGAGGTTGGTAACCAAGGGAAACCTCGAACGGGGAGTGACCTGTGGATGTGGAGACGTGGGAGTTTAAAGCGTACTCCACCCAGGGCAAAAACTTATTCCAGTCTGTGGGGGAAGTCGATGTAAGGCAGCGAAGGGTGGTTTCCAACTGTTGGTTCATGCGTTCTGTTTGTCCATTAGTCTGTGGGTGATAACCAGAGGTGAGGGTATAACAGGCGCCGAGGGCAGAGCAGAAATGTCGCCAGACCTGAGACACAAACTGGGGACTAGGGAGGGTATGTCGACCGGAATGCCATGTAACCTGAAGACATGTCGAATGAGGAGCTGGGCGGTCTGCAAGGCGTTGGGTAATTTACGGATGGGGATAAAATGACAAGCCTTGGAGAATCTGTCGACGACGGTTAATATAGTGGACATTCCTTGAGACTTGGGCAAACCGGTGACAAAGTCTATTGCAATGTGGGACCATGGTCGTCTGGGAATGGGAAGTGGGTTGAGCAGGCCAGCGGGGGGCTGATTGGAAGGTTTGTTCTGGGCACAGACTGGGCATGCTAACACATATTCACGTACGTCTTTGGACCAAGATGGCCACCAAAAATGACGAGAGACCTGGGACTGAGTCCTAAAAATCCCAGGATGGGCCGAAAACTTGACACCACTGCAAAACATTAGGGCGGACAGCCTGAGGCACATATTTAAGATCCGCAGGACCCGTACCAGGGTCTGGGTCGAGTCGTAAAGCCTGGTTAATCTTATCCTCCAGGTCCCAATGAAGGGCTCCAACTGTGCATGAGGGAGGAAGAATCCTTTCCGGCTCCCCTTCCTGCTCAGGGGAAGCAAACTGGTGAGACAAAGCGTCCGGTTTAATGTTTCTGGATCCGGGTCTGTAGGTGATAGAGAGGTTGAAACGGGAGAAGAATAATGACCAGCGGGCCTGTCGGGAGTTAAGGCGGCGAGCAGACTGTAGGTAGGAGAGGTTCTTATGATCAGTCCAAATGATGATGGGCTGCTCGGACCCCTCGAGCCAGTGCCGCCACTCCTCCAAGGCTAGCTTTATAGCCAGTAATTCACAATCCCCAACATCATAATTACGTTCGGCAGGTGACAAGCGGCGAGAGAAAAAGGCACAAGGGTGGAGCTTAGTATCTGTCTCAGAGAGCTGGGACAAACGGCGCATACTCCAGTATTAGAGGCATCAATCTCTAACGTAAACTGTTTCTGGGGGTTAGGATGTACAAGGATGGGTGCCTAGGAAAAACGAGATTTGAGCAACTCAAAAGCGGCCTCGGCTTCAGGTCCCCAGACAAACGGGACCTTGGTGGAGGTAAGGGCGTGTTGGGGAGATGCTATTTGGCTGTAACTTCTGATAAACCGACGATAGAAATTTGCGAAACCTAGAAACCTCTGGAGTTGCTTTCTGGACTCGGGGATGGGCCACTCCACTACAGCCCTTATCTTTTCTGGGTCTGACTTAACCTGACCTTCCTCTAATATCAACCCGAGGAACGAGACAGATGATTGGTGAAAGTCACATTTTTCGGCTTTAGCAAATAGGCGGTTTTCTAAAAGCCGCTGAAGCACGAGACGAACGTGCTTCAGTCTGTGTTGTTCGGGGTTGCTGGAATGAATAAAACAAAAACATTCAAAAAGTCCCGAAGGACGTCATTCACTAAAGCCTGGAACACAGCTGGGGCGTTACATAATCCAAAAGGCATGACTAAATACTCAAAATGCCCTAATGGTGTCTTGAAAGCTGTCTTCGATTCATCTCCTTTCCTCACCCGAACTAAATGGTAAGCATTGCGAAGATCGAGCTTAGTAAAGATGCTCGCGTTCTGGACTGGTTCAAGAGCCGATGAAAGTAACGGAAGGGGGTACTTGTTCTTTACAGTGATCTGATTTAGCCCCCGATAATCAATAAAAGCTCATTATGACTCATTAATCATCAATTAATTAATGAGTCAGAGTTGAGTGTACAAAACTCACAAACAGGTTTTTCCAGTAACTTGGTCAGAGGCCACGTCGTACCACGACTGGTTTAAGGCTCTGGCGTCCTTCATCTGTCAGTGCCCTGCTTAAGAAGCCAGAGGAAGCCGCCTCCAACGAGCTGCAGGTGTGAACCACTCCCCCACAACCAACTAGACACACCTGAGGAGCAGAGTTAGAGCAGGCAAATACAGAGAACCCTGACATTTTATATATATATATATATATATACAGTTTAAAGTTTGAATTACGTCTGTAGGTGAAAGAATGTAGAAGGAGATACATTTTGAAGCAGACGAGGATTTGAAGGATTCAAATGGTTTTAATAGCTGAATGTATGCAGCTTGCGCAGAGCCGAAAACATACGGAATAATACGAATAAATAAAATCAAATAACAATAGTTGGAATGCTGTAGAAGCATTCCCACTAATAAATAAAACCGAATAACAATAGTTGGAATGCTGTAGAAGCATTCCCACTAAATATCATTCCTCTACCAGCCTCGCTCTCCGAGGGCCATGTGTGGGCCCGGGGTTTTGAGTTCCTTGGCACTACTTGTTCTGCCTTCTACCATGTCATAAAGTCTGCCAGCAGCGCGTCCCAAAAAGTGTGAAAGAAAGTATGTTGTGGTTTTAGGGGCCTCACTATTTCTTGGTGTAAAAAAAAATCAGTAGGATGTCATGTTTTACACTTCAATTATACATTTTGTTACCTGTGTCCCTGCTTTAACCCTGTGTGCTAAACCAAGCTAACCAGCTAGCAGCAGTGATGTTAGCTTATCTTTTCTTTTGATGTAAGAATGCACATTCCCAAAATGTCAAACTTTATTAATTTAGAAGATATCCTAACAGCAAATCAAGTAAGTAAGTAAAATTTTTGTTACTTGTGTTACGTGTGGGAACTCTTAAACATGTATCAAGCTCTGTTGATCAATCTCTCTCTTGTCTCTTACAAATGATAAACACAAGTATGGATTTGTAATTTGACATTTTCTGACTCTCTCAAAGGGTAGGATTTTGTTTCTTTGACAATAATCTATTATAATCTATTTATATTTTCTATTCTCCTGTACTTATAAAAAAGTAAACAGTTAGTTAGATGGAGAAATAACTATAAACTATAAAAAGAATATCCAAGAGCATTAAACTCAATAATACAAGGCAAGTACCCACACAGTTCAACTAATGCAGCTGCAAATTAAGTGACATTGTTGTGTTACTAGTAGCTACAAAGTATAAGATGCACAATATTCTACCATCTGCTGTGACGGCTTACTCCAGAAAAATGTACTCGATCATGTCTGCATGAGTATAGAGACGCTAACGGAGTCTCTATACGAGTTTGGTATGCGCAGCAAGGTGTGGTTTCTCTCTTCCGAAGAAGCCAGCTTCCGTCTATCGGCAGCACGCCATTGTCTGCGCACCACTCAGCGCACGGGACAAAGGTGTGGGACAGAAACGGGGGAGATCTACTCCCACAACCTGAACGACGTCATGCGAATGCTCAAGTCCAAGCACGCAGACAATTACCTGGTCAGTGCTGCCGTGCGTGCCGCTCGCCGACTCACCTTGAAGTGAGCCAGAGAGTCAAAGTGTAAACAGCATTGATGTAGAGGCCCGCCGGGCTGTCATGAGTTATCGACACCGGTGTATTGATCTCAGAGCGCACAGTGCATCTTTCAGCCATGCGGGAGACAAGTTATATCAGAAGGCATCGATGTGAGAGACGGCCTCATAAATCACCGGCTGTGTTTGTCTTTTAGATTATCAACCTGTCGGAGAGAAGACACGATCTCACCAAAATGAACCCGAAGGTGAGTTTGCATGAAGTGCGTCATCTGTAAAATATACACATGAGTTCATCATGTCATGGCAGAATTGCTACATCAATATCCATGAGCTTAGAAAAGAACTGCTATTTGTTTCAACGGCGAAATTGGCCTGCGTGCCTCTCATTTGACTGGCTCCGTCTCCCCCGCCAAGAAAACCCGTGTGCTGTTGATTGGTATTGCGAAGCCGTATAGACCGCGACTCTGTCTCCGTCTCAGACTCTAGATACAGGCTGGCCGGACATGCACGCTCCACCTCTGGATAAGATATGCACCATCTGCAAGGCAATGGAGAGCTGGCTCAATGCCGACCCCCTACATGTGGCCGTTATACACTGCAGGATGAGCATCTAATCTTTTTTTTTTGTATGTCTGTGCGTTTAAACCAGTTTAGTGGTCCTGAAGGAAGGAAATGTATGACTGCCCTTTCTTAAATTAGACACTTCAACATAACGGATTTGTGTTGTGTAAGATGACCAATACATTTGGCAAAAAAGTCACTTCTCTCAAAACCGCTCATAAACGCCATGAATCACCCCGTGTTGAATTCCATGATTCAACTTGGAAACATGTTAGTTACCATAATCGCTTCTGGCCACAGTGGCAGCTTTGGGAAATCTGATTCCAATGTTCAAGCCATTGTGAAGGGAGGGAACGCAGCAAAGCAGCACACCTCGGCCTTCCGTCGATCCTCTGCCTTCCTTCGCTGGGTGACACCGGGTCGGTGGGGCAAATGTAAAAGGCACAGGGCGCAAAGAGGCAGATTTACAATGGAGCAGATTCATGTGAGTCGAGGGAATGGACCGGAGAGCGAGGCCGCGCTGGTGAAAAGGCTCCGCAGCGTGTTGGTTTTAGGGCCTTCTGAATAGCAGAGCTGTGCACACACTCTGGCCTCTCTCTGTCCTCCTCTCCCCCCTCCCTGTTTACTTAAGGCTGGCATTCTCTTCCTCTCTGCTAGAATCCCCTGTCCCTCTGCTTACTTTCACTCTTGTGTGTGTGTGTATGTGTGTGTGCGTGCGCCATCCCAAATTTAAGTTGGGGTTAACGCCATTCAATTACACGCCAGCAGAGTGTAATCTCTCCCCTGAGTCATGATTACCTAAAGTGTTTAATGCGTC
The DNA here is from genome assembly GCA_021346845.1 of Apeltes quadracus. Classification (NCBI taxonomy): domain Eukaryota; kingdom Metazoa; phylum Chordata; class Actinopteri; order Perciformes; family Gasterosteidae; genus Apeltes; species Apeltes quadracus. Next base: position 5,010,092 of record CM037919.1, on the reverse strand, counting down.
TCACTGTCTCCCTCAAAGAGCTGATCAGGCGTTGGACCGCTTCGCCATGAGGAAATACTACGATGACAAGGTCTCTGCTCTGATGACGCCTTCGCAGAAACGGTAAGACCCAATAAGCAGATAACCGGCGCTCTCCTTGCTGCCGCAGGCGTCTAGCCGCATGCCGTTTGAGTGTGGCACGTGCCCGAACTGTCAGTCATTGTGAAAGTGTGACACTGCACCACTGGGATCATCAACGCTCACACGTTTGGCTCAACTGGTGTCTCGATCAGTGTTGGAATGGCTGGACGTCCTTTTAATGATGCAATTGCAGATTTGATAGTTTCTGCACCAAAACCCATCATGATGGGGATATTTTGCTATGAGGAACATATACGTGTTTAATGCAAAACACTTTTTAATGAAAGCGGCTGAACTACTAAAAACTGTCAAATGTTAACTTTTCGTGTAGTTGTTTAATACACACGAGTATTGAAAACTAAAAGTCATTAAGTTGCATTATGGGAAGTGTGGGATCCAGTGTTTGTTTATAGTGGGAATTGAAAGCCTGTATATCTCAGCCCTGTGAGGCCCGTTATTGTGATCAGGCTTTTGGCTTTGGAGTTTTAGCAGGTTTTTGATTGTCCTGTGTGTCATTCACATCCACTTTTGTCCTCTCCTGCCAGGTACGTTTGGATCCTCAACAATCTTCTGAGTGGATCCATGAAGATCAACGCCTCGCCCTTGTTCCTGCACTGCGTCATCCTTCACGGGATCCCCAACTTCGACGCCACTGGAGGTTAAACTGCAGCTCCCAATGAGGCAGGGTGAAGCTTTAAAAGCTTTAAAGGTTCATGTTGTGGCCGTGAGGGCAAAAGTGCCATATTTCTTTTACCAGAGTCGGACACTGATCTGCGCTCTGACATTCCAATCCCGTCACTCTAAGGCTCCACATACACTCCCATGTAAAACTCAGAAAAGGACGGCAAAACTAGTAAAATATAATCAGTGATTATGAAAAAAGTAAAATACATATCGAAAAGCTATGAAAATAAAAACATGTTGTAGACTTGTCAACATTTTAAAGTTGAAATGGTGTCTGTATCTGAAAGATAGGCAAAGCTAAAAAAGTTGAAAGTTGAAGAACCTTTGAGAGGATTTGAAATTGAGCTCCATTGGAAAACATGAGCTTGTGAACAAGCTGAACATTTTAAAATTTGAACGGCTTTAATAACTAAAATTGTGAAGGAGAAGAAGTGTTCTGGCGGAAGAAATAGATGTCGGAATAAAGATTTGAAGAACAATAGTTTGTTGTTGGAATGCTTAATGTATTCCAACAATAAATATTCATTATTCCAACTGATCTGATCTGAAATGTACATCAGATCTGATCAAATATATTCAGCAGTCTGTACAAACTGGAACACATTAGATGGCAAACAATAGCCTTTGTTTTGTAAACGGATTGGTTGACTTAAGGATCAACATAAGTGGCAGCACATTAAAACGAGCTCTCAGGGAAGCTTTCTGCAGCAAATCAAATCACACATGTCCTCCTGCACGTAGAGGTTTATTTAGGATATTTATTCTGGAGAAAAACTTCATCAAGACCACCACGCACCAAATATATGCTTTAATAGAGGAAGACTCAGGCAGCTCGACCTTATTTCATGTAGGTGTTTAAAGTCTCTTCCCCGAGGACCACGTCTATTCCACGTGGTTAGTCTGGTATGTGCAGCAAGGTGTGGTTTCTCTCTTCCGAAGAAGCCAGCTTCCGTCTCTCTTCCGAAGAAGCCAGCTTCCGTCTCTCTTCCGAAGAAGCCAGCTTCCGTCTATCGGCAGCACGCCATTGGCTGCGCACCAATCAGCGCACGGGACAAAGGTGCGGGACAGAAACAACTTTGTACTTAAACAACCGACGACAACAACAACAACTCGCAGGAGAAGGCGAAGGAGAAGCGGCAGCAGCATCACTCGGCAGACTTGAGTATGTTCGGCTCCAGCTCGAGGCTGGCCACCTTGGGCCTGAGAAGCGCCTCGAGGACGGACCTGGCCAACGCCGGGTACGGGGACGAGGTGTTCGGCGGGGGGAACGGCTTCCAGCGGGAGTACCTGCCGGGACCGGCCGTTCACTCGTACGCGACCTACTCCCGGTTGCACGGCGGGGGCGCGCAGAAAGTGATCATGAGCAAAGGGGGTGGATCGAGGTAAGAGATCACCTGTTGCTTTGGAAATGCGTTTGACGGTGCGATGTTGTGTCATGTTGTTGTTATGCGGACCTCTGCATAAACTATTGCGTGTCCATATGCTCGCGCAGAAAATCCGCGGGCCGCACGAACTGCGCCGGGGGGCTGTGATTGTAAAACGGGACTGGAGCTGTCAATCAAAATTGCCCATAATTCGGGATGTCCCGGGTAATACGGGATGGTTGGCAACCCCCGTCATTTTCTGAGTGTCTTTTGACGCCTGCCTTGTTTCGGGAATTCCCGATCGGTCGGTCGATAATAATCTCCTGTTGCAACAGCGAGGGCAGTGACGCAGTTTTGGAAATCATTTCTTTCAAAAAATGTTCAACTTGTGGAACTTAAAGCAAAAAAAAAAAAAATCTAATGTGGAGAGTGGTTTTGTTGGATTAAATTACAAGTTGGTTGTCTTTTTTATTCCGTTTTCATTCCAAAGCTGACGCTTTGATCCAAAGTGACTTACAATAAGTGCATTTCAACCACAGGGATACAAACCCAAAGAACAAGAAACAACAAGAAACTTTCCAGCCAAAAAAAATTTGATTTTCAATTTGTTATAGATAAGAGCCATTATAAGTACAATTTAATAGCCAATATAGTTTAAGTGCTGGAATTGGTTAGTGTTTAGTTAAGGTACAGTACTTCATTCATACACAATATGGTAGTTTTCATTCCATGTTGTTTGCTCTTCATTTGTTGAATTCTAACCCCAGTGCAGCATTTTTCAAAAAAACGAGAAAAAAAAGTACCAAAACTGCTTTAAAATAACAAATTCTTATCTGCATGATCCCAACTTTTTGGCTAATAAATAATAATGATAACATTAATATTGGTAGTAGTAGTTATATCTTAGGAAGGAAGGAATTACAAGGAATATCTTGTATTTTTTACATTTTTATAATGTTTATTTCTTCTTGTTTATTTCAGACAGTTTGTTTACGTGTAGGTACTGTTCAAATTCTAAAAAATATATTTAATTTGAATTTCCCTTAAACTCAATGAATATTTATACTACTCCACACAATACTTATCTAGTTACTATATAAACCAAATGAAACGTCTTTGTAACAATGGTTAATAACGATGAAGCTAGCTTACACACGTTGATGTAGAGAAGAGTGTTTAAAACACACAGCAGACCGTAATCGCTGATACTGCTTTACACTGTGGTATTAATTGAAGCTCCATTATACAATTATCCAATCACATTGTTTTTTATTTTCCTTACCTGTAGCGCTCAGGCAATGCATCAAAAGTCGATGTACCTGACAGACCAGTGCCAGGATTTCCTGCAAAGAGCAAAGCTGATTCTGCAGAGTGTAAGTGCAGCACACGCGTCACAAAATACATCATTCACGCCGCTTGTTTGTCCGACATTGTTGTTGTTGTAATGTTAAGTTCACCCATGGTCACCATGACAGCATTATCAGAAAAGATTCAACACAACGGCATCAGCTAAAGTCAAAGTGAAGCACAGTTTTGCAAGAGGTTTGTACTGTGTGACTTCATAGGGGGGTCCACCCATGGAGGTCGAAAAACTGCTGAACATGGCCGCGGAAAGCATGGAGCAGATGGCGATGTGCGGCAACGATCTGCAGCAAATGCGTGTATCCACCGACATCTTCAGGAGGTGAGGCGACGCGTGCTGCGTGTCTGGTTGCCCTGGCAAGTTGCACTATGCGTTTGTTTGCCGCCTTTGTGTGTGTTCGTATTCGCATGGGTCGTTGGGGACTGTGAATGGACACTAGCTAGTGTTCCAGGTCGCAGAGCAGCAACTGACTTTCTGATTTAGAGTCTCTAAACATTCCTTTGAGCTCTTTGGTGTGTCGCTGTCAGTGGGCCCTTTGGAAGATTCACCGAGCGTTTTCCTCTCTTGTGCGACTTTCTAGCATCGAGCAGTTACAGTACATGCACGCCGCGCTGCAACAGCAATTGGTCAGTGGCATGACCATGGGGCGGGGCCGAGGCAGCCTGGGGTCCCAGGAAGGGGGGAGGATCCACAATGACGCCATGGCCTGGATCAGTCAACAGAAGGTGAGATCTTTATGCGTCAGAGACAGATGTGTTTGAGATCAGTATCAGAACAATCTTCTTGTTTTTTTCTGTTACATCAGCACAATAAGGTAAATACACCTTCACTGTGATGTACCAAAACTCTCTCACGTGAAATCCAATCCATCTTTTAATTATCTTTCACTACTTTGGATGCTCACCAGTTTTCTAACCGGTTTGAGCTCCTGCGTGTGTGTGCATGCCTGAATGCCTGAGCGGGTTAGTTTGCTCTCAGAATTTCATGTGAAATTGGGGGGGTGGAGCAAGGATTCACTTACACTGTGGCTTTATCTGACCTCCTGTAACTGACACCATCTGGACATGCTACCAAAACCTGAACCGTGAATGAAAGAGGCCAGGCGAGCTGGGTTGGAAGAAAAAGGGGGGGGTTTGAAACAAAGAGCTCTGCCATTTGAGAGAGAGACTACTTGGATGAAGGCTTCAGGACTGCTAACAAAGGGAGGAGCAAATAGCTGGAATAGTTTCCTGCTTAGCGCCGGATTGAGTGCTGACACCTAGAGGACAAAGACGTCAGTGAATGTGTTCCCTCTCGGCTGAGACGTTGCCTTGAACAACAAGGATGGCTCTCTGTGTCTACATAAACATTACAATAACATGTGCATTATTCTATTAAGTGAACTACAGCAATGGTCGTCTAGGCATGTTATTTTGATTTCATGTATGTGTATTTCAATATTTTAGTTGTGTTTTGCAGTTATTGAAGTTGAAAAGGCAATGAACTGTGATTTTGCATCTTGCAGCACATGATTGAGACGGCTCCCTGGGGAGATGACTTCGAAACTATCGAGAAGCAAATCCTAAACCACAAAAAAAGTCACAGCTCTATCCAGAGAAGCCAGGAAGTAGACCGTGCCATAGTTGATCTGGTGAGTGGTAATCCTGTTTTGAAGCCCTTCTTAGTGGCTTTTTAAAAAACTTTGGAGTAGTTTCTTTATACATATTGTCTGTCAAGCTGGATGCATGATGTGCTCAAAACCATTGTAATATTAAAATACTTTTTAATATATATTATAACATATATATATATATACATATATATATATTTATTTATTTATTTATTATAAAATACTTTTTTTTTTAAGGCCATGAGGGGCGACAAGTACAACCTGGCCCTGCTGGATCTAGAATGGGGTAGTTTGCAGGTAGAACCGATCCCTTTAATTAATTGTATTTTTCTATTTTGTCAACATCACCAGCTCTATTGCTTTAATCATGTTTATACTCCACCTTGTGTCCCTCTCAGAAAATGTCCCACAGCCGCGTCCAACAGCTGCGTGAGCTCCAGGGCATCATCAATGAGATCTCCACAGCCATCATGTGGGTGAACGAGAGAGAGGAGGAAGAGCTCATGTTTGACTGGGGAGACAAGAACATTGACCAGTACATTCCCAGGAAGCAGGAGAGCTACTCAGTAAGGACCCCCTCTCTCCTGCGTGCAGCTTTCCATCTTTGCTTATGCGCGTGATCAGACCGTCAGTAGCTGACGGGTTCAGATTCAAATCTTGGTTAGAATCACGTTGGTGCTCAAGAGACAAACGCTCCGCCTTTCGGTGTCACTTACGTTCCGCTCTCCCGACAGGGCCTGATGAGGGACCTGGAGGAGAAAGAGAAGGAGCTGAACAAACTGAAGGTGAAATCCGATGGACTAGTGAACAACAACCACCCCGCCTCCGATAAGATTGACGTAAGGTGTTTCTGAGAGTTTTTGCCGTCCAACACAGCCAGCTATTTATGTGGTTTTGCGCTGACGGCTCCGTGTTCGCCCACAGGCCTACATGGACACCTTGCAGACCCAGTGGAGCTGGCTCCTGCAGATCACCAAGTGCATCGACGTTCACCTGAAGGACAACGCGGGCTACAGTCAAGTGAGAGCTCGGTCCAGCTGTGAAAGAATCGCCCTGTGTGTTTTATCACGTGTGCGCTGATCAGAGCCTTTTGCTACCACTTTCAGTTCTTCAAGGAGGCCAACGAGACCTACGCAAAGCTGCAGAAAGAACACGAGTCCATCCGAAACAATTTCAAGTGTGACAAGAACACCAAGCTGGAGAACCTCACGGAGCTGCTGAGAGACCTGGAGGTATCGTGATGCTCATGCTCTAACAATTTGTCCTGTCTGCATTCATGTTGTGTGGTCGCAGTAAACGTGTGACTGAGTTAAAAACACTGAAATCTGATATCTGCATGTTCACAGATACAGAAGGAGCGTGTGTTTGAGAATAAGAGGCAGGTCCAAAGTCTGGTCAACAAGTCTAAGACCATCGTCAGGCTGAGACCTCGCAACCCCGAGGACAAGAGCAGCGGCCCCATCATGGTGCAGGCCATATGTGACTTCAAACAAGACCAGGTGAGCTGCACGCTGTGATGGAAACATTTTGCACAGACAATCGTAGAATAAGAAATGAGAGGCTCTGAAGTCTTTTGTCCATTTATTTCCTTGCAAGGGAAAGAGGTCACCACAGCTACGTGCTCCGCAGACTGTCATGAACTCCTTTTGTCCTTGATCAAGCCAAGACGTTCTTATAGTTTAGTTCAGTCACAGGTGACGTCAAAAACATGCTAGTCGTGTGAGGCACATCAGTTAGTTACAGGTCACGTCAACAGAACAAAACAAACTTGTTGAGTCTCTATCGCCAGGTCACTGGCAACATTCTATCAGAATGTTTTACGTCAGTTCTTATCCCTTGGCCTCGCCATCTCAGCACTTGCAATTTAATGAACTGGTTATACAATGAAGGACTAGAAAAAGAGCTACATATATTTTTGGTGCAAGGCTACTGGTGTAACTCGGCATTTCCTCTGCTTTGTGTGTTCAGAAAGGGATTTTGAAAGGGAATGAAGGGATCCTGAAGGATAACTCCCAGCGCAGCAAGTGGCTGGTGACGGGACCCGGCGGTCTGGACATGTTGATTCCCTCTGTGTGTCTGAAGATCCCCCCGCCGAACCCGCACAGCATCAGCCTCGCCAAGAAGTAAGGACCATTCTGTCACTGTAGACCAGTGTAGGTTTGGGGAAATCCATTGGATACATAACATTTCCCGGAGCTGGATAGAAAAACAGCCTTCCTTTGTAGAAAGTCATTTTTATTTTGTTGACGTTGTCCAATAGACATTGGACCATTACTGCAGAACGGTTTCATAGGCTGGAGGAAAATAAGCTTTAACCAAACCGGAGAAATTTATCATTTTGTCAAAATGAAAAGTGTGTAATATTATGCTGCATATTAAATCTTCTGGATCATCTTGTGTCTGCATATCAACGGCTTGTTTTGTCCCTTAGGAACGAGCAGTATTACGAAGCCATCATGAGCCTTTTGAATCAGCTGTACATCAACATCAAGAGCCTCATCTCGTGGCAATACTGCCTTAAAGACATGAACTACATCAGCTCTCTCACTGTCAGCATGGTAAGCTGTCACAAAGGCTCCAATAAACGGGGCCGATTCGGGGTTTTGCTGCTTCAATAACTCACTGTTTTCAATGAATTCAGTTTAGTTTCCAGCTTTTCTGAAAACCTTTTCACTGGGAGTTCGCTCTCCCCAAGTGACTCTTGCTTAACCTGACTCCTCTCTATTGTCTCTCAGCTGTCCAAGATGCCTCCCCAGGAGTATCGAAATGTGATTAAAATACTGGAGACTCACTACCAAGAGTTCCTGCGTACCAGCCAAGGCTCTGAGATGTTTGGGGAAGAGGACAGGAAGGTTATCCAGGGCCGCTTTGATGACGCCCAGAAAAACTATTATGACCTTATAGTCCAGCTGCCTCCTCCCGGTGAGTGGGACATGTTTTTGACTCCTCCTTAAGTTTTTAGCCAGTTTCAAATGCAAAACTACAGCTGTTTGGATCCACCGATCATTAAAGTCCTTTTGATGTTCCGACGAACAAAGGGGGTGAACCAACCAGCCCGAAGCTGGAGCCCACCAAGGTCCACCCGACCAAAACCACACCTTCCAAAACCACACCTCCTAAAACCATCTCCACCCTAAGCCTCACCCTGCTTAGTAGTCTGCAAGAGCTTCGACGCCGGCTGGCGCTGGCGGAGTCCGGTCTCACCAGTCACCTCCACGTCCCGCTGGGGGAGAACAGTGTGCACGAGTGCTCAGTGCACATCCAGAAGCTGCAGGTGTTTAACTTTATGCGTTGTGTCTCTGTGAACAGGGACACCACCAACATTATGAGCTTATTCCATGAACAGCAAGAGACTGTATGTTATCACGCGTTTGTTTCCAGACTGTGCACCAGGACTTGGACTCCATCCACGATGAGTACCTGCGACTAAGAGAGAAGATTCTCCGGCAGCTGGAGGGGATACCTGCCGACTCTGAGCAAGCCAAGTTCCTCCGCTCTGAACTGGAAATCATCAATCAGAAACTGATGGGCTTGCAGGGTCTCTACCCACCCTACCATGAAAGGTGCATTTTGGTTGTCTCACCTTTTTTATCAATCCCCCAATCATTTAGAAAACACTAGACCCAAGTATGTGATGTGAGCGAGTGCATTAGATGAAATGGCTGTGTGTCTTCAACAGACTGTCAGCTCTTTTGGCTTTGCACCAGAGCCTTCTGGAGGCTGAAGACATCATTAAAGTCCACGAGGCCCGGCTGACGGAGAAGGAGACCACCTCTCTGGACCTTCAGGAGGTGGAGAGCTATCGGAGCCAGCTGAAGGTTTGACTACCTTTTTATATTTAGTTTGAACCGCAGTCCCTTGCTTTCTGCTTTCCCAATGTTCATTTGAAGCACTTATTGGCCACAAGTAGTGAACCACGAGCTACACAGAAGTTTCTCTTATCCATTTCTTTTTACTCCCGAGCTTATAAACGCATGTCACAGTCTTCATGTCTCCTCAGTCGACTGGAATGGGTTCTGATGCACATTCTTTGTAACTTCCTATTACAAACTTACTACAGACCTTGAGTGCACATTTTCGGGGCTTGAGTATTACGTAAACTTCTAATACAGTGTTTAAATAGTGCATTATTGCAGTAATGCTTCTTTTTTTTCTTCAGTGAAGGAGCCAAATAGCAACATCTTCCAACATTGATAAAAGACTTAAAAAAGATGGTCATGGTTATGTTTAAAATAGGGCTCAAATGATTAACATTTTTAATCAAATTAATCCGAATTTTTTAGTGGATTAATCACTATTTGCAACTACTCCTGAATCCTAACCATTTTTTAGTTCCTGAAATGCATACCAAAAGATAAATAACAGGACACAGCTACATAATTTTCATAATATGTCTGTTTATTAACACAGCCAAATAATGGTGGTTTAAATCAAGCTGAAACATACTACACACACCATAATATTTGTCTTTGTAATGTCCCATTGCTTCCTCTTTGGCATTTCTCTTAACCAGGATGTACAATTTACAGTATGCAGTTGAACAGAAAGACTTTAATAGAAATAGGAATCCATTTACTAGTTAGCTCCATGGACATGTATATAAAGCTCCGACATCTCTGACACAGTTCTTCAGCAGCTGCTGTTTTTGAGGGACGAAGAAGAAATGTTCACCTGGCGCCTCCTTAAAAAGGAGCTGGCCTAACTAACTAAGCCTAGCTAGCTAACCGCCGACATGATGCGCTAACGTTAGCTGACGCTAACGCAGCTAGCTAATCATGTCGGCGGTTTGGCAGTACTTTACAGTGGCTTTTCCCACCAGTAAGGCGGCAACATGCAACATATGCAAAGAAGCAATTTCGAGGGGTGGCATGAGGGTTGCAAATTTCAACACCAGCAACTTAATCAAACATCTGAAGGCGCGTTACGCCAAAGAGCACGAACACTGGTATCGGTACTTGGGATCGGCCGATACCCACAGGACAGCGTTAGGGAAAAAATGGTATAGGAACATCTCTACCTACCACATTTTTGCACAGAGTCATCTGTTGCGTTTTTATGTAGAAAAAAACATCTCGCCTCTAGCTCCCAACGGTAATGAGTATCTATTGTGATGAGTACTGATTTATGCCTGCAGGTGGCAGTAATGTGTTGTATAAGATAAAGCGCATTTCCTAGACTAGTGGAAAAGGTACTTTCCGGACGTGAATAATTTGTCACACTGCGCATGCGTGAAATGCGTTAAAAATGTTTACGTAATTAGCGACAAACATCTAATTAACGCCACTAACGCGCTATTTTTGACAGCCCTAGTTTAAAATAAAGAATTTCTGATGACGTTGACAGTTTCAGTCTGTTTGTGTGCATTTCTATTAAAGCAAATGAAGAGTGATCTGGAGACAAAAAGAAAGCTGATGAACACTATGGAGTCTGACCTGGCTAAAGCGGTGCAGTGGAACGGTCAAATCTCCGAGTCCTTTCATAAGTGTGACGTGGACTTGTCCAAGTACTCAGACCTGGTGGGTCAGATGTCGGACCGCTGGCGCCGCATCCAAACCCAGATTGACAGCAGGTGGGATCAACTGTTCACGTGCAGTTTCTTTGATTTTTTGTGCATATTTCTCACACTCCAATCTGCCCCGGTGCTAAACACATTGAAAATATCCGCTTATCCCTTCCCCGCCCCCTACTCTTTCCTCCTCAGACTGTGGGACTTGGAGAAGCAGGAGAAACAGCTGAGTCATTATCAGAAGAGCAAGTCTCTCCTGCAGATGTGGATAGACGATGCCAAGAATCGCCAGCACACGCTTCAAATGGTTAAACTCAACGACATCCAGACTCTGATGGAACATCTGAAGCAGCAGAAGGTACGTCTCTTATTGCTCATGTCAAAAGATTGGGACCAATTACAACATCTGATCTAATTTGATTTGATTTTGAATCAGAAGGATCCACCATGTACACTCAACTTGAAACACACCAGTGCAGATGTGTGCATTTCATACGTTATTTGGGTGTTTTTTTTTCTCCTTGCCACCGTGGACATAACTTTGACATAACTTAGTTATTGCTTATAATAATTTTGAAACTTTTGCTCACTACACAGGCACTTAGCACAGAAATTAAAGGAAAGCAGGAGAAAGTAGAGGATGTCCTAAAAAACAGTGACACCTGCGCTGGCACCATAAAGGTAGGTCCTGCTGTGCACCCTTTTCCTTCATTTTAGAGTGTTTCACACAGCTTTACGAGCAGACGAGCCCCAACACGTGTGATGCAGGATAATGTATTCCATTTTGTGCTGTGGGTTTTCAGGACTACGAGCTGCAGCTGGCTTCCTACAGTTCAGGCCTGGAGACTCTGCTTAATATTCCGATCAAGAGAACGATGCTGCAATCGCCCGCTTCGGTGGTCAGACAAGATGTATGAGTAGTTTCATTCATTCACATTCAACCAATTTGCTATTAGTTATTGTTACACATCAGTTGTTGCATTGGAATAATTATTAATCTTCTTTCTTTTGCTGTTTTTCCATTGAATTATTCATCAATAGTGTGGGACAAATAAATGATTATTTTATCCTAAATACAGATTCAATTTAGATTAAATTACAACAAATTTAAATTTTAATCCCTGAAATGCATATGGCATTCCTATCAATATTCAACCTCCAATTTTAACTCTCTTCAGGCTTCTGACCTCCAGTCGAAGTACATAGAGCTGCTCACCCGCTCTAGTGACTACTACAGGTTCCTAGGGGAGCTGCTGAAGAACATGGAAGAGCTGAAGGTAGATCCACCATTTGTCAATTATATTGTGTATGCTAAAACAATAACGTATATGTCTGTTAAACAACATGATGGCAGATGACTGAGGCTCTTTCTGTTTCTGTCAATGCCGTCTTCAGATCAGGAACACCAGGATCGACATGCTGGAGGAGGAACAGAAGCGTCTTAAGGATGACATCCAGGATCGCAACCAGAAAAACAAGACGTTGGAGGACGCTTTGGCCCGCTACAAGCTGGACCTCAGTCAATCACAAAACCAGCTCATTATACTGCAGGAAGTGAAGAGTAGCACGACTAAAGAAATCAACGCTACTAAAGACAGCCTCGACAGCAAACAAAGCCAACTCCAAAAGCTCAACGAAGAGCTGACTAAAATTAGGTTCCAGCTGGATGAAGAGATGAGCAAAAGAAGGTTGGCAGTGGAGCGCTACACCAACCAGCAGGAAAAGTATGAGACCGATGTTCGCAGCAGAGAGAAAGAACTGGACGAGCTCAAGTGGACCAAGATTGACCTAGAAAAGTCTGTGAAGGACAAGGAACGTGAACTGGATAGGATGAAGATACTCCTTGATGAGGAAGCGGCACGACGACGAAACGCTGAATCAGATGTCTCAAAGGTAAGATCACAGTGTAGCCAGGAAGTTAATCAACTTAAGCAGACATATGAGACAGAGATCCACGTCACCAAGACCACGATCCTGAAAGCCTCACAACAGAAAGAGGAGAATGCGGCGGAGCTGAGAGTGCAAGTGGACAGGCTCACTTCTGAGAAGAGGGATCTCGAGGAGGAGCTCAGGAGACTGAGGCAGTCCATTGCTCACGCAGAAGAGCAGAAAAGCAGAGCAGAGCAGGAAGCCAACCAGCAGAGGGCCTCGATGGTCCAAGAAACGAGAGTCCGGAGTGAGTTGGAGATTCAGCTGAGAACACTGATGCAGCAAGGAGGAGTCGCTGACCTAAAACTACAAGAGGCCAACAAAAACATTCAGGAAAAGTCCAGGGAGATCAGCATGCTCACATTTAACCTGGAGGAAGAAGGTAAGAAGAGGAGATCTCTGGAACTGGAGATCAATCGCCTAAAACAGGCTGAAGGAGAACTAATGGAGAAGAACACCTTGTACCTGCAGTCCATCAACAAGCTCAAAGTGTCCGAGGAAGAGACGCGCATCATCCGAGTGGAGCTGGAGAAACAAACCCGAGAGAGAACCCAGACTCAGGAGGGTTCTGTCAGGCTGCAGAGCCGCATCCGGGAACTTCAGTGCTCTCTGGATGGAACAGAGGCTGAGCTGGAGAAGCAGAAGAAGGCAAACCAGGAGGAGTTCACACGCAGGAAGAGAATGGAGGCAGAGTTAGAAAGGATGACACAAACATGCAGAGAGCACACCGCCACAATTACCACTCTGAAATCTATCCAGCTGGAGACGTCCAATTATGGGAAGAAGTATGAGCAGGACCTCGGCGGCCTCCAGGAGGCTCTGGACAAGAGTATGAGGGAACATAAGGTCACCAAGCAGGAGCTAGCTGATGTCTCAGCTGAGCTCAAGACACTCAAACAGAAGCTTCAGCAGGAACAGACTCGTATCTGTGAGCTCAACCAACGCAATGAAAGCCTGTATAAGACCATTGAGGAGAAGAGCCGGCAGCTTAACGAACACACCGTGGAGATCGAAAAGCTCAAGACTATGACACAGAACCTGACGAAGGAGAGACTGAGGCTGGAGGAGGAGCTGAGGACAGTTAGACAGGAGAGAGATGAGCTGACGCTTAGAAAGGACAGTGTTGATGGAGAGAGGGACTCCCAGATCTCAGCCTTGCATGTCCAGCTTCAGACTAGCTCCAAGAGGACCACGGAGCTCCAGATTCTCATCAATGACCTGACCAGGGAGAGAGAAAAGCTTAAAGTGGAAATAGACAAATTTCAAAAGCAATCCCTTGAGGTATTTTTTGACTAGGGCATGGATCAGCTCCACAAAATTCAACTGATTGTTTTCCCGCTTTTGCATGCAACGGCTGTAAATGCAATAATATATCCCAATTAGTTACCTTTTTAAGGGTTTATGCATGAAATTAACTTACTTACAAATGCCTTATCTTTCCAACCTTTTGGCGTTGCACATTGTGGAACTGAATTTGACTAATGTAATGTATACATACTTATTGATATATTGAGCAAAATGTACACATATTCTTACAATACAGGTGATTGACATTCCCAAACGTTGAATGGTAATTTTTAACATCACAATTTAAATAGATAAATACATGAAAAATCGAATATGTCGGTACGGGATGTGTAATTAATTCATTCAAATTGTGGGTCTCGGCAAAATCAGCTTTTTGCTTTGGGCATCATTTGATGGCATTTCTTTCCAGGCATAATAATTTGTTTTTTTTTTCTCCCCAGACATCAATGAGAATGCATGATTCCCAAAACCAGTACAGCGAGATGCTTCTGGAGAGGGACAGTTTGCTGTCCAAGCTGAAACTACTGGAGCAGGACAAGTCTCGTCACCTCCGTACAGAGGAGGAGCTCACTCGCATCAAGCTCACCCTAGAGGCCGAGCTCCGAAACAAACAGCGACTGCAGGATGAAAAGAATACCGCCCTCAAGGATTTCAACTCTATGAAGAGCCAGTATGAGCTGAAAGACAGCCAAATCAAGAAGATTCAATCGGACAGGGACCAGGCTGATCGAGACAGGCTCTCCCTGAAGAACGAGATCGAGAAGCTCACGAGGGAGCTTAAGTGTATTGACGAGAAGTACAAGAGTCGTTTGTCGATCTCTGAAAAGGAGGCTTCCGACCTGGCTCTCAAGAGAGACGCCCTGCAGAGAGAGATACTGAAGCTGCAGCAGAGACCCAACACTCGGGTACAACACACCCAGACGGATGAAAAGGTCCCAACAATCGATCCATCCAAGCTGATATTTGACGGAGTGCGTCGCAAAGTCACAGCCCACCAGCTGTGCGACTGTGGCATAATCAGTAAAGCCACACTGGAACAGCTCCTAAAGGGAAAAAAGAGCGTGGTTGAGTTAGCAGAGGACATCCAGCTTAGCCTAAAGGGTACTGGCATCATTGCTGGTGTGACAACAGGTGGCCAAGAGAAAATGCCATTCACTGAAGCAAGGCGGAAGAATCTTCTCAGCAAAGAGAGCGCCATCATGCTCCTGGAAGCTCAAGCTGCAACCGGCTATATAGTTGACCCCACATTGAATGAAAAGATGCCTGTAGATACTGCCTGCTCAAGAGGAATGGTAGACTCCGCAGACAGAGACACTCTGGTGACAGCTGAAGCAGCTAGCACAGGCTTCAAAGATCCATTCACTGGCAAATTGTTGTCAGTGGGTCAGGCTTGCAAACAGGGCCGTGTAAACAAGGACACAGCCATCCGCTTGCTCCAGGCTCAGGAGTCAGTGGGAGGCATATTGGACCCTGTTCTTGGAGTGTTCCTTCCAAAAGACCTGGCCTTGGATCGCAATCTCATTGATGAGGATCTCTACAGGGCTTTGGGGAAAAACCCCACATGCTACCTTGAACCAGGGACCGGAGAGAAGATTACCTATAATGACCTTCGGAAGAAGTGCACAGTGGAACCTGTTTCTGGCCTGCTTCTGCTCCGTGTGTCGAAAGATACAGTGGAGGGTTTCCGAAAAAATATTCCTATTTCAGAGCTTGTAGATTCTGAACTGGTGACAAAAGATGAATTAACAAAGCTCAACGCAGGCACACTCACCCTAGTAAATATTGAAAAGAAGCTAAAGTCTTATCTCCATGGGTCTACCTGCATTGCTGGGGTCTATGACGAAGCCAACGACCGAATAATCCCTTTCTATCAGGCAATGAAGGAAGGCCTCCTCATGAGAGGAACCACACTGGAGCTTCTTGAGGCTCAAGCAGCTTCTGGCTTCATTGTTGATCCAGTGAACAATGTATTTTTGACAGTAGAAGAGGCCACAAAGAGAGCCCTCATAGGAAAAGAGTTTCAGAATAAACTTATGTCAGCAGAGACGGCTGTAACTGGATACAAAGACCCATCCACAGGAAAGATAATCTCCCTCTTCCAGGCTATTGAGAAAAATCTAATTGAGAAAGGTCATGGGATCCGTCTTCTGGAGGCCCAAATTGCCAGCGGTGGGATAATTGACCCCAAAGGGAGCCACCGTATTGACGTTCCTGTTGCCTATAAAAAGGGTTATTTCGATGAGGAGATGAATGAGATCCTAACTTACGAAGGTGATGACACAAAAGGCTTCTTTGACCCCAATACCAAAGAGAACCTGACATATCTTCAACTTAAGGAAAGGTGCATGACAGATAGCAAGACCGGCCTGATACTTCTGCCGCTAAAAGACAAGAACAAGTTGCGGAAGACACAGGAGAGGCGCAGCAATGTCCTGCGGAAGAGGCGAGTTGTGATTGTTGACCCAGTACTGGGTTCCAGGAGAACAAGAACCCAGTACGACATCGATGACTGCCTTAAACGCGGTGTCATCGACCAGAAGTCTTTGGATCAGTATCGCGCCGGAACACTTACATTAACCCAGTTTGCCGACAAAATCACAAGCAGGACCAGCAGCATAGAAATGAACATTTCGGCCAGCAATGTTGACGACATGGTCACCTGCAGCAGTCCCACCCAGCTCGCGCCTTCTTCTACTACCGTCTCCAACAGCATTTCGATTACAGTTTCTCCCCCTGAGATGTTCGATGACCAGAGCCCTGTGGCGGCTATATTTGACACGGAAACCTTGGAGAAAATTACTTTGTCTGAAGGACTCCAGAGAGGCATCGTTGACACTATCACAGCACAGAGGATGCTCGAGGCCCAGGCATGCACAGGTGGTATCATCAACCCTGCCACCGGTGAGAGGCTGTCTCTGCAGGATGCTGTCCATCAGTGCATCATCGACGAAAGCATGGCAACTAAGCTGAAAGCTGCCCAGAAGGCCTACGTTGGCTTTGAGGATGTGAAGACGAAAAGGAAGATGTCTGTAGCAGAAGCAGTGAAGGAGACATGGTTGCCCTATGACGCTGGCCAGAGATTTTTGGAGTTCCAGTATCTGACTGGAGGCCTGATAGAGCCTGGCTCTGGACGTCGCATCACCATTGAAGAAGCCATCCGCAGAGGTTGGCTGGATGGTCAAGGGGCCCAGAAACTTCAAGACACACGGAAATATGTGAAGAACTTGACCTGCCCCAAGACCAAACTGAAGATCTCCTACAAGCAGGCCATGGACAGCTGCATGGTGGAAGAGAGCAATGGTATGAAGATGATACAGGCGTCCTCAATGTCCTCCAAGGGAATCAGCAGCCCTTACAACGTCTCAAACCCGGGATCTCGCTCAGGGTCTAGAGCTGGTACTCTTGTCGGCTCCAGGAGTGGATCTCGTAGAGGCAGCGTGGATTATTCCTCCACCGTCAGCTATAGCTTCTCTTCCAGCAGTACCAGCTCCAACACTCACTTTTAATACAAAACATAACAAAAAAATATGAAAGTAGATGAGTTATTACCAGCGGTTCTGATGCAATATTAACATTTTTGTCATAGATTTTTTGCTAGCTTTATGCTTTTGGGTGGTTTGTTTAAGTACATATACATAGGATTGTAATTAGATTTTGCTTGAGTGCAGGTTTTGGTGTTTTGATGATTCAAAATTCAATTCAATGCAGAGTATGAATAATACTTCTAGAATATATCTGCAAAATACATTTATTTGTTATAGCTCATTTTAATATAAGGCTTTTTTTAAGTGTAACAATTTGTTTTTAGAAATTATGCTTGTTCACCTAATCTTTCGTTTATTCTTGCACTTTGATTTAGGTGGTCCTTAATTCATACAAAAAAAAAAAAAATTTACTTCATTGCAAATTAATTTGAAGTTAAAATACTGATTTGATAATGAAATAATCAATGATGAAAATTCTTTGCCACTAAAATGTTCTTTACTTATTCAAAATAAAGTTGTCACTACAATATTTTCGATTCATTTCTTTGTCGTTTCATCTGTGCATTCAAAGCAGAAACAGTTCAGTGAATGAGGGGATAGCAGTACTCATTTCTACCTACAAATGGCGCTAATGGTTACGATAAAACCACAACTGGAGGGCTGAAGCCAATTTAACCGACTGGAAAATAGGAGACAAAATTGTAAATATTTAAGTACAAGTAGGGATATGCCATCGTAAATATTTACGGAATAAAATATAATTTAACGACCAATGTATCGTATTACTTTTTGAAACGTAATAAGCATGGTTCAATCAATCATATATTAACCAATGCATTACTGGGATGTTGCATTCAGCCCAAACAGGTCCAACTCCTACATTGCTGACATATAAACTGAATGCACCGCTTCCGTGCATCATCGCACCTGTGAAACACACCGAATACCTCGCAGAATAATCAACAGCGGACCGGGTCCGTGTACCTTTTGTTAGACCTTAAAGCATAAAACAAAGATGTAGCCAAACATCTTGCGAGCATCACGTCCTATACGTCACGCACAGGTGTCGGGACTCCGGGTAACTCTCCTCTTGTGTGTGAGGAGTGAAGGTGTGAACAAATGGAGGCATGCATGGGTGAGAAACCAGAGAGAGGAGGTAGGTGGAAGGGGGAGGGACCCAGGGAGACCGGAGCAGCGCGGGCGGGGGACTAACCCGTGCCAGGACTTGTGGCAAGTGAAGGAAGTGCGCTGGGGGGGCGGCGAGTAGGGAGAGAGGGAGAGAATGATAGGAGGGCGGCTGAGCAACAGAAGCAGCAGTTCAGAAACCCAGCGAGGGCTTCAAACTTCAACACCGGCAGCAGCCACAGCGGAAGGCCGAGGGGAGTGAATAGCAGCAGCGGGAAATGCGCCTCGTAGCCTGCATGACGGGCCGAGGACTTTACCCGAGTCTTTTCTCTGCCTGCAGCTCGGACTGACTAAGGGACACACAGCGGACCCCTGTGCCCAAAGCGAGAGGAATAACGCGAGTTCTCGGCTTCAAAGGTAGGGCTCGGTGTCGGCCCTTTTCCGCGGGCGATCATTTTGCGCGGAGGGTTTCCAAAAGTCGGGGTGGTCAGTGCTAAAAAGAAAACGCAGGATTATACTTCCACATACTGTAGTACTCTACCCGCTTCTCTTCAGCCCCTTAATGTCCCATTTCTTCTGCTCCGTTATTTAAAGTGCAAAACGGGACACTGCTTTCTGTATTTACTTGGGCTGTAATGTGTGTGTGTGTGTGTGTGTGTGTGTGTGTGTGTGTGTGTGTTTTGGAACACAGAGAAGGGACTCATTCAAACGGACCCATCACTAATCTCGGGATTTACTTTTGGGGTTTAATACGTATTAGTTTTTTTCTTCTTCAACCCCTTTTTAAAAAAATGGTCTCCAGCTCTTTTGGTCTTTTCATTTCTTATTATTTATTTAGCTTTTAAGCGTTTTTCCTCAATGAACTGTCTTTTGCAATGGCTATAATTTGGGGGTTCTCTGCAGTTGTGCCTTCCGTAATGTGAAACACATGGGGTCATTCTTGTAGCAGAGATGTTCACGGTGGCGTAATGGAGCGCCATAAAAAGGCCTTTGGAGCCCGTCTGGACTCTGACAGTCAGTCGCTAAATGATGGCGATAAATGATGGAAATGATGGCTTTTCTTTGAGCTCCAGCTGCTGTTGGGGTATTTGCAGCGCTGGGGGCTACGCTTTCCTAGGCCGCCATTGTTGATGGCATTCACAAGCCTCCTTACATCACCACAGCCACAGCCCTCTTCACCTGAATACCTGTGCCTCAATCCCTTGGGAATCAGACGCACACCTGCATTTCCACCCTCTACGCCGCACCTCTCTTTTAGCCAACATAAACCATGCAGGTTGTTCTGAACATTTTGCAGGCTAAAGTCTTTCAAGATTAGCTTTAATTACAGGCCCAGCGAGAGCGCTGAGACATTTTCTTTTTTCAACCGGCAATTACGGCTTTTGTTGGCGGTTCTATTTTCAGGTGGTTCCTATGATCGATATCTGGCCCCTCAAGGCGAATGAAACGTGACAGGAGCCCAAAGTGTCAGGCGGCGTTTTTCAAAGGGCGACGGATGAACGCGCCTGCTGATGGTGTGGTTTGGGCAGGTGGGTTGGCAGAGGGTTGGCGTTGTGTACTGTAAGCAGAACTCTGTGATCTGACCCTGGGAGGAACGCGCCGCCCCCCCCCCCCCCCCCCCCCATCCCCCGGCACGGGACGGAGCTGACTTTGTCGCAGCGGTGCCACGGCCACTCGGCTGACATGTGTCAGCCATTAAACGGGGAGAATGGAAGCCATAAAGGGGAATGAAAAAAGCGGAGATGGAGGAACGGGCGAACGGGAGTTGGGACGTAATCCATTTTGGAACACATTCCACTACGGCCTTGAGATAAAAACAACGGTAATTGGGGAGCACTTTAGAAGACTTAAGGGTGCGCAGATTCGCCCGGGGATGTCATTTTTATTTCCTCTAAAATATCCCATGATAATATGGGACAAATGCGCTTTTAAGTTTCAGGGTAAATAAACGTACAAAAAAAAAACCCAGCTTCACCTCTCCAGTAGCTTTTTCTTTTCATGGATCCATCTTTTGTTTATTTAAGTTGTTCAACGGCGAATGAGTGTCAAAGCCTCAGCGTAAATGCATAGAGGCACCAACAGGAAGAGGCCAGAACAAACTGTGGCCGTGTCCCTCTCGGGGCCGTCCAACCAGCCTGTGATGCCACGGTAGACATGTTGTTCTGCTTCATGAGGTGTGTCCGCTCAAGCCTGTGAGTACTAGGCTGTTTGGGTCAATGCAGATGATGCTATTAGATGTGAACGCTAAACATCAACTCGGGGCTACAGACAGGATAATGGCAGAAAATAAACTGTTCTGGTTGCACAACTCTTGTCATTCTATCCGTGTGCTCGGCAGTCCACGAAAGAAAGTCAATGTTTTTTCTAAAAATGATTTGAAGAAGTTCTAATAGAAGTCTCCCTGCAGACTTGAAGCCTTTGCTTGGTTTCTCAGGTTTGCTCACATCTTGGGAGATCATGAATGCGTCCAGAGTCACTGTTGTGTGAACCAGAAAGTTTGTGTTGAGTTTGGTCTTGGTCTTTGAATTTCTGACACATAATTTCGGTTAGATAGAAATTAGAGCCCGACCGATCTATTGGCCGATATCTTCCAAGCTATCAGTATTGGCCTTTATAACGGCCGACAAATGAATATTGCGGCGGCTCGACCAGAAGAACGAGACGTGAGAGTTAGAGTTGTTTTGACTGTCTTCCCTGTGTTTCATACACAAAGGCCGCAGGTGACAGACCTTTTATTTCGATGTTGAACACAGAACCCAATTCACAGGAATACTAAGTTAAGTCATGGTGCACATAATCTTGAACATTAAGCTAACAGTAACATTGAACACGGCGCAGTCCAAGCGAGCCTCAGCTCGCTACAATATTTTAACCATGTTATGAGTGAAAAATGAATTTTTATTCCAAATGAGCGACGCGTTTCGGCATTTAAAAAGGCTGTTTTCAAGCTCAGAACAACATAAAGTGTGTCAGTGTAAGCTTCTCTCCCACAACTCATTAGCTGTCAAACAGATAACACGAAAAGATCGGAGACAGAGTAAACTAGAACGGGCACTCGGTAGAGCGCATACCTTCGCCGCAGCTACAAAAGTAGCTGCGGCGAAGACTACAAGACCTGTACAGTAAAGCAACACCTACGTTGTCATGCAGGAAGATTTGTTTCAAATTAACCCGCAAAAACTTTGATATTGTAATCACCTCCAGGTGGTGGTACTTGTATATGATTTTATATATATATATATATATATATATATATATAATCGGATTTATAAATCAACAAATATTTGTATCGGTATCGGCCTTCAAAATCCTTTATCGGTCGGGCTCTAATAGAAATATAAAAATGTTCACAAAATGTAAGGCATTGTCACAACATGTCAATCTTAAACTAGAAGCTGCAGCTGAGAGAAGCAAGTCAGTCCTTTTTTGGAGTGTGAATGTGGGTGGGAGGCCTTGATTGCTTTCATATGTGCGCAGGCGTTATGTTTGTGGACATTGTAGTTTTCTTTAAGTGACTTAAAAACACTTGGCATATGTTACCAATTTGCAACCCATCTATTTAATGTGGAATAGTCGATCAAGTAGATTTCAATGTGGGAACAAAACACTAAAGTTGGGTTGCTGCAGCTTCTTGTATATTAAATGTACTTCTATTTCCTGTGATGAGAATTTGAATTTATTTTTTTAAGTCCTATATTCCCATGGCTTTACGGCTTATAGGTGTGTAAAATGTAAACCCCTTGCATACCGGCTTACATCCATACATAACAGCAAAGGAAGCATCATCTAATTATTTCCTTTCTTCTAGTCCTAAAGAAGACATCTTATGAAAGCAAATACTAAAATCTGAGCATGAGAAAGTCTTTTTTTCGATTCAGCAAGAAGATCTATTTTGTCTTCCACTGGCGTATCGAAATATGTGAAAGCAATCTGCACAATGACAGCCACACCTAAATCGCTAATGTCAAATACAGTGAGGGAGTATGCAGACTTGTAGCAACCAGCCTAATCGCATGCAAACAAACTTTGGGGTAAATACATTCTGTTGCTGTGTCTCAACCCCAGGCTCAGGAGAGTCTTTATTATTTGTGTGAGACAAGCATGCAAAGCTTTTGCCAACTGCTGGCACCCCGGTGGACTGAAAAATGAAAACAACTATGAGATCACTGTTTACTTGATGAGGCTATAATTCAACCCAGAGTCTGACTAACTGATGTCTGGATTTTGAGGACGGTTCTCTTTGCAGTTCGTGACTATACCATGCGACCTTCTTTCCTCCCAGGGGTCACCTGCTCTTACAAAATGAAGGATTCCGTATCAAATGGGCCAGGTGAGGGGTGTGGCTCCTGAAATATAAACCGGCGTCGTCCCGGCACTTTGATATTGCATCGTCCCTGTATATCGTGTCTAAGTGGAACGTTTGCTTCATTTATTCCCAGCATTGCATTTTGGAGCCGGTCCCAAGCGATGGTCATGCATATGTGAATGTCTCTTGACAGCACTCATGCAGCTTAGTCAAGCTGCTGCCTGCGAAGCCAGACACACCCTAATCCCCCAACATCCTGACCTCCGTAAACCTGTCGCTGCTTGTTCGAGGTAGACCTGGTAACCCGTTTACTCAAATCTCTGAGCCAAACTATCGCTCCTCTACCAGCCTCGCTCTCCGAGGGCCATGTGTGGGCCCGGGGTTTTGAGTTCCTTGACACTACTTATTCTGCCTTTGTGAGCTAATGTTGCGCCTCAAACCGGCAACAAAAGCAGTCGGTGCAATTTTAAAGACCATTTATCTTTAGTGCCTGCTGGGACATGCTCATGGTAGCTCGGATGGTGAGTGGGAGAAGGTCTACGAGGGAAAGGATGTTGGCTCAGGCATTGTCATGGCTTTCATTTGATTTGGGTGAAATCTTTTTGATTTCTTTTAGTTCAGTTACCTTAAAATGAGTTATCTAACCGGTAATCCATAGTTAGACTTAAATAGCTTGTAGTATTGTAATATTGCAGTTGATCCTACTGCTAGTAGCTGGTTAGCTTAAATTGGGTGGCAGCTGGAAACGGCTAGCACAGCTCTGTCCATCCCATGTCATAAAGTCTGCCAGCAGTGCGTCCCAAAATGTGTGAAAGAAAGTATGTGGTGGTTTTAGGGGCCTCACTATTTCTTGGCGTAAAAATGTTTCACACTTCAATTATACATTTTGTTACCTGTGTCCCTGCTTTAACCCTGTGTGCTAAACCAAGCTAACCAGCTATCGGCAGTAATGTTAGCTTATCTTTTCTTTTGATGTAAGAATGCACATTCCCAAAATGCCTAACTTTATTCATTTAGAAGATATCCTAACAGCAAATCAAGTAAGTAAGTACAATTTTTGTTACGTGTTAGTTGGGCTATCCTTCCCACTTCAAGTTGGTGCAGTAGTCTGAAACCTCCATGACAAAGCAGCTAGTACTGGCCACCCTGTTCATTAATTTTCCATTAGTCAACAGTTTTCCTCTTAAAATTTTAGGGGCAATAGAGAGACCCCACCTCCACCAACCGACGCACAAAACAGCCAGCCCCGTTCCCCCGAGCGATGACCTCTTTGTGCACACGGTCTCTTTCATTCCGCTCTGCGAGTTGGTTTAAGCTGTGGTTTCGCCGTCCGTGCTTTATGGCTCCCGCTCTGGCACCCAAGTGTTGGGCTGTAGCCTGCAGTCGCTGCAGACTTAATTGACAGACACATTCCTGACTTTGCATTGTTCAATCACAACAATTTACTTTTATTCAAGACGGGTGATAGTATCTTTTTGATGCTTTTTGTGAGAGTGTGAGTGTGGGACCTCTTAAACATGTATCAAGCTCTGTTGATCAATCGTCTCTTACAAATGATAAACACAAGCATGGATTTGTAATCTCTTTTAATGTCGTTGACATTTTCTGACTCTCTCAAAGAGTAGGATTTTGTTTCTTTGACAATAATCTATTATATTTATTAAGTACAGATGAATAGAAAACAGTTAGTTAGATGGAGAAATAACTATAAACTATAAAAAGAATATGCAAGAGCATTAAACTCAATAATACAAGGCAAGTACCCACACAGTTCAACTAATGTAGCTGCAAATTAACTGACATTGTTGTGTTACTAGTAGCTACAAAGTATAAGATGCGCAATATTCTACCATCTGCTGTGACGGCTTACTCAAGAAAAATGTACTCGATCATGTCTGCATGAGTATAGAGACGCTAACGTAAAGTAACAGTACATAAAGTAATACAGTGAAACCAGCTCAATACTCAATGTGTTATATTTTTGCTATAGATCATATAAAGTAATATACAGTATGATTACATAACTATGAATAATAGGGTATTGTATCTGATTGTTTCTATCAATTCTGTCAATCCCTAAAACAATGAGCTAGTTTGGTTTCTATTTGAATTGACTGGCGGCATCGAGCACTAGTGATGGCCACAGGCCGCAGTTTGCTATTCTTGGGCAGACAACCAGCACGAGCTTACAGAAATGACTGGACTAGAGAATAAGGGCTGTGTCTGTGGTATTAAGGAGGGGGGGAGACCTCCTCTCTCCAGACCACCAAGTCAAAACAGTGCCATAAGGTCACATGGACACGCCATCACCCAGGAATTTACTCTATTTTTTTTTGTCACTGTTGCATTGGTTGGCGGGAGGGTTGGGGGCTGTGACTGCACTGTATATCTTTTTGCAGTGGAGACAAGTGGCCCTTATCTCTCGCATGTTAGAAAGCAGCATTTTATTTTTTTTTACCAGTCGAATGATTGTGACTCAGACCGTTTACCGTTTCTGCACAAACAAGACACCCTGTGTCATGCAATCTGGACTTGAGGTCAATCTCTAAAGATATTTGCGGACACAATGACCAAAGCGGAGCACTTTGACCGCCAAATATTGACCGGTAGCAAAGTCAGCGGCTTTAACTGGGAATGGTTGTGAGGTCGTCGAAGGGCCCGAGTCACTCGTGTCTCCTCTCCTTGATTATTTTCAACAGGAGGTCCCAACATTCAGCATGGAGGAGGGATACGAACTCGACCTGACGTACATCACGGAGCGCATCATCGCCGTGTCCTTCCCCCGGGGCTGCACGGAGGAGATCTACTCCCACAACCTGAAGGACGTCACGCGAATGCTCAAGTCCAAGCACGCAGACAATTACCTGGTCAGTGCTGCCGTGCGTGCGTTTTATTGTAATTTTATTATTTTTAAGTGAGCCAGAGAGTCAAAGTGCAAACAGCATTGATGTAGAGGCCCGCCGGGCTGTCATGAGTTATCGACACCGGTGTATTGATCTCAGAGCGCACAATGCATCTTTCAGCCATGCGGGAGACAAGTTAAATCAGAAGGCATCGATGTGAGAGACGGCCTCATAAATCACCGGCTGTGTTTGTCTTTTAGATTATCAACCTGTCGGAGAGAAGACACGATCTCACCAAAATGAACCCGAAGGTGAGTTTGCATGAAGTGCGTCATCTGTAAAATATACACATGAGTTCATCATGTCATGGCAGAATTGCTACATCAATATCCATGAGCTTAGAAAAGAACTGCTATTTGTTTCAACGGCAAAATTGGCCTGCGTGCCTCTCATTTGACTGGCTCCGTCTCCCCGCCAAGGATACCCGTGTGCTGTTGATTGGTATTGCGAAGCCGTATAGACCGCGACTCTGTCTCCGTCTCAGACTCTAGATACAGGCTGGCCGGACATGCACGCTCCACCTCTGGATAAGATATGCACCATCTGCAAGGCAATGGAGAGCTGGCTCAATGCCGACCCCCTACATGTGGCCGTTATACACTGCAGGGTGAGCATCTAATCTTTTTCTCTGTGTGTTTTTGTGCGTTTAAACCATTTAGAGGTCCTGTGGTCCTGTGGTTTAGTGGTGTGTTAATGTAGGACCCCATCACCCGCTCTAGGTAAGTATTAGTGGAGTCTGAGAAGAGCGATGGATGTGTATTGAATCGGTTCCTGTCCCCTCTCGTTTTCCACAGGGAGGCAAAGGTCGAATCGGCGTCGTCATTTCCTCCTTTGTTCATTTCACCGACGTGTCAGCCAGGTAACCACCATTTCTCTCTTGACTGGTTACTATAAATCGTGTTATTGGTTAGTATTCATCTTGATTTGAGTGTGCGTACTCGCTGACAACACAAAACACCTTCCAAAAGCCACCAGAAATGCCAGTGCCCAACCACAGCCGACTTATTTACCTGCTTTGATTTTGTTTCCAAGTGATTCACAGAGTGAGTCAAAGAAAAGTCACTTCTCTCAAAACCGCTCATAAACGCCATGAATCACCCCGTGTTGAATTCCATGATTCAACTTGGAAACATGTTAGTTACCGTAATCGCTTCTGGCCACAGTGGCAGCTTTGGGAAATCTGATTCCAATGTTCAAGCCATTGTGAAGGGAGGGAACGCAGCAAAGCAGCACACCTCGGCCTTCCGTCGACCCTCTGCCTTCCTTCGCTGGGTGACACCGGGTCGGTGGGGCAAATGTAAAAGGCACAGGGCGCAAAGAGGCGGATTTACAATGGAGCAGATTCATGTGCAGAGTCGAGAGGATGGACCGGAGAGCGAGGCCGCGCTGGTGAAAAGGCTCCGCAGCGTGTTGGTTTTAGGGCCTTCTGAATAGCAGAGCTGTGCACACACTCTGGCCTCTCTCTGTCCTCCTCTCCCCCCTCCCTGTTTACTTAAGGCTGGCATTCTCTTCCTCTCTGCTAGAATCCCCTGTCCCTCTGCTTACTTTCACTCTCGTGTGTGTGTGTATGTGTGTGTGCGTGCGCCGTCCCAAATTTAAGTTGGGGTTAACGCCATTCAATTACACGGCAGCAGAGTGTAATCTCTCCCCTGAGTCATGATTACCTAAAGTGTTTAATGCGTCTCACTGTCTCCCTTAAAGTGCTGATCAGGCGTTGGACCGCTTCGCCATGAGGAAATACTACGATGACAAGGTCTCTGCTCTGATGACGCCTTCGCAGAAACGGTAAGACCCAATAAGCAGATAACCGGCGCTCTCCTTGCTGCCGCAGGCGTCTAGCCGCATGCCGTTTGAGTGTGGCACGTGCCCGAACTGTCAGTCATTGTGAAAGTGTGACACTGCACCACTGGGATCATCAACGCTCACACGTTTGGCTCAACTGGAGTCTCGATCAGTGTTGGAATGGCTGGACGTCCTTTTAATGATGCAATTGCAGATTTGATAGTTTTTGCACCAAAACCCATCATGACATCAATAGACACGAGTATTGAAACCCTTGGCCTTTTGGCTTTGGAGTTCCCTTTTAATACAAGCAGTTAACACCAAGTTGGTGTAAGTAAATGTGTGATTTAAATAACGACCCTGCACGTTTTTGATTGTCCTGTGTGTCATTCACATCCCCTTTTGTCCTCTCCTGCCAGGTACGTTTGGATCCTCAACAGTCTTCTGAGTGGATCCATGAAGATCAACGCCTCGCCCTTGTTCCTGCACTGCGTCATCCTTCATGGGATCCCCAACTTCGACGCCACTGGAGGTTAAACTCTCATTGTGTACCACTACACACAGCTGCAGCTCCCAATGAAAATACACCATGGCGACAGAAAACAACCCAGACACGACCACATCAGAGCCGCAGCTGAAACGGGACAGAGACTTATCTCGTCTTTATATCTTTCTCTCTTTCCAACACACGTGCGTGCTCAGACAGAAAGAGGCGCTTGCATAAACAGAGCTGGGGAGGAGAAAGAGGAGGAGGACTTCTTTATGGGCTCCCAGTAGACGCATGGGAATTTACAGCCATGTATGCATGTAAATTGCTGTTATTCCAAATGTCCCCCAAACAGCGGTGTCTCGTCCCGTCATGTAGCTTAAACCCTTTTTCTGGCAACAGCAGCTTATTGAGATGCATTCATGAACGTCCCGTCGACCTTTTTAGCGAAGTTCTCATTATCAGTGCACTTGAAACCATTTTTTTGACAGTGTCTTTCTTCTTGTCTTGGTTTCAGTGTGTCGTCCGTACATCAAGGTCTACCAGGGAATGCAAACCGTGTATTCATCTGGGATCTAGTAAGTAGCGCACACATGTGGTACAGTGACTTGTTTACTTCCCAGGATACTGGAGTACATCAAAGCAATTTTCCGTTTTACTGACTTTAATGCCGATTTTCATTCAGAGTTACTGCTTTCTGTAAATATCCGTGATTGCCTCCAAACTGGGCCTCAGCTTGACTCACTTTCCTGTTGTTTTTGCTGCAGCCGCATTGGTCCGGGCCACAGAGGCCGCGTATGCATCACCCTGGAGCCGGCCCAGCTTTTAAAAGGAGACATCATGGTAGGGAGAAAAATGACTTTCTCCAGTCATTATTCATTGTAGCGATCGCCAAACTCATTTAGTGTTTCCCTCTCGCAGGTCAAGTGCTATCACAAGAGTGACGTAACCGCTGAGCGGGAAGTGGTTTTCCGGCTGCAGTTCCACACGGGAGCGGTGCAGGGCTACAACCTGATGTTCGATAAAGAGGACATGGAGACCGCCAACAAAGGTAGACCTGGAAGAAAACCAAAAAAAGAACCAGAGAGCAGGTCTCAACGTGCTGCTGTTAGTTTACGACTCCTCCTCTGCTTAATTTAGACTTGGCTCGTTGAGACCAATTATCTTCTTTTGTCAAACATGTTGCGTGGTGCGAGAGAATCCCATTCGCAGACAACGATGTTCATCCTGAATGAATGGCCACACTAATGGTATTCCTGTGTGTTTACATTCCAGATCCCAGATTTGCGGATTATGGCAAAGTGGAGCTGGTGTTTTCCGAGGGGCCAGAGAAGATCCCAGGTAGATTCCCGGCTCTCGGTGGTTTTAATCCCTGGAAATTGCGACGGAGAGAGAGAGTTGGCAGGGAAAAGGGCTTTCTGGACTTTCTCCATAGTCCCCGTGGTGTTGTCGTCCTGTGCTCTTTGCCTCCCCCTCTGCCCCCTGGTGAGAGGGGATGTGGAATGCTGCAGAGGGGAAACGTAATGTGAAGTGTGTGCTGACAGAGGGGTAAAGAGGCCCAGCATGTCTCCCCCCCACCCCCTCCCACACAGCTCCCCAGGAGTGAAACTATGCCGTGTGGGTCTGTGTCTGTGCAGCTTGTGTGGAATACATCTGGTGTTTTCTCCAATACAGTGCCAACAAATATCGTGCATTTGTTTGCGGCCGTGGTGTCCAAAGCGTTTTACCCCCGAGGGCCACATACAGAGAAACATACGAAGGACTGGGCCACTCACCAGACGTGAGGTATACTGCCTCACTTCTGTTGGAAAATCATGGCTCTCCATTAGTAGATTTTTGTTTTATTTTTTGTAAAAAGGTTGGCAGGTCATTCTCTCAGTGAGCCTGTGTTCTGATGGCGCTGATCCCCCTTCATTGTCCTGTATGGACAGTGAGACAAGATTATTTCTCAAATTATCAGGATTGTTAACACATCAACTAACAATTGTTTAAAAATGAATTGACTGAATTGGTTAAGTAATTGGGTTTATTGACAAATGAGAACTGTTCTTATATCTTTAACTCCCCTGTAACGGGAGCGCGGTGCGCTGAGAGGGAGCTCCACTTTGGTCCGAAGGAAAGCGGGCAGGTCGGGAGGAAGCTCGGTGGTTCTCGGCCTACTTTTGTTCGCCGTTAACAGAGAATGTCTGCTCACAGATGTTGGTTTTGTGTGGCCGTCTCCGAGGTGCTTTCCGAGCTCTGGTAGAAGTCACGGATTCCTCAGAGAATCATCACACCGATCAGTGACTCTCCTCCACTTCTTCTGCATCCAGTGAAAATGGAGCCGCAAATAGTGTGACTTCCAACTCGATGACAGAAAAAAATCTTTGAAGCGCTGACTGAATTATTTCAAGAGATGTGATCACAGATACATATTCCCCCATTTGAGCAGAGCTTGCCATTGGGAAGCGCTTGGAAACATTTGTTTTCCGCTCAGCGGGAGGGGGAGGAGGATGGGGGGGTTTCCCAGTTGTGACTCGAAGAGACGGAGCTTTGCACGCGATGCGTTCATGTGCGCATACAGCTGCTCTTTGCCTTGTGGTCTCTTGTTCAGGGTGTTTGAGAGGATCAGTGAGAGTCGGCCAACCATGAAGTGTCAGTAATCTCATGGAGAGGTCTAATCTTTTCTTTCACAAACGTGTCGCTATTTGATCTCGGGGAATAAACCCGCGTCTGACCAGCGGAACGCTTAATATTGCACTTCTGGCACCACTGAGGAAAAAGTCGCGAAAGAAGCTCTGGACACGCGTTCTTCTTCAGGTTTTATTTTGAACCAGGAAAACAGGCTACTGGGCCGCAGCCTGCCCGAAAAACCAACCAACGGCGTTCCGTTACTCCGACCCACCCACAATGACTGTGAAGTGACTGAGGCTGCTGGCGTAATATATTTGGCAAAGCCTGGCAAGCACAACACGACATTAAGGGACAGTTTAATCCTTCACAAAACCAAAATGATAAAAATACCTCATCCTTTTTTTTTAAGGAGTTGACCCTCGACACACTTGAGCTACTCTTTGAAATTAATGACACTATTCCTTTTCTGGCTTAAACCCCCCCCCCCCCCACCTCCCCATCTATTGTTTTGTGTTTCAATATAAATATTGGTGGATAATGTTCCATATTATTATTTAATATGTCCATGACTGACCAAAGTGATGCAACGCCACTAAAATCTATAAATTGATTGCTCAACCCTCATTATGTCCACAAAAGACATCAGAAGTAATGACATTGTTTTATAAATCCCTTTTTGAAAAGGGAAAAAAAAAGATCCAGCTGCTGTATAAACTTGTTCTCTCTTGGATCCAGGTGCTGTCAGGTGGCAAAACGGGGCAGATGTTATCGTGGACTACAACACAGCAGATCCTCTCATCCGCTGGGACTCCTACCAGAACCTCTGTGACGGTGAAGGTACATTAACAACGATGCATCACTCACCATGACTCACAAGACTAATAAATCAAAATATCCACGGCGGTTTTATGCGTTATTTAGTCATTAAATCCTCAGTCTCTTTTCCCAACACACACGCACACGCTCTCTTTTCCTCTCCGGGAATTAACGCAGCGTGACGGTTCCTGCGCTCCGTGCTGTTGGGGGACGGCAGTGTGATTGCATTAACATGCTCGCACACTCACCACTCGCTCGGTTTCCGTTGCAAGGGTTTGCAAACGGGAAGTTATGGCTCTAAAAGTGGGACTTGCTCTTTAGGCGAGAGGCTCTGTGGAGACGAGACTATTGATGTGGCGAAGGGAAGGACAAGCAGGGTTTCTCTCTGCGTGAGCGACGGGGCGGAGTGTTGTCGTATGTAAAGAATGCTGGTTACCGAGGAAGAGTTTTTTTTTTTTTTTTTTTTTTTTTGTTGTTTCATAAAATGAAAAGGCATGCTTTAACTATCCCACACATACACACACACTCTGAGCCACTCTGTTGGGACGTCCCGTCCTGAACCGCAGAATTCACAACCTCCCGGAATAGAGCGACGCGGTGGTAGTTTTATGACACAGATCCACCCTTTTCCCAGGATTCATTGAAGGTTGTTATAAGTGGCGTTCAGCGTGATTTTTTTTCTTTTCTCCTTCATTTTAAAGTACCCCGACACATCTATATATCATTTTATGCACTGGTAATGCAATCAGAGAGCTAAACACTCCCATTTAAGAACTCATCAAAGCCGAGCACAGATATTAACAAATATTAAAAGAAGCGTTCATGTGGGATATTTACAGCCGTGCCTTCTCATGTAAACGCTACATCTGAGACGGGACGCCGGGAGTTCTGTTGGAATTCTGCGTGTACTTACCAGGCGTCCTGCGGCAGGCCCAGTGAGGCTGTCACTCAGAGGCCTCCCGGGAGGAGGAAGTCTGGAAGACGTTTGCCACTGTAGTGCTACGGCTGTGAAAAGACAACCTCATTTACTTCAATGGCTGAGTGTGTGCTTCTGCCCGCGTGTGAATGAAGACTTGACTTCTAAACGATTGCTTTTCCACTAAAGCTTGTTTTCAGTTTACTGTCAAAGCGGGTCGCCGGCAGGCAGCTGCTGCCTGCGCAAATGGATGTTAAACCGAGACGTGCTGAATGGTAATTTGGTGATTCTGTTTTTCTTTCAACCTTTTGGCGCTTTGTGGCCATGCAGATAGCGCGTGTTGTCTGGTTCCACCTCCGTCAGGTGCAGGCGGAGTGCGTTTCATCGTCTTTCCAGAACCGCGTCCGGATCGTTAACCCACCACGCAATTTTCATAGGGGTTTCTTCTATGGTTGAACAAACTAACTTATCATACATTGAATACAAAAAGTCCCAGTCCTGTCCGGAGTTCTGTTAGGAGAAGGTGATCTAATATTTTGGGAGCACAAAAACAATGACAGTGATAACGATGTCTCAAAGAGCGGGATCAGGGAAAGGAGGGATAAGGGAAATATTTGTAATAGAATTTGATTGTTCTTTCTGTCACATTACACCTACAATAAATGCCCCTCATTGTGACACAATAAAGGTCCCCCCTGCCCTCCCCTATCACCCTGAGTCAATACCCTCTTTTGGGGTATGTCTTCACCAGCTTTCCACATCTGCAGATGGAAATGTTTGTCCATTCTTCTTGGCAGAAACGCTGAAGCTCAGTCAGATTGGATGGAGACAAGAATTTTCAAATCCTGCCATAGATTCATTTTGAAAACATGAACAGGCTTTGATCGAAGCCGTGCCAGTGTAGCTCAGGCTGTATGTTGATGGTGCAGAAGGATCCCCGCAGCACGAGATTAACCCAGAACATTTGAGCTGCTGCCGTGGTGATTTTCAAATGTTCATTCACCTTACACAACCAGAACCTCCTCATCCTCCTGCGAGAGCAGCTTGAGGAAAGGTTCGGGTTCTGTAATCGTTGGCTTATTCAGGGACCTGGCCACACCACAGCAGCCGACACGGCGATTGAAAGGGTTTGACTGATTTTCTTGAGATGGAACACGCTCGGTTAACCATTTAATGGGAGTGTAACCCTGATTGAGGGTCTTTAGTGATTGTTAACAATAACTAAACCCCTCAATCTAGTTTTGGGCACATCCGCTTCTTGCCAATATTGCCCATGAGGCAATATTGGCAGGCGTACGATTCGATCCCACGCAAAGAGGGCGAGAAAAAGCACCGCTTCTGCTTCTCCCGGCTTCAAGTACAAGTCAGGGATTGCTTTAATTAAAACGTGTCTTTCCAGAGTGGGTCTGAAGCTGCAGGAATGTGTTTTTCCCCCTCTGATCCTCTGCTGGCTGCCCCCTTCTTTCTCCCCTTTTCTTCCCCCCAGTGGGGTGGTCCCCAATGCAGGGCAAGAGGTCGGGTTACGCCTCTCCTCCAGCCCGCCTCCGCACCTTAGGCCCCGCCTCACATGTTTACATTCCTCTGCCCTTATTTGGAGATCTTAAGCCCCCCCCCCCACTCGCCTCCCCTGTATGGAGTGCAAACACTCGCACCTTCTCAGCAGAGGAAGGCGCCGTGTTGATTGGACCCCGGCCATTTAGAGGCCATGTCCTCTCTCGTGGGCTTTCGTCGCCTCTTCTCCTCTGCAGGTTTTGTTTTCCCCGACGCTGGGATTGTCTTGTGTGCTCACCTGGCAGCGGAGGTAAGAGATTTGCCCTTTTCTCTGCTCCTCGAGACGAGACGGGGGGAGAGGAGGGAGGGAGGGGAGGAAAGGAAAAGGGAGGCAAGGTGACAGGGGTGACGGGGAGGGGGCATTGAGGGGGGGGGAAAGGGGGAAACATCTTTCCTAAGACCTGCTTGCACTTTACCAGCAGGAATGCTACCGGGTGGGGGGGGGGGAGGGGGAGGGTTCTTTTCTGGGGAACTGACCTGCATGGAGGCTACAGGCCGGATGCAGGTTCAACTAGCGTGTGTCTGTGAGCAAGGGAACGGAGGGGGGGAGGGGGGGGGGGGGGGGGTTGCAGCGAGCCATACATACAGGAGCTGTTGGAGGAGGAGGAGGAAGCCATTATCATGCGTGTCCGGCATTCGGGGGTTCACTCGGGGTTTGACTGAAAGGACGGCACAAGGCAGATTGAGGGAGAACTTCTGCTCAGACAGTTAAAACCGCCAGAGTTGCTCAGTTGACAACGCGGCTCACGCGTGCTTCCCCTCCAGAGAAAAGGCTCTGCTAGATTGCTGCCGTTTTCCTCTTGTAACGGATTTGACCCTTCCTCGTAAATAGACTTATCTGTGATGTATTTTTCATTCACTTCTGAAGATTGAGGAGGTTGTTTGGACGTATGCCTGTGCGAGCGGTGGTTGGGGGTGGGGTCGAGGGGTATGCGAGAGGGAGTAGGCTAGCTTCATCGCGGCAGGGTGAGGAATGCAGAGGTCAGACGCTGAAGATCCACAGCCGGCCGGCACACTGACGACTTCTCTTAATCTGTTGTAGAACAGCCTGTAGTCTGAGGGGTGCGTTGCATTCGCTGGCACGGCGGCTAGTGGGAGTTGTCATGGCAGGATGAGTGGAATGTCTTCGCTTTGAAATGCAATGCAAAAAAAAAAAGAGGGATCTGAAAATGTTTATTCATTTCTTTTCTGACCCATTCTAATTTGACTTGACCAGCATTAATTCACAAGTTTATTCCCTGCCAATGTGCTAGTATCTCAGTTATGTGTATGCTTTGCCCTGCCTGGAATGTTGTCTTTGTCAGTGGAGGTGTGACGGAGCTTTGTCCCGCTCTGTGTGCGTCGGTGTGTGTGTGTGTTTGTTTGGTGTGCCCATGCCAGCTGACCGTATGAAGCGCTGCATCTCTTCTGTTTTCGCAGCCCCGCGCTCTCAAGGCCTAACCCGGGACGCCGCGGCACACAAGAGGAGCCCCGGCGGAGGAGGGGGAGGAGAGGCGACGCTGGGCAGAGGGGCCCGCACGGCCTCCGCCACCTCCAGCCCCGACCACAGCGACAACGCCCTCTCTGTCAGCAGCGACTCTGGCCTGTCCAGCACTTCTCTGTGGGCGGACCGACCAGCGCCTGCGCCTGGCCCTGCTCCTACTCCCACCACCAGCACCACCAGCACCACCCTCAGGCACAACCTCTGGCCCCAGCCAGCAGGAAAAGGTCCAGCTGAAGCGCCTTTTGAGTGGCTTCGGCCTGGAGGAACGCTCAGTGGGGGAGATGGGTGACCCAGTGCCCCGACTGGTCATCCAGCAGACGGTCCCAGCACATCAAGTGCACGTCAACGGAGACCCCAGACCCCGAGAGAGGGAAACGGACATCCTGGACGATGAGGTCATCGCAGGTCACGATCTGCAGAGCGTGGACAGCTTGGGGACCCTGTCGTCCTCTTGCCACAAGAGCAGCCAGAACTCCCTGCTGTCGGACGGCTTTGGCAGTCCAGGGGGGAGAGGAGCAGCAGCATCAGCACCACAACCACCACCACCAGCACCACCCGGCGCCCCCACCCGCAGAGGAGTACGAGAGGGCCTACGCCGAGGCCAGAAGGGGCTGCTTGGGCTCAAGGAGCAGCGCTGTGGCCCCGGCTGATCCCGGCAGCGCTCCGGCAGCCAAGCAGCACGTCTACAGACAGGGCAGCTACTCCACGCAGTCCTGGGTGCGCCAGCAGCAGATGGTCGCCGCGCAGCAGTTCCTCTACACGCCCGACGACGGGAGCGACGTGGAGCGCTACCCGGGGAGCAAGCCGACGAGCACCTCGCCCAAAGCCGGCCTGCCCGGCGAGCCGCA
Organism: Apeltes quadracus; assembly: GCA_021346845.1. Taxonomy (NCBI): domain Eukaryota; kingdom Metazoa; phylum Chordata; class Actinopteri; order Perciformes; family Gasterosteidae; genus Apeltes; species Apeltes quadracus. The sequence goes on along the minus strand of CM037919.1, from coordinate 4,973,894 downwards.
GGCCGCCGCGAGGGACACGGGGACGCGCGCCGCGGGGAACGGGGCGCCGCACGAGGAACGGGCGACAGTCGACAACAGCAACACCAACAACAGCAACAACAAGCGCGACGAGGAGTTCAAATCGCTGACGAAGGACATCGACAACTCCATCGACCAGCTCAACCAGCTGATCATGGACCTGGATCCCACATTTCTGCCGGTTTCCGGTCACAGCGGCTCCCTCAAGAGGAGCGGCGGGACGCGCGCCAACAGCTCGGTGACCAAGTGCCCGAACGGCATCGACCTCCGATTCAGAGACACTGACGCATCAACAGCCCTGAAAAACACACAGCAGACAGGTAAGGCAGTCTGACAGCGTGGTGGTGGTGGTGCTGATGGTGGCGCTGATGTGGAAGTGCGGCCGTGAAAAAGAAATGGGTGTCGGGCCGTTCTGAAAGCAGGGAAGTTGTTTTTGCCAGAAGCATCTAATTCAGCGGCTTCCCACCAATCGGCCTTCCTCCTCCCTTCACTACAGTTATGAGTTATGTTCACAGAGCACTCCTCCTCCTCCTCCTCCTCGCATGTTTTGGTGGCAGAAATAGCGTGACTGTTGCCAGGTTTCCAGATGTTTTTCTGTGTGAATCGTTGGGGTAAAGCCCGCCGTCCAGACTTGTCTGCGCAGCTATCTGAGCGGAGGATCAGCAGCGTGCATGAAGCGAGGCGTAGAGCAGCTGTCATCGGCCCCTCTGAACGTCGCCGTGTGTTTGATTACAGAGACGGCATACGATGTGTTTGCCTCCGACCGTCGCCCTGCTCGTTTCTCACGTTTCAGCGACGTGTTCCTGCACACGTTTTCTAAGTTTATGCAACGTTGTGACGCCACAGTAAACAACCCTCAAACAATGGTTTACCTTGTTTTTTTTTTTTTTTTTTTAAGTCGTGGAATCTGATTCAAAGACTGACATGAAAGGGACATGCAAGGATGCAGACTGGTTGAAACCCGCTTGCAAAAACAAGCTGTACAACTTTGTAGAAGGAGCAAGATGACAGAACTGCTCTTTCCCTTTCTTCTCTTAGTCTCACAGGTCCTCACGTTGGGTAATACTGGTTTTAATATTCACACTAGACGAACCGGTGAAGCAGATATAATGCTGAACGCTGTGTGGACGATGTGTCACATGGTTGCGGGGGGGCTGGGGTTCGGGGGGGACAGCGGGAGGGGGTGGGGGGGCGGGGCTGAGGAATTTCCCCGAGAGGAACAAGTGAGGCCGGAGGCAATGTTTTTTTCTTCCATTCCAATCCAAACGCATACCTGTCTGCACACATCAACTACAGAGAAGCGTCATTCCAAGAAGCAAACGCTGGAGGCCAACGCTTTCTTTCCTCATTTGCAGAAAAGTTATGGATTGTTGCTGAAGCCCGTTTCTGTTTGCATCGTGGCCCAGAGCCACTCTGCCGGGCCCTGTTGTAGCATGAAAGTGGCATGAAGTTATTTATTACGACGGCAGGTCTGTTGGATTATGTGAATTTTATGAATGATTCATTTTGGCTGTCGATGGCAACGCCAGCTCGTTCTGCATCCGTGATCTTTGTAACTAGACCAGTCACGCTTTTCATGCCTCTCCAGTCCCGTCATTGCTCCGTGGCTCCATTCTGTTATTGTTTTTACTGTGAAGAAATGGAGGAGATGGAGATGCAGGAGGAAGGTTACAGTATTTATGAACTGATGACAGATGACAGAAATTGTTAATATCATATTAGATATCTGTAAAATGCAACCGAAGCCCTTATTCACATGATGAATTATAGTGACGTCGTATTTTTGTGAGTCGACCACAGAGCAGCGCGCTGGTTTCCTCTGGATATTTGGATTTTATTACTGTTGTTGCAGAAAATACATTTTATGGCAATGACAAGTTAATGATACTGAGACTTTTTGCTCAGCAAGGTAACCTTCACAAATGAACTCTGGGCTTTGCCTACACCATGGTTGCTTTTAGCCACTTAAAGGGACATTTGTTATTATTGTTATTATATTTGATGTAATTAAACATCAAACCAAAACGTTTGGCTTTAGCAAGAATCTCCAACGTTCAGACCCGTTACTCGACTGTTTCTCATACCTTTAGTACGCTGATGTATTAATGAAAGAGAAGGCAGAAAAGAACACAGATACGTTTGTATGTCAGTGATCATCAGCGGTCTTTAGGGCCGAGGGGTCGCAGCGCTCAAATCAACACCCTGGTGCTAAGTGGCAACACAACATTGACCCGCCCCGCCCCACCCGCCCCCGAGCCAGACCTCCTGGTATTTCTCAGCTGTCCTCTCGAGACATCGCAGCGCGGCCTGATGTCATCATTCACAAACATTTACCTGCTGATATTCAGCATCGGGTTGCTGTGTTTGTGTTCCCAGCCGTCACGCCGACTCCGAGCTGCCAAAGAAGTGACGTCGCGGATCAACCGGGCTTCTGTACCTCCGGGTGGGGGGGCGCCGAGGAGTACGGGGACCGGCGGACGTACTCTCAGGTAAACGCAGCACACGCCGTGAGCTCGGTGCGTAGCGTAACGTAAACCAGTCGGTCCGCTCGGTCGGTTGCCAGCGTGTGTAAGTTTGTTTGTTTGTTTGTTTGTTTGTTTGTCTGTTGCCACAGCACCCCTTGTTGTACCGGGCGGACAGTGCAGAGTACCGGGCCCAGGGCTCGGAGATGGACAGCGGGGTCGAGGCCGGGAGTGACATGGCGCCTCCTACTCCCGCCTTCCCCATCTCCCCGCCAACGCCGTACGGTCAGTGAGGGAGTCTGCGGCCAGCTTCACAAGTCAACTTTAAAAGTTAAAGTTCATCGAAAGTATGTGTCCCTTTTTGTGTTTTCAGTGAAAAATATGTCGGAATTGACTCACTTCACGCAAACGCCATGTCCCAGCATGCAGTCCTTTGGAGGCTACAGAACGGACCACGGTGGGTGCAAATCTCTACCCGATGCAGCGTTTGAGTCCATCACGGGCCTGCTTCATAGAAATATATATGAAAAACAACAAGAATTTGATCACATATTTTTCAAATGCAGAAATTGTCCATTGTGATCTAAAAATACGGATATTTGCGATATGCGATCACATGTCTTGATCCACTATCTCAGGAGAGCCAAGCTGGTTTCCTCTGGCGTTGCCTAAAAATAAGGACATTGTTGTCTGGAATTTTAGCGGTTTTAAAACTTGAGGCCCAAAACAAGAGGAGACGTCTCCTAAGTGTGAAAGGAGGGAGATTCCTAACCGGTCTGTGGCCTCCATGTTGGTTTTTTGAGGAATGTCTGTGTGTCTTTTTTTTTTTTTTTTTTTAGACATAACGGCTCTGATCTAAAGATAAAAACTGAGCTATTGTTGAACTATTTAGTACGGCCAATTTTCTTTTAGGGGGTGTTGATCTGAGGTGGAGCACGTCCTCATATCGGAAGTGGGAAGAATTGGACATTTCCGACATTTTATAAATTATAAAAATAGCGCAGAAAACCGAAGCCATTTGGATATAATTGATAAAGGAGATCAAAATAATGTATCCTCCTGAGACCCGACAATTAATTTTTGGACACTGTAGTGCATATTATGTTTTGGCTAATTGCTCACATAGTACCCATTTGTCTGTATTGAGTCCTGACTCGAAGAAGGCCAATGTTCCTTTAAAATAACTCATGTGGGGGGTCTGGCCTTGACAACTTGCCTTTTGTGGTCTTTATAAAATCGCAGTCATCATAACAAGCTTATTTTATGGAAAAATGTCTGGCACCAACAACCATGCCACGTTCAAAGTCACTTAAATCACCTTTCTTCCCCATTCTGATGCTCGGTTTGAACTGCAGAAGATCGTCTTGACCAAGTCTACATGCCTGAATGCATTGAGTTGCTGCCGATTGGCTGATTAGACATTTGTGTTAACCAGCAATTGGACAGGTGTACCTAATAATAAAGTGGCGTGTGTGTGTATATGTGACTGGTCTAATATTAATCAACTTTTACATTGAATTAAAACGCCTGTTTTGGGATTAGTGCTGTCACAGAAACACAAGATTGCACTTACCCACGTGTTTTACCTTCCAATCTACTTTCACCTCTTTTTAACTTGTTTCTATAGAGCCAAAGTTTTTCTCGAGGTTGTAGCTCCTGGAAGCAGAGAGCCACATCTCCTTGGTTACAGTGGGTCAGGAGGCACCAGCCAAATCCCCCCCCTGCCCCATAAAAGTTTCTCTGTGAACAGGGAGGGCAAATGGGGACAAGAACCAAAAACAAAAAAGCGACCCTTTGCGCTTTGCTCCTGTCATTCCTGAAGAAGTTGTCTCTAAAGTCGCAGTCGAAACACAAGCTTCCAGAAAGGAGGTGTTCAGTGATTGATATAAAAGCTTTTAGATAATTGTGTCTGAGGGCTTTTCATTTTCTAGCTTGGATGGAGTCTGTTCTGACTCAGTGGCTTGCGGCTGGAGGTAATTGGTAAGTAGTTTGTAGATTGATGGCCGTGTTTCATTTGAACTCCAATATTGATTGTTCGTTACTGGAACGAACCCAGAGCTCTGCCTAAGGGACTCACCGTGTTGCACCCAGCTTATTATTGCTTTTTAGGTTTATTTCCGTTTAACATTTTTTGTGTTGGGGTCAATAATCGTCTTCCATTTCCTTCAATTCAACATTATGAAAACCAAACCAAGTGAATGTTCTTGAATCTCTAATTCTGATGGTTTTCGTCCTCTCACTCAGAACCCCGAGGATATTCAGAGACGATCGGTCACGTTGGAGGCGACAGTTTACCAGACTCCTCCGTCACCTGCCACAGGACACTTAGTGCTGCACACTCGGCCTCTGTTGCTGGGAGCCACCAGTGGACAGACAGGTACACATCTGTGATATCACTTTTACATGAGTTACTGTAGAATCCACGCTTACACATTGTGTGTAATACTAAAAACCAGATGTGGCGTTAATAATCTACATGAAGCATGTGATTTAAGGTCGACTGACAACAAAGAGACGGCCGATGAAGATGTGTGTGTGTGTGTGTGTGTGTGTGTGTGTGTGTGTGTGTGATCTGAGAGGTGTAACACGTTTCCCAGGTGTTCCCAGGGTTTAAGGTGGTCTCCCTCTTGTAGTCGAGTGAAAGAATTAATGCTACCAACTTAATCTGCTCCTCTCAGTCTTGAAAACAAATAGTGGATAGAAACGTGCTTTCATTAGCATTTTGTTTTGTGGAATAATGAATTCAACTTTAAACCTGACTGTTGTTGCGATACTGTATGTTTCTGACCTTATTTTTTTTCCTGTTGTTCCAAGCTCATCGGCGAGCCAGTCCTGGCCCGAGCACCCCGTCCTGTCCCGCCACGCGTCTGTGAGCAGCTATCCCTCGAGCAGACAGCCGCTGCAGCACTCCACGTCCCTGGACTATGGCCACCACTCTCCCCCCTTGCACCACCCGCACATTCACCCGGCCCCCAACGCCCACAGCTCCCCCCGCAGCGGCCAGCGGACCTGCACGGCTCGCCACGCCCTCGGCCGCTTCGATCACCAGGATGGGATGGGAAACGGAGGCCCGGACCGGGACCCTCCGACCCACGCGGACGGGCGGAGCCAGTCGCAGCTGCCCCACTTGCAGGCGCCGCTCCTGCCCGAGAAGAAGAGGGCGTCCGACGGGGAGCATTCCCTGGGGACGGCGTCCCCGGCCCCCAGCGGCTTCTCCAGCCCCCACAGCGGGAGCTCCCTGAGTATTCCCTTCCCCAGCGTGTTGCCGGACCTCTCAGCCCAGATGCCGGGCACACCCCCACCTCTGCCAGGTGAGATCCGCCCCCGCCCCCTCCTCTCCCGCCTAACAGCAAGCCAGTACCGTCACCAGTGGAGCACGAGCTGATCGTTTTCGATATTGTTTCCGTTTTTCCAGATGTACTGGCTAGCAAGCTGGTCACGGTCAAATTTGTGCAGGACACGTCAAAATTCTGGTACAAGCCGGAAATCTCCCGGGATCAAGGTACGTCCACGTAATGAAAGAGAGGAAACCTTTCACAGAACCAGCGAGCCGACTCACAATATGATGGTTCTCCTCACACAGCCATTTTGGTCCTGAAGGACAAGGAGCCGGGTTGCTTCATCGTGCGGGACAGCCATTCCTTCAGGGGGGCTTATGGGCTGGCAATGAAGGTGGCAACTCCCCCACCCTCAGTTCTCCAACAAACCAAGAAAGGTGCGGTAAGATGTGGAACGTTTTGATGGGAATGCTTGTTTACTTATACTAAATTGATTTTAAAAAAAGAAGAAAATAAGAGGGTTAGGGGGATTTTTTTTCTTCTTTTTCCTTTGAAATAATGTTGGTTAATAGCAACCTTTCTCTTCCGAAACTCAAAAGTGAATCCATACATAATCAGCCCGCAGAGGACGAAAAGCTAAATGACCTTTCTCACAGACATGGGGACATGGGGATGCGACATGGCGTCACAGATTCCCACAATCACGCACAAAGACGCCTACAGTTACAGCCGCCTTCATGCTGGAATACGTGTGTGTGTGTGTGTGTGTGTGTGTGGGCCCGTTTCTCTCCTGGGCATCATCTCGTGACGCAGCCCTTTCGCCCTGATGGCCTGTTGTTCGGCTAATGTTTCAGCCCCTAACAAAGGATGTGCCGGATCCCAGTGCTTCCTCCTGGGAAGCCGCCTGCCCCACATCGACCTGACCTGCATGCAACCTCCGGCCGCCGCGGTCAAGCAACATGGCTGCTTGGTTATTTACCACCGAGCGTGTTTTTATTTAGCATCACCAGGAAACGCCGGGCCTGTTTTTTATTCTCCGACAAAGACGACGGAGTCTGTGCCGGGATCGGGCCAAAGATTCTCTGGCCGAGTTTCAACACGAAAACAAAAGGGCGACTGAGTGAGCGCTCCCACAACATTTGCTCCTATTTAGAAAAGAGCCGGAGGACGTTAAATCACCGACGTTGTTGTTACCAGAAACCAGTCGGACTCTCTCCTGTGTTCCATCGAGGATGACCTTCCCGCCCCGCCCCCCTCTCAGCGCCCACTCACACCTGTCCCTTTGTTTTCCTTCACTCCCACGCAGTCGGACGGTGGCGTCGTGACGCGGCACTTTGGGCCCCGGGTGGGCGTTACGGCTCCTCCCGAGTGTGAAACCCGGCCTCCCTGCGAGCCTTCGTGTCCAGGCATTCCTGACATGGGCTCCGGCGCTCCTGTTAAATCCTAATCCCATTAATCTCTGTTTAGGGTTACTCCCTAAGGCTGGGGAATGACATGCGGTGCTGCTTAAAAGGCATTACAGAGGTCAAAGTATATGTAGAGACCGACTGTTCAGAGGTATTAATGATTTGTGTCTTTTCTGTGTCCTCCCTCTGTCCTCTATTCGTTAGCAGGAGGCGACCTGGCCAATGAACTGGTGCGCCACTTCCTGATTGAGTGCACGCAGAAAGGAGTGCGATTGAAGGGCTGCCCCAATGAGCCCTATTTCGGTGAGCAGCGTCTCTGTTAAAGCTTCTCCTCTGCCAGCTAGTTGAGGAAAGGGACGTCTCCTGGCTGTGAAGGACTTCACCAGCACTCTGCCCTCTGTTGGTGGGAGCGGGTTGTTCGGCCTTCTGCTGATTGATGCTATTTTCACCTCACGCTCATCCGGTGTTGGATATCCTGTCTATGTACATTATATCTATGCTCTTCTCCTTATACACGGCATATACTTTATCATTTAATGTTCTTAAATGTAATATGTTCTCCTCTCTTACTCAATTAACCTCGATTGTTATTGAAAACTTAACTGTGCAGCTCTAAATATGTATGGTGGAACCTTCTGTTTCTATTTCCATGAGTTGAGAATAACTTAAGGACACACCTGTAAATATTACAGCTTGTTACAGGCTTCCTTTTAAAATATCTGCTTGTGAAATGGACTCGTGACAACCTTTTTTAAAGATGATTACAAAATGTCAAACGCAATCCCAAACTTCATTGGCAGTGTAATTGTGACTACAACTCTATTGCTGTGGCAACAAATCCTGACATCTCGCTGTAATGTGATGGTTTCTGCTTGTTTTGAAGGAAGCTTAACCGCGCTGGTCTGCCAACATTCAATCACCCCGCTGGCTCTGCCCTGCAAACTCATCATACCTGACGGAGGTAAATGCTCAACACGCCGTCACAGACCTGATTTAAGAACTAAACATCATCTGGGCTTTGTGTGTCCGTTTGGCTGCTTCGTTCACAAAGACGTCTGTGTCTTTCTCCTTCATAGATCCTCTTGAAGATGTTGTGGAGACGACCTCACAGTTGGTCACCAACTCTGCGGCCGAGTTGCTAAAGCAAGGCGCAGGTAATCGTGCGTCTAGGATCCCTCGCTCTGAATAGCCACCATGACCGCGCCGCGATTGCGTTTTTGCAAATGGCCTTTTTCTTTGTCCCGTTATCACGCACCGTGTGGTTGGATGCGCTCGGTTGGTGAGTTGAACCTGCCCATTTGTTCCTGCAGCCTGCAACGTGTGGTACCTGGGCTCCATGGAGATGGAGTCGCTGACGGGCGCCCAGGCGGTGCAGAAAGCCGCCAGCATGTCCCTGAGCGCCAACACCCCACCCACCTCCACGGTGGTTCACTTCAAGGTGTCCTCCCAGGGAATCACCCTCACTGACAACCAGAGGAAGTGAGTGCCGCACCAGGCAAATCCCTTCCAGCCGCTCAGTGACCCTGAGAATAACGACTCCTCCGTTCTCCTCTTAGGTTGTTCTTCAGGAGGCATTACAATGTCAGTACAGTCATATTTTGTGCATTGGACCCTCAGGAAAGAAAGTAAGAATTGTGTTATTTCTACAGTGGCAAAATGTTTCCTGCCGACGCTTTTGTTAAGACTTTGTCACTGCTGACTTTGAATGGTCATTTGGAGATCCAACAACCAATAATAATAACCATCCTCCCTTCATCGCTCACAGGTGGAAAAGGGATGGCTGCCACTCAGCAAGGTAAGTCTATGGTGACTGTTCTTCACATGGGAACAACCAGAGCAGCAGGAAAGGCTTTTTTTCCTTTTTAAAGGAACCTGGTCAGTTTGAGGCCGATAACAGTGTTTCTCTGCCCCGCTGCAGGATCTTTGGCTTTGTGGCGAGGAAAACGGGAACCTCTACGGACAATGTGTGTCACCTGTTTGCCGAGCACGACCCCGAGCAGCCGGCAAGCGCCATCGTCAACTTTGTCTCCAAGGTGATGATTGGCTCGCAGAAGAACAAATAGGTTTGACTCGAACAGAGATGATCGCTCGGGCCGACTTTTACTAAAAGTAGAAGAAAAAAACAAAAAGGAGAAAGGACTCATTGTAAGGACTGAAGATGGTGGCATTACCCCTGGATATTAACTGGATATTGCGTACATAATGATAATTTACCAGAACCAGAATATTTATCTGCATCTTTCAATGGAAATATGTAAATAACCTCTCTGCTGTTACGTTTCTTTCTTGTAAAATTAACTGTAAAGTAGCCAAGGTAAGAAAAAGACAAAACTATAATATTGAAACCTAATGTTTTATACAGCTATAGATCTTTTTTAACATATATTAAGTACATGACACATAAGACAGGCTGCTTTTTATGGGTACATTAAGAAATCCATACATTGTTAACATGTTCTAATATTTAACCCCAAAAACATTCTTTAAGCTATTATTAACATTGTGTAAAGCTGAAGCCCATGTAGAAGCACCTGTGTGCTGCCTGTGTCCACCAGGAGGCAGCACAGCCAAAAGGTATCGTTTGGATTTAAGGACAGGCTTCCTACAGCATTGACCTAATTCATCTATGCAATCTATGTGTTGGGTTGTTGTTTTTTTAACTACAGACGTTTGCACATGCACAGCATGTATTCGGCGTGCGTGCACTTGTGCGGTACGTTTTTAAAAAAGGGCATAGGCCGCTATATAGAGCGAAGCAATACTGCAACTCTGTTTGAGTTTTAAACGTTTGTCGAAGAAAGAAACGCGCTCAGTGACTTGAATTGCACAGATGAATTTAGAGTTTATAAACAACCTTGTTAAATCTGTCCGTGACATTTACAATGCAACTTCCTCTGGGACCAAGATAGAACTCTGCTACGGTTGTTAATTTCCCCACATTGACAGCTTGTTGGCGTTGTATATGCTGTGGTGGCTTATAAGTTTATTCTTTGATTATTATTTTGTGTTGCGCCGCCATTTTATCTAAAGAGGGACCTACAGCCACAATACAGCTCTGTTGGAATTCTTACATTGATTTATGTTATCTTGTTATCTATTATCTGTACCTCATACTTATCTCATACAATGCTGTGCCTCTGTGTATAACATGCCACATGTGAACAGTTTATTTGTATATTGACAATGGTTTGTTCTGTAAATAAACACAATGAAACATGTAATTGATCTCAGTGATCCGTTAAGCCCTGAAAAGACTCTGTGGTTTAAACAATAATATACACTCTGCAACTAGAGCACTTGGGTGCATGCTGTTATTCAGCAGTACACAGAACTTCCTTAAATAAGATGACCGTAAGCACATTCGGTAAATTGTCTAAATACTCAACACTCTGTGTTCTGCTTTTGTTTCCTCTGCAGTAGCTTTTTGCTTTTTAAAGTGTCATTCTACTCTCTGACTGCATTACATGTGTTATTTACATTTTGTGCGACGCGGTTTTTCCCCGATTCCCCCGGGAAAATATAAAAAGCCAAGAAAAGCTTTGGGCAGTTTGTGGTTTTCCCATCAAACTTGATATCTTTAGTTCACTTTGCAGCCAGCAGAGGGCGCCAGCAACACGACACTTTGGAACCTGAGCATATGGAGTCAAGTGAGTTTTTTGACGTGGCTTATTTCTCCGGTCTGGAGTGTAACTTAATGTGTAAACACATTAATGGTCGCAGACCTAAGTGGATTATCATGACATCTTTTAACAAGGATTTTAACATCAGCGTCTAGTTCTCTCGCCTTTTTCACCTCCACACAAGCTGGGACAGGTTGACTCAGGGGGGATTAAATTGCATTGCCTAGCCAAAGAGGGAGGAAAGGTGTAACTGAGTCGCCCCCACCCTCCTCATTACCGTCCCTCTGCAGGTGGTGAAAGTGAAGAATTCCCGGGGAGGGCAGGAAGCAGGAAGTGAAGGCCCAGGTGTGTTCCTCTGTTATTTCGCCCCGCAGTGGCCTCAAAATAAAAGAAGCCGGAGAAAGTCCAGAAAAGCAAGTAACATTATTAGACGTGTGTGTGTGTGTGTGTGTGTGTGTGTGTGTGTGTGTGATTATTGGTATGGGCGAAAGACTAGAAGTTAACCCACACATGGAGGCCGCTGATGAGCCTTTATAATATAATCGGCGGTGTTGCCCGTCACACACAGCATGGCCGTCTTCACAAATGCCAGCTATCCAACGACCGTCGCACTGTAACACGCGTCTCTCTCGACCAGCAGGCTGAGGCTGATCGAGTTTCACTTTGCAGAGATAATGTGGAGGCGAAAGGCCGCATTTATCAGGGCTGAAGGAGCTCCTTCTCATTCCTGGAGCACCCCCAGCTCTGCAGCGTTTTTACAGCCACTTAATTAGAGGGGCATGGCTCATCTCGTTCCTCTCAGGCGGAATAAAGGTTGGGGAGCAAAAATAGAAAGTGCATTCTGGCATGGCTGCACAATTTGAGGCCCCTCCACTTTGTTTTTTTTGCAGACGCCGAAACCTCAAATCGTAGGGACTAATGGTGGGCCCAGGAAAAGTTCAGGTCGATTTGTTATTGAGTGTTAAGTGTCAACGCTGCACATTTCTGTGCCATGTGTGTAGAGGAACCGACGTATGAAAAGGCGGACCCATTGGTGGAACGAATGGGAATTTATTTAAGTACTCCAACTGTGTTGAATTTAATAGATTTTTAAATAGTAAGTCACACTGTTTTCCAGCTTTGCCGTAGGTTTTCGAAGTGTGCATCCATCACATCTCGTGGGTCAAAGGGCCCAGCTGGTTGGAGGACGGTGTGAGTTTTGTGGAGTTTATTTTGCGACAGTATTTCATTTATTATTATTATTTATTTACCCACCGATTCACCTTTTTGTACAACGCACTGTGCTCCCAGCAAGTGAAATGCTAACGCTACGTGTCAGTGGGCCTAAGCTTCAAACAATGATAATTATTAGTATCCACCAAGCCTCAGTCGAAGTTTCCCCTCGTCACATAAATCGTGTCTATTCAAAGCTATAAGTTGCCTTTTCGTGTCGGTGTCCAGAACACTGACCGACCTCAGCATTTTATTAGTTGGGGGCAAGACAACGTTTTCCTTACACTGGGGGGGTGCAACTAATCCCTTCTGCTTTATTGTTACTACCGTACCTGAAGGCCCTCCCCTCCCTACAAACCCCTACAAAAAAAACTATCTATCCAAAAAAGCTTCAGGGATGCAACCACAAAAGGAAAATGGGAACCAATCGTTTTAGATTATTGCTTATGGCTACTGAACAAGTAAATTAGCTGTGTTGACCTGTAAAAAACCGCTACACTATTTTACATATTTTAAAATCAATGGAGCATCAAGGGGCCTGCTTCTGTAAAGGGTGATTCCCTCCTCCACCTGCTATCAATTCAATCTTCCTTTACGGTGAGTAATGCTGTGTTGGTGTCAGAAAATGGCAAGAATAAATGACATGTATGGTACTTTTTCCATTTTGTTCGGGTTTCAGGCCTTTGATGCTGTTGTCGTGGCCTGAACTCTGAAGGGAAAAGGAAAAACTCGGTGAGGAACACGGTCCAGAGAACGAGTGAGAGGACAAAAATGAGAATCTGTCCTAACACATCTGTATGACTGAGAAACCTACAAAGCGATACGGTCCGTGCTGGAGGAGGGGAGGAGGGGAGGGGGGGGCCCAAAGTGAGCGGCGCCACTTTCAGCCCACTTCCGAGCGCTCTGCTATCCGTCGGACTGAGTGTGTGTAGAGCTCCTCTCCCTCCCTCCTCCACTCTGGCCTAATTACACCCGTGGGCTGTCGGGGGGGCCAAACCTCCAGGAATGGGGACCATGACAGCTCCGCGAACAGGCCACTCCAAAAACAGAACAAAAAACTGACTCCGGAATTCGATGAAAGGGGGTCTTTCCCCATCTAATGATCGAGGAGGCTGCCCGAAGCTCGGTGTCTGTGCCAGTCGGAGCTGAATCAAAGGGGAAAGTCCACGTCAATCAAAACACAGACAAGAGTTGCGTCCAACTCATTTGTGATGAGTTTGCTCCAAGAGCTCTCAGACAGGGGCCATTATATAAGCGCAAGGATAACAGTGGACGCAGTTAGTGTCCAAATTCCCAAACATTCCCTGTATACGTGCTGCAACACACCCACGTACAATATGTAGTCACACTCTCCCCCCAAACCAAATGTTATACAAGAATGGGGAAGAGGTTGGTTGGTGTTTGAGAATGAGGGGCGCACACACACACACACACACACACACACACACACACACACACACAGGTCCCAGCCGCGTTGCGCAGACCTCCAGTTGATAATGGGAGCTTCTGGCGCCGCTGCACACCCTTCAGCTACAGTAGCATCATCCCCGTTCCGAGCAACTGCACTGCTGAAAGCCATTGCGAGAGCACTCTTGGAGCTGGAAGCCAGCGTATCTGATTCGTCCCAAATCACCTTAAAACAGTGGAACATTGCTCCGGATTAGGGCCTGGCGAGCAGCTGCGGTTGGCCGGCGTGGCCTTTTGACAGCAGGTCGTGTTCAACACGTGTGCAGTAATATCCTGTGTGGGCACAAGCAAATTCTTCACAGACCCTTTTTATTGAGCGGCTGCTCAGCGAGGCGACATTCCTCCGGGTCTCTCCTCCGCTATGCTGAACATGCACAGGTGGCTGAGAGGAGAGGGACGGAAATCAGCAGGCTTTTAAAAAAAAAAAAATGTAGTTTTTTTTCAGCTTCTGAAAGGAATGTCTGGCACTCCACTGGGCCGTGCTCTGCTGTAGACCTGTCTGTTAGCAGGCGGCGGTGCGCCAGGGCTCGTTGGCCACTGATTTGACAGCAGCTTCCAAGGAAAAAACTGTGCACCTCGCCTCTCCTGCTGTTTTTCTTTTGAGGCATTTTGGACATTTCGCGTTGGTGCATCGTCTCTCTCATCTGTAACCCATTTATAGTGGACCTAAAAAACGCCTCAGATGTAATTACTCAGGAATTTTCTCACTAACATGTGTGGTATGCGTCCTTATTTTAAGATATCGTTGTGGCACTGACAAAGAGCCAGATGAGCCCCAGCTATGTCACATGTCCCAACAACAAGTTCAGAAGCCCACTGCTCCACTGTGTGTGCGAGGAGCCGATTATATATAGCCAATTTTAATATATATATATAATATATATATACATATATAATATGTGTATTAGAAGTAAATGGGAGGTCACATTACTCATGTTCGGCTTGTGTAGACTGCACAATCAGCTGATCAGTCAGAATTGTATTGGGATCTTTCTGTCATTCTCAAACATCTATATAAAAAATATTTATACCGTAAAAACAATGAACTCAACGTAAGTGATGAAATCTAGTTCATCTTTATAAAGATATTCGTCTGTGTCCCCCCTTAATGTGTTTATAACGGCCAAGTTTTTAAATGTCACAAATAACTACTGTTGGATAGTCCCATCTATATGCATGATATTCAATAATCATTTGTTTTGCATCTTAAGTATTATACAGCAGGATTACGGAACATATAGTTGTCAAATACACAGTGAGCAGAATAATAGAATAAAAGGTAAAAAAGGCACAACACAATTGTTCTCGGGTGCTTCAGTGGTGGCACACACACACACACACACACGCAGGCACGCACGCACACACACATACAAGCAAAAACAAATGTCCCATCCTTGTGTCCTCACAAAGTCACTTTTGCCTATCAAGTCCAACCCACGTGTCACGGAATCATAAATCAGAGCTGCATCACAGTCGAGGAAGCTGCAAGTGCTTGAGACACGCACACACACACACGCGCGCGTGCGCACTGTTGGCGCCCTGGGTAGATTAAAACATTGCCATGTGTTGACATGGTTACATCCCTGTATGTGTCTAATCACCTGCCAAATGCATTACATGCTGTCTATTAAGACCTCAACTGAATCCCTCCGCCAAAGCGAAGGGTTGCTCAATCTATTTTTTTTTAATCATCATCAGTATGATTCCATTCCAAATGCTTTCAGGAACAACATGGCGGTGCTGTGCACTTAAAGGAGTAACGCAGTGGAGCCCGTTCATCGGCAGCCCGCCAGCTCCTCGGGGGAGTGACTACAGTCGCCGGGGTCTATATATTCACATGTTTTGTCCGGTGGCTTTAAGTGAATTAGCGAGAGGCTGCAGTGGAAAGTCACCGCAGCGGGACGGCGCGCTTCCCTCACTCTGACGCCCGCCCGCGCACACACGCTCCCGAGGACGCCGCAATGGATTCCCGTCTCGGCGCACTTTGCATGACTTTTCTCCTGGCGTCGTCAGGTGCGGTCGGACCGGTCATCCGATGCGAGCCGTGCGAACTCGCGGCGCGCCTCTCGTGCCAGCCTCTGCCCAGGGACTGCGCCGAGCGCGTCCGCGAGCCGGGCTGCGGCTGCTGCATGACTTGCGCGCTGAGCGTCGGCCTGGCGTGCGGCGTGTACTCCGGCAGATGCGGCTCCGGGCTCACGTGTCAGCATCAGCCCGGCGAGAGCAAACCTCTGCAGGCGCTGCTGGAGGGACGCGGGGTTTGCGCGAACGCCACGAGCAAACGAGGCCACGGCAGAACGACCAACGACCTGCCAGGTAACTGTCGCGCGCGCGCGCGCCTTTTTCGCGGTTTATACTCGCCCGCGAGGTCTTGAAGTGGTTTCTCGCGCTGAGAAGAGGGCACCACGTTAAGTTGTCCCTTTTTTTTTTTTTACAAGTGCTAATAAACTCCCAACTAAATGGCCCACAGTGAGGGAACCAGAAGCATTCGCTATTTGAATCCGTTCATGCAAACAGAAGGTGGAGGGCGACACTTTGAAGATGTTTGAGCCTCAGCGACAGTTTGATGGCGCCAGAAAGGAGAAGCGCAACTCAATGTGGGGAAGCGGTTTATTTATTTATTTATTTAGACCCGAGGCTCCCTGAATCAGATGAAATGTTGACTTTCAGGTGATAATGTAAATATTCATCTTGGCTTCTTAAAGTAGACGAGATGTTGGCCTATCACATGTTGATGTTTATGTTGAAGCTGTAATAAATCCCCCCCCAGCCCCTCCTCTGTGATTGTGATTTAACACACCTGTCTTCAAACTTTAGCAGAAAATATGGAGACTCGGGACGAAGAGCGAAATTCCACCGGGTCGGCCCTACAGACTTTGTATACCACCCACAGGCCCACGAGACCCCCGAGGCCTCCGCCTCACCCTTTCTTCCCCTCTGCCAAGTCCGAAGTCCTCCGACGGGAGCAGCAGAAGAGGATCCAGAGCTTTAAGATGGAGGAGCTCCCGGGATCCCTCATCACGGACCAACAGAACTTCTCTCTAGAGACCAAACATGAGCCAGAGTATGTAAGTACTTTGTTTCGCCCCCCCCCCCTCTCTTTAGAGGGCACTGGAGGAATGTTTTTTTGCCTCTTCCTCTGTGTTTTGGTGTTTTTCCTCCCTTTGCCGGCGAGGAAATGTTTTGGGTGGCGGTGCCGACGCTTGGCAGCGGAGCGGCATGGCAGCGCGCGGGTACGACGGCCCTGCGGCTGACCCGGGTCAGGCGGCCGCTTGGCCACAAGGCGTCCGCGTGCCGGGGCGCGCTGGGAGCCAGCGAATGATGGATTGGCCTGTGTGAGTGCCTGTTGGGAAGCCCTGCTGCTATTTTGATCTTCTCTTTGGCTCGAGAAGGGAGCACACACCAGTAATGGGCTTTGACTGGCTGCTTTGATTAGTGACTGTGGGGCCCTTGGATTCGAAGACAAGCCTTTTGGCTCCCTCTCTGAGCTCGTCGAACATTCACTTTCCTCCCCCAGCTGTGTGCAAAGTGTTAAGCGGCTTCGGCAAACGGTTAAGCTGCCACAATTCGGTCGGATCAATTGATTTCTCGTGCGTCAACTCCTTCACAATCGCAGCCACCATTGTTTGGGTGTTACGGCGGAGCAGCGTGCGCTGCGGCCCGAGTCCGATTTGTTAACACCCCCCTTCCCCCCCTTACAGAAACATTGAATGCATGTCCATCTCCCACTGCAAAAGAAAAAAAAAGGGGCATCAGCCGCGATCTTGACGTTTGGGGCTGGAGATGTTGAAGTGGAGCTGCTGACTGTGTGTTCCCTCGTCCGCAGGGTCCCTGTCGGAGAGAGATTGAGAGCATTCTCAGCAGCCTCAAGATCACAGACATTCTCAACCCCAGAGGTTTCCGCATACCAAACTGTGACAAGAAGGGCTTCTATAAGAAAAAACAGGTAAAAGAACAACAACAACAACAAAAAGCACATTCACAGGACCATCATTCGATTCCCTCTGTTCCCTGAAATGCACTGATTTCCCGAGCGACTACACAGCTGGTACCTGATAAACACTGTTTACAACCTCGCGAGGCCGTGAGAAGGAGGCCCACGGTCCCCCTTTTTTACATGCTGCATTAATAAAGACTCAATGCCGTAGTCAGATGACTCAAACGTTCGGGCTCCTGCAGCCCAATTACAGACGCGTAGCTGTCTTCCTGCATTCATTGGTAGTCATTAGAGCCTCATCACTGCGCCACCACACCAGTGAGGTAGACCCCAGCCACTGGCTCCGGAGACGGGAGCCGCAGGGGCCAAACCCCACTGGGGTTGACGGCTGGGACGACGGCCGTTTAACGGGAACCCTCCCAGGGAGACCGACGTCAAGGTGGCCGCCGGCACCCGATGCGCTGCCCCCCCCCCACCCCATCCCATCCCACCCCACCCTCATAATTGCTGGACTTTTGAGAAACGTGCACAGAAATAGAGCCGCAGGCCATCCCCTGCGCTCACGTGGTGCACCCGCGATCGGCTTGTAATAAATGAGCGGTTCTGACGCATTCATATGGAGGCACTTAGGGCTTCCGCGCCCCTGAAGCTCTTCTTATAACGCAGCCGTCCCCTCCTGCTTAATGGAAGTGTTCGCCTCAGCCTGCAATCATCTCATAAGGCCGGGCTTATTGTCTTTGTTTGTGTAGAGCGGGCCCGGTGCACCGCCGCCGGGGCCCCCAAGGTGCAGACTTTTCGCGTCGGTCAGTTTAATTTGGACGTTTGCACGATTTGGAGCAAGAAAGTCCCTTATTACAGTTCTTAATAACAGTAAACGTCAGGACAGATGTCACGCTGGGAGCGGATGCACTTTGTTCCCCGTAATCTGCGCGTCAAATTTGTGTTATTCCTACCATGCAATTTGTGATGTGTTTGTCATGCACTACAGTTCAAGCCCTTTTTTTTCCAGACAGGTCACAGCAAAAATAAGATCCTCCCCCCCGCCCCCCCTTCTACCCCCCACCCCCCCTCCTCGTACTTCCTATGCAACAGTGATCTGAGTCTTCTCAGGCAAACCCTGCTGACATATCGAACTAAATGCGGATGCCTACAACTCCCCTGTGGAGCGGCAACGCTGCTGCTTTAGCCCTTGAAATGACTGGCTGCATGTTTTACGAGTGGAGGTTGACCTTTAGTAAAATTGGCAGTAAAATAACAGCCCTTGGGTAGCTCCACAGACTCTGTAAGTCATTTGTAGTACCCATAATTTGGAGCCGTGGGGTATAATCAGCAACAGATGATTCGCACCGGCCACCAGCTCCTGAAAATAGATCTTGGTTCCCAGTTGTTCACAAACGGCACTAAGCAAATATTTTACCAGGTTTCTGTTTACCTTAAAGGTCTCTCTATATGTGTGTGTAACAGGAGGTAGACCATTAAAGCAGCTCAAAATACCACAGTGCGTTGGACGACCAAGGCTGCGTCGACTCAGAACAATCTGACCATTAATGCCTCTTAACTATGCCTGTTCTCCTTCGAGTAAAGTAGCTTCTCATAATGCCGCATATTCAACTGGGTTTACACATTTAGCCGCCCCCCTCCCATCCATCCCTTCACCCTGTCCGTTTGCTTCACTTTCAGTGCCGCCCGTCCAAAGGCAGAAAGCGAGGCTTCTGTTGGTGCGTGGACAAATACGGGCAGCCCTTGCCAGGTTTCGATAAGAAGGAGCGAGGAGACGCCCAGTACTACAACTCCCAGAGCCAATAGGAGCGATGGCAGGACGGAAGGAGGATGGGGGAGTAAATGGATTGTTTGCCTTTTTTTGTGAGGCGGAGCAAAAAGGAGGGGGGGTGCGGGTGCGGGGGGGGCTTCTGTTTCACAGATACTGTACTTTTCTGCAATGGATGGATTCTTCATAAGCTTTTTTTTTTGTCTCTGATCCCACCAGGACAGCTTCTGAGAGGCCTCGTTCCAATTATTAAAAAAAGACAGACATTGGCCACACGCATTGATGAGAGTGCTCTTCATTGTACGGACACTTGAGTGGCATTGCACATGTGCACATGCATGGCATAATTTGTTGTAAAGATGTTGAGTGTATGTATGAATGTCTTCTGGAGGAGGCATGCAGTGCCTTACCTTTTTACGAATTCCTTTTTTCCCGTGTCCTTCCTGCTCCTCAGGAAGTTGGACTGTGCAGCTCAAACAAGTGCGTATCATTTTTATGTCACTTTCTTCCCCTGAATGCTGGATCTGAAGCCACAAAAAGAGAGGCATTTCCTTGAGTCTGTACCGTGGTTGTTGCTGTTCTGTTGTCACTTTGCATAAGCTGAATTTGTGGGATAAAGGCCACAAACCGTTATCTCAAATCTCCGTGCCATGGATCATCTCCATCGCTTGCCTTGGTTTAAGTGAATACGCTGTTTGCATTCACAATGCAGCCTTCAGAGGTCTATTTTTTAACTTAATAAAGGCAGTATAACATCACGCAGGTATTGTATTTTCCCTCTCTTGGTTTATGTATGAAAAACCGAACTATTTTGAAAAAACATTCCACCAAGACCCGATCGTGATTAAATAACATTTTAATGGGATGCACTTCCACAGAATTAGAAGAATATACACATTGTTTCAACAAACCCAGTAATTGGATAGCAGCATTTACAATTTCCAAAAATTGGTCAAGAACTCAAAGCAACAAACAACCAGAATTCCCATGCGTGGATCATAATAAATACTTGAATAGATTCAAGGAAAAAAACGAAACAAAAAGCGGCTTAGCCTTAGAAGACCTGCAGAGACCGGCAGAGGTAGACGGATGCAGAGCAGCCCGTCCCAGAGCTCGCGTTGGCTGGGATGAGTCCTGATGTGTTTGTGCTTGGCCAACCGCGCACATACTTGCGGCACTTTAAGTATTTCCCCCAATACCCATTGAGGAAACGTGTTTAATGGAGATACATTCAGACAATGTCAACACGTTGCATGAATGAGCGGCTGTGTCATTCCGCGCAGTGAGCAGATCCAGTTCTGAATGAATGAATGAATGAAAAAAAAAAAAAAAAAAACGGATCCTGAAGCCTCTGAAATGGGCTTGGCAGAGCCGTGGACTTGTGGTTTGGCGCGATGGAGTCATTTAGTGAGAAAAACAAATGTATACAGTGTTGCCCTATTTACAATTAGGGAAGAGAGAAAAAAACCGGGCAAACATATAAAACATCTAAAAATAACAAAATGGTTAATGCCAGTGAGAATAAATAAGGCTCGATACATACATCATGTAAATAATATGAGAGGAAATGTCCCTCTTCTGAAATAGCATTTAATACTTTGTGCGAATGAGTCCGTTTCTTTCTGCTGTCTTTTCTGAAGTGCAGTCGGCTCATCAGGTGGTGCCCCCCCCCCCCCCCCCCCCCTTTTGTTAAAACACGCCGGATCGCGCCGAGTCCTTCCTCTAGAAGCGGACTTCCTGATGACACTCCGAGTCAGCCGGCAGGTCGCCGGACCCCGGGACCTTCTTCCCGTTCCAGGGGGAGACGCACCAGCAGCGGGCGGGCGGTCCGACCAGAGATGACTCACACTGATGATGATGATGATGATGATAGGGGGGGAAGGTTAGCTTTAATTGTATTGGATTTCAAATTAAAACACGCTGCAACCTATGTGTTTCCCCCGGAGGCCTCACCTGCTTGGCCTGGTAGTAGCCCCGCTTGTCGCAGTTGGGCAGGTAGAACGTCGTGAACTTCTCTCCGAGTTTGTGCTGCGAGCTGGAGATCAGGTCCACCGCTGCGTGCAGCTCAATGTGACAGGGACCCTGAGAGACAAAGACCACGAAATCCCTTAAATAAATGAATCCCAATTATCTCCACAGCTCCTCCAGGGCTCCCTCTAGTGGAAGGAAGGCGACATCCTCAATCATGAGTCGGGCTGAGTGGGTTTCTTTTGCTCACCTCTTGGACCAGCCTGTTACGGACTGCGTTGACCTTTGTTCTGAAACTCTCTTGGCCCTCAGCAGTGTCTTGGGGGTCCAATGGAAGGTTGAGGCCCAACAGGTAGTCCAGGGAGCCGTGGTCAGGCACAGCTTCCCCTGCACACGTTTTAGGAAAACATTTTGACCTGATTTTGATAAAGTCTGTTTTGTTAATTGTATCACTCTTTAAAAAAAGCCGAACACGTGAACCTCTTGAGACTACCTTGGCTGGGCTCTTGGGTGCAGATCCCGTGTCCCCGGGTCAGAGCGTGGAGCGGCCGGGCCTCGCCGGGCCTCGGTGTGCAGCGGAGGCCCTCGCCGCAGTGGGCCGTGTGAACCCCACAGGACGCTCCCGCCTCCAGGGCGCAGGCCATGCAGCAACCGCATCCGGGCTCCCGCAGCGCCTGCGTGCAGTCGGCCGGGACGGCGGGGCAGCTGCTGAGCGTCTCCTGTGTGCAGGCGGCACAGCGGATGGGCTCCGGCCCCACCACCGGGGACGACCTCACCGAGGCCAGGACGGCCAGGGCCGCCGCCGCCGCGACCAGAGTCAGCTTCTCATGTAATCCGGGCATCTTCGGTGCTCCTCTTCGTTGGCTTGGCTGTGGTATCTGCCCGGTAGGCCTTTACTTTTCTTTTCTAAGAGGTATTTCTCCCAACCAGTGGTTTTTATACGGACATCTGGCCTCCAGCGGAGTTAATGATTGACACGCTTGCGGCAGATATTAAATACTTTTTGACAAAGCCGCTTTGAACAGTAGGTGACCCTGCATGACGTGCGTAGATCCAGGTTCACCAGGTCGGCTGTCAATATTGACTTTGGAACACAAACTGAATCTACATCAAAACAACCCTGTTTTTGTATGTGACAAAATGACTAATCATTGTGTTTTTCCCTTTTGAGGTTATGAAAACCACCACGCGGATACGGCTGTTTAAATAAATGCTACAAAGTCGTACCAGATAGCATCCAGCATAGGGAATTCTGGATAACAAGCTTATACCATGAGCTAATGACTGGTGCTCGTGAAAACTTTTGCTGACAGACTCTTATTTTGTTAAGTAATGCTGACCGATTGTGTGAAAACAGTGTCAAAGCCCAAAAATCCTATTTGCTTCTTTGGGGATGGTTCCCGTTATCAGTCAGACAGATAAACAAGACCATTCCCCCGTCAGCCTTGCATCACCCCCACATTATGGATTGCTCTGCTAGAACCACAACATGTTTGTCTCAACAATGATGGTCGGTGCTGGTTTTAGTGGCAGCTTGTTTTAACTTGCAGATGTAACAACTACAGTGGCCTACTCACACAGGCTCGTATTGTGTATTAAAGGTATTATCTATAAAGATTGTATCCATTCGCAATAGCGGACTATCAAATACTGACCCACCGGTGGCAATAATTAAAATACAGTCTACCATCTGCGGTCAGAATAAATTGTCGCGCCATCAAAGCTGGACCTGCCCTAAACCCAGTTAAGAAGGAGTCCACCCAAAATGATCCACTAGCAGGACGGACGAGAGGCGCTTTCATCTCATCAGAGCAAAAACCCACAGCAAGATTACTATAATTCTATTGTGTGTCCAACGTAACACATTGCTTTTGCGAATAAAACATCAAATACAGAATAAACTGTTGACAATAAAATGTTTTGCACTGGTTGTTTCCTTGGTGTAATATTTGTCAAAGCCAGTGCCGGTTACCTTGACTCACTCTGACATACACACCAGCACCACCAGCACCACCAGCACCACCCGTGCTGCTCACTCCACATGACCCACGGCTTATTTTCAAATCTGATATGACATACACTGCAATAATGCAAAGTAAGGAGGATTATAGAAACTCACATTTTAACGTCATCCTAGATTCACGATTATTCAAAAGACTCTTCAACCTCTACCAACACCTGAAAAAACACTTGGTAAAGTTGAGTATGCATGAGGAGTGGCAGCATTTATTATTGTTAGCCTATAGATTGGAAAATACAAAGAAAACAAGACCAAAGGCCAATCTTGAGACGGATAAAGTCTGTTACACAACATTTTCCCTGTACATGTCTGACTGGAGACACACGTGTCAAAAAAGACACCAGACAAAAACAGTTTTAGAAGAAAAAAAAAAAAGAAAACCAACAAGATTATTCTATTTCCTCCTTATTGCAGCTCACGGCAGCAGTTTCTCGTTTGTTCGCCGGCTCATGGACTTTACTCTCGGGAGGAGCCAGGCCTTCTTATTACGTCTCCCCTTCTAGAAGAAGGTGGTTACTCCACCACCAGTTGGTGAGTTGTTGCCTCTTCAATGTTGACCATCAGGTCCACCAGCCACCCAGGAAACGGCTCCTCCTTGGAAGTATATGTTTTTTAGGACAATAAACAAACTCACGGTTATGTTCTGTCTTTCTTAAGTAGAATCGTGTTTGTTTGATGTGAGCACTCACAGCCAGAGACCTCCTCTTCTTCTTCTTCTTCTCCACTTCGCGTTTCTTCTTCTGCGCTGACGGTTCAGCTGTTGTATTTATATTCCTTTTGGACACCTGAAAAAAATGATTTAGGATGCCTGATATTTCATTTGAATTGAGCAAGAAAAAAAAAAAAACTCACCATTATTCCCAGCTTGACACTAGTGGACTGCTTCTCCTCAATTCCCATCCGTGTCCTCTGGACAGGGGGGGACTCCTCACCTGAGGACTCTAAACTTGTGATCCGATTTGACTCCCACAACCCAACCGTTTCCTCCCCATCACTTCCGCTGGGTTGCGTGTGGAGTAAACTTTGTTGGCTGAGAGAACGAGATGTTCGACTAGGTCTCATTACCCTCAGCGGCGTAGCTTCATCTTCTTCGCTCTCATCTTCTGCAATCACATCTGTTGTTGTCTCCTCTTCCTCCTCCTCCTCCTCCTCCTCTCTTTCCCCGGTTTGGCTCCCAGTGGTTTCATCTTCCCTCTCTGACTCTTCCTGTATGGGCTCCAGGCGAGGCCTCTTCGTCCCCATTTATTATATGATATGATATTTTTATAGGACAGAGCGTAATTAATATAATAGGACCATTTAGAGATACATCTCAGGATTTAAAAAAAACCCCAATTGAAACCATTTCACAATGTTAAGAGTCGATACCGTGGTTGTGGACCTACACGTTGGTGCTGAGTGTATGTGGAGCTGGATGATGGGCTCTTCTGATGCGCTTCCATCGTTTGTTGATTATTGGAATCAGGTGTGAAGCTTCATTACAGACAGGTGGGAGTCCTTTCAGACGCAGGAGCGCAGCACCTTTCATCCGTGTTGTAATGACTATTGATTTGAATACATATATACACTATAAATGTACGTCTGCGCCTCACAAAGAGAGGGGCGTTAACACCGTTTCGTGTGATAAATAACATCATGTCTGTAAAGTTAAAGACACAGTTCGGTATATTAGTCTCCGGGAGTCCCACTCCTGTGAAAACAGGTGTGTCATTGTACCTTGTGCTGTTTTTAATGGGGAGCCTTTCTCAGGGAAAGAAAACTGCTATGAAGTTGTCTTGAACATGTTTGTTCCAATGAACTGAACTGTACTTACCACGCCACTTCCTTGCGTGTTGGAAACTTGTAACCATGGTAACAGGTGCCAACCTCCAACCGTGATTTGTGAGAATCAGGAATCGTGAACCTAAATTCGAGCTGGAAAGTACGAGCATTACATTGCAGGATACGCGATGTGCACTGTGGACAGAGCGTCCAGTGTGTTCTACTGGTTAAACAGTACAGTTTGGGACACAGTGTAAAACCTGGCCGTACGTTCCCGCTGACCTTTACACACCACTGCGTCATAATGCACTCAAAGTCAATAATTGTTTGGAAGATGATGAAAGAACCTTTACAATAAAGTCGGCAAACACAATTGATTCTGGCCAATATGAGCATAACTTCTTTCAAGCGCTTCATGGATTCATGTTTCTTTGGTGGGCGACCTACGGGGGTTTGGTTTCTATTTTGGCCTATTTTACTGCGTCGTCCCTTCTTTCGCCCAGCTTTGCTATCATTCTCCAACGGCTCTAATCAAGGTAAAACAAGCCCTAGACTGGATCCTTCAAAATAAATTAAAATTCAGTCGTTTTTGCAAGGAAACTCTCCTTGAAATTAAAAACATGTCATAAAAGCTAAACTGGCATTTCCCAAAATTCGTGGACTTCCTCTGACATGATGTGTTGTCATTCGCCTTGAATTTCCCCTCATTGACTAAGGAGTCAAGGAGACGTGTGCAAAGCTTTCTGTAAAGTTAGAGCTCCTTCAAGGTACAAAAAGTTACAGTTTGACTTTCATTTACATTCACAGCCATCTCTTGTGATTATTTTATACATCAATATTGTCTTTATTACAAAATATTCAATAACCCAACTTTACACTGTACAAGATACAACATAGTTTATAGCTTTTGGCTATTTACAAAAAGTAGGATCTGCATATCAAAGTGAATATATCTAAAAAGGCAGGTTGCAATCACTGTAAGCGTATTGAATAAGGCAAAAAACTTGAAACATATTTTATTTACACACTTGCGGATCGAGTGAAAGTCAAACGCTGATTAAAGAGGCTACAAAGATATTCAAAGGGCCTCATATTTCTGAGATTGTATCTGAGACACGTGCTAAAGCTTGTATAGATATATTGATTCTTTTTGAGGAAAACTGAAAATGTGGCTGTAATAGAGCAAAAATTAAAAAAACAACTGTGGCTTCGGGCAACGCATGCCTCAGAGGGGACGGCAGCTCGATGCTGCACCAAAGCTCTGTGAAGCTGAAGGACTTGGTTGTGCATTTGTAGAAGTCGTGTGCTTATTGTATTTTCTCTCGGCGGTGTTTGAATTCCTCCCTGGAAATCTACGCATATACGTAGATAATTACCCCACTGAGGGAGGCATTGACTTTGAGATGAAGTCCACCCAAGTTATGCGAAAGAGTCCCAAATGCTGAATATTTTCAACCGTGTCTCTTGTATGTTGTTAGATATGTTGCGGCAATACGAGCATTGAAATGAAAGATCTGTGGAGAGCTCAATACTTTGGTTTTCTTTCAACAGGAGTGCCGTTACTATGGCTGTCAACTCTTTAAAAAAAATCATGCACTATCAAGTGTAAATATGTCTCGAATTTTTCATCCAGTGAGTATAAAAAAACGAAAGAAGTATTTTGTGCTGTTTTGTTTACAATTCAGAGTTAACCACACATGCATACACATACTCGGTACACACACGTGCATGCTTACACACACCAAAAAAGAAACAACACTGTTTTACGCTGTAAGGAATGCAGTGTATCCTTGGCATAATCGGAGAGACTGTGCAAAAGCAATAACGTGATCCGTCTTTGTATGGATATCCACGCACACATCCCCTGTACACGGATTATGCACGACATAGAAAACAAAGATGCACATTATACCTGGATCTGAGGGGAACACAGGAACGCCACGAATCGAATCCTCTGGTGTTTGGGATGTTAAAGAGAGATTTGAGATTCTGCGGCATTCTTGTCTCCCGAGAGTGGCGAGAAGTTTTTTTTTTTTTTTTTGAGTACGATTGTCCCGTATGACCATGTAATTTCTCCCAAAGTTCACACCCTGAATGAGCGTATGCTGGGCTGTGCCAGTAGCTCAGGCTTTACAGGAAACACCCGGACAGCCCTTTCTTCTGCAGGCCTCTCGCCGTGCTTTTTCACTTCCTCGTTTGCGGTGAAGTTTGTCTTTCTTCCTACACCGCCACGTCTGCGACGGTTGCCAATGGCTCGATCTGGATGGCCGTCGCCTCGATGTCCTCCTCGTCCTCCTCGCCCACGGCGGGCACGAAGGTGGAGGGCAGGCACGTGGCTTGGCTGTTCACCTGAATGCTGCTGCCCATGCTGGCGTAGGCGCTCAGGCTGGCGCCGGAGGAGACGCTGCCCAGGTTCGTCGGCACGCTGGTCTTGCCGCAGGAGTGGATCCGTCGCGCCAGGCTGGCGGAGCGGACGACCGAAGAGGTGGTGACGGCGCCCACGCACTGGACCTTGCCCTCCAGGAAGTAGGTCAGCATCTCACCTTTGCCCTTGACGCTGACTTTGCCACGGCACACCAGGTCGTAGTTGTTGTTCAGCAGGCGATAGACGTCTTCGGTCACCTAGAAACACAAAGCATGCATTCTTTTTTTTTTATGGTTGACGAATTTGAAACATACATACTTTTTAATTCGGGTTTCCTTAATTACCATTCTTTGGAAACCAAACTTGCCCATATGTATCTCATTACGTTGAGATACATATCATAATACCTGTATCTTTCCTGGGACTCCAGTGCTGTCCATCCTACTGGCCACATTGACCGTGTTCCCCCAGATGTCGTACTGAGGTCGCCGCGCCCCTATCACCCCGGCAACCACCGGACCTACATTGATACCTGCACGACGCATAACAACACGGCAGGCACATTTATAAAATAAGGATTTGTGGTTTACTTTGTGATGGTGGCGAGGGCTTCACACGAGGGTAGACATACCCACTCTCAATACAAACTCATTGTACGACTGGTAGTTGATTTCGTCCAGAACGTCAAACATCTCTATGGCGTAGTCTGCTATGGTGCTCAGGTGGTCATAGACCGACTTCTTGGCCTGGAGAGGAGAAGTGCAAGGAGCGGTTAATGTCTCTGCACCAAACCATCCCCATACTGTCTTCATCGTGGTGCGCTTCAAGCCAGACGCAAGAAATTACACGTCACCTTGGTACCAATGGTGGGGACGAGGCCCACAGCTGCCATGTATGTACTGCCAATGGTTTTGATTTTCTCAATGTCTTTGTAGCACTCTTTATCCATAAGCTGCAAGTCAAATAAGAACAAGATGCAGATACGGTTTCAAATCTCCCGCAGGATCGTGGGGGGGAAAGCAGGGAATCTGCATCCCACCTCGTCAAAGTCTGCGATGATCTCATTCAGTAGTCTCAGGCACTCGACTCCCATGTTGTTGCCATCCAGCTCGATGTAGAAATCGTTGAAGTTGGGGATCGATGCAAACAGGACACCGACTTGCGCGTAGGACTGATAGTAGAGATCCTAATGAAATAATACAGCGTGATGGTGTCAAACACATACTTCGGGCTCTTCTGATTCATGTTTTCCGTCTGTTTATCTACCTGTTTGTCTGCCTGTCTATTAGCGAGGCTCACCATATTCCTGGGGTTTGACAACAGGAAGTGCTGAGCCACGTGGGCGGGCAGGAGGTTGAAGAGAATCCTCCTGTTGTCGAGTTTGACTTTCTCCATGCCGTCTCTGTCCTCCTCGGCCTGACGCCACACATAACGCACACAAACACACAGACACGGCCATGAGGACAACCAGGCTGTCCCACGTTTTCACCACACGGTGTCAGTATCAAGCCTGTGATCAAGCACTTGAGCACAGTACAAGACAAATGCTGCTGGTTAAATGATTAGATAGCTTAATATTCAGCTGTTGCAGTCCCACTATGCCAAACACCCTGCTGGTGCCAAACGAAAACAAGCGTCACACCCACGTGTTTGCCAGAGAAGAGTCAGCTGGCGGCTTATGAACACAAACCTCCGTACATGCCCCGTTGGTTTACATGGATCAAGGTTGAAATGGCAGCATTTCCATAGCAGCCAACACACATGACGACGTCCACACTGGACACACTGACGCACACACTTCCTGACCTGCACAGCCCAAAGGAAGTCCAGGCGCAGTTTGAGGTCGAGTTGCCTGGAGTGGAGGGCCAGGGCGCTGACAAAGAGCAACAGAGACAGGATGGGCTCAAAGCCCCGGATGTGGAAGGACCCCCCACTGTGGAAGAGGAAACCAACACACAAGTCAGCACCGGACTGGACCACACAGAAAACTACACACAAGGGTTGAACGGACCCCCCATGGCGCCAGGAACAAAAACCTTTTACAACATTTATCATTTATTGTTCGGTTATTTTTTTTAACTTGAAACTAAATCTTAAAATAATGAAAAAGTAGAAATGAAAACTTTGAGTCATGTAATATTACATAAGTGTCTAAATAAAATTAGCTTTCTTCATAAGAAATCTTTATTTCAATATCCGTATCAAATTCTAAATCTTTTCAGTTATGATCAGAATCCCCAATAGAATTGGCCGAGACCCCTTTGGTACTGAGGTGTGTGTGTGTGTGTGTGTGTTTGTGATGGGAAGCGACTAACGTGCTCCCATCATCCAGCCCACATTGTCCTTTCAAGCTTCTGATTTGGAACTAATGAGCAGATGTTCTGCTTCAAAGGGTGGAAAATGAAAGAGTCTGTGGGCTGCCGACAAGCAAAAGACTCCTCCACACACACACACACACACACACACACACACACACACACATCTCAGCACATGTACTGTAAATGTTCCTCCAAACTCCTGGTTATCCATCCTTTTCCCGTATCAAACACAGAAAAACGTTAACGCTCACAGCCAACCGTGGCCTCGTGTGACCCCGGGGGAAATAAATAAGAAAGAAAACCGAGCGGTGCTTTGCGTGATCGTGCGTGATCGTGCGTGATTGTGCGTGCCTGGTGGCCCCGGTGTGTCGTGCCGCGAACCTCTCACCCTGCAGTCTTGCGAAAGCCGCTGAGCTCCAACACAGTGACATACAGCACCCCCAGGAGGAGCATCAGCACCACCTTTGGCAGCCAGAAGACCCGCAGGAAAAGTGCAACGGTGAGCGTGCCCACCACACAGGACAGGAAGGCGTAGCCGGCGCCGTCACAAGGCAGCTCCTCCATGGTGCGGTTGGCGCCGCTGTCCACGTCGATGATGACGATGGAGCTGTTGCCGTTGGCACTACCCCACAACCAGGGCATGCAGCCCACCTGACCGAGGCGACACGGATACACGTGGACAAGGATGAGCGGATACAACGGCAGCATAGAAAGAGTCATTACGATCGATATCTTCTTACAACCAAAGAGAGAAACCACAATCACAGCGGCATGGCGACTTCTGTTGGTTGCCCGGTATCGGGCCGTTATTTTTGTTGGATGAGTGGTGGATTCGTTACCAACGGCTTTCCCACTTACCACACAGGCCTGGGCCACAGCGTAGATTAAGAGCACTATGAGAATACAGAGGGCGGTGCGGATCTGAATGGTCAGGCACCCCGGGAAACACTGCGAGAAGACAAGGTAGACAAGTTAGGGGAAGGCGACGCCGGGGCACCATGAGGAATCGTGAATGATGCATTTTTAATATTTGATACTATATATGTTATTATACAGCCAAACTCCAATGGGACAGAGTTGGGAGCTGTGAGAAAAGTATACAAAGAAAGTCTTGAAATCAAAGAGCGGGAAAGTCAAAAACTATTAAAAAAACCTGATGCAGTCAGGAGCTTTGTGGATGACCATCAAGCTCAACAAAAGCGGAAACCATTGCACCTTTTAAACACAGCACAGGGGCTTAGAGGATAATCTTGAAGCCAATGAATACTGAATCACATTTCTCCTTAGTCAGCGGAAAAAAAACAGCGGAGAGAAAAGCGAAGAAAAATTCAAACGAATGAAACTTGACAGCTGTGCTTGTTAGGTGTGAGTAAAAGGTGATTGAGGAGAGGCAGGCGAGAAGGACGTGTTTACCTGTTCTCTGGTGATATGCAGGTACATGATACAAGCGACTAGGAAACAGATGCAGAAGACGAGAAGGACAAGTACCACTGTGCCCCTGGGCGGATTCAAAAACAAAGGGGAGAAAAAGATGCCGGGTGGGGGGGGAGGTTAGTTAAAAAGACAAAGATGCAAATGGAGAAAAGAGGGGAAGCTGTAGAGAAAAGGCGGGCAAACAGAATGTGCTGCACGTACTGCGGTATGATGAGAAGGTAGACGAGGCCAAACAAGGCGGCGAGGATCAAAGAGACGACCACCGCGCTGATGAAGTGCTCGTCGGGAAGCTGGTGGTACTGCAGCGGTGCGAAAGACCGGACGCACAGGACCGTGGGTGACAAGACATCATTCAGAGTCGTAATGCACCACCATCACAGGTGTGTGTGTGTGTGTGTGTCTGCAGTGCGTGAAGCAGCCTCACCCTCTGCTCGCGCTCCGAGCACTTGTACATGAGCGTGAGGAAGTTGAGGTCGGCCGTGTCCGACTCGGTCTGCCGGGCCTCGATCAGGCGGCCGATGTAGCGGTTCACCCGGGTCCTGGGGCTGCTCTGGATCACATTAGCCTGGTTCGCGTTGGGACGGTTCCTCAGCTTTTGCGGCGCCGTCCGCATGGCCCTCCGCTGGCGGAGACGATACGAAATGAATAAATGAAAAGAAGACTTCATTGGGAATGCACAAGTTGAAGAAAGAACAGTGTGATCAATACACTGCAATGCAGCGGCCTGGAGTCTATGCATCACTGCAGCATCGTCTGAAGGAGAAAAAAGGGCTACATTATACTTTGAGAATGACCATTACTGTCACACTTCACTTCATTACCTCTGTGGCTATGTGTCTATGGCAGCCAAAGGGAGCTGCTTTGAGCACTGGAGCGAGTGTGTGTGTGTGTGTGTGTGTGGACCAAAGGGGTAAGCAAGGATCCCCCGTGTTCATGAGTTCATGACCCGACGTGAATGTGGTCGTGTCTCTTTTCCCTGCCTTTCTATATTCGTCCGTACTGCTTTTTGTTCACTGCTTCCATGAGTTCTTCCTCACTTCCTTTCTTTTATTTGCTTGCGTTTTATCTTTCTCACTTATATTCTCACTTATTTAAACCTTACCTACCGCAATTCCATGTATTGTTACATATTTGTCCGTCTTCCTTTCCCAGTTCTTTGATCAAATCTGTTCTTCCTTCTTTCCTTCCTTCCCTGGCTATGTATACTATTCCTTTCTCCTTCTTTGATCCCTTGCTTATGTATACATATGCTTCTGCTTCTTCCCTTCTCTGCTCTAATATCCTTTCCCTTTCTTCCTGCCTTTATTCCATGGTTTTGTATTTTTCATCCTTACTTCCTTGCTCTCATTCATTCCTCGTCTCTGTTCATTATTCGCTTCCCCCCACAGTCTTTCTTCTCCTTCCTTTATCTCCTTGTTTTCATCCCTTAGTTCTCTGTGCTTTTGTCATTCACAAGGCAGCACCACACAGGCCGCCTTCTTCTCATATTCCATATTGCGCCCAACGTAGCACAGAAACCATCATGCAGCGATGTCGACTGCACCAAAATCCTATTGGTCCGTATTGCTCCCCTCCGTGCCTTGAATGCATATATCTTTGCACACAATTCAAGTGTCTGTGGTCTGAATGTGAGATTAGATTCAGTTGTGGGTGCATGTTGGAGCCTGTCACCACTTTTTCATTTTCATCTTTCATTGTGTACTAATCGGTCCTTCTGTCGTTTGCGTCACAGTGTTGTCACTGTTCCTAAGAGGAGACATGTAGTGTGAGGTTAACGTTCAAGAAGAACCGTTATGCTAAATATTTCAAACACAAATCTGCTGTATTGTGCTTGTTTTGACTTGACGTCCCTGTCCATCCCACGTCTCAACACCCAAACAAATCATTCCTCTTATGGGGATCATTTATTTTAGATGTGACTCCCCGTTAATGATGTGATAGTCTGATTTGTCCAAACACCCCTCCCCCCTCTACCCCCCCACACACACACACCTGGAAATCAGGATTACAACAGCTGGCGCAAAATTACACAGCTGCAAGGAAACTGGGTTTCTGTTAAGCACACAAGGTCAAGTAAGCTCTTTGGCATTTTGCCACATTGCCTGTCTGAGTTCATGTGTGTGGGGGGGGGGGGCAGGTTATGGGATGTTGATCTCTGGCCGTAGCGACATGCTGAGGTCCTGATGAGAGCATCGCTTACCATCATTTCATAGCTTTTTACAACACAGTATACACTGTATCCCGAAATTGCTAATTTATCTCAGATTCAGTGTAAGCATGAACAAACATGTGAATTACTTCTGTGAAGCGGCACATTGGGTGTGCATGGCATTTATTTTAATAACCAATTAATCTGACACTTGTTTTCTTGATTGATCATATTATTTGTTTATCAGCGAACCGCTCACTGTTCGTCCAACCGGCCTGGAACCCCAAAATAGATAGTTAACTAATTCCTTCATTTTTTTTTTACGCAGCGAAGATACATGAACAATCCAAGGACCTGACTGCGCTACGAACATCACTGTTCAGCGAGGAGCCAGAGGACATTTGCGTGGCACCGTCGGGGGAATGGAGCCTCTCCTGCACGTGCCAATAATATCAACTGTATGTCATATTAAGAAAGTGAGTGAATCATAAAGCAATCCAGGAACAGCTCCAATAATAATGAATTATGTCCTGCAAAACTCAAGCTCACGTTTTAAGGGTGAAACAGCCATGTTGTGGTGGTGTTGGGTACAATATTAAAATCTCATGGCTTGTGAGCAAGACATCTAGGAAAGTACATTGATTTTAAATGTTTAATATGAAGTGCCTCTTAATTGATATATAGTTCTAAAGAAATCAGTTCCCGTTTAACGAATATACTTGAACTATTGCAGAAGATTCTAGACATTCACACTTGTTCACCTTGTTGTCTCTATTCACGCAAGTCACAGCACAAACACACAGAAACGTCAACACAGACACTGAGAGTTTATACCTTATCACCGTCCTCGCAGTTCATGACATTGGAGAAGGGAATCTCAGCCTTGAACATCTTCCTGCAGTGCATAAGCTGCACTAGTAAGTAGCACACAGTTTTGAACTTCATCTTTTTGGCTGGCTTTATATCCGAAAGAATCAATCCTGGGAATATCTGTCACCAGATAAGAAACGGGAACAAGGATTTAGTCATGATACCCCATACATATATATATATATATATATATTATTTAAGGGTCTATAAATCATGCACAGATATTGGACAGCATGCACGTGCACACGTGGTCATGCACACAAACGCAATCAATTGTAATCAGGCTCACATATTTCACTAGAAAGTAGTTCCCATAAGGTGAATATTCAATTGGTGGTTTTAATCATTTTAGGACTTTGCTGCCCTAATTTCTTTTTTATAAAGTTATTTTTTAAAACATTGATCAAAAGTAAGCATAAAAAAAGAGCGTTTGAGGAGATGTCATTTGCAGTAAGACCTGTCCTATCGATAAAACGGCGTCGAAGGCGTGCTCCTGAAGAGCAGCGTAGAGGAGCAGCCTTTCCAACACGGCTTATTCGGGCGAGTCTTTCTCTGAGCCATGCCTTTGATGAAGTCGAACCAGCAGCTCTATTAAGAGGATTAGCAAAGTCTGCCGCATATCGAAGAAAATGACGCGCAACTGGGGTGTCACAGGTTCACACGAGACCCCACCTGACCCAGCTAAGAAGCACATGACATACGATAAAACCTGCTTTAATCAAAGAGGAGAGGAGAGGGAGAAGGAGAGGAAAGTAATATGAAACCAAGACTGAAATTCCCTCTCCAGCAGCTTCTGGCACATCTGTCGAGAGATGTGCATGTTTAAATGTCACCAGTGACAAGCACACATAAGTGTAACTGTAAGACGGATGGACTGTGCAGTCTCAAGATGATGGATGCTGCAGGCTTTAATGCCTCAGTCCATTGAAGGACAGGCAGGGTGTAAGGTTAGCTCAACAACAAGTGCGTGAGAGCTGACACTCTAAAAGCCTGTTTCTGTTCAAAGGTTGCACGTTACATATTGGCATGGAGGTGAACATGAGTCTGTTTTTTAACCTAGCCTACTCTTACTTACCACATCCGTCTGTTTACGCTGAATACAATACATCCTGCAGAAGCTGTGCTAATGTGTCGACGCCGTCTAAGTAATAAGAGGTTCAACTAAGGCCGGCGTCTTATAGGAAGTGTCATCTCAAGAAACGACTCATGCTTTCATCTGGATCATTTCACACCGCTAGGGATCTAAATATACATTCGGCAGCGCAGAATTACAGTGCGATACCTTCCGTCGGTGAGATGGCACTATAAAGAAGGTTTCAATTTCATGTTTTTGGAGGAAGGCGTTCCTTTCGTGGCCGTTTCCAGGCTCCACCTCATAATCTCCGTTTAGGCACTCCAGGGTAGCTCTGGTGATGTGGACTTTTCTGTGGAACACAGGCGGAGACGGGACAGGGTGATACCTCGCAGACACAAACAGACCAGGTCGTCCTCACAAGAGTGTTACTGTTGTGTTCCGTTGTGTGTTTTGAAAATATTGAAGAAAAATGTATGTTAAAAACACTAGAAGTAAGTCAGACTTAGTTCAGCAAGATATGTACAGTACCAGTCAAAAGTTTGGACACACTTTCTCATTAAATTGCACGATAAATTGTGCAAATTCCGGACTGGTACTGTACACACGTAGGACTGTGTTGTACATATTTACAGCTCGCTTATTTGATTTAATGTGCCGGTACTCGATCACATAATGAGTGTGCACGTGCAGCCTCTGTAGCTGTTAAGGCTGGTCGTGCAGTACTGACCCAGGTAGTCCTCCAGCCTCCATTACATTGGCCAGAGTCACGTCGTTGGACCACACATCATATTGCCACTTCCTGAGGCCCAGCACTCCACACAGCACCCGACCCGTGTGCAAGCCCACACGCATGTTCAGGTTGACTTCTGTGGCCTCTGCTACTGACCTGCGGGGACAGAACGCGTGGAGCGGGGGAGTGAGGTTGTGTTTGTGTTTGTAGCCATGCATCTACAGAGGGGCCGAGCACACGGCAACACTAAATGACATTAACAATAAGCGTAACAGTAAGTCATGTCTACTCTAGATGCCCTTTTCAGTTAACTTCAAGTTCTTTTTAGTACATCCAGATGGACTGCGTGATAAATGTTGAACCTGAAAGGGTGAGTACAACAACAACAGCAACATAAACATCAGCACACATATGAACTCTGTAACGTTAGCTAGATTAAACCATCAGCATCCACATCCTGGGCCGCAGCCACGTTGCCTAGCCACCTAAATGCGGTGTCCCCTGTAAAGCCTAAACCTCATATCGTTCGTTTTGTAACATGTCCTCCTGACAAAGAAGTTGTTTCCAGCTACACATCTGAAAGGTTTATTCTCACCGTATGAACAAATATAAGGGCCTCTGTGTTTGTAAAGGGTTTATTTCTGCGGATTCTTTCATTCATTTATTTATAGGGATTCACGTCTTTGTTTTAACGTTAGTACCAAAGAACACTCTATCGTCACAAACCTGACCGTTAATGAGTCGATTGTGGCAGAGGCTGATGTCTTTCACACGCTGCCAGACGCATCCTGGCGTCCTTCACGCTGCTCCGCGTGGTGACAGGTAGGCTGTCGGCAGCAGCTGCATTCGCTCCCACGTTGTCCATCCAGTGCTCATTCAAGCGCTTTGTGTCCTAGAAGCTCACTGTGGTATCGCTGCACGCTGCCCTCTACCTCATCCACTCAAGGCCCCCCGCTGGGAACTCTCGTGGCAGCGTCGACCCCTCCGGCGGCTTTAGCTCCCTCCTCCAGCCATGGTACGGCTTTCATTTTGTATTGCAGGGCCAAGGATCATTGAGCAGCAGCAGTAGACCAGCTGACCTGCTTTGCCTTTGCTAAGCTCACCTGGTCTGCCTTCGCTCTGCCGTTGGCTGTGTTTACCCTGTTTTGGTTTGCTTTGTTTTGGCCTCCCCACATTTAATATTTGTCTGGATAATTTGTTATTTTGTCCGTTTGATTTCATTAGGCATTGGTTAAGCCGTTTTTCAGTGTTGTATTAGTATATTTATTTGTTTTCTTTCTGTATTAATTAGGTGCGGTGGTGGATTGGTGTCCCTCTTTCGTTATGTTTTTGCACGTTGTTTGGGTTTGTTTCACGTGAGGTGTTACTCGGGTCCCCTTTTCTTTGGACAGTCCACCATCGTAAGTCTCCGCCCTAATTGGTTCCCTCGCTGCTCGTCCCACAGTGAGGGAGGTTCTTTTTACCGTTGTTTTTTTAAAACAGTAAATTAAGTTTAATTAAAATTGACATTTTCTACTCTCTGCCTTATTTGCGACGAACCTGAGTGCCTCGATCCTCCCCCCTTTTTATTTTTGTTGGGATGAGAAGATTTCAAACGATTCCCTGGTTGATATTTAAACTGCCCTCACCCTTACATCACGCCTTGTGTCATTACACGGACTTCGCTTCAACAGAAATAGACTAAAGAAGATTGTTAAGTTGAGCATTCCTGCTTGAATAAAGAAATCAGACTGTTTTCCTTGACACTGATTAACAGGCTTGAAGTCCTGAAGGTTTCTGACTGAATCTCTCACTTTCCTTTGGTCGTGCTCAGGGTGCGCGCGGACCACCAGCTCAGTGAAATAGCTTATTTTCTTTCTCCATGAAAGCTCTCTTTATTTTCACCGCAGCCAAATGTCCGGGTGCTCGCTCAGATTTTCAGTGTTAGAATTCAGCCGCAGCGCACACGGCCCATCAGGCTGCAGTTTGCCCTACTGGATACAATCTGTCGACATGCACTCTGAACCGTTCATTCGAAATAGGGTGATACAAAACAATGAAAAGGCAGATTCTTTGTTTGGCTTCATATATATATATATATATATATATATATATATATATATACACACACAAAAATCTATGTTGGTATTTAGGAAGCAGATTGATAGTGAGTTCATTCCAGCACACAAAGTGGAATACATTTTAACACTGTTAGGTAAAAGAAATGTGAACACTCACGTTATGGTGTCAATCATGTCCAGCCCCATCTCCACACAGCAGTGGGCGTGGTCGGTCTTGGGTTGGGTCAGTCCAGACACACAGTAGTAACAATCCCCCAGGATCTTGATCCTCCGACAGTGGTTCTCCTGGCAATCACAAAAAAAGATTCCGGTTCCATTTCTTAGCCAACACCATCTCGACGTCTACATTTCATCCTAAAGAAGCATCGTGGGCAGCTCATTCAAAGCACCAAAATGCATCACTCTTTCAGTTCAATCAAAGCGGCAACTATGTTTTCTGAGAGCAGCAGTGTTCTGGCATTTAATTATAGTTTGTCCATTACACTAATCCATATTCGTCAGTGTAATTTGTAAATGTAGCTGCAAGCGTTCCGTTGCTGCAAGTTCCAAGGTCGATTGAGTTTACGGAGTCATTCATTACGTCATCATGCGCAAAGTCGACACATGATATTAGACGAGGCCGCAAGCTAGTCAAGAATTTCCCTCTGCGTTCCCTCCCCCTCGCCGCTGGGAGAGTTCTCTAACCCGTGTTACGCTAGCAGGAATAACATGGTGGCATCGAGCTAAAGTGACACGCTAGTGAGCCGTTAAAGGTTAAACAAGTTCATGTTTTAAACAGATTTTGTAATGTGACAATGCTTGATTCTCCAAACACAGACAGCAGAGAACGTGCTTGTGTTGTGCTGGGATTGTAATACACAGTGGTTACGCTCGAAAAGGAGAAAAAGACGGTTGGAGAGTGCGTTCATCAATCCCGAACGGCCAACTCATCCTCAGGATGGGTCTTGCAGGATTAAGGCTGATTTAAAACCGTTTGGTAAGAAATGTCGATATTGACACCCACAACATTGGCCCCATTTAACTTCAGTCGATAAAGCCCTGTTGTCTGAAAATGGACCTCAATGGATAAACTGATATTCTTGGATTGACTGTGCCTTGTACCAAAGGGTTGTTTGACAGCGTAAATCTGTGCGACTGACAACGACGGCCACGTAGCTTCAAACTGACCAATGACAGAGACGGTTGAAGGCGACAGAGATTCACTACCCAACCCAAAGAAACCGGTAAGAGAGCGGCAAGAACATGACGCGGACCTCCTCACGGACCGTTGTTTGTACAGCATGCAAACTGTCGAGACAATTCAAGTCCCACCAACACTGAAGTGGTTCCCACAACGCGGCGCCAGACCAAAGCATCAATCACACTTTGGGGAATAAGGTGAGTCACTCTCTCCCTCTATGGGAAAAATAAGCAGCGGCATGAAAAGGCGGCTTACCAGTGCTGCCCATTACTAGAGGATATGAGCAACAGCCTCAGATTCAACAGCGAGACCAGGTTACCGAGGAGGCCTTCTCGCAAGCCTTTATTGTTTCCATGGAGGTAATGGGATCACTGGCCATGCATGCGAAGAGCACAAAGCTTCGTAATGACGCACATTGACGGATGCTATTTTAAACATGTATGATAAAAAAGAAAAAAATAAATGGCACGGGCTTGTCAGAGACCAACATGCCTCCCGGCAGCATCGAGGTGAAATGAGGCGACACAGAGAGAAGCATGTTGACTGCAAATTGAAAGAATTATCAATCTCAAGTTAGTCATTCAAAACCGTTGCCACGCGGTCGTAGGGCTCCGTCCAGGGTGGCTCCATCACAGTGACTTCTACTTTTGACCTCTGACCCCACAAATATGGAGTTCTAGTGGACATTTATGGCACATTAGTAAGATACCCGCATTCACAAGTCAAAAAACGACAACAAGATGATTTAAGATAAGCTCATGGGGAACATATACTGGAGTACAGTGCCATTATATAACATGGGCTTATACAACATGTCTGATTCCTGTTGTGCTGCTGTTATACTTCATTTCCGTCTTGTCAATTAACAAAGTGCAATATTATTTTTGGTAAAAGGCAAAAATGTCCAACCATGTTAAATGAGCAGCATTGATTTTAAGCTTCAACCTCGTTGCTTCGCTGCACAGGTTGAATAACACAAGAAAAGTTTATACCTGGTTCTTTCTCACTTTCAATTGACAATTAAACCGTTCTCAACTGTGGTGGAGCCCGTGAGGCGTCTTCGGGGTGACTGTGGTCCCGGTGGAGCAGTAATAGATGGCGCTGCGGCGAGGCGCGGTCGCAGCTACAGGAAGCCGGGGAAAGCCCCGGCACTTACAGAGTCTCCTACTCTGTACTTTTCCTGTGCTAATCTGCCCTGCGAGGGATTAGGGGCGGATTCAGTCCCAAGAAGGATTACCACCGTCATGTGACTGAGGCATTGTGGGATATCCGGACGGTCAAGACGGGCGGTGTGTGTATTAGGGACAGGTAAATTTAGACACCTACTCACCATTTCCATTATAAAAGGAAGCCAAAATGAATCTTTAAGATGCACATTCTGGATAATTTATGTTTGCAGTGAGGTCAGAATGGAATGTGAGCAGCAGCACGTACAGCACACGCATATGCAGACATGGAAACTCAGAAGGCAATTCAGTGCGCACAGAAAAGGGAGAGGGAGACAAAAAAGGGACAAAGAGACAAAGCGAGGGAGAGGAGAAGGGAATCTGAGACGGGGAAGCCGAAGGTGTGTTTGTGTCTCTGAACCTGTTGCGGGCGCTCGGTTGAGCTACCTTTCTTAATTCTAACTGAAAGCAATTGCACTATTTTATTTCTTTACAAATGAGACTGATAGTCAAAAAAAAAAACAATTTTCCCATCTACCTTGGCTTGAATTATTTAATGTCGTCCTTTCATCTGTAAAGACAAACACGGACTCATTGCAAAGTATTTAAAGTGCTCATGGGGAACTTTTCTCAACACCTCGGCACTGACTGCATATTTCCAATTTTGTCCCCCAGCTCCCTTCTATTGATTTGAATTGATAAGCAATAATTTATGTGAAACAACAAATGAATAATATATCAACACTTCTGCCGCCCACCACAAACTGGTGGGTTGGAACAAGCAGGTGCTGGAGAGTCGATAAGCAAACATGTTAATATAGATCTATTTCACAGATATGACGGATACAACAAACAAACGAGGGTTTTGTTTACAAAGATGGCACTGCTTCTTCTGAACATTTGATTGGAAATGGAAACAAGCAGCACCGTCTTGAATGGTTAAAGATTTAAATAAAAAAAACGGTCTAAAATATATAATTGGGCTTGAATGTGCGTTATGCAACCCAAGTAGCCTGCAGCATATGTGCAACATTAAAGATAGTGTGTCAAAGTAAACGGTAAAATGAATTTGTGAAGCTTAATCTAATTCTACATGGTCAAGTGAAGTTTTATGCTAAAATACGTTTGCACAATATTTAAAAAAGTCACAATATGAAAAAGAGCTTCCCTGCAAAGGCAACCAATCAACACCCTCGTGCTCATCAGTGAAGATCTCCAGCTGCTGCTTTGATTCGGGTTTTACTTCAGTCCACAGTTTTTAGGGGGGGGCGGCAGGACGGGTCTGATCCTTGCACCTGCTCCTGAGACAAACCCAAACAGGGTTATTGGAAGTGTGTTTACGCCCAGACTTTAGCTTCTGGCAGGCAGCTGGCACTGTGTGGGCACTGAACAGTCCCTGCGCCTAATTCAAGAATACATTTCTTTATTAGCATCCTGAGCACTTGCATTTTGTTAAATTTCTCTTGGCACAGAATTGTGTGTTATGTAAACCACGGATCCACAGAGCAGTTTACTTTTCGCAGAATTTCGCTCTCCATGGGAATATAAGCGTTGAATATTTAGATTACAGTTAAAATTGCACAATCTCTGAGGTCACTCTCAACTCTCTAGATAATAATTTGTTTTTATGGAGTGTAATGTCTAAACAAGGACTCTTGTGACAACTTCTCTGCTCAGGTGAATTTCTTTTGATTCGTGGGAAAAACAGTCAAAATAACCCGGGACGCAAATATAGCACAGGATAAGGTCAACTCCAGCATGCATCCATGCATCCATGCACCCATATGTGGCACAAACTATTCATGAAGGTCACAGGGAATGAACGAGTGAGAGTCAGCAGATGGATGAATCATTCATGGTAGAGCCGTCCTAGGAATGGAAACGCGAGAGGACGCGAGTGCAGAGAACCACAGGCCACAGAAGACACAGTTGTGGGAATTAGGCTGTCAATCAAAGAGCCGGGAAACAAGGAGCGGAGGAGTCTTAAAGCTGTGAGGCAGGGAGGTGTTGGGAGAGGAGAGAAAAGACACACAAGAGTGAAGAGCTTTGTGAAAGTCTGCCATGGAAACGGCGGCGACACGCAGACACACACACACACACACACGGGCATTTGCGCGCACGTGCAGACACGCATGTATACAGACATAAGAGCAGATTCCGTCTAGAACTATTCGTGCTATATAACATCACAACAAAAATAAATGAATTGCAGAGTCCCTCTCACAACAGAAGCCGTTGTGTGGAGCGCCGCACAGATGGTGGAGCGCTGAGCCAAAGTGTTTGTGCAGCGGCCGGTTTGTGGGCTAATACGACTTCTGGTTGTCCCTCGTTTAAATAAATCTACTTCTGCTCTTACTTTTCTTACAAAACAAACGTTGACTTTCTAATCATGAATGCTGTCCCAAGTTCAGACCACTTCCTGTCCATCTCCTCAGCCCGGCAGGACTGTGTCTGCGCGCCGTGCGAGGTGTTTTGTCGATTCTGCCAAAGACCAAAGTCGAGCAGGGAAACAGTTTCAAAGCCTCCCTGGATTGATGGGACCTCTCACTTTTGTTCTCAGCGGAATAGTTGGCAGATTCACAGGCTGGTGGTGAGGAGTTATAATTACTCTCAGCTTGCGTTCTCGTGGGTGGTGAGAATCCAACTGCAATTACTGATCAGGGTGTCGGGGTTTCATGTACATTTCCGTCCTCAATCCTCATTATCCCTCTTCACACGGCCCAAGATGCAGTGTTTGCCGAATGCTGTTCACTTTTAAGAAATGAAAATGAAATCTATAAGGGTATTTGACTCGAAACGTACCATGATTTACGAAATGAACATCCCGCTGTATTCAGGTGGACTCAAAACTAGCAATTATGACTGTGAACGTAGTCACACTCAATTCTAGTCAGAATGTGAGTCTGATACTGCTCCATTGAGCTGTGATTATGGGGCGAACAGGAAAAAAAATGCCTACAGATCTACAACCTATACAACCAATAAGAGCAACGGAGTGTGTGACGTATGTTAAGCGACGGCTAGTTGCCGAATCCCGTAGGAAGGACGCAAAAAACATCGTTCTTATCAACAAATGGTAATCACGTTTCTCTGTTCCTCTTTTAAAATTAATTTGCTGGCAGTATCTTTCAGAACAGACCTGATAGCAGAATCTATACACCTCAATTCTCCAGCGGCAGCCATCGTTGTTGTAAACGAATTCCATCTTTGCAACGCCTCCGGGCAGCTCTGACAAGACCAGTCTCCTATCTCAATCAATGGGCAGAGAGTCAGAACTGCACTTTCACGGGTCATCGGGACATAAAAACTACAGCAGTAGAATGTGATAATAATCGCTGAAAAAGTTTGATGACTTTGCCCCAAAATAAGGTTTAAAACGCCTTTTTCCCCCACAGGTTACTGTTACTACGAACGCGCAAGGCTTCACGACACCAACCTTCATTTACGTCTCTATCCAGAATGTTACGCCATCGTCTCCGCTGTCGCAAAACCTCAGCTGTGCGCATGCGTCAGTGTAACCAGACGATGGGCTTAAACGTTTCCCGGCTTGACTGTTAAAAAGCAGATGATTGGCTTTCCAGTGGGAGGGGCGGGACATGTGCATACAACCGCCATCTTTGCCGTTACGGGTTTTCCTACGGGAGTTGTATTGAGGATTGAGGAAGTGACATGTCTCCTTATATATAGTCTCTGAACTTCCCGACCAAACGAACGTTGTGGGCGGGACTAAGTTCGGAATGGCACCCGGGCTAATGAACTAATGAGGAAATACTTCAAGTGTGAAACGGGGTGATTTTCTTGTGTGCAATCAGCCTTCTTGCAGTGGGAGGAGGAGCCTGCTGGCCGTCAGAGAGGACGTAAGTTGGCCCTTAAGAACCGGAGGTTGCTGCCGGCTCCTGACGTCATGTGGATGCAGCTGTTCAGGAAGGGCTCAAACTTCAAAAGGACTTGAACCCATTAGCTGCTTACAGTAAAACAGATCAAAGCGCTCATTTCCTCTTCCTCCATACAGATATATATCGATATATTTTAAACGATTGGAGCCAGCTGTTAATTACTGGGTTTTGTTATTGGTCAGCGTGTGGTATGTTGTAATGAGCTGAAGTTGCATATGGGCAAATTTCAAAAACAAACCTGATCCGTGGCTTTTTGCCTCCTTTCGTCCATTTCTGAATATTAGTTTGCAAGGTCAGTTCAACACATCGGAGGGTACAGTGTCCTTCAATCTGGACCTTATGCCCACAAGCAGGCGGCAACCTGCGCAGCTGACATGTAAAGCCACCATGGGTGTCACTGCAGCTCCTCAAATGGAGCCTAAGACATTACGGTGTTAAACTTTGAGTGACAGGGTGGCTCACCGCTATCTTTCTACTGTGCTGCGTCACCTTCCCCTACGTAAGAGCCGCTTCTTCGCCCATTTCTGGATTAGCCGGGACTTAGTTGTCATCGGCGCCAAGAAGACGATGACAGGAGATCAGTCGTTAGTGAGCTTTTTCTCAGCTGCATACAACTGACAATACACAGGAGCTGCTGTAATAGCTTACTTTAGATTGACATTTACTTAATGATCGCGTGCGTCTTTGACACGAGGCAGGTAAACAATGAGAAACGGGCAAAAGTGGTAAACTCTTCCGCAAAATCAAATGTGAAACATACCAGACGTTAAAGTGCTTAACTTCATTTGGGTTTGTATGGAGAGGAGAG
Organism: Apeltes quadracus; assembly: GCA_021346845.1. Classification (NCBI taxonomy): domain Eukaryota; kingdom Metazoa; phylum Chordata; class Actinopteri; order Perciformes; family Gasterosteidae; genus Apeltes; species Apeltes quadracus. The sequence continues at coordinate 4,928,929 of CM037919.1, read as the reverse complement.
GAGACTTGGTCTACTGCAACAACACTCTAGGAGTACAGTGCGTTCCTGGCCCACTTCCCATGCAGCTTGACGAGTCCAAAGAGTGGACAGGTGGTGTGGGGATGGTGCTGGAATGGTATTATGAGATGATGCCCGGTGGCCATGTGGTATCGCCCGCTCCGAGTCTGGAACGACAAGAGTCTGCGTGGCTACAGCGACCACATATGAGTCACCGGCCACGCCACTTCCTGCTAAAGTGGATCACGGTGAGCGCGGCTTTGGATCGGGGCAAAGCTGGAACATTTTATGACAAGTTTCACGGCTCAGCTAGCAGCCGAGCGAAGATCAGCCCAATCTATCCAGCAGTAACCCAAAGCCTGAGACGGATCGAACCAAAACGGCAACGGAAACAGACGCAGCTCGAGATTGCCTTTCTTCTAGCCAAACCAATTCGGGAGACGGAAGTGATTTATTTTAAGCTAAATGAATTGCAGCTTCTTTTCAAATTAAAGCGCATTGACTTGTTGACATCACTTGACTGATGAATGAGACCACCTGTGTGTGTGTGTGTGTGTGTGTGTTTTTATTGCATCCATGGAATCCCAGGACACAACTTTCCGCAGGACAGCCTGCAGATGTCATGCAAAACAGCAAGAAAATCAACCGATCGGAGGCTAATTGGAGTGGGAATCACAATCATTGACAGGAAACAGTTGAATTGAGAGAGAGACTCTTATAAAAAAAAATTGTAAAAGTTAAAAATAGAAGCTCCTAACACAGCCGACCTTCTATGAAAGCAAAAAAAGGGTTAGTTGTAATCCTGTGGATTAATGGATTTGACAAGGGCATGTGCCTACAGTAAGTGATAGAGGCCAGATTACATGTAGATAAGGCTGTAGCAGGGTGATCTTCTCACCAAACCAAATATGTGTCAACCAAATTCACAGTTTCAAAGATATCACACTTGTCCTGGAGATATGCTTTGATCCTCATTGCCCCAATTTAAAGTAAAAGCACGTCCAAGTGCTTGTGGAATTTTTACTAACATGTTATTCTGTTACACCAGTACAGACAGCGTCACATTCGAAAGCGATGAAACACACAGCAGAAGTTTAGTCGATTTTCTGCACTGAAATCACAAAGAGCCACATATTGACAGATGGGAGAGCTAAAAATCTTTTTTTTTACCCCACAGGCAAACCCAAGAGAGATTGGGACAAGGACAAGTCAGTTGTCCCTTCATTCAGTTTGTTAACACAGCGAGTGACGAGCAGCGGCGAGGTTTAGCCGCGGGTAAATCTGGCCTAGATTAGCGAGGTCTGTCTACTCTTCCTCAAATGAAGCACCGGGTAATCATATTAAGCATCATATGGGCTTCCAGTGTTCCCAGTGACATCATGCTAATCTGGTACAACAGTGGCATGTGCCAGCAGCCTGTGGACAAAGCAGTTCAAAGACACCCGCACTCCCACCCCCCCCCCCACACACACACACACACACACACACACACACACACACAAGGTTTGAACAGAGCACTGGCAAAAGAGCAGCTCCCCGTGCCAGCAGTGGCTGTAATTGAGGGATATGTGTTCGAGGAAAGGGAAACAAACTCACCGTTGCAAGCTCATCAAATTTCCCAAACAGCTCATTTAGCAGCTTAACCAGTTCCTGGGCTGTGCACTGGGAGGCCAGACTGGTGAAACCGACTATGTCAGCAAACAGGATGCTGCGACGGAAAGAGAGAGAAAAGCTTTTCAGTCAAAGCGGGTTATTTATAGCAGCATGTATGAAGGAGGGAAAGAAAAAGATTATTGGATGTCTGATCAGATTAGCTCTCTAGTGTTTGTAAATTACATCTAAGAAGCTCAAGCTTCAAGTCAAATTATCTTTTGGTAATGTTTTTACAGGGAGCTAATTCAACTAAAAAAATTAAAATTAATGACACGCAGCAACAAAAATACACAAGTGAATAAAAAAGAGCGAGCAAGGAGGGAGTGCGCTGCGCTCTCTCACTGGCAGAGCAGCCAAGCAGAGCGACTCAAAATAGAAGCAGGAGCATTCTCAAGGGGATCAAGGTGGATGCATGTCCTGTTAGGAACGAGTGAGCCGCCATTCGCTGCCCCCTCACGTGGGGAACTTGCATTCCCTATTTCACACGTTAAACGGAGCGCACACAAACTAAAACACAAGGAGGTACATTAAATCAGCCTGTTTTGATTGATTTGGAACGGCAATTACCAAAAAAAAAGAAGAAGCGGAATGACTCCTCTCCTGTGACAGCGCCTCCTACATGAATTCTCTCCAGGTGGCATGAATCCTGGGTTGCGACTGCCGGTGCTGTAATGCAATTGGTCCAGTATCTGTGTAGGCGGGCACTAAAATAGTCATTGATATGGTCGCCGTTTCAACAGCCACACAAGCAGTGGACTGGTTGGGGGGGGGCGCCAATGTGGTTCGCCGCCTCTTTTAGCTGTTAGTCCCATCTGTGATTCGAGGGCTTCGCGCGTTGCTCGGTGACTCTGCGTGGTAGTTACTCCGTGTCCCCGTTGGAATCGCAGCGTAGTTTACTTAGTGTTCGGGTTATGTGATGCTTTGGGGGTTTCAGAGGTCCGATCATCTGCCGTCACCTCCGCTGGACCAGAACGGCAACAGTGAAAGAGCAGCGACGGCTAACGCTGCTGATGGAGCAACATGAAGCAAAACTAACGTCCAGTGGGAAGCAGATGAGACGATAAGAATTCAATGAGGTCACTTTGACGTCACCCGTTGGATGCTGGACCACCGCTTCGAGGCCTCAAGTTCATTTCTGCGACCAGAACCGCAACCAAACTTGTAGGCCGCCAAGAACGTCAGAATTGACTGATAACACGTAAAAAAAAAAAAAAAAAAACTGATTACAAGTAAAAAAGGGTTTTAATACAATACCAAAATATGGACAGCTCTTAGAACACGCAGTGGTAGCCACCTGTCAGTCACAAGGTGGCCCCGCCCCGAAGCATACTCAGACTTTAAATGGACCCCAATGTACTAACTACGAGGTACAAGGTCATGTCATAAACATAAACAAATCAAGTGTGAAGTAGCCTAATTTTCTCATGGACCTCTATATACTGGCCGTGTTGGCAATAATAAGGAGTACAGGCTTGAGGCACTTCAGCAGACTCGGATCTTGCTGCCTGGCTGTTGGCTGTTGAGCGCTGTCCATTCTGTCCATTCTCACTGTGTTTCTGCAAATGTGTCCGAAAACAATGAGGCACAATAGTTTCCCTTTAGGTGACACAAAGAAGCCCCGGAGAATTCAGTTCCATTAGATCCCAATGGTAGGGAGAGATTATTTCCCCTTCTTCTATACCCTGAGTTTTCCTCTTTATTGATCAGTGCTTATCTTGTTCATCGTGTTTCATTGAAACTTGAGGTCACTTACTTGCGGGGAATACATCAAACTCTCTCGCTCTGACGCCTGTTGCCTGCATGTAATGTGGTGTTTTCACAAGCTGCAGAGTGCTGGATGTGTAACGGTGCTAAATGTCTTTTTCTGGCGCCGATGTCACGGTAACGAGGGGAAATGGATTACATTTTTGTGAAGGTTCTAATCTGCAACCCTGGTGACACTCTGCCAGTGTAAACACACAATGCCACAGAGTATTCAATACCCATTGAAAATATAGTGCTGCCGATCCATATTCTCTGTGTGCAGGGAATTGAGCTGGATAAACAACAAATTGAGTTTGATGTCTGGTGATTTAATCTCTCAAATTTACCCAACAAGATCTGTTTCATGCTTGCTCTGGATTCCAACACTACTCCTGCTGCCTCGAATGGTGGCGCGATCATTTGACATGTTTAATTGCTGATTATAATTTGCACCTGATTGTCTCGGGACCGGAATATGTAAACTTAGACATGCTGATTGGAAAATGAATCAATCTTTTAGTGATCCTTCAAAAGCCACTTGGGAATATGTACTATTTCTTTTATTTTTGCAGCTGTGTGAAAAGAGGAAGTCCTGTTGTCGGATTTGTGTTTCTTTACGTAAACTGAACTATGCTAATCATTTCAGAGCTCTGCTGTTAAAAATAGCATGTCTCTCTCCCTCTCTCTCTCTCTCCCTCTCCCTCTCTCATGTAATAATATTACACAGGCGAGATGGAAGCCGTGCACACACATTGTGCGCTCGCTAACAGAATCCTGCAATGTGCCCGACCACATGTGTCAGCTCATGTCTGGTTCATGAATATCTGCCTCGTTGCTCGACTCGGAGAGGCAGCCGGCTGTGCCGTTTCCACAATGCTCATGATGACTGCAAATCTTAAATTCAAGTGCTCTTTTTTTTGCAAGACTGTATTGTGTAAATCGGATTTCTGCTTGCTGTAATGCTTTCAAGTCCATGTCACTCAAAAGGGCAAAAAGAAACAGCAGAAGAATGCCAGCAGAATAATAGTAGCCTGGAAGCTGATGAATGGATCATGTGATAACATACAGAATTGGGGATAAGACACAAGCTACTCCTTTCCTTCACTAAGTAGTTTGTGAAGGAGGATTTAAGCATATATGCATTTATCAGGCAAACAAGGGTTTCTGAAAAGGAAGTTGGAAGAATTAGTCCGGACCATGGGGTCTATAAGGTTATTATTATGATTATTATTATCAGTCGTGCACCTGAGTGGGGATATCAAGCAGCACGTTAATGCTTCTGTGTATGCATTTATGTTCTTTGATTAATAACTGACTTTAAATGAACAACATGTCATCATGAATGATGGTGGAGACAGGGCCGTACCAAAGCCCCTTTGCACACCACACTCCCAGAACACATGTGGGTACACAAGTGCACAAGGTGTGTTATTGTTAGTTACAGTTTTGAATGGAGAGCTGCGCTTCACTTATTAATTAGGGGAAATACCCAAGCGGAAATGATGTGTGGCCTTAAATATCACTAGGTGAAAGGATTTCCCGATCAGTGTGCATGCATTTATTTGTAGCTTAGCTCTTGCAATCGTTTAGCATTGTTGGTTCGTTAGCTTCCGAACCCTCAAAGCGAGACCCGTCTTTTAAGGAGGTCTCGGTTGGGGTTCGATTGACAGCTTTGCCGTAAGCCCGAGTAAACCGTACCAACGGAGTAAATGCAGCGGTTAATCCGAGCCCAGAACGGCCCGTGTGTGAAGGCGCCCTGGCGCTCCTGCGTGTGGCGCTGCATGAGGCGTGTACCAGCCGTGATGCGCTGCAGGGAGAATCCCATCGAGTTCATCGTCCAGCGAACGTTGCTGCGCCTCAGTTACTTTTGGCCGTGTTTACCTCATACAAACCACATGCAGACCAGTCTCCACTTTAATGTAAAACTTGAGCGCAATTTCCCTGTTTGTCGGTAGCGAAAAGGCAAAAAGAAAAAGGCCCCAACGATATATACGTGAATTTTATGTTCGGAACTGCATATTCAAATGTTTATGATTAAATTCCAGCGTGAGGATCTCGTCCCACTCAACACATCCTGCAAGTACATAAATCCAGGGAAACAGAAGCTTACTTGTCAATAAGGAACCGCGTGTGCGACAACAGACAGACAAACTCATGAAGCTAAACATGAGCGTTGACCGTGTGCTGAGCATTCAGTCAATAACACACACATCTGAGGCTTATTTTCACAATTTTCTCAACTGCATTAGTTTTGATATATATCAAAAAAAGTTTCCGCTGTGTTTAAACAACCCCGTTCAATATGTACGTGTGCGTATTTGAAGTGTTTCCACAGACATTTGAAGAGGCACACACAATACATTTCAGTGAGGAAGCTCAGACCTCGAAGGGACTGCTGCTTTAATGAGCTGGATCACTGAGAAGCGCAGGCTTGGAGCCCCCATATCTGATCTTCAATGTCCTCCGGCAAAAACCTTCAAAACAAACGCTGCGGCACTGCTGGCAACAGCTGAGAGTGAGTCCGCCGCTGCTGTGCTCTTATCACCGGGGCACACTCGCTGCTCAAAGTCAAACCCGCGTCCCCAACTCACAGCTCTGACTCCAGCCACAACGACTCAAATGATTAAACAACTTAATCCAAACATAAGTTTTCCTCTGGTAACAACAGCTTGTCTAATAATATTGTCTAATTTGACCTCCCTCACACCCTCATCCATTGTTTCCTCTCCGATGGCACATATTCGCTGAAAGTTATTCCCTCAATTATCTCTTATTTCCCCCTGTGGGAGGCATTACTGATGCTATTTTGGCAGACGCTGTATGGATTTAATCACGTAGCGGAAGACACCAGTCAACTCAAGGGTTAACTCTGGATGGGTCCCTCCGGGAGCTGAAGCGTGTGGGCTGCGTATGTGCTGACGTCGGGCCAATAAAGAGGCCGACGCTTACAACACAGTTTACAAGGATAAAGTGTAACTTCTTTGTGATGGTGTGAGTGAGCCTCATCGAGTCTGTTTGGTGAAGGGAATGCCTTCATTGGTGGGAATTGATCTTTAACAAGCTGTGTTCGCTATGTATGTGTGGGTGTAGAATGAAATGTTAGAAATAGACACGCTGGATGTGCTGGTGAATTACTAGTGGGGAAGATGCATGTTATTCTGCATTATAAAAGGGATGACGAGACGGGAAGCGCTTTGATTAAAAGAGCAATGTGATAATAAAAGATGCGCGCTCAAAAGTTGTCGCTATTTTCATATTAATAATCATATAAGTAGTGAAAATGCTGTGACTTGGTCAACTAGGAAACAATTCAGAATGAATTACTGTAAATATGTTATACATATGTTCATCATATCAGTTAATCAGTTACACTTTCAATACTTGGAAGGTTATAGTATATGTCAACATGGAGCTTTAGTACCCCACATATTATGTAAAAAAAACTTCAGGTTTGTTCCCTTGGAGTCGTGCGCTCTTTTTTTCATGAGTGATTGCTACAATATCCCTGCGGCGGGATTTTAATCAGATCAAATGCTGCCGTCTCAGAGCATAATGAAGAAAACCACGAGTACATTGTGCGCCACACTGTTTACTTTCTAATTACGCTCCACCCAAATCACATAAATCACGTCTGCATCCAGTCTAGATCGCTCTCAAAGGGGAGGCGCTATCTGAAGGAGTTCAGGGCACAGAAGCAATCAGCCGAGCCCCACCGAGATGTGTCCATATTTAACCGTCGCGCGCACTCCCGCCGTTACGCAACAAGAATTTAGTCTCCATTGCATTTAATCCCCCGTAGCAACGTAATCCTGAGGCTAAGCAAACCCCTCTCCTCAAGCCTCCCTGCTGCTCTGAGAGCACACAGGCTAGCAGAAGGACGCGACAAAAGGGAACAAGGGAAGGCGTAGCGGTAGGAAGGAGATCTCAGAGAGGCGATAAGAAGGACAACGTTGGGTTTTCAAAATAAAAGGTCAAAAGGTCAACATCAGCCGACCGCAGCTGCAGGAGTCAGGAGGTAAATGCAAGTTTTGACTGCAGACTACAGATTTGCCCCGGCAGGTGTAGACAGGTGCGTTCACTGTTCTGAAGTAGTTGGGACTTTACCCCAGTATTTACATTCAGGCAATTTACACTCCACTCCATTTAAGGCCCTGTAGGAGAGATCTGGGTTTGATACGTCACAACTTTCGGTCATGCACGTGTGATTGAAAACAGACAAAGGTCATTGTCTTAACAGCAAGGCGATGGGAGCGCACGCACCCCTTTCACGTTAGATTCAATGTTCAGAAGTATCTAAACGGCACGACCCTTCGGATACTGGACAAGTGCCAGAAGAATCTTCTTCTCGGTAAGAATCGCCTAATCTGTCTTTCTCAATATTTTCCGGTGGGCACCCTAACTCTGAACGCCTTATTTCCTCCGGGGGCGGCCAAGATATGATGGCCTAGAAGTTGGCATATGCACGGGCGGCATATTAGCAATAGCGGGGCAGAAATATGACCATATTTGGATTATTTAGTTGTAGCCCATTAATCATTTCTCCATGAAAATCAACAATTGAAAAGCGCCTTTGATTTCCTTGTTAGCAGGACTGATTTCAAACGAGTGAGTCGGGGGCTCACCCTTGATACTCACTGTGAATAATTCAATATTTCAGTTCTGCAGCCTGGGGCCGTGTTAATGCTTCAGGACACTGTTGGGTCAGATCACACCACTTCTCATAGCTCTCCGTGTTATTTGGACATGTTATTCAGTTCCCCTTTTATTTCTTTGTGTGTATCATAATGCATTGGGACAACTTTTATTCTTCCGTTCTTCCATCAGAATCAGAATCAAATGCCATTTTTTGCCATATATGTTACACATAGAGGACTCGGTGAATTGGTGCAATATAGTAATAAAATAGAATGAAATAAGATAAGATATGAGGAGAATATAGTGTCTCCAAATACAACAGTTGAGAGTGCCATTGGTTAAATGAATCCAAGAGGGATTGAATTGCCTACGGGATTGGTCTGCGGTTGTGTTTTGTCGATGTGAGGATCCTACCTGACATTGTCGTGTCGCTGGATGTAGATTTTGTGAAAGATCCTTTCTGGGGGCTTGAGGAAATCCTCTTTCATCTCCATAGCTACGTTCCTGGGCAACAGACTCATTAGCAGGCGCTCCTGTGTGTGTGTGTGTGTGTGTGTGTGTGTGTGTGTGTGTGTGTGTGTGTGTGTGTGAAGAGAATGGGAGGGAGAAAGCAGATCAAGTTCAAATATACATACATACAATCAAACACGGCAAAGTTATTTTCAGACAAAGTGTTAGAAGCAATAAGAAACGTGCCAGACAAAAAGGTATGAAATCGAGGCAAAATGTGTCAAAATGATTCGCGGCACAGAAGAGGGGGGATGAGAGGAGGGGTAAGCAAATAGATGCACATCTAATTTTACCCATCAGCAACGCACAGGTGCCTGTACCTGTTTCTCGTTCTCGTCCTCCATGCGGAGTCTCTCTTCGATGCAGTTGCGAGCCTGCAGGAAGGCCTTCCTCTGGGCTCGTTCTGTCAGGATGCGCACAAACAGCCCTGACAGGTTGACACTGGTGAACAGCACTGTGTTGGCAACTAACTGCAAGCAGAAGAAAAAAAGCCCAGAAAGCATCATGAAACACGCTGTTTAAAATGGTATGGTATGGTAATGGTATTCTGTTTGCGTGTTTGTTTCTGCGCGTTGGCACACAGTACATTCTTATATGATTGTATTTCGTGAAACAGCCCCATATTCTACACTATGTACACCCACATATTTTAAATTCAAATCTGATAAATTCTTCATAGATATTTGTATCCATACCTTTATAGATAGTTCATAGACATCGATATTTATTTTTCATTTGGTAATATTAATATTATTTCAGTTTTTTTGGATTGTTTTGTATTGTTTTTATGATTAATTACGTTTAAGAGACTTGTGTTTATTCGCGGATAAAGCGAGGATAAATAACGTTGCGCTGAATAACAAAAGTGACTGTGATCCTTCTCATTAGTTGCTGTTGCCTTTGCAGTACACACACTGCACGTTGTATCCCCCCCATGGTGGGGGGGGGAGCAGGCATTTTTCTATTGAGGAGGCGCCAACATTAAGGCGTGCGAGAGCCTGTGCTCTGGTTCATCCATCACAGCAGACGCACGGCTGCTTGGCTACTTCAACCTTGTCCTGGACACCAAGAAAATACATTTACTGTATTTTTTAGGTCAGCTGACCATGACTGTAAACAAACCAAACAAGATCAAGATCTACCTGCAGTGTGCACCAGCAAGCTGTTCCCCTCACAAGATTAAAGGAACTCAATCTGTTCACATAGACCATGAATCATGAGTGTTTTTCACAGCATAGTTTCACTGACAACATATAACAACTTGTTTCACACTTCACTTTTAAAAGATATATGTTAACGGGTGTCATGAAGTACTCTCAATTTGAACAAACCTCGCCACAGGTAGGCTTGTTTCCCGGTCTGATTAATAATGGATTGAGTTTTTAGAAGCAGCAGTCCGTCTTTGTGCTTGGAAGCAGCACTGGCAAACATCAACATGTTCAAAAGGTGCTCAGGTTACTTCACAGACTCCAGTAAGTAAATGTAGACGTCTGAAATGAGTGGCGTGGAACACTGCTCTGCCTGCCTAAAGGGGCAAACCACAATTATGTAAAATAAAACATTTCCATTATCTAAATCTGTAGCATTGTGCAATACGGCTTTCCTTTAATTAGCGGGTTATCACTGCTTTGTTTAATGTTAATGGTTGGCGGAATAAAGTACAAACTCTCTTGTTAGACTGTTAATGGCCGACATACATTGTGAAATACAACTATAGTTGTATTTCACAAACGTGCTCTGGATTTAATATAAGGGTTGTTCACTGTCCAACCCGAGCTTTATCGGCATGCAGGTTATAAACTAATGCCATGTGACATTTTATTGCTCCCAACTCGCTGTTGCACCATTACAATGTGGCTCTGAAAGGAGTGAGAGTGATAGCCGAAGAGTATAGGGGAGTAGTAATGTCTTATTTTTCTATTTATTTGCCCCGCTTGCTCCAGTAATAACATATTTCAGGTAGAATGAGCCATAGGCTGGGGGCCAGGGACCTAGGTAGGTAACCATTTCAGGCCTAGAGCCACGCGAGGTCACACCATACAGCTCATCTCTAAGCTTAATGGATTAGCCATCTCTGGTAGTACAGCTAGCTCTGTCCTTCACATGGCAGTGCCGGTATCTTATACAGCCTATACGCAGAATGGGAACAATCTCCCCGGCACTACACTTTCATTTAGGAGCGCAGGACGAACTGATCACGTCTCAATTATCCTTTCAACCGGATGCACACTCTTTGTCTCACATCCTCCACAAAGGAGGCAGTCTTGTTCAACCACCACCACTCCTGGAGGGGTTTGACTGATACATTACATATCTTCTCCTCTCACCCCTGATGACAATCAGTCAGAAGGGTGAGCATTGTGATAGTAGAAAGAAAGCAGGGTAGAAAGAAGAGAAGAAAATAACAGATACAAAGAAATGAACGCACATAGAACTGGTGCACCGATTTCTATTTCGGCACAGGAATAACATGAATGTCTGTGTCCTCTTTTCTGCAACTGTAGCATACAGTGGTGTGTGTGTGTGTGTGTGTGTGTGTGTGTGTGTGTGTGCCCTGCTGTTTGCCCTATTTCTTGAGCTAGCAGGATATCACTCTGGTTCTTCATTCCCAGGCGGTTCCTTTGGGCCTGAATCACATCCCCAAGGAGACAAGCAGACCATTTGGCTCATTCGTACTTCTTCCTCTCCTTGTTTGTTTTTCTTTTTCGGGGCCTAGGGGTGCGTCACCACACCTACAGTACATCACTATTTATCACCCTCTGTAAATGAAATGTAAACTTACCAGCAAGGGGTGAAGGTAAAAAAAAAGGTGACTAACCAGTATTACTCATAATACTCATAGTCATAGTAATTTTGTGCGTTTCCACTGGATCAAGTCTCCTTATAGCTCATGAGTTAGGTTTTGGGTTAGTGGAGGGGGACGGGGAACGTGGGGAATTGTAACCAAGACTTTCACCCATTCAAAAGATATTGTTGTTGCTCTGATTGTTTCAAAACAACACTTTTTTTCACCAAACATGACCAAACGCCTGAGCGATGCCCGTCAGGCGCAATCACGGGGAGCTGTCCTCGGTGCTGAACTTGGGTCCACATCACACACGCAACATGCACACAAACCAAAGGAGATGGAACAGCGGGAAAAGAGCACATGTTACATTCAGAGATGAATACCCACCGTTCTCCACAGTTTCTGTGTTTTCGCCGTGACAGAAGTGGCGGTCACAATCAAGTGCGAGATGGAGACCATTATTCCAAACACGACCGCAAGCAGCGTCCGCACAGGTAGGAGCGCGTAGGCGACGAAGGTGACCAGGATGAGCTGCCACACGCCCTGCTCCGGGGAGGTTGGCGGCTCCATGCCCATCGCGCCCAGCGAGAAGGGACAGCAAAGGAAGGAGAACGTGAAGCCGAAGAGCAGCGCCAGGTTGACGATCTGTTGGAGCTGAGTCACCTGCAGGTACTTGACGTTCGTCACGACGAACAGGGAGACGAATACGACACAGTGGACCGGATGGGACCCCTTGGAGATTGTGAGGCTGGGTCCGGACAGCAACTCCACCACGGCCAGTGTCGAGGACATGAAGATGAGCACGGCCAGGGCTTTGAGAGTGGACGTCTGCTCCAGCTTCAGGTTATAGTTCTGGAAGAGGGACTCGAGCTCCTTGCAGTCGAACTCGTCCTCGCACGCGATGCTGGTCAAGGGGACGCCCGTCGGACAGCGACTTCTCTTCCGCCTGGTTTTGACTTTCTGAAACGGTATTTCCTCCATGTCAGTGCCATTCATAAACTGAATACCTGCTCACGGCTCGGGTCGAACGGAAGAGCGGATCCCACACCGACGCAGACCGTAGGGGGTGGAGGGGTTTGGGAGGGTGGAGGGAGGAGGGGGGAGCGCGCACAGGACAGCCGGCTGGAGGCAGAGCGTCCCAGATATAACCGGAGAGCTGGCCGGTGGCCGCGGACGCGCTCCACACTATCCACAGGTTGAATAGTGTTGCTCGGAGGAGAGATCCGCTATGAGTGAAGCCTTCATGTCCCAGCTATAATTTTCCTGCAATCTGCAGAAATATGTATATATATATATATTTTGTGAGCAGTCGTTTGTGCGCCACACGAAGAGCAGCGCACACGACGTCTAGTTGAAATGGTAAAAGCTTCTTTCTTCTTCTTTTTTTTTTGTTGCAAGGCTCAGATAGGATCACGCCTGCGCATTATGAGGTGTAGATAAGACAGGTCTCAGCCACTCAACACAGTCAAGACGATGTGACTGGTGCAGCTGCAGAGCTAATGTGACAGAGCAGTACATCATCCATAATGCCCTTTTCTATTCCACCTACACATTATGACACGTTTTCTTCATTGGAGACTGCGCAATCGATATGTTTTTTTTTCTTTTTGCATATATTGATCCAGTTATGCTCTTTCTTTCCCCGTCTCCGCCACTCACACACAAACGCACAAAAGGAGGAGGGGGAGATGCTGAATTAAAACTGTAGTAGCCAATGCTTTCAGCTGGTGATTCATGAAATTCTCCCAGCTCACTGTGGGCTGGCAGCTCCACTGTGTTTGTTTGGCTCATACATGGGGGATAACATGCTTGCATGCCATTCATCGTATGAATTTTTTTTTTTTGCGTTGCCAGCGAGGCAGTGCACCCTCACCATCGGCACCCTCTTGGCATTCAGGGGGCTGCACCTCATTCATTACCAGGGGAAGATTAGTCATCCATCACCGAGCTGCCGTCGCCATGACCCGTCCGTGCCAGGCAGGGTGTGAGAAAGTGACAGATGGATGGTCCTTGCCAAAGTCCAGCACTCCACCGTGCTAGTAGGACACTTGCGTGCCTTCTGTTACCTCCTCTCTCGATGTTTCTCTCTGGCAGGTGACCAAATGTAAAGACAACGGCGCTCTACGTGAAAAAAGACATCTGAAAAAAGCTGAGTTCAAAGTGCTCGAGCGAGTCGATGCCGTGTCATACCTGAAACGATTGGGAGATTACTCAAATAGCCTGTGTAATGAGCTTTGAGCAAAAACTGCTAAACTGCTTAGAAATTTGTGCTTTTTCTGACACAATTCACTTGGTGCAGCAACAACTCAAAATACAATAGTATGAATCTGTAAAGAAACTTTTCAAAACGCTTGCGGCCACACTAAATGTTTGGTTGGGAGCTGGTTGTGTCCATGAGGCCTTCGCTGCTCCAAAGAGGAGGGGCCGTGTTGAGCACATCTGATAATGAGTAGCAAAGCCATGTTAAATAGCATACGTAATGACGTTACATTGAAACATGTGTGCCTGCGTGCACCTGGATGATATTGTGCGCATACGCAAAAATAAACAGTCAGTGTGTGTGTGGGTGGGTTCCTGGACCAAAGAGACGATGGCGGTCTGTCCTTTTTCTCGTGTGAATATATAATACTATAGGCGGCTTCAGCTAACCACGTTGGTGACTGCAGGATGTGTAACGCTACAGCCTCTGAGCAGGACCCATTGCTATCCGGCTTATCTGGTGGCAGTGTTTCACTGTTGTCACTGTGTATCAGCTGGCGCACAAACACTGCTGCAGTTAGTCAGTGACGAGGTCGCTTTAACGAGTCAGACGGCATATGCAAAAGGGACAAAACAGCATTGGCATGGATAGTCTGTTGACCCGAGTGCAATTAATCTGGCATTGATCTTCCACCATCGCCCTGATCAATTGTTCAATATACCTTGTGCAGGAGGCTACCTCTTAAATTAATCCCAGTAATCAGTGGGGCCCTTTTTCTATTTGGTAAGACATCCCACATTCCTTTGATGCAAATGTCAAACTGTGCCTACAAACTACAACGAAAATCTGACATTCAGCTTGCCGTTGATGTATCTGAACAGGCAGTTGTTGTTTTACCTGCGGTTGAATACAGGTTTGGTTGTCCCAAATATATATGTTGTCTAAATGTTTTTTCTATTTTGTTCACTTCATTATTATTATTATTATTATCTGTGTTGACTTACATGTTGGACTCGTGACAGAAACATCTTTTCAACTCTCCTGTATGTCCGGTGCATTGGAGCTGACTTTGACTTTTGATTGACGGATGCGCTCTTTGCCTTCATGCGATATTTCCTCTTGGCCTCCATGTGGCCACGTACATTGGAATCATGGAGTGGGGGAGAGGGGGGAGGGGGGGGGCGAGTGGGGGCCGCTTTTGATGGGTGTGAGTGCGCGATCAGACTCTGCCAGCCCTCATCTTCTGAGGACAAAGAGAGGTCTTGTGGGAGTTTAGCACTCCAAGGGCGGCGGACAAGGAGACGGCGGCCCGCCTCTGCGCTGCGCACCTCTCTGCCAAAACAACGTCTCCACTTCCTCTGCCTGTCTATTTCTGTCTCTTGCTCTTTCATTACACGTTAAAAAAAAACTCTTGACTGACTGAAAGACAAAAAACAGCTGAACGTCTAAAGTGGCGCTCAACAGATGATTATGTATCTGACATATTTACATTGCAAAATAACGTTGTTGGAAAAACAGCTTGATGACTCAACAGCTTGAGCTTGTCTGAGCAGTTGAATTCCTCGCCTCCCCATGGAAGCTTCCACAGCCTCTTTCCAAAAGCTGATGCACATAAAGGATCTTGCCTTCTACCAAACGTGTCTCGTGTTGGGCCGATGTGTCGCTTGAGCAGTGAGAAACATCTGGTTCCCTCTCAAAAAGAGACGTACAAAGCTTTTAGTTCTCTGGCAGTGGGAGTCTGAAAACTGATCGTTCACCTACACAACCCAAACACAAAGCATTGATCCGGTTGAGGACGGGGACGATGGGATAAAAAGCCAAAAATATTCCTCGGAGCTGCTACCTGCTTCACACTCGCTGCCGTCAAGTTATCATCTGCGATAAGAGCAGAAGGCAAGTCCCACCCGTGTCCAGATGAGGCATTACTGGCCTTATAATCACAGACACATTGGCTTAACACCAGCAAATGAAACAGCCAAGCCAGGCCCAACAGGGACTGCCAGTGTTGGGAATCAGCTAATGTCAGCCTTAATTAAAATGTGCTGAGAAACAAAACAACTTTTTTCAGTCAGGTGTGCTGCTCCTGGCTGCCGTTGAGAAACGGCTCCCTCTGGAAGCACAAGAAATGATGAGGAATGAGAGCTTTATTTATATAAATTCGTTTTTACGTTCAGAACATTGTGATGCATTTGTTTCCTTTAACTTGTGAAATGAATAAATCATATGCGGCCAGAAGTCAGATATTTTCACATTGACTTAAAAGAAATGAGTCCCATTCCAGCCTCGAGCAAAGACTGCAGAGCTCCATCTGTCAGGGCTGAAAATGTAATGCACACATAATTACCAAATTCAAACTGAACTCGGGGAAACGATCCACAAGCTTCTCCACTTCAATGAGCACCGCGAAGGATCCCTGATGAATGCAAAGACTCGTTAAAACCATAGTCTGTTGATGCACTTCTCAGTTTTGTCTTAACAAGTTCACTGGACACGAGAAAGTTCAGATCTGACGTAGTTCAGCTGTTATATTGCTTAAAGCAGTTGTTTATGACATTGAAGGTGCTCAATATAGCGGCAAAGATAAATGAGCTATTGAACGATTAGTGGAGTAACGCCTATGGGCGGGGAATGAAGTCCCTCTCCTGTGGTGTGCGTCGTTATCCGACTCTCTCTCTCTCTCTCTCCCTCTTTGAATTGTTTACATCGCCGTACCGACCTCGCGTGCCCTTTAGCGTATGCTTGTGCATGAGAGTGTGTCCCACTCGTAGAACGCACCCAGCCCCCCCCCCCCCCCTCAGCATTGTCTCCTGTGTTTGCACTGTTAGCGCTTTTGGCCCCGTTAGCTCGTAGACGCTGGCTCAGCCGCCACAATGTTGGGGGCCGGTGTCAAGGAATGATATTGGAAATACACGGTTTATTTTGGATTTCCTAACCAATATATAATTAGCAATGTTCCCATCTAATATTATGTGTCAACGGTTAAACTCAAGAGCTGGAGGCAAATTCTGCATGAAAAAACACCCAACTGTTTGCTCAGTAAAAAGCTGTATTTGCTCCACAGACTTGAAACAAAACCTCCTTCCCTTTGGCGGCAGTGGGGGGTCTGCTTGGTAGGGATTGTTAACAATTATAAAGTATCCCCATCAAATGTTACATTGATGCAGCACCTTGCTTCCCCTGAACATTAAATAGGATTTCCTCCCATGACGGCTCGCTGACTGCAACCGTTCGCTCATCAACCGACACATCCGAGGGTCTCGTTCAGCGCCCCTCTAATCTTCCACTCACATCAGCACCGATAATGAGCCTAACAGCGGCACACGTTTGTTTCAACTGCAGACACTATGATGGCAAATGCGATTGTGAAAAGAAAGTCCTGAGTGTATTTACTCCTCTTTTTCACGGTGTGCGTTACTGTTAAGATGCTTCTTGTCCGTCATCTCAGTCCTTGTGATGAAGACACATCGGGGCTACGCTATTTCAGATATATTAAACTCCAGTTTGAATCCGGAGAAGGCTCCCGCACCTCTAAACACTGTAAAAGGAAGAAGCAAGGTCAAAGCCTTGCTTACAAACACAAGTAGTAACCACCTTGGTTGTTTGGCATGTGTTTGTGTGCAAGCTCAGGCCGGATCAATAGCCTCCAGGTGCACGAGATTCAAGAGCAACACCTCCCCCCTTTCCAAAGCTCCTGAAAGCTTCTGATGGTTCATGTAATCTGGGACGTGAGAGTGTGTTTGTTTGTCTGCGTCCAGTCCACGTGCCGTGTCCCGTCCTTCCTCCAAAGCATCACGTGACCACCACGAGTGAGAGAGGAAGGGGTGTGGGGGGGAGAGGGAGAGGGAGAGTGAAGTGGAGAGGGAGGGAGAGAGAGAGGGAGGGAGGGAGAGAGAGACAAAGCGACAGAGAAGGTGAATGTTAAATCTACCTTTTCACTTTCAGTAGATAGAAAACGTGCTAATGAAATTGTGCGTTGAGATGTCATGATTTATTACCGTAATTTATTAACTACGTTGTCTAAATAGATAACGGCTCATACCAATAACAGCACAAGCTAAAACCTCTTCTGGTTCTGGTCATGGGAGAACCAAAGTGGACTTAAATGACACACTATATTTTAAAGAGTCATTCATTCATCAAATTCCATACAAAGATACATTTTCAAACAATGAGCCTGTTGTAGCCGGACGTGGGCACTCTGTGTGTGGCATTGATACGTAATGTATGCGTCGGTCATCATATTCCTCCCATTCATTTTGGTTTTTATCTTCCAAATGGGTTTGGCTAAATGCTCAAACCTCCCCAATCTGACTGCCGGTGTTGAACTCCTCAGAGCGCAGACCTCAGCACTTTACTTTGTGAGTGGAAACAGCCTTGGGAAGAGTTTATTAGACAGAGAGAGCTGGTGGCAGAAATGAGAGACGGGCGGCTCAAGTTGCCCGCCCTGCTGGCTAATAGACGGCTACCCAACGACTATCGAGTGGGTCCGACGGGGTCGGTTAACGAGCACTGATCCGTGATCTGTGTCGGGGAGCGAGCGCAGGCCGAGCGGGGCTGCTTGGAGGCGCCACTGATGAGACCCGTCAACCCTTGGAAAAGGCCTGATATTGAAATGAGAAGTGGATATTCAAGGACACAAACACCATTGAGCGGGCGGGGAAGAGGGGGAGGGGGGTGATTCCTCTTATGCTCGCTCGGAGAAAAATACCTTTCAATCAATAACGGGCAGAAAGGGGCCGCTGGCCTTGATCCTAATTACTGCAGCGTTAGAGCAGATTAGCCTGCACCTGAGCCTCTCCCAAACAACAGCTCCCAATCAGGCTGCCAGCCTTCCACAATCACCAGCCTCAGCAGGATTGAGGGGGGGGAGGCGGCGCTGTCACACATTTTTCTCACATCTTGTTTGTTATTCATCTGGCTGGCTCGGGGAATATCAAGCCAAGCCACGAACACGTTAAAGCATGGGGAAAACAAGCCGAGAGGGGAGGACGGGGCCGTCTTCAGGGCGCGGTGACCAGCGGCATCGCTGCCATGGTTCTCACGGCAACGGAGCGGTTGGTCGCAAACCTTTGGTGTCGATTCCGGAGTCGTTTAAGCACAACGGTTTCAAGGAAAGGTTGAGAAGAGGAGAGCATGAGAAGATTAGTACGTGTTGTCAGCACTGTGTGTTTGTGTGTGGGTGTGTGTGTGTGTGTGTGTGTGTGTGTGTGTGTGTCTTTGCTTGCACGTGAGGCCAAATCCCGAGCTCCTCTCTGGTGCTGTGAACATTAGAAATAGAAATAAATAGAAAACACCTAAGTTAGTGTAGTTCGGTAGTTTTTACACTCCAACATTCTCAACAAAAATAAGAACAAAGTGAACTAATTCAATCTGATCCAGACAGATAAAGGCTGAATATTGTGTACAATCTGTACATTTCCCCCCAAATTCCAAGTACATTCACTCATCATCATCATCAGCATTGGGAACAAATCAAGTGCCTGCTCTTTTAATGAAGAAATACTCTCCAGTTCTGATGTAACCGACGCCTTGCAGCATCTGCGCTCCGTCTTCAGCAGCAACTGCTGTTGTTTGTCACGATTAAGTCCGACCCCGAAAGTCAAATAAGCCTTTTGTTCACTCGCCAGGTACTCAGGATTTAATCCAGCCTCAAACTTCTTGTAAGACATTAAATTCTTCAATGTACCTAATCAGTGCCGGCCCGAGCCTCTTGGGGGCCCTAAGCAGAATTTTATTTGGGGGCCCCCCTCCCACCACGCACAGTCACCTGTGCTAGAAGATTATTGGCACAAATGTCACGCTATAATGTGATAGCGAAAATTATAAACAAATACAGTGAGGTTATAATACAAAACCCCCTGGTTAGGGGGCCCGAAGCAGCGCTTAGTTCGCTTATGCCTTGGGCCGGCCCTGTACCTAATGATCATTTTCGAAGGTGTCGATCATCATTACAAACAGTTTGATCAAATATCTACCGCCTATTGGAAGAAAAGTAGATCTCACACCGATGATGATGATGGGTCTGTTAACCCGATAGCTTTGGGGTCAGAGAGGGAACCGCTCCGCTTTTACTATTTCATCCCCACTGCATTCACGGATGAGCCGCCGGAGTCGTCGGCTCTCTGGTGGCCTTGTTCACACCCGCTGCAGATATGAGCGTATCAGACGGCCGAGGTTTTCTCCTGAGTGCCTCTCCGTGTTCTTCTTCTCTCCTGGTGACAAATGGGACTTGGCCTTCCCTCTCCTCGAAGGGGAAGCAACGGCAATAGAAGAGGAAATGAGGAAATCTAATCATGACAATGATGCTGATGATGTGATAGCACACACTGACAGATGGACACACTTTGTGGAGAGACTGAAGGATGTGATTTGGAGGCGAAGTGTCGAGCCGAATAGGCAAATTGTGAGGCGGCCCCAGTGAAGACGGGATGAGACGTGAGCGGTGACGGTTCTCCAGAGCGGAAGAACATGAAACGAGGCGGCTCTGTGTGACGCTCCTTAGATCCTAAGAATGGATTATGTGTGTGTGTGTGTGTGTGTGTGTGTGTGCTGTTCCCCCTTGATGTTCCTCTCTCCATGATTCCTTTACGCCGATCAGTGCATTATTATAGCGCTGTCTAATGAACAAAGCCGTTCCACGGCTAATTGGAACGACTCTTAGCCCTCCTGCCTCCGTCATCTCCAACGGAACCATGTTAGACCAGTCAGTCGATGAAGATGAACCGTGTTTCAGAGTCCGATGCACCGAGCCACAAAGTGTTCTCACCACGGGGGCGGTGGGGACCCCACATGGAGCCGCCAGAGGAATACATGGGATCTTGTGAATTATATAAAAACGGCACTAAGAAACACTATAAAAATAAATCCGTAATACTGAATAGAAGCATAGAAAGTGTGTGTGTGTGGATCCATGTTGACAGATGACATGCGTGTCCTCTCTTCAAACTGTCTCCATTCTCAGCAGCGCTACGATTGAAGCCGATACCGTTTCCCCGGCTCGGCTCCGCCGTTACGAATCAGAGTTCAGCGCCGGCCTCGGGGTCTCCTCTCGCTCATGCATACTGAGAGGAGAATCGAGGTGGATGCAGCGCTGCAGTCGGGATAGACGGCTACATGCTGGCATCTACTGTCCGTTTGGGGCGCGTACACACACGGTGCAGCACAGTGTTAACAAGACACAACACCACCAAAACGTGCATTTAGTGTTTTAATAATTACATTTGACATATTTTCACAGGCAGTACTCATCATAAATTGTGAGTGATGTTTACTGGCAGAGAATGTTAAAAAAAAAAAACATAAATCATTTTCTCAAACATCTCAATTAATTTTTAAGGAATTTCCAACTACAGTTGTTAAACACCAGTTCTTTAAGAAAATCCACATTAATATAAAAAAAAAATGTATAATGAATAATCCACTGACCAAGCAGCAGGAAACTGACATTTAGCTGAATCAGGCTGGAAATGAAGCATTTCCTCTCGGTGTCCTTGGTCAGAAGCCAACTGCACTCAACTAAGTAACGCTGCTTGAGTCGCACTTGAGGTGTAAAGGGAGCATTTGGTCAAGGTTGTGTAAACAGTTTCAAATGGCACAAGATTAGGTTACGTTGTGTACATCTGTTCATTCGGGGGAGAGAGATAGAAGGAAAGAGGGAATATTCTCCGCCGGCAACGGTAGCAGTATGTTCTGATCTACAGCAAAGCATTACAATCCATTACCAGCATCTAACGCACAATATGTATATGGAACAACCAGATCTTCCTTTGCCAACAGCTGCATGCGCAGTGCAATCCTTTTTGTAATAAGGCTGCACAACTACCGCCTCAAACTCAAAGCAACCAACATGTCAATCCCATTTCCAGTTTATTGAGCTACAAGTTTATATATATATATATATATATATATATATATTCAAGTATAAAGTGATCCACAAGTGTTGAAAGAAAACACTCCCTCGCGACGCGCATCAACAGCTCAACTGATTTGAAGACAAACATTTGGAAAACATCAGTCTGTAGAGACAGTCTCTTTGCAAACAGGCTCTTAAATAACCTCGGACTCATGTGGCGCCAAAGCTGGAGGCAGCGTAGTTCCACATGGACCCTGGAAATGGTACCTAGAAAACACACACACACACACACACACAGTGAGCAGGAGGAGGATCTGCTTCAGAGGCCTACACGTTGCTCATGCTGCCAGTGGATGGCACCAAGTATCCAGATTTCATCAGCTCACGCTGCACAACCGGCTGGTATGGTTTCACTTTTAATCCGTACATCGCCATGGTGAATTCATTCATTAGATAGCCAGGTGGGCGTTGTGTCTTTTTGTACACTTACATGAAGTACTCCGTTTTTGGGGTTATTTTCATGTTGAACTCCGCCACCGGGACGCCCCTGGATGCAATCTGGGGGCCAAACATGGCTGCCGGGTACACGATCGACGACGTGCCCACCTATCGATTGACAACACGGAGAGACGACACTAGTGCACGGCATCTTAGCTGATCTGGTCACATGAGAAAGCACACGACTCGACGTGAAACCGATGAAGACTCACCACCAGACAGAGGTCACATGTCTCCATCTCCTTTTCCACCTTGGTCAGGATGTGCGAGTCCAGAGTTTCTCCAAAGAACACCACGTTGGGCCTCAGCAGACCGCGGCAGTCGCTTTCGCCGCACCTTGACACAGCGGAATGAAGTGGTCCTCGAACGGTTAATCGCGTCACTCTGCACCGAACATGTGGCCCTAACGCAAAAGCACGAGTCCAAAGACGGACACTGCAACAGGTGGGTTCTTTCAATTTAACACTCGTCTGCTACCATAGACATTCCTGTGCAAGACGGGATTTTCTTTTTTTTAACCGCTTGCACCTGCTGTTTATAGCAGAAGAGAGAGAGAGACACTCGGCACTGGAGCTATGCAGCATGCAGAGAGCACTGCGGTTTCAGGCTGCGGCCTCTGTTAATTAAAAGAAAAACTATGCGCCGTGTGTATCAGAAAAGCAGCACGAAGGGCTTAGTAAACCTGGCCTAACGCGTTATTAATATGAGGTGACAGTAATCCTACCTTGGCAGTTTATCCACAGGAATCTGGGCATCAGGCACATCTGGGTCAGGTGAACTGCACATTAGGAGAGCAAACACAGCGGCTTGAGTGAAACGTTTCCTGTCCCCTTTGAGGGTCAAACTGAAGACATCAGGATACATGTGTTTATCAGTGTGTGTGTGTGTGTTTTACCCTTTGTCCTTCAGGGCAGCACATATTGGGCTTCGCCTGTTCACAGTCACATGACCACAGCTCACACAGCGGGTCTCCATCAGATTGCCTGCAGTTCGTCACGCACAGAAAACACAGCTGTTTGTCGGTCTAAAGACCGCCGGAGTCACACAGCACCTCTCCCCGAGTTATTGACAAGGATAGTTTGGTCTTTAAATCAAAGCCACAAAGCCGGCGTTCTTCCCAGAATCCACCCGTAGCACTGGTTGGAAAAAAAAAAAAAAAAAGGGAAAAAAAGAGCCCAACACAACAGAAGATCAACACTTAAAAAAGCTGCCTCAGCGCTGGTCTATTAGTGACTAGCTGTGGGCTGACCAACAAATATGAATCACTGAATGTTTCTGTAATCAGAAGAGGAGGAGATGCTGTTTTAGTTTTTCAGTAATCGCTGCTTTATGATTTCAGTGATGATTTACTTCACTAATCGCCATAAGGCAACAGATTCTCTTCTTTCCGCCCTCCTCTGAATGGCAACGAACTCCAAACACATCAGTTTGTAGATATTTTTCTATAAAATTAGCTTAGAGGACAATAAAAACCATTCCCAATCCGATTACTCCCAAAACGACAGTGTAACTGCGCGGTGGCCTGTAGTCTTCCTCACCGTGAACCTTCAGCACGTGTTTGGACCCGGCCTGCCGGTGGAGGTCGTCTATGGACTGGGTGATGACCACCACGGAGCGCCCCTGCTTCCTCAGCCGGGCCTCGCACTCGGCTATGGCCAGATGGGCGGCGCTGGGCTTCTTGTTCAAGGCCATCTCCCGTCGGTAATGGTAGAACTCCCACACCCGAGACGGCGTCCGGGAGAAGGCCTCCGGCGTGGCCAGGTCCTGTGGGGGCATCGACGCGGCGTCGCGTTATGGGTCAGAACTCAAGAGCAAAGACCAAAAATATCCAGAGGCAAGAAGTGGACAGATAGTGAGAGGCATTTGGATTCCCTCCTGAGAGGTAAATCTTGCTGCTGCCCACAACAAGAAACTGGATTACGCAACAAACTGTACAAAAATGTATTATGTAAACATTAAAAACACCCACTCCATAGCAAGAGCTGGGAACCACAGCTGGATGTTAGACCAAAGACAAAAGAAAAACCACCACGCACAGCTGTGTGCGAGTGCGTTGTGCTTTTGTGCCGGTTACCTGAGACAGCCACTTTCTCCACTTCTCGTTTTCTCCCCTGAAGGTCGGCACGCCGCTCTCCGCGCTCACGCCGGCGCCGGTGATGATCGCTATGCGTTTGGCGTTGGAGAAGACCTTGCGGAATTCAGACATGTCTGGGAAAATAAGCAGGAAGAGGGAGAAATAGGACGTGACGCTTTGTCCGGGCTTCAGGATATTTTCACCAAAAACTTCTGTTAAATTGTTCATTTTCCGACTTTTTTTCTTTTGTTTGCAAGGAAACGTCAGACTCGACAGATATAACTGATATTTATTACTAGGATTGTAGCCGCTATCAGTCCGGCCCCTTGTCCTCCACACCCATCCTACCCCTTTTACCATGTCCTGCTATGGAACCGCACTTTTTAAAAGTCCTCCAGACAATTTGTCTACTAAACCAGTCTGGGGACGGGCAACATATCATATTACCACGTTCAAGTCATATCGTGTAGAGTTTCAGGGTTCTCGGCCACAAACTTTGCATAAGTGGATTCAGGAACAATTGATTTAAATGAAGAGTTAATCTTTGCAAATTAAACACTGGTTCCTCAAAATAGAATCCAGTCAGTTCAATACGAACTTATTATCTACATACATTTCAATTTCTTATCTCATCCCATATTTGCAGTTACTACATGATTCAATCTCCTTGCTACAATTCTTTTTGTATTTTAATGTAAAAAATATACATATATATATATATATATATATATATATATATATAAACAAAACAACTTAAATTTGATCTTTTGCTGTATGATTTTAAAGCAGTCCCTTTCAGGGAGGATGTCAGAGGATCTGACTGGCTGATACCAAATGTTTAGTTAAGGACTGATACTGATACCTGAGATGGGTCTCGCTGCGTCCACCGTCGGTCCTTTCATCACTTGAGTAGAGCATATGCGGAGGCCACGCGAAAACACAGTTCGATTTCGGAGAAGCATTGTCCCTTTCCTTAAAGACGACCAAAAGAACACATTCAAAAAAGGCACGAAACAACACAAAATACAGATGGAATATAGCATTCTTCTCACCAACTAGTTGTGTTCATTTACAGTGTGCGGTGAACCGTTCGCATGCATTCATGACTTCCGCAGTTAACAGGAAGATGACAAGTCAATACTTCCTTTTTTACAAACTTTCCTTGTTCCAAAGATATAAAGATACCTTTGGGGTGCATGTTAACAATGATATATTAAATGATTTAGTTTATTTCACTATGAATGAAGTGTTCCACACAATGACTGTGATTATCAGGTAGGTGGATGGAGTGCATGCGTGACCTGATGCTTTTGTGCTTCAATTATCAAAAATAAATAGACGCGGCTGCAGGAATGCATGTCACGTGTTTATGAAACCGGAGCCGTGAAACGTTTGCCTGCAACATGAGGAGGACATGGATGCAACTTAACTAAGGGAAAGGGAAAACCTCACCGAATGATCAACGGCTCCCTCTAAATGTTGGAAAGACCCTTACATTTAAAGAAATACATTTTTTAAGCTCGTGAGAGCTAGCCTGCCACTTTGTAGTAAAGTAACATAGGGAAACGATGACGTAACTTCTAAAAACGATATGAACGTTAGGTTGAAGCTAAAAGTTAACGAGGCGAGGCAAGCTGGAACAAAACGTAACGTGAAGCCAAGTGTGTCCGAACAGGTTTGACGGGCTACGTCTAACGCCCGGAATACTGCAAAGAGTTAGAGCCAGGTTACACTCGTTGTTATGGCTTATTTGTTGGTCATCTTTAAAAAGGACTTGAACACAATTCCCTGCCTAGGCAACAAGTTACTTTTACACCACTAAGTTAACTTTAGCTGACATGTTGCGTAGTAAAATAAAAATACACTTTACGTTAACATAACTTCGCTCGCAGCGTCGTGAATTCGTCGTCATTGCTCTCGGAACAAAGCTCATTCAAACAGAGGTATTTACGGATAATATCGGCTGAAAACAGGACCGATAAATTAAATGTATTTGACTTGCCTTAGTTACTTTATCCAACTGTATCCTGGTTTGAAGATTTCCACACTTGACGGAACAGAAATTCACGCCGAGTTTGCTTGTTTACGTTAGGTCTGTAACTGAAAAATGTCATGAGAGGCCGTAAAAAGGCCACACTGTCGCAAAGCTCGCTCTGAAAAATACACGCACATGACCTGAAGTTAGGACAGAGAAGGGGAATGTGTGGTTCAGGAGCGCCATCTAGTGGTGTACAGCTGTAGGTGTGATTCAGGGTGATTCATTCATTCATCCACGATGGTCGAAGTCGTACCGCATTTTATCCTGTTTCGATCCTTTTTTTCAGGATGCCTTGTTGTTTCTTTTGCGAAACGATTAAGATATGATTACTGACATTTTCACACATCACTGCCCAACATTTTTAATCTGCTCTTTTTATTCGCATCTTTTCCATTGATTTCACCATTTAAATCATCTATAATTTAATTAGCTGACGGTTTTCTTATCTTTGATAGCACGAAGGGACACTATAGTCGCATGAAGGATATGTTACGTGTAGAAAAAAATCAAATGATAAATGCCTTTTCCCCCTATCATCAATTGTGTTTTCTTCCCCACGCTACACCCATGCCACCAACGCCTCTCTCTCTCTCTCTCTCTCTCTCTCTCTCTCTCTCTCTCTCTCTCTCTCTCTCTCTCTCTCTCTCACTCTCTCTCTCTCCCACTCACACACACAGACTCTCCGTGAACTCCCTCCTCCCCATCGACATCCACCCTCAGTGTGAGTGGCCGAGGTTCTGCGTGTGCCCGAGTCGGCCGGCAGTCATCCCCGGGCACCGGTCCAAATTGATGGCGACCACTCCGGACGGCAGCACAGACCGCAGACCGATAAGGAGACTGCGCTCCAAGAGCGAGACCCCGTACCTCGTTGAAGCCCGGCTCTCCTTCAACCTGCGGACAGGTAGGCGCACATCCATCCACCCAGCTGTCCCCAGACCCCCGACCTCTCCCCCCCTCCGCCCCCCCAAATAAAGAAGCGATGTTTGATGGTTTGCCAGATGTCTTATACTGTATATATACTGTAGGTGAGCCGGGATTGGGGAGGAGACGGTTGCCTTACCCCTGATTACGCGAAACATTTATTTACAACCATGTGCCTGGTTAGGTGGACTGGTGGGATAGTTCACCGTGAGATGGATCCCTTCGTGCTTTAGTAAAAGGAAGCTCTGAATATTCCCGTTGAAATGGGTCTGAAATATTACGCAACTTTATGGACTGGTGGTTATAACGTATCTGGCAAAAAAAAAAAGAAAACACAGAAAGGATCCAGACTTTGAGCAGTGTTTTTATTTTACATCTTTAAATACCGCTGTGGTGTGGATTTTGATTTGGTCCTCGATCGGTTAATTCTACCGCTGTAATTCATCGAAGTTATGTAACACGAGGGAGCCTCAACGTGACCTGTAGTGGTGCTCCGCCATCAGATGGGACATCCGGGTGGTGCGCGTGGACATTTTAATCGCTCTATCCTAAACTGAAATAGATCCCGCAATGATGCTCATGAAGGCTCCTTCGCCCTTCACAGCACGTGTTTTGAATCCCCTGTTACCATGGTGATTTGGCATTTGTTATGCTTATTTGGTCAACAGGATTAAACCGCTAGACCGATTTGAGATATTTGTATCTGCAGGTTCCATCCTCAGTCATTTTAATGATTTGCACGTTTTAATCTATTTGTGAGGATTTTATTTCACTCCTAACAATGATATTCAGTTTTAAAAGCTGCAAATCCCTAATAAAAAAAAAGAATCATTTCATCTCTAATGTGTGATGCCGTGGAGGCTCGTTGAGCAGAGTTTGTGTTATTTCAAGTCGGGCCAGAAACAGTCACTGGGGGTTGAGCGGATTGCAATTTTCGGCGTCATCCGTTGAGTCATGAAGTGGCTGCAGCTGCTCAGCGGCCAACGACCTCACTGCTGTAGTGACGTTTCCCAGGTGTGCCAACGTGCTGCTGGAAAAGAGCGACTGTGCTTAGTTGCGTTCCCCTGGATGAATGAATAAAAACAAAACATCACACTGTCTGATAAGCCTCTGTAGTTCTTGGCTGCCGATGCAAATGTTTGTTGATGGCATGGACACCGCCGTGTGTCTCTGTGGCCGTTGTTGGGCCTGTTTGGCGTCCCTTCACTCTACAACGAGCCCTCACAAAGCACCGCACGGGGGCGATCTGTTCAGCGGCACTCCTGACTCACTTCCACCTGAAGAAGCGGAGCAGGATTTAGCCTGCTCATCGCCAAGGAAACCAAACTGCCTTGTGGTTGTGTGGGCCCAGGTGCTTAATATGGATAAATGACCGGGGCCTGCCATGGATGTGAAACAAGAACAAAGCAATTAGGCCTTTGGGAGACTTTAGATTCACTATATATATACTTTTTTTAAATCGATATACACTTCACAGGCTGCGCTTTAAACGCAGTCGCGTTCACGCTTCAGAGAGATGTATATGTTGTGTATTTCTTTTTTTTTGTGGCAGCTTTGCAGCGAACTCGACTGTTGGGTATTCAAACAGCTGATACTTATCCCCGCTCCCCGATGGAGACAGCAAGCTCAGTTAGCCCGTTCTCGGATCAGCGTGGGTCTGAGGGGGGAGGGGGGGGGGGATTCTGCCTCTCCTGCGTATCTGACTTCTGCAGGATCAAGGCACACAAACGCTGCGTGCTAATGGGTGAAACGTGTGTGAAACGGGGCTTTGTGGCGCTGAGCTGTTTAGCGTCCGCACTAATCTAATTTGCAGCCCAGAGTTGAACGGCCCTGCACGCTGTCGCAAAGACAAAGCGATGACCCGGCGTCAGCTGTTGTGTCCCTAAAACATGACATCATAGGGTAGCAGGTGAGGGTGGATGGGCGACCCACTTTTACCGGGTCAATTTCAATCATTGCGGCCTGTGATGAAGCACTTTGTCGTCTATTCTAACAGCTCAGTGTTTCTAGAAGTACTTACGTTGTTGTTTACCCAAGGATCTTGTCCGTGGATCACATTCTACTGCCAAAAGGGCAGAATGTGTCTCAGCATGCAGCACTGTGAGCTCCGAGCGCGCACGCACAATAGCCCCTTGTTGGTTTGTTCCCTGCTGACACAGAACGCCTCTCAGTGGAGGAGGTTGTCTGCTTGTTTTCTACTTGCCCATCGATCAGCAGCTCAAGTACCACCCTGCTTTCTGTCTGCACACTGCCAGTACACACACACACACACACACACACACACACAGGCTCCCAGTTGTAGCCTTCGGTTAGCCACTAGCATCCTCATTCCTGGAGTCTTCTGACACCTGTGCTCACACAAGCAACCTGTCAGCTGGTCCGTATACACGTTTGTGCTCTTCTCTAGTCTGGTCTGGCATATGGAACTTTAATCCTTGTGTACAGATATTACTTGCGTTGAACAGCAGGATGCTGAGTGGAGTCAATCCATGCCCCTATATGACATGCACAGCTTACTGTATTAAAATAAAAAAATGGTTACAAATTTGGATTCAAGTACACATGTAAATAAGGACGGGAACACATTCTCTCCTTCTCTGTCTCTGTGTGTGTGTGTGTGTGTTGCAATCCCTACAGTCCAAAGCAGTCTGATCGATACATACCAGATACACGGTGGGACGGGGCACGTTCCTGCTGCAGCGCTCTGCGTGCCGCAGGCTGCCAGAGGATGTACAGTATGTCTGAGACGCACCTCGCACAGACCTTGGGAGACAGCGATCAGTCTGAAAGTCGGACGATCCGCTCTTTGTTGGAATCCAAATGGCAGCTGAAGGTGACTGCAAGGTCCCGAACAAGCAGGATTTGCAATCACCACTTTAAGCTGTCAGTCCTCTTTTTTTCAGAGGAACTGACAAGCTGAGCCCGAGCCGGTGCAGAGGCTGCTGAACGGCTCAGCAAAGTGGTGATAATTATTGGCAAGGAGAACCACTTCATCCGGCCCTGCGTCCAAAGTAAAACCAAAAGGATCTACTGAGAATCCATCCTCCCTACTTGGCTGCACGGAGGCCTTCTTGTGAAGCGTCTCATGTCTGAATAAATCATGAGCAGGAAAATCAGAGCAGAAATAGCATTGCCATTGCCATGTCCAGGGCCAGTACTCGATGCTCCTGCAACATGAAAGTTCAACCCGCCATTCGTCACCCGGGCGACAGGCAGGTGTTACCTATGAGAGCCTTATTTAGAGAGGGGGGAAGGAACCACTGCAGTCTGAAAGGCAGCGTTGTCAAGGAGCAATTACGCTCTACGCCTGACTCACCGCTTCTCCCAAATGCTGGTTTGACTGAGTTTTTAAAGCAACACGCAGATGGGTGGGTTTCATCCCCGATATTATGATTAATGATAACTAAATGTATATTTTCAGCAAGATGCCGTGTAGCAGCCAGGGGGGCAAAGTGTGGGCATCCATTGTGTGGATATGATGAATGTTTACAGAGGGGCAGTTGTTGCTGGCGTCACCGATGCCGCTCCCAGAGTGCACCAGCTCGCCAGGACGTTTCTGCTGAGTGAGACTTTACAGAGTGAGTCGCTACAACGCTGCTGCAAAACCCGCGACTCGTTTCAGTCGAAGCTGCACTGCACCACTCAGCAGTCCTTCAAAACAGCAACCCATCGATTTCATCAAATATAACCACTGTCCAAATGATGCTGTCATTTTGGAAAAGCATTGCCATTTGGTAATGTTTGAATGTGAAGATCCCTCTATTTGTCGTCATAAAACATCTCCATCATCACCATCATAGGGGTAATATTCATTTTTTGATGTTCATGGTATGACCCAGAGATGTAGTTTGTGCTCTAAACAACCCAGTTGTAGAATACAGAAGCACACAATGCTTAGTTTTCATATTAAAAGTTGTAGATACAATTGTGATTTTTTCTTTTTCTCATGAAGGTCGTAGTCTGTCAAAAGTAAAGAAACCATACTGAGGTTCCTGTTTATATTCTGCAATATTCTGGGGCCACATTGGCATCTATATCAGAAGATCTACAATCACTCTAATACACAATATGGATGCAGGCGTCTCTGCAGAATGTCCCAGAAGACCCACTGAACATCTCTCATTTTGTGAACTTTCCACTCGCTGACTTTCAAGTACAGCGCGTTGTGCTTTTGTGAAGCACATCCTGTCCGCCTTTCAAAAGACTCCAAACAGAAAAGCATGCAGCGTTCTCTTTTCCCCTCGTCGCATTTTATTTCATTAAACATGACTAACACGAACGTCATCGCGTCCCTTTTGTGCAACCCCCTCCCCACCCGCTCCTCCCCATCGCCCCCGAACGAAGCTGCTGTCCGTCACCCTCTGCCACCACCTCGCCTGCGACGCTGTTCGCTAAATTAGCGAGCAAAGTCCCCGACCTCGAGCCTCCGCGAGGGTCCTTGCGTGCTCACCAGAGACGATCGAAGGGTCGGATGTTTGAGACAGCTTACCTAACGAAAGATTGTACATCATTTACACCTTTAACCCATCAAACTGCAAGGAGATTACGGTCTTGCGTAACAACAACAACAACAATACATGTTCAGGTTCAAACGTCATTTCGTCAGCTGCACACCTTGTGATTGCCATGTGGCCCGCCGGCCGTCTCTGGAGCACCACTGCTCTCTGGTGGAGCAACAGCAGGGTGGTTTGTGTGCAGGCGTTAGTGCAGGAAGGATTCAGCAGGGTGTCCATTAGTCGGCCATGGCTTGATTATAATATCCAACAGATTACTGGTGGATGCGAGATATTTACAATCTTGTGGTATGGATGCAGATCCTGATGTGCGTTTCCACATTTAGACACAAGCCAAACTTCTCGCCTCCTTCCTAGTGCACAAGGATTGGAGGAGAGGGGAGGGGGAGTCATGGGAACGAAGATTGTTCATGGTGCCTCAGGATGCAGTTTGATTTGCTAGTCAAGCAACTATAGCACATAATTACCTTTGTACATGTTATAGTGTTTCAGTTACTATGCATTGTAAAGGTGAAGGGTAGTTTAATCAGAACAATTCACACACCTCTGAAGTAAGCATTACCGGTAGTATTGGGGAAATGGAGTAAAAAGTCAAATAGTTCCCCCTGAAATGAATAAAGTACTATAATGGAAAAACTATAGGGACCGTACAAGTACCTACAAATGTAACTTCACTGTAGTCCTTGAGTTAAAGCATTTTGTTACAGTCCCACACTGTATAAGGTCACTTTTGCACGCAGGCCCAAAAGCTAGCCGGACTGTGTCCGTGAGGAGTTCAGGGACCGTCTCGAACACCGTGATACGGAACTCTTCGTGCAGTCCGTAGTACAGCACAGCTCCCTGCTTCATCACCTCCCGCAGATGCGAGGGGGGTGTGGACGATAAGACGGTGACCAACGGGGGAGGGGACATGAGTGAAAAAATGATGAAACAGTGAAGAGGCGACGCTAAAATAAACCACACTCTACGTACTTTTAGTTGGGCACTAAAACTACACACCGTTTCCGTAAACATGAGCCGTTAATTACTCCGTGACATCACTTCCTAACGCAATGTTCCAAGGTAACGTCAAAGTTGGGAATTGTATTGAGGTGGCGGTTAATAGAGGGTGAAACACTCACCGTGGTGCGTTAATATCTCGCTCAGTTTGGCCTCACGGACGTTGTCATTTGGAGTTATGCAGAAGGCTCTTACATCGCAGCCGCCTGACAGCTGACCGGAGATTGGCTTTGCGAAGCGCGCGCGTTACGTCATTACGTCCAAACAGGATATGAAATGATTTGCTACCCAATCGCACCAACAGATGGCGACATTGTAACAAGAATTGTCCGCTTGCAGAGGCCTCCTGCAACTCGATGTGCAACAACTATCACTGTTTTCTTGCTTTTGGGAGGTTTTGCAGCTTCTCCTAACATGAGTACAGTGCGTTATCCTATGCTGACTTTCTTCTGTTTACATGTTTTAATAATACGGTGTGCTTTTTTTGTTGCTATGGTGTGTCACAATCAAAACACTCAACCACA
Source organism: Apeltes quadracus (assembly GCA_021346845.1). Lineage (NCBI taxonomy): Eukaryota > Metazoa > Chordata > Actinopteri > Perciformes > Gasterosteidae > Apeltes > Apeltes quadracus. The sequence continues at coordinate 4,895,983 of CM037919.1, read as the reverse complement.
TTGAGACAGGACCAGTTACACAGAAAGAGAGGAGGAACAGACAGTCGCGAGTAGATTAAAACAGAAGTGAGCCGTCACCAGTGCACCATTCTCATTTTACCATTTCACCCCACGGCCTGTCGCAGGACGGTGTGTTCATGTTCAGCAGCACGGCACAATTGTGTCCACAGTGGTTCTGCGTGTCCTACGGGGGGACATATGCCTGTCTCTTGTGCTGGATTTCTTTTCAAAACGAAGACATCACTCTGGAAGTGTGGCAGTCTGTTGCCTTTACATAATCGCGGCGCCTTCTTACTGCGCTGCCTGTGGGGGAGGGGAGACGATTGAGCTCAACGCTAAAAGGAGATCCAAGAAGTGCGTTCCAAAAAAATACACTCTTTGCAGTTTTATTGGACAAACTATCATTCACCTTCCCTATCGCACGTGTGACAATTGGAAAAGAGGCAACGCACCATCTTGTTCGTTATCTTTGAGATTGTATCAAGGGAAATGTGGTGCTGTTTGAGTGTGTGTGTGTGTGTGTGTGTTTGTGTGTGTGTGTGTGTGTGTGTGTGTGTGTGAGTGCTCCGCAAGAGGAGGGCACATAATAATGCAGAGAGAGATTGACAGATGGGAAGAGATGCAGGGACAACAGGAAGAGCAGACTTGTAGTGGCAGGCTGCTCGGTCGGAAATTTGTCAAAAACCTGCAACAAATCCTTGGAAACCAGCTCCAACCAGAATCAGAAGAATGAAACCACTCTCTACGTCCCCCATCTTAGAGCTTCTAAGCTTCTTCCTTGTTTTTGTATTTCCTGGTCTAGAGAATATCTACTATCTACTGAGGCTTTGTGAAAACAAACCCCACGGGGCAACGTGTCCATCACACGTGAATCAGAGAGGATTGGCAAGTACGTCTTAGCAGCTTCGGGTGAGTTTAGAGCGGCGGATTAAGTTTATTGTGACAGTTTGTGACACGTGTCAGGTGTGTTCTCAACCGCAGTATGCTTTGTTTGTGATGGCCACCGCTGAAGATCCCGGTACACACACACACACAGACAAATACAACACAAAAACACTTATCGACCAGATGATTCTGATCAAATTCTTTTTGCGATTATAGTTAGATTATAGGAACACGCAGGAGAAGCTAATATCAAATTGTATTTGACCAGGTCTTAATTGTTTGTTTGCAACTTTGCGTTTTTGTTAAATAAAATCATATTTCAGCAGAGATCTTATTAAGCCCACAGTACCAATACCAGGACAATATTGATGAAAATAGTTTTGTCTTTTCAGACGGAACAATGTCAATGCACTAAACAGTCATCAGTAACAGTTCCCCAGCACCTTCAGAGAGAAACCGCTACACAAAAGGAAAAAGACAGGAGATGTAAGTTGTGCGTGTTGTCTTCTGAAGTTCCGTCATGTGCCGTTGTGTCTTTGTGTCACGCAGAAGGAGCCACGTCGCTAAGTGACCTGTGTGTATCTGATCCCTGTGAGAATGATATAACCGGATATTGAGGCCCCAGATCGGTACAGGATGTGCACCCGTGAAACTCAACATACTTTTGAGACCCCTTAAGTGAGTTTGAAGACAATCCAAGTAATGTTCACTGATGCCTGCAGTGTTTAAAGCCTCTTATCTCTCACTCGAAAGGAGCACGGTCGTAATATAAGAGTTGATGAACACTTTCCTTTATCCGTTGACCTCTCACCTGCACAAGGTTTTTCAGACATACACACACCAACATTCAAAGTATCACCATTTGTGCAAATGTCCGTAGCATAAAATAAAGGTAAACTTTGCACAAAGGACGGAGGGCGGCGGTGAAACAAACCCTTCCGTCCGTCATTTCAGAGACGGCTTTGATGTCACTGAAACAAGCGTCTCCATTAATGTTATCAGCTACCAAGCAAAATGTGCTCAGCCGCTCCGGGGATCCTCTCGTGTCTGGGACGGGAGGTTGCTGTTTTGAAATTTGTGATGCAAAGAAAGAATATTTAATTGCTGTATACTCATTTGATGTGCTGAGCTGTGTGATCGCTGATTAAGGTCCCTCTGCTGCGTTTCTTTTTCTTTGATTTCAAGTCTCTGCGCTCTTGTCCGTCGTTATTGGACACGCTGTTGTTCGTTTTTGCACATGGGTCTCTTTTTAAATCTAATTTTTTGACTCTTCTGGATGTTTTGGGCCTCTATAGTCGTCTCGTGAGGATGGTGGAGGAATGTGGAGGACATGCATCTTTGTGCCATTTGTGGATGAGGCTGAACTGGTGGATTTGCGGCACGTGCAACTGGTCCCCATTTCACACGTATAATTAAAGTTATTTTTTTAGGATTAGCCCCTTAGGCAAATCATCATCAGCGTTTTCATAATCGTATTCAATATTTAAAAAATGCTGTAATCTCTTACTAAATAGAGATTAAGTCAGAACCTTCCTGTTTTTGCAAAGATAATGCTCATGAAATGCATGACGCGTTGGGGATTCTGCTTAATCTTGTCAGGTTCATTGCACTTTTTATCGGGATCCTATCATCATTATTAATATGATTATCAAACGGACAACTTGTCCTCCGTGTGCGTCGACCTATTAGAGGAGCGCTGCGCGCAGCCAATCACAGCGCTCCCTGCTCTGCTCCACTCATCGTGGATCAGCTACAACTGACTGCAGTGTGCGGCTCTGAGGGAAGGAGAGCCGCTCGCGTCCCTCTGCTCTCTCTCTCGGTTTTATTATTAGCCCGCTCGGATCCGACAGCAGGGCTTCTTTTTGTTGCCTCCTTTCTCTTTTTGCATCGCGCCACCGCAGCAGCCGCTGCGCGTTTCGGGGATCTCAGGTAAAGGTGCGCTGTGTTCGGCTCGATGGGAGCCGCTGCCGCTTTTGGATATGGACGACTCGATTGATGGGGCCTTTATATTATTATTATTTTGATTCGAACCCACGCCGTCGATAAAGCAGAGCCACCAGCCCAACTCCGCGATGTTCAAGACGGCCAATTACCCGGCGGTGGATCCGGGGCCCGCCGTCATGCACGGCACCTGGTTCTCCACGGGGTGCCGAGAAACGCCCGTGGCGGTGGAGAAGCCGAGGAAAAAGGCGGCGTTCAGCCTGGTCAAGATCATGTCCCTCGGCAGCAAGAAGGGACACGACCAGCACCCGCTCAACCTCCAGCAGCAGCAGCAGCAGCAGCACCATCACCACCACCACAACAACAACATGCCATTCGCGATCCACTGCCACATCGGGAAGGAGATCAAGCACATTTGCAGCAATTGCAGTCGCGGGAACGACACGCAGGACGGTGAGTAGCGGGGGTCGAAGTCCCCGGCGTGGCCGCGCTGCATCGTGGCCCCCCGGTGGCTCCCCGGTGGCTCCCCGGTGGCTCCCCGGTGGCTCCCCGGTGGCTCCCCGGTGGCTCCCCGGTGGCTCCCCGGTGGCTCCCCGGTGGCTCCCCGGTGGCTCCCCGGTTCCCCCCCCATTACATCGTCCCTCAGCCAGCTTGAAGGGTCTCTTTTTGTTTTGTTTTTAATCTAAGATGGCTAGACGTGTGTGTGTGTGTGTGTGTGTTCGTGTTCCAGTGCTGGAGCATGCAGGTCAAATGACACTAGGCCTAGTGGCATAACACATTTGAATCCCCATGGATACAATAGCTTTTTCTTCCCCTTTCACTTATATACAGAATGAGCTATCTGGATTTAGTCTGTAAAAGAAAGCTTGTGGAGTAAACCTACATCAGACTGACACATGTCGATAATACACAGATAGTTTGTCTTCCCAGAATGCACCAAAATAATGATGCCCCCCCCCCATGTTGTAGACCTGGGTGTCACTCTGCTTTGATTTCCCTCTTTGTCCACGTCAAACCTTTTGGACCTCCCTGAAGGTATTTGAATCGCCACTGGATTCAATTAGCACTCTGCATCGAGTTATTTATGGAGTGCCAAGAAGTGTTTGGCTCTGAGGCACCAGAGTGTCCAACAGGACGGTCTGAATAAAACATGGACTCTAATAATACGTGCCACATCCTTGTTGGCAGACGCCACCAAAGCGGCGCCATGATCGAAATGAAGCGCTCCCTTCGACAGCGCGTCATGGGGGACGACCCGACGGGTCGCGCTGGTGACCCCGGGGGGGGGGGGGGGGCGTGAGAACGGGGCCTGTTTCCCGTGTGGTCCGTGCGTTCTGCACAGGCTGGATGCTGGTTTTGGGTCATCGTGGCGTTTGCGTTTCGAAAGACGAGGCCAAACCCCGAAAAGCAGCAAACATTAAGGCTGAGTTCATCAAAGCCCTTTTTGTAGGATCTCGTGAGGGCCGTTTACACGTTAGAATAATGAGGTTTTGAGGATTTACTTTGTTCCGGTTGCCTGCTCTCGAGAGGCACCTGAACGCTCCTTCCAAGTGTTTGTGTTTAATATAGTTTTAGAAAAATGTAAACTTGTTAAAATAAACCGACCGGTTTGTAAAAGTCTTAACGAGCTGGAGCCTCGTGAATATTTGATGAGGAGCTGAAAGAGTTTGCTTTTAATGAGCTGCTTTTTGTAACTCTTTGTAGAACACATTTTGAGTCCTTTTTAAATATTATTGAAACCATCTATTCACCATTCTCCTATTACTGTTATTGAGCTACGTTGTTGTAAAAATGATCATTCATAATTTGTTGATCCTCATCCTGTGGGGGCGGGGGGTTTGGATGCTGCATTCACCGCTCTCCCCCCCTCCACCGGTACCTGGACATCACCTAACCTCGACCTTCTTCTCTTCCAGCTGAGGAAGTAGAGAGGCTGGCCGCCATGCGCTCCGAGTCCACGCTCTCCAGCACCCACACGCCACCCATCCGCCGCCGGAGCAAGTTCGCCACTCTGGGACGCCTCCTCAAGCCCTGGAAATGGAGGAAGAAGAAGAGCGAGAAGTTCAAACAGACATCGGCTGGTACACGTCTTTCCTTTCTGTTCCTAATTCTACAGCATGTTACTTCAGAAGAAGTATTGTACATGTGCTGTGTAGCTGCCTCTGGTTGTAAAATGATGTCTTTTTATTGATGACGTGTTTGCTGCAGAGGGGAGTTTGCTGGTGTTGAGTTCCTCTGGTCCTGCAGGCCAGTGTTGATCTTCGGGGAGGGAAGGAGCCCCGAGGAGGCGGTTGGTCAGAGCGCATCCTTGAGTTGGAATCCGAATCCCTGCTTGTATAAGAGATGAACCCATTTATATAAGCTCTAAACCTGGTCCCAGCAGGACAGAGCGGTTTGATATGGCGATATTTACTGGATTCCACCGTTACTCCTCCCAGGTGGCTGTTTGCTTGTGGTTTGGTTCTATAGGCTCTTTAGCGCTCTCTGGACTACGGGACGTTTTCAGTGAGACACAAACATTGGACAAATTGGACCTGCTTTTTGCTGCTTGCTTCTGACGCTTGCTGTACTGTCATGGGAAGCGTTCGTGCGTGCTGTACGATAACGCCATCTCCCCTGCCGCGGTGAAGGACAACAACAAAGAACCAATGTCCCCGTCGTTGCAATGCCGCTAATGCACAGTGGAGCAGAGTGGGGAAAAAAAAAAGTCCTCTTTGTCCCTTTTTGTTATCCGCTGGTTTTTTGTGAATAATACTGCGGCCTCCAAATCATTCTTTTGCAACTATTGTTCTGTGCAATCCTTTCGGGTGGCGGCGGGATGCTGGATTATGACTCACCAGGACGGCCCCCATCTGGAATCCCTGCATGTCCCTCAGTCGTTTTCAAGTTGAATCCCCCCGCCGGGGTTCTTCAAGCGCAGCTAGCGCCGCGGCACGCACACTGTCACGTCTGCTTCAGCAGGAAGTGTGAACCTGACCCTTTCTTTTTCTTCTCACAGCCCCAAACCACGGGGAGGCGACCGGCCCTCACTGCCGGAAGAGCCCAAGTTGCAAAAATTCCATTTCACGTGACAGGAAGTTTGGCTCAGGAATAAATTGGAACGGTGGCGGACGACGTGTGTGTGTGTGTGTGTGTGCGCACGCGCTTGAGGCTTAAGTGCAATGTTGCATATTGAGGTGTTTGCAAAGTAAGCTCCGCTGCTCCCCGGTGTTCTCTGGATGGGCGCTGGGCGGCCTGACTGCGTGAATAGAGCCGAGAGCGTGTATTGGATTTTGAGGAGGCCTGTTATCTAACGAGACGGAGCATCGGAGCGTGAAGAGATCAGATCGTTTGGACAAAAGGGCGTCTCAATTATTGGCTCATTCCACAAAGAAGGATTGATCAGTGTAACTCTCGGGCCGCTTGGAGAGTCTCTTTGTAACCAGCTTTTTGAGGGAGGAGCAGAAGAGGAACATTCAGCTCACTTCATCTAGGAAACCGTATGGACTGTTTTTTATTTACATATCTAATTATTTTTAAATGGACCCTCTAAACATGCTGCTATACATTTGGCCTAATTTGTCAATGCTAAAATGGCCGCTGGTGTTCTTTCTAGCCTTCAATCCAGGAATTGGATGAGATAATTCCAACCGCCAAGAGAATTACTGTGACGTGATTGACGCTTACTGCTGCTGCTTTCAACCTTTGCCCTGTTGCTTAAAAGGGATGGTTTATTCCCAGAATAAAAATCCATACATCCATTATATTGGAGAGAAGGAAGCCTAAAACAAAAACAAGACTCCTCCACAACAAAGCAACGCGCACCGAAGCCGTCTGGGTTTAATGAACACAGTCCCTCGCGTTGGTATTCGCCCCACTTTCCCTGTTTTGTAACCGTACTCTTTTGGGATTTTATGGCGTTCTGTAAAAATGTTCAAACCATGGGTTCTTTTTTTTTTTTTTACAACTTAACCCCGCTTCGTACTTGACATGAGGCTCTTTTGTTAGTCAGTAATTCTCTCTAACAAACATGTGTATGTATACTGAGCTCAAGCTGCAGACGGGTGGATCCTATTTACAAATGATGTGACTCGTGAGGGCGAACGGTCGCACCACATCTTTGGGGTTTAACAGAAAAGGAGGTGAATACATATGCAGTTATTCCTTTTTTGAGATATATATATATTTTGTAAATAATTTCGAAATACATGTAAACTCTCCCCCAACTTTAAAATGATGGAGTATTTAGTGTCTAGTGAGCCCAAAGAAATAAATGTTTATCTGTGGTTACGCAATAACTAATGGTCTAAAAGTAAAGGTGGGTACAAACTATTAAGGGGTTGAACTGTCCCTTTTTTTTTTTTTTTTTTTTTTCAACCATGTGAGGAAAACATCCCATTCTTCTCCATTTAAAGACCGAGCTGGTGAGCGGAACGTGTTGTGAAAGCGAGCAGAGGAAGGCCGGCCGGGGAGGAGGAGAAAGAACTGTACTCCGCCTGTCAGTTGGGTGTCTTATCGCGCTGATCTGATGTTATCTCCATCTCTCATTCCTAATCCAATTAGGAATCGCTTCCCTGGGAACAGCGTCCGCCTGAACTCGCCGTCCTTGCTGTTTTTTTTTTCCGAGCGCTTTTCCTTCAAGGACGCGTTTAGCCACATAAAAGGCCCCGTGAAAGTTTTTAATGCTGCGTTTTTTTGTGGTGTGGGCTGAGAGAATTGCCTCAGTAGAAGCCTTCACTTTGAGCTACTGAGCCTCGGGGGCTGGTACGATGTGTTCTGACTATCTGGGTCACTTCGCAGTGGAATGTATTTTCTCTGGAAAAAAAGAAACCAAGCGTAGTGTTCTCAGATCAATTCTGGCTGCTCTCAGACATGCCAGTTTTTATTAGATATGCTCCCGGCTACGCGTCCCCAATGAGCCTCCGGTCTTCACATCTCGGTGCGGACGGAGCCGCCACACGCCGCGTCGGGCCGGCCCAAATAGTTTGCTGATATTCAAGGTGATTTAGAGGCCAGTGTTTGCGCATGTATTGTGCACGGTGTCCATTGGCATGCATGCCCCTCGGCAGTAATGGACCCTATTGTGAACTCACAGCTGATGTTTGGCCATTTTGACCCAGTTCGTATAATTTACAACCAAATCTAAGCAAAGAATAAATAAAGAAATAAATGAAATCCACACGGTGTCTTATGATTTTGTGTTCATTAAATATTTAAGAAAAACCATCCAAGGACGGCGTGCGGTTTAACCAGCAATACCTTCTTTTTGTTCAATACGCAGGTCGTCTCCTGAGTTAATGGTATTATGTAACCGTGCACATCCCGTGGCGCAGCAGTTATGTCATGAAGCTTTGAGTAATTACTTTTCATTTGATGAGACGCGGATGAGACGCTGTATAATCCCTGAACGTGTTACTGAAAACGGTTGCTAATGAATTCTTATTGAAGGCCCTTTTATCTAAAGAAATGAGCTAATCTACTGGACATAAATGGTAACGCGTTAAAACGTTGTTCACCCCTATAGAAGCTTCTTCTACGGAGCCACCGATGGTCAAGAAGCACCGGGCCAAGACACTACATTTGATTAAACTCCCATACATGCTGGACCTGTAGAGTCGAGGCATGGGTGCATGCTGTGCTCGCGTCAATGTTGATTGTGGATCAGCTGTTTGATCGGAGTATTCATCCCCCTTGACTCGGGGAGAGGAAAGGAAAAGTCCCTCTCTTTAGTTATTGAGCTGTCTGCATCTGCATCCAGCGCGCAGAATGCTGCAATTTCCTTTCATTTCACAGTCTTCAATCACTTCCTTGGGCTCCTGTAGAGGTGATTCTTTGTGGGACATATCGGGGTCACATATTTCAAAATAATGTGGCTGCTTTCTGGCTTGCAGCTGATCTCAAACCGGCTTCTCTTGTGAAAACTTTTAAAGTATTGAGGGATGTTGAACGCCTGGCATCCTGGAGAGGTCCTAATGGAGCGCAGTGTTTGCTTCCTCGCTCTGCTGGCGTGCTTTCCAGAACATGCACGGGGAGGGGGGGGGGAGTTCACCGTTCGCCTCACTTGTTCTTGTTTTGTATTTCATGCAGTTTGCTTTTACGATCCACTGTCTTGGAACTGAGGGAGAGAGCGGTCAAGCTGGCAGTATTTTTCATGAATCCGCGCGCAGTGAGGACGTGTTGGCAGTGACGGGTCACAATCTGTGATCTCCCCCCCCCCCCCCCCCCCCTAGGCAGCAGCTACAGAGGCCTTCAGGGACATCTCCGATCAGTGTGCTGATCTTCAGTTCACATTCTTGCTTTGTTTCTATGCAAGGGAAGAATTCTGAAATTACCAACATGATTTATTAGCTGCTGTTGTTCCGCCTACTGCTACAAAATGTTAAGTGCCTCGACGTTTTGAAGCTTAAGAATAGAAGCGGCAGCTATGGGGACGTATTATCGCGTGCATAATGCATTACAAGAGACGTGTTGTTGGACTGGCTCCTCCGCCCTTTATCTCGTTTGCTAATTAAGGTCCCGTTTGCTAGCTTTGGGTGATCAGGAGATAATCTTTACAGGATGTGGCTGATACGGCTGTTCTCTCAACTGACGTTGCTTGGAGATCTTTTTATATGCTAAGCGATCAAAAGATATTCCGTTAGACGTACACGCACAGCAAGAGCAATGCAGTGTTCTTCTTGTCTAGAACCATTTAAAAGACAAAGCTGGACAATGAATCTTCCTACGATCAAGCATCCGCTGTGCAGGCCAAGCCCGGCGGGTCTTATTATTAGCATCTACCCTTGTTGTTGCATTGGGAGCTGCTATAAATACTCCGTGGCCCACTAAACGTGTACTGCATCTGCAACAGAAAGTAGTCCTTAGTAAAACTGCTACTTGGTCCTGTTTTTAAGTCGTCTTTATTTAGAATACATTGCCACATTTATTAAAGCTAAGACGATGTGTTTGACCCGTGTGCCACAGAGGATAGGAAAGGATGGGTAGTTTTGGTCTATTCATGGGAATGGTTGACTAATAACAATAATACCTGAGCTATCGAGCATTTTCAACCAGAAGTGGGGGAAAAAGCGAGGCAGATTAGCCATGCACGACTTTCAAAGTCCCTCATAGGCTTTCAACAGTATCATTGGTCAAAATCCACCTGTAGCCATCCTTCTCGACCTGCATGCTGTTTGTTTTGTGTCAAAGAATGTGGATGTGACTTTAACGTTATTGCACTTTGCCCCCCCCCCCTCAGCTCTGGAAAGGAAGATGTCAATGCGGCAGAGCAGAGATGAGTTGATCAAGCGAGGCGTTCTGAAGGAGATCTTTGAAAAAGGTGAGCTGACGTTCTACAGTTGCGGTCCGATCTGACCAGAGCTGGAAACTGTCTGTTTGAACTATAGAATCTGCAGCAACGGTGCTCTGAAGTCCAAGTTGTTCATCTCATTAATCAGTAGCCTCTGAAGTGCGCTCCTCAAAATTTGGCACGGGCGTCTGGTGATATAATCTTTCATTATAGAAATTTTGTGGGGTTTTATACAGTCTTTGATCTTGATTTGATGTGCCCTAGACACCCATATTCAAAGCGGGAGAGCATATTTGAGCTTTGACAGCCAAGCGCTTCAAGCCTCTGGACATAAAAAATAAAGTTGGCGAGGCTCAGAAAGTCTGGCTCTGAAAAGGCCAGAAAGTCTGTTGCCAATATGCAAACGAGGAACCTTTTTCCCAAAGTAAAATTTGTAAAACAATGTTTCAAAAGGAGCAAAAGGCTAAAACAAATGGCGTAGAATAAAGTCCATCTATAAAAGGAGCGTTCTCTTTGGAGGGAGCGAGCTTAAAATACCTCCCCTGTTTTGCACAATAGCTGTGCCACTCCTTTAAAATGCTCTGCATGTTAATTAGGCCAGGTGTCCCTGCCCAGTAACAACCTAGTTTCCACAAACCCGGATGCGATGTGGCACACGCCAGTCGAACCGCATCACTACTCTAGATGCATAGTGGCCTTTCGGTGCGCCGTCTCAGGAAGCCTTTGACAGCTGCTCAGAGGGGACCTTTTTTTATTTTTATTTCTTTTTAAAAGTTTGTTCAAATAAAATTGCCGTTAATGAATGCATTGTCTGTATGCGAGCAGCTTTGTGCTGTCGGCCTGAAAATGTGATCATGCAACAGAAAGAATTTAAAAAAGCGAAACCTCAGTTGAGCTGCCGGGCTGACAGCGCTCCCTGCTCTGCGTTGTGCTGATAAAACAGCTTTAGCTTTGTGAAGCCACTTCCCATTGTCTCAACTGAGCAGGTCACTTCAAACTTTTGTTGGAACAAAAAGTGTCTTTCTTGTGCGATCAAGTCCCGTTTCCGATGCTCGTCAGACTGCCGCTTCTGTTTTTTTTTTTCTTTTTCAAAACGTTCAGCGACCGTTGAGTTCGGATCCTCGATGGACGGCAGAGTCCGCGCTCAGGAGTCCTCGATCAAGTCGTCCATGGTCCTGCCCGCCAAGAAATCCGTCACCTACTCGAGTGACCTTCAGGATAACCCGGCCAAGCCGCCGCCGCTGTACCACAAGCAGCCTCCCGCTCTCCCTCCCAAGCCTTTCTCCAGGATCCCAAACCACGGCACAGGTCAGCTCATGCTCCCTTTCCCTTTTCCCCCCCAACAAACCCACATCCCGAAATAGTTGTAGCCTACTTATGACTGTCTGCCGCTCTTGTTTTGACAAGTGAGCCGCGACTGTCTCTTTTTAAACAACTACCTGCGTCGCCGCACAGGACCACAGCGGCGATCAGTCAGTCGGAGCGAAGTGGCGTCTGTCTGCGCCATCAAAGTGTCGTGGGACCCGGTTAACCCAGTTCAAGTGTCCAATGATGCTTCATTCTGCACGTCCCACTTTGTCTGATTTTGGCTCCTTCTAGATTCCTGCCAGCCAATGAAGTTGCCCTGCATGCCCGGCGGGAAGCACTCTCCGCCTCTGCCTCCCAAGAAAGTGATGATTTGTGTGCCTCCAGGGGGACTGGACTCCTCCGGCTCCCCGTCTCCCTCCCCCGTCCCCCTCTGCGCGCTCTCCTCCCAAAAGTGCGGCCCCCCGCAGGGCGGGCCCCTGCACCACCACGGCGGCCTGCTGCCCTCCCAGCTGGCCGCGTTCTCCGGCCTCCACCAGGGCCACGGCCACCCGTTCCAGCTGCAGTACGGCAGCCTGCACGCGCCCAGCCGCATCATCGAGGAGCTCAATAAAACCCTGGCGCTCTCCATGCAGAGGTTTGAGAGGTCAGTGGCTCATTCGATCGGATTGTCCACCCAGCGAAGGCAGGTGGGGGAGGATTATGGATCGGCCTCGATTTGTCCGTCCGTATGCATCATTTCATAATAACATAATATCTTCCTATGATTTCAACAAAGCGTTACGTGCAGGATTTAAAATGTTCTGCCGATTGAAGGTGATTGCTTGATACCGTTATTACACGGAGGGGATCGGGGGAGGGAAGGAGGGAGGGGGGAGCATCGTGATTCGCACGCAGCGTCCTGTGTGATGGGTTGTACTCCTGCTGCGCTCCAATCCCTCCCGGGTGTTATTGAGGTCGCGTCCTGCCGCGCGGCGCCGTCGTAACGCAGCCGTTGGCCTGAGGTGACATTACAAGCTGTTCTTTACAAACGTTTTTTAGGAGGACAAAAAGGGGGCCGGGTGGCGGATTGGAGCGTTACGCAACCGCGGACGTTAAGATCCCTTCATCGCCGAAGCCATTTGGGCAAAGGGGCATAAGGAAGCAGCAGCAGCGGCCGCGACGTCGCTCACAATGGGACCGAAGGCTCCAGAGGGGCTTGTGTGACAGAGCGCTCATCACAAGGAGCTGCGAATAAAAAGTGATTAGTCGATCAATCAAACATGCAGGCGGTTGGCACAATGCAAACTCTCAGCGTTTATTTCTGTCCGCTTTGTTTTTGAATGATACAAGTTCAGATGCTCTTTTCCTTTTGTGCGGCGTTGCGTGGGCCCGAGCAGAATGGTGCTTGGTCTCGTTCAGCAGGTGTTCTACATCTTCTCTCCCTCTATACTTGGATTAGAAACCCACTGAGCCTCTTTTCTGGATTGAGTCGTTATGGTTTCAGTCATGAACACTATTTTCTGACTGATCTTGTATTCATTTTTCCCTCCACCAGCTCGGCGTTGCACGGCTTCGGTCAGTGTCTCTCCCTGGACAGGAGAGAAGTGCCGTCTGTGATCCTCGACTACGAGGACGACAAGGAGAACATGCCCAACGAGTGCGACTACGAGGATCTGCCCAGCATGTACAAGGATGACGAGGACGACGACGAAGATGACGAGGATGACGACGACGAAGATGACGATTCTATATTTACGAGTGAGTGGCAGCAGCGGCGGTGACCTCTTGGTTTTTTTTTGTCTTAATTTAAATAAAGAGGCAAATGCCAGATCTGTGCAAAGTGACAGAAAACAAAAACAATGGGTCACAAACCTGCCTGTTCATCTTATTATGGATGTTTCCTGTTTACACATTTGATCAACTGAGCGCTCCCGTATCTCAGGTGGCGTTTTGTCCTTCAAAGCAAGGCCAAGCCTCGCAACCCCCCCCCCCCCCCCCCCCCCCTCCCCCCTCGACCAAACTGCTGAACGTTGCAAAGCTGTTTGTCTGTTTGACACCGGAGCACGTTGGAGTCCTTTTGAAGGTTGTGATCGGCCACGTGCGATGGATACTTTGCGTAGAATCTTGTTTGTTTTTTCTTCAAATCGACATAGTGTGCAAAACGTCAAATAACGCAATATTTTAGCTGCCAGTCAGGCAGTGGCGTACATTCGTTTGGATTGGTTTCGGTGAACGTCACGCCGGCCGCTCCTCTCGTGGTGTTTGCTTCAGGTACCTTGGCCAAGAAGGTGCTGAGGAAAGACTCCCTGGCCATCAAGCTGAGTAACCGTCCATCCAAGCGAGAGCTGGAGGAGAAGAACATCCTGCCCATGCAGACGGATGAGGAGAGGCTGGAGTCCAGGCAGCAGATCGGCACCAAGCTCAAGAGGCGAGTTTGCATACACGCATGCATTTTTAACCGGGAATACATTTACAAATGCATTTTTTTTTCCGGGTACAACTGGCGGATTCTGCTGGTCAAAAAACACCCAGAGTCGTCTCCCTCAAACCCACTATTTAGTCTCCCTTTGGGCTGATAGTATCTTGCTGGAACTGCGACTCGGTCCAAAGCCCCTTTTCTTCTATAGAAACACTAATTTCCTTTCATTCTTTTCTTTCGATGAGGATAAATGCTTTAAAGAAGAAGCTCTAAAAATGGAGCTGACCTAATTTCAGCAATGCATCACCGTGCTCTCTCTCTCTCTCTCTCTCTCCCCCCTGCCTGACTTCCTCCCTCGCTGACTGAATCACCACAGTGATGCGTGTGCCAAGCCATCTCTATCCGACTCCTCCACACAGCAGCAGCACCACGCAGTCCACTTTATACCAGCAGTTTACACACACACACACACACACACCCTCTCGCTCTCTTTACACTGGTGCAGTGCGTACAAATCGCAGCAATTCAAATACATATGTTGAAATCATAAATGTGACTTCTAGAAATTGGACCGATCCAACGACATGATTTATTTTTGGAGCCTCGCGTCTGAACTGGACTGGATGATGAGGCTGCGATGGCGTATGGCGAAGGGCAGTGGCTGCTCGATGGAGGCCAGATGGCATCACGAGGTGTGCGATGTGGGGAGCATTGCTGCAGGGCGAGCTGGGGGGCTTGGTGCCGCGCCTTCCCAGAAGGCTCCGTCACGGTTTCCTCAGCACGGCGTCACCTGATGCGCAACGCCCCAATGTCGCGCAGGGTTCGCCGTCGGTGCCGTGTAACGTTGTGCCGAGCCAATCGGACCCGGTACTGAGGACGCACTGAGGCGCAGGCCTTTCCATCTCCCGGGGGAAGCCTTACGTACCCCTAAGAGTGCACCGCCGTGTCATTCTGGCTCGCTTTGATTATGTAACCTGTTGTTTTGTGAAAGACGCGGGTGTACGATGAGGTTGATGGTATGTCAGGTGACTGTGAAGGATCAGCTTGGCAGAAAGTTGGGTTATATTACACGAAGGGGCGTCTTGCTGTCCTGGAAAAGGAGACTCCGATTAAAGCATGATCAGCATATTCCCAAAAAGAATGCAGCTAGTCCCTTCAGAAGCCGTACGGGGGTGTACGGGGGGGGGCGGCGGGGGGGACGGACTGCGGAGTTTGACGAGAAGTCATTGCGAGCGACCGATCCCACCGTACACACAGTCCTCTAATCCGTTGTTAATGAAAAAATATTGATTGGCGCGGCTTCAAAACACATTGCTTTTCCCTTTTCATAAAAACCTTGTGCGACGCCGTAGAGACACAGAGCGGCCGGGCAGGCGCTGATGCGTCTTAAAGGGCACATGCGGACGTGCCTTGGCCCCGTTCCTACGTGCACCAGACGAGGAGGGACGAGCCGCCCGGAGCACCTTCCCCGTCCCTGCACGCAGTAGCTTGGAGTCGATGGGGGCGATCGTTGATCGGGTGCTTCCTGCAGGGGGCCTGACGCGCTGCTACAATTACAGTCCCCACCTAAAAGCATGCGATCTCGTGTCTCTGTGTGTGCGGTGGGTTCACTTTTAGTCTCTTTGCGTGTCTTTAGTACCTTATTCAGGATCAGATGAGGGCCGATCGTGGCAGACTGACCTCTTCCATAAGTGACGTCATGAGACAAAAAAATAAAAGATTCAAATTCATCCCCGATGGGAAGACAACTTTGGATTATGTTGGTGATAAATACATTGTAAAAGAAGTAAGGACAATGTTTCGAGCTAATGTTTATTTAATTCAGTTTGAGACCAGCTGATTGCATTTTCTCTAAAACCCAGAGTTGTGAGTTTGAAAGCATTGATGCATTGAGGTGAACTGACGATACGTTTGGGGGAAAAATTGGGATCTGATTTGAATCATTTTACGTCACAAAAGACGACCGTGTGAAATGTTCTCTTGCATGACCGTGGATCTTTACATGCAGATATTAGGTTGCTTTGCATCAGGAACCCTTTACCCTCTCTTTGGATAGTTTTGCCTTGCCGAGCTGTTGCCCAATGTTCATGTTCTGGACGTGCGTTTCTCACCAGGCGCCTGAGTCAGAGGCCGACGGCGGAGGAGCTGGAGCAGAGGAACATCCTCAAACGTGAGTATCTTCATTATACAGAACACCATCAAGCGATCAAGACCAAACCTCCAGAATGACGCTCTCTGACAATGTGACCCTTCAAAAAACATTTAATCATAATTCAGCCTTTTTCTGTGAATGCAGGTGTACTGTGGCTGTGCTGAAGGGTCAGACCTTGGGGGGAGGGAAAGATGTACGCCACCAGCTAACAGGGGCCGTGTCCCAGAATGCTTCCTTTACTGTCGTCTGTCCTTTTAACTTGCTCCTCTGAGCTGGAGCTTTTTGTCTCTGTGTGTGTGTGTGTGTGTGTGTGTGTGTGTCGTACAATACGTGGCTGCGTTTCAGGGAGATGTGAGAGCCGTACGTGATCCGAATTCTTTCGTAGTAACATAAATAAATGTTTAAGCTTAACTGGGTCACTTGATCTGGAACATGGACCAAAAGGCCCTGGGACAACTTGAAAGGGTCACAGCAAACATCATCCCCCGATACCCATTTCTAATGGCATCAAACGGCAAATGACTATTTTAAGCCAGAATAAATGTACCCGGCTTCATGATCGTCTAATGAGCCACATAACGCCGACGGAGCCTTTGTTGCCCTCTTTTCTGTGTTTTGTAAAAACGATGCGCACACACACAATCTAAACACTCGTCCTCTGCTTCTCCGCAGCTCGCAACGAGCAGGAGGAAATGGAGGAGAAGAGGGAGATCAAACGAAGGCTGACTCGAAAGGTGAGTCCAAAATAGCTCAAAGTGCCAAACCCACATGTGATCATGGGGGGGGGGGGATAACTGGCAGGTAACAAACCCTGTGACAGTGACCCATCTGTAGCGTAGTGGGAATCTCGTCGCGCTTTGAATCTTCAGCACGGTTGCTGCCAAGTGCTTCGACCCCACAGCGAGGCGCCGAGCGGGTTCCCGTCACCTCCAGTTACCTTCTAGCACTTTTGCTCACCTGCGGCCATGCTGCCAAAAACCAAAATCTAGTAACTCTCCTATATATCATTTCTCTCTCTCAAAGAGGATTCATTTCCTGATATTTCATCAACATAACATTTTAGGATTTGCATTTTTTTAGTGTGTATGCAAACGTTTGACTCCTTCCTACTGGATGCACTGTGATTACTTGTTTTTCATTTGTTTGTAATATAACCCCAGGCGGTTTGGCACCAGATGGTGATTTCTATCATCAATTTGCAGATTTACTTTTCTGAAATGATAAATGTTTTTGTTAGCTCCTTGATTTGATTTCTTTTCTTGAACCACATAAAACTATATAAATACATATGAGAAATGTGCCGGTTGCGCCGAATGCTCCATGTGGTTTTCTTCCTCCCCCTCGTTCCAGCTGAGCCAGAGGCCCACGGTGGAGGAGCTGAGACAGGCCAAGATCCTCATCCAATTCAGCGACTACGTGGAGGTGTCAGACGCCCAGGACTACGACAGGCGGGCCGATAAACCCTGGACCCGGCTCACAGCCGCCGACAAGGCCAGTATGCCCGGCCTTCAAAATGAAATGCTCTCTGAATGGTCTCCTTTATGACGCAGCCCCTGAAGGCAAGCGGGTGATGATGGTTCCTCCTCTGACAATCTACCTGTGCTGATTGTTTGCAGCGGTCCTGCTGCTCACTGCCCGCCGGCTTGCGCGTCAGACTTTTAATGCGTCCCTTTTGAGCGCAATTCAATGTTTTGGACTATGCAACGATCTTCCCCCCCCCCCCCCCCCCCCCCCCCCCCACCCTCGTACATGCTCTCTGCCTCGGGACCCCTCGCCGCAGTGAGGCTCTGCTGGGATTTATTTTTCGTGTCCGAGGACTGAGGCCATTCTGAGTCATGCCAAGTATCAAAGGCTGTGACCTCACCGACTTGAGTTGACGTCACCAGGACATTTCAGGAGGCATGTGAGCGTATAAGTAAATAAATAAAGGCACAGTACGCTATATTATTCCCTGGAACGCTGACTCACCCTCACTTTGAGAATCAATCCTCCTGCCCTTTGGGCCTCACACAGGCTACGAGTCACCGGATGTTGTCCCAAATGTGACGGTGTGGATCATAACCGGAAGCGCTGTTTGGTTTGTTCACAAAAAAAAAAGGACTTGGAGCTTTTCCTGAAAAGGTGTTGCTAAACCTTCGATTTCATACCAAGGATCCTTAGGAAACATGCTTTACATCTGTATTTTTGATCCAGGCGTTGAAAAATGTTCCCCTCTCTTTGAGCTAAAATAACCCCACTGCGTTTGTGTATACATTGCAATATCGTTTTTATTTTTATCAAACTAAAAACGTAGATTGAATAAATTCTTTTATTAAAAAGGCATGAGCTTCCCAGATAGAATATTGTTTATGCTCTCGGATGTCGCGAGGGGGAGGAGATTTGAGGGCTCTTGCTTCAATTCGTGTCCTCAAGATGAGCGCGAATGATGCATGAAGATAAAAGGAGGCGAAGGCTCGAGGGCCCCAGTTGGTGCACTAACCCTGTGCGGCTCCTCTCAAGAGTCCTTCTCTTCCTTCCTCTGCAGGCAGCGATACGGAAGGAACTCAACGATTTCAAGAGCCACGAGATGGAAGTGCACGAGTCGAGTCGCCATCTAACCAGGTAACTTTCGCCATCGCTTCGTATCCAGCCGGGCCGAAGGTGAGCACTTTTTGTAATGTATTTATTTTCAACCCGACTTTTCTCTGCTCGTCTGTTTCAGGTTTCACAGACCATAGCAGACCACCACTGTCTGGAGCAGTGCCGCGCCGGCGCTCTCCTCCACTGACAACCTTAAGTGCTGGACGGTAAAATGGTGCCCGTTTCTACAACAAGGCCATATCTTCTGAGATGCCTTTTTGTCCCAAGTACGAGGCATACAGGACGCAGACGCCAACCCCCCTCCATCCACTGACGTAGCACACAAATTACTCCGGCTAATTTCCATCCCCCCCCCCCCCCCCCCCCCCCCCCTCCTCCACCCCACCCAACTTTTTTTGAGTTTTTCGACCGAACCGTCAGACGCTGGCAAACGCACCTGAGCTCATCGCCACACCGCCGGACTCGTCCCAGTGGGCATGTTTTTAATCCCTCTCCTTTGTTGCGCTAAGCCCCCCCCTCCCCCCTTTCCCCCCCACATCCTCGCGGAGAACTCTGTGCGACGATGCACGGTCGATCCGTCTTTATTGCACCTGCTGGGACTCGGAGAGACCTGCTGGGCGGAAGGAAGGGTCCAGTGTAAGGAATGATGTGCAATACTCCCTTTCTTCTGCTTGTCCTAGGCTATGTCCCCCCCTAGAGTCCCCTCTGAGTCATTACCATGTAGTCCTGACTTTGCCCCCCCCCTCCCAGCCCCACATGTGCGATTGGCATTGTACCGACGATGTTGACATCTAATTGCTAACTGTGAATTAGAGGGTGCAGGCGACGGCCGCACGCTCTCCAAATGTACATTTTGTTCATAGTGAAGGAAAGAAGGATCCTGCGTGACAGTGTCATTCACGTCTCAACTGTTTTTAACTTTAATGTTGCACGAGTTGCAGCTCGTAGATATATATTCTGGTTCCAGTGTGCGTAAATCTCAACAATGATCTGTTTCATATTATTTTGTCAGAGGCACTTGGATCTTACCTGACTGATTTACATGTTTTCACGTGTCCCAGCTCGTTGGATTGGAAGCGGGACACAGAGAGCTGGTCCCCTCACGTTGTTACTCTTTACATTTTATTTGTGTGTGTCTGTGTTTGCTCACAATGTGCATTGTATTATACACTTTAATTTTTTTTACTAGTGTCATAATAAGCTTTTGGCCATGAGGATGTGGGTTGTTTGTAGAGAACTGGTCTTTTTCTTTTTTTACTGCGCTTGTACACTCCGTCACACTTCAGGGTAATCGTTTTCTTTTCTACTTCATTCTAGGAAGACAAAGGAGGACTTTTTTTGTGTGTTTCTCTTGACTGAGCCTCCAGAAACGTCTGCCTCTTGCACACGTCACCGATCCATTCAGACACGATTTGATTCCGTATCAGATCTACAATTGAACACGACAATGCAATCTCAATTTTGAAACGAGAGTCCAGGTAGGAGCGCATTCGTTGAGTCAGGATTTGTAAATTTTTATTGCCAAAATTCTTTGCACTAGGAGATTGGCTTTACAAAGGCCAGTGTTTTAAGGTCAGGGGCCCATCTCGTCTCTTCACCTGATCACTGATCCCACACTAGTATTCCAATACGCATAAGCTTTATGTACACCAAATGTTATTTTTTATTTTTTACTGTATTACTTTTAAAGTTCCAATATGAAATTGTTGTGTGTCTGACAAAGAAAAGGTGAAAGGCTGGTGGCCTCCTACTTTAATTCATCTGTCGGCGAAGAACATTGCGGTGATGGATGGATGACCCAATAAAGGACATAGAAGATTGTCTTGCACTTTATGGTTTTCTGTGAAATATTAGGGGTTTTGTAACCGTTTGAAGCAGTTAATCCTCGGGATCAGGACCGGTCACATGTCACGTTGCTCCTTTTTTGTAGAATCAATATTTCATTGCGCATCAGTGACTTTAAAATATTTGGTCCTTTCTGTGTATCATGCCATTATTTGAAATTATTTGTAACGTTCATGGTTTCAGTATGATGGAGCTTAATAGGAATGAAATATGCCAATATGTTCTCATTTCAGCTCAAGGATGACCTGAGCATGAGGTTTTTATGCTGGAGTCAAGGAACATGAATTCAGCAATAAACCGCTTCACTTTACATGTCAACGGAGTAACTAAATCCATCCGATGATCCTTTGTCATTTTTGAAATACAGAACACAATGTAAAGGATACATCGTGCCAATTAAATCCCATTTCTGAATGCATTTGCGTTGTTTTGAATTATCATTTTGTTTAAAGGAGAAAAGAATCCCCCCAGGGCCGGCCATAGGAGGACTTGAACTGAATGATTCAGGTGAAATGCAGTTTGTCAGATTTTCAACCGAGAGTGATCTGACACCGACTGCAAATGCACGACACAACAGGAATATTGAGCCATTAAGATTTTTTAACTTGTAACACAAAAGAAACTTGCTCGAAGTTTGATAACCTGAGGTTCACATTTCTCCAAGTGGGTCTTAAAACGATTATCAATGCACGTGCATAGTAAGAGACCTCTATTGTATAAGCCAGACAACGGAACATCCCTTAGTTATTTTCTGATTTATCTAAAATTAGAAACAAAGTTTGAAAGATATTTTCTCAATGTCCTCATTAGGTTATGACTTTGAAGATGCATTTAAAATGTAGTTACATACAGATGAAACGATACGCAATCGGGATTTTGCACGTCTAATGATTGTATAACTTGAATATAGCTTGAAATCATTTAGAGGAAGGTAAGCTTGCAAACTGAACTTGTTCTTGGTCACTGCGTCTTCAACGAGAAACGGAGACCGGGGGCTTTGGGTGCAGCTTCGCGGTCCGGCCACTAGATGGCGGTAAACCCCACCGACTGAGCAGATTACCACTGATCCTGGGTCTGTGTGGCCTTGTGAAATGGCGTCGGGGCGAGATGGTGCTGTAAATTATTTGCCTCGTCACCACTAGTCTGAAATAAAGCGAGGCTACATATCGCCACGCAGCAGGAATTAATTACATTCAGTAAACTGATCCCTGATAACTCCCAGTTCGAAGTGAACGCCGATGTTCTAGTAGTTAATGGGCACTTCGCAGTGTCGCCGGTCGGCACACAGGCAGTTGGTCCGTAGCGCCACAGACGACAGGAGGAAGTACTTCTGGAACTTGCACACCAAACATTTTATACGAGCTATGTTTACGCCTCCCGTCCGTTCCCCGCCTCACTCGAGGAAGACCCGCGAAAAGCACCACGGGAAATGTATTCACCACATCGCTTCCCCTGCGGCCGGCGACCACAGCGAGGCGCGTTCCGCGGCACTACACCTCCCACAACCCACCGCGTTGTTGTCAGCGACCCCATCTTGTGTCCTCCTCATGAATATATATCAGCCAACCTTTGCGTAGGAGGTCGGCCGACGTTCATTTCATATTCCAGCGCCGTATTTTGGTCCAAACGGGACGCGCAGTCACGTCTCCGCCCCGACCCGTCCCCGCGCGCCCAGCCTCTTCACGACGGATTAAATCAGTAAAAAAAATGTTCTTTTTTTTCTTCCCTGCGGAGGAGCACAGGAGACTCCGCCGAGGAAAGGAAGCGGAGAAGTGAATAGTCTCTGATGACCACCAGCGGAATAAGTCGGCAACACCGCCCTGTTGGCGGACATTTAGCACGGTGGGAGCCCTTGTCACGGCTTTTAAATGTAGAGCCTGAAGGTGTAGCGAAGTGCGCAGCGTTATTTATTTAGAGTCGCTGGACTTCTCATCGGCAGCACGGATGGAAAGCGTGCGGGCTGCGAACGGCGCGTCGGATGGAGCCGCGACCAAGTTAACGAAGAAGACCGGCGGCGGACTGCCCGTCTCTCGGGGGACTCCGGCGGGGGATGGCGACGGACGTTCGGCGCTCTCCCGCGCGGAGGCGGCGAAGAAGAGCGGCAACAGCCTCCCTCGGTGCGCCACTTCTAGTGCGTCAAACCGCACTGTGGCGTCTAATGGCCGGGGCTCGTCCAGCAACTCCAGTTCCCTCCTGTTGAGGCGGAGGCGCTCGAAGAAGGACCTCTCCGCCGCAGCTGCAGCCACCGCCGCCTCAGCTGTCACCGCCACCCGCGGCGCCGCCAAGATCCCCTCGGCCCCGTCCTCCGGGTCTCTGCACACTCGGAGTCTGGACAGGAAGACTCTGCTGAAGCACCGGCAGAACATGCAGCTGCAGCCGGCGGATCGCGAGTGGGTGAGAGCGGACCTCCACCGGGGCTCCGTGCACGTCCACGAGAGACGGACGCCCTCGTATCCCAGGCCGGTTCTTTGCACTATGGACACCACGGCCGGCGAGCTGGCGCTGCGGCTGAGCAAACTCGGCGGTAAGTCGAGCGCCGTCGTGCGCAGTTTTTGCAAGGACAACCCCAAGACCGACCAAAATGGCAACTGCAAGGTGAAGTACGATTATAATGACAACTCGGACGCGGGGACCGGCGACCCGAGCATGCAGTGCAACCACCTGACTCCCCTGGACCCCAGTGAGTTGCCGGGCCGTCCGAGTGACCGGCTGCGTCTGCTGCTCATGGAGAACGCGGGCGAGAGGCAAAAGCAACAGGACGTCGACGGGCAACTTTTCACCCCGGAGTCAGAGTCGCGAGACGACATCGCCCGCTCGCTGTCCGATTTAAACTCCAATTCGAACATGGACACCGCCAACGACGAGGACGACGACGACGACTCGGAGCACAGGAACTGCTCGGACAGCTACGGGTTAAACTCCGGCTCGGACGTGGAGAGCAGCGCCTTCGACGACCTGAGCTCCGGGGCCCGGCTCAGCGAGCACAGGGACTCCCTCAGCGACGACATGGTGCTGGGCACGGAGGCGTCCATCCTCAGCCCCGCGTTCGTCAGCGCCACGGAGGGCCACGACACGTACGGCAGCTCCTCGGACGAGCTGGACCTCGACTGTCCCGCGTCGAGCTCCGGCCTGGAGCCCGTCGCGCAGCGTCGCGCCAACTACAAACCGCGTCACGCCGGGCCACACGCAGGCGACAGGGCGACCAACGTGGGCGCGGGGAGCGGACCGAACCCGCGCGGTCTCGGCCGCCTGCCGCCGAGCAGCAGCGCCGGCTCCCTGTCCGGAAACGCACCCGAGGGGCCCGCGGCGGACAGCGGCGCAGGTGCGGAGGGATCCGCGGGCCGCGGCGCAGACGGCTTTGGTTCCGGCCCCACGCTGTACGTGCAGATGCACGGCGAGGCGGTCCGCAGGCTCAGTCCGGACGAGAGGCCTCTGCAGATCCAGAATGACTTTCTCTTTAAGCTCGGATTTAAGGACCCGTGGAGAGTTCAAGAGGAGGGGCTCAACACGGAGATCGGCTCCTTGTTACGCTTCTATGCAGGTAAGTGAGACGATGCCTTCACATGTGACCTATTTTTTTTTTTTTTTTTTTGCACACTACGTAGTTGGGACTGTAGATCCTGCAGAACAGGTCGGTGACCAGTGTCTCCAAAACCAGGCATGTGCCCTCGTGCAGGTGTACAGATTTGGAGACCAAATGTAACCTGTGTTTTCACAGGTGGGTGACAGAGCACATTTAGTGAGCTCAGTAGTCTTAAGGCACTGATGTCGTTTTTCACACCTTTTTTAAGGCAGTGCAGCTTGAGGCCCGTTGCTGCCCGGCACAGAAAGCCTCTGCTGGCTTCCTCTTTTTTTCTTCAGCTCTGTCTTTTTGTTCAGATAGTTTCTTCTGGCCTCAACAGAACGTACAGCAGCACATGCGCGCCCATCGGCACAACTTATGGCGCTCAGACATTGTGGGCCCTTTCCGGCTTTTGGCCCATTATCATCCTCATGAAAAGGCTGAATGCCCTTTGTGGTTGGATGGAGAGCAGGGGTGGGAGCGGTCTGGCTGGGAGCACCATGGTCCCTCTCTGTGTACCAAGTGAGCTCTGGTCATTGAGATGCCGCATAGTGCCTCTCCTGCTGGCATCCAGCGCGGCTACTGTCACACTTAACTAAACCAAACCGCCTGCCCAGTTGGGTTACCGCGCAGATGCCCTTTTTTCACCGCTGCTGCTGTTGGAAATGGGGTTGGTGAGAGTATCTGGTGAACATTTAGGAGAAAGTGTTTGGGTCCAAGCACGGGAAACGGAGGCGTTGACACTCACCGGGTTGCTGTGCCGTCCTTCATCACCTTGTGACCTTTTATGCACTTGAGTGCTGCCTTGCTGGCGTCATCCATTTAGATAGCAGGGCCTTTATAGGCCTGCGCGCCGTGGGGGCCTGTGGGGAGAGCTGTGCACCCAGCGAGGGGTGGGGGAGGACACGAGCCTGTGCGGTCGGGAGCTGCCGAGGGCGACGCCTCCACATCCCATGTGAGACCGCTTAACTGCAGTCACCTAAGCTCTCTCCACCCCCCCCCCCCCCTCCTCTACTCACCCCTCTCAGACACACACACACACTACCCAACACTCGAGCCAGAGTTTGACACGAAAGACCTAATTGGCACAGAGAGGGACAGAAGAGCGCGCACATAGTTGCACACACTGCAAAGAGAAGGCCGGGCGGACCTTGTGACACGCTGCTCCTCTGCCCTTCTCCTTACGCGATGGAGGCATGCGAGGAATGTACGCTGGCTCGTCTAGAATGTCAGGCACGTCTGCTGAGGAGGAAGTGCCGAGGGGGGGGGGGGCGCGGGGCGCGAGGGGGATTTTTGCGCTGACACATGTTGCGCTGACTTCGGATGGTTGAGATGGAGCCGGTCTCAGCTGACTTGCTGGCTGACTCTCAGGCGCAGCTGCCACAACTGTAGAGCTCAGTCGCACACTGGGGGCCTTTCTGTCCGCACGCCGGCGGGCGCACAGCGGCCTTTGATACGGGAAGTCCAGTATCTCATTTCTTACTCTTTATTCCACCAGTCGCTCAATTGGAGTTCTGTGCATTTTCCTTGTGCTGTATGCAGTGCATGACATTAAGTGCGTGGGCAGCCAGTAAACCGCACTGTGTCTTTTAATAAGATTGACAGAGGAGGAATTCGGCACTTAGCGTGATTGGGCAGGCGGGAGGACGATGGCAAGGAGAGATGCGGCGGTGCGTTGTGCCAGATCCCTCGGACCATGCGACGGCCGGTTCCCCTTCAAAGGTCCAGGTCATGTTTTGACTGCGTGTGGACTCCGCGTGGGCCAAGGAGGGAACTCATCGCTTTGCCCTGCGAGTCACACACATGCACACGCACACGCACACAAGTACAGAACGGCGCCTGGATCAAAGGGCCGCTGTCCTCTTTGGCAGCCTGACGAGTGATCCTTTCAGAGCGCCTCTCACAGGAGCCTCTTGTAATGCAGAGCCAGTTTTTATTAGAGTTTGAGCACGAGGAGAGAAAGTACAAACAAGACAAACGGACTTTGTATAATCAATGTATTCTGTTTCTCAGAGGCCATAAAAGTGCACTTCCCAGAGAGGGTTTGCTTTTGACAGATTTCGCAACTGTACGTTTGGCCTTGATGTGACGCTATGAGGCTTGTGTTGGGCCGTCTTGAAGTCCTGAAGTCGGCCCCCTGCTTGGATGGCTCCTTTACTTTACCCTGAGCTAGTGGTGATGGTGGTAACAGTAGTAGTAGGAGCGCAGTTGTGTGTTTTATGTAATTTCCCTTTTCTTGCAAGTCTACACAAAGAACCCCAACTCTGAGTGGCACTGAGGACCCAGAGTCCTTAAGCAAAGCAAAGCACTGCGCGTAATGATTTAGTTTCATTAGCCTACTCGGCTTTGGAAACACTCCCATCCATAACTCTTCACTTCTGCCTTTTCCTGTTCAAGTTGAAATCTATGGCCTTAAAAAAAAAAAAAAAAAACGCTTCCTGTGAATTTGGAGGGACTTTTAAGAGTCCTCCCCTGCTTAGCGGGCGCAGTGAATGACCGCTGATGTACAGCCAGCCTGGAAACTGCCAAAGTATTAATTCCTTCTCAGCTCCACTCGGGTTTACAGCTCAAGCTTCAGCGAAATGAAGTCAGGGTCGATAACAGTTTCTCGCGCTGCACCCAATTTCCAGGTTAGTTCCCGCGTGGTTCTCCGTACTGCGGTGAGCTTGACAGGAACAATTGTTCATGCAGAACTAATAAAAGCAGAGATGTCTTATGGGTAAAAACAGATAATGGCCCTGTACAAAACAGAAGGGGCGGGTGTACCTGCTTGCACGTTTTCTTTTTATGGCGTTGCATATTTGTTGTAATCATTTGGTTGGAGCGATGGGAATTACTCGTTCTCCGTCTCTCAAAATAACGTGGCCTATTTTTGTTTTATAAGCCTTTTAATATGAAGTCTCACACCAGATTGTGATTTGATGCACATTGTCTCATTGAGTTTAAAATAATTTCACTATTTTATTACTTCAGGGCCGAGCTACGACTCTGAGGGTGACATTGCACAGATTCTGCATGTATGTTATGACCTGCTTGAATCAACAAAACATATTTTTTGCCCATAACAATTTCACACAAATTTCTGATAAAACGAAATTAAGAAGTGATAAAATTTTTGACAGATTTAAACCGTGAGAATGTAACGCTTACCTTTTTTAAAGAGCTTTCCATCACTCGTTTCTCACACAACCTGCTAGACCCCAGGACATTTGAATAAAGTACGCACTGCACAGTTTCATCACAGACATGTAAACGTTTCAGTCGAAGGGACGAAATAAAAACCCTGGTTTCACAACCGGAGTACAATCTCAGCATGGCGACAGCTTGCGTCCCACTGATGGGACGTCTTTGCCGTGCGCACGCGAGATCCTGACATTTTAAGCAGATAATGAATAGTTCAGTCCCTCTCGGAGCTTAGAGGGAAGTCATCTCAGGGCCGTATCCCTCCTCGAGGCCTCTCCGGTGACGCGATGCCTTTAAGGACTCTGCAGGGTTTAAAGACTTAATGAAGCTCCAGACTTTCTCGGGCCGTTTGCGTGGCAGCTTTTAAGCAGAGAAGCCCCCCCCCACACACTCCCCCCCCCCCCCCCCCCCCCCCTCCCCTCCGTCTTGTCTGCGTCACGCTGCCTTCGTTGTACAGTCAGCGAGCCGGACCGGTCCCCCGCTCACACTTGCGTCTCTACGAAAAAGCGCTTTCGGAGGCCTGCGCACATCTCGTCATTGTTTGGCCGCTTGTGTCTCGTGAGCGGCGTTGCCACGGGGACGACCGGCCGCGGGGTTCCCTCCTCTTGTTTGAGTGGCTTTGACTCTGGTCCACTCGCATCACGTGTCGCCTCCGGGGACGTTCGAGTGTGGAGTCTGAACCTGAATGGAACGGCAGCTCCACGGAGGGCCGCCTCGTCTTTCCCCCACATCCACGCTGCTGGCCTCCTTCTAAATGGCCACTTCCTGAGTCATTATGTAACCAATCACATTTCACACAATCCAATACGCATGTGTCCGTGTGCGCTGGGGTTTAATTGTGTACACATGAAATGTGTAGAAAAACCATTTTAAATGGGAGAGCAGCCAAAGAATAGAGCGTCACGTCTCTTGTTGCGTGGGAGCCACACGTGGAACGGGGCCGCTGGTGTCGGCGTGTAGCAGTTGAAGCCAAGGCAAACTGTTTCCTGTCTAATATAGATCGCTTCCTCGGCTGACGTCCTCTTCTGGAGGCAAATCCTCCCTCTCAGTTTCTCTCATGATCGATTCCGCTCCCTCGTGTCTCACTATCGTTGCTCGCCGTCTCTTCCTCCCTCACAGCATCTGACAGTTCCCATTTATCCCACCGTATCTCTTCATCTCTCCCGGGCTTATTGCTTCTCACTCCCAGCTTTACCGGTCAGCCTCGTAATTCTTTGTAATGTAAAAAAAAAAAAAATGGAAATGGCAAAAAACGAAGGGGGTTCACAGTTCATCGATTCTAGCCGTCTAAGCACTCTTCTCGCTGTCTTCCCGGGGTGAGAATGTACTCTGGCTCTCAGTCGAGCGGGGAAACGAGTGAAAGAAGACCACGGGATGGAATTGAAATTGTCTAATAGGGTATAGCAGTCGGCAGCAGAGAAAGCCCCCCCCCCCCCCCCCCCCCCACACGCTCCCTGCTATACCTCCCTCACTTCAGTGAGGTCATGGAGAAGGCCCACTGTCCCCAAGTTGAGCACCAGTCCTGGCCCCAACAACATGCACGGCGGGGGGGGGGGGATTAGAGGCAAGGCCAGCGGGGGCTCGCTGTCCTCGGCTTTGATCAGCGGCGGCAGACTTTAATACCAGAGAACATCTGCAACTCTCAGCATTAAAGAGGCCCAAAAAATTCCGATTAGGGAACACACGGCCTGCTGGTTTACCCGACAGAACTGTGTCAATTCCTGGATGGGAGGCTTTTAAATACCAGCGATGCAGCGGCGCTCACACTGATTTGTCTTACTAAGCCCGAGTCCCCAGAGACGTTATTTTTGCAGTATGTTTAAAGTTCAAATTTATTAGGATGTACTATTCCTCAACGCACATTTGGTAATGATTACCTTTTTTTTGCCATCTGTTGGGAGATTAAGACACAAGCGCCATACACAGCAGAAACAAAAAGTAAAATGAGCTCAGAGCATTGCCAAAACTGTCCCCACTATCTTTGTTTGCGTCAGCTGGACGCCGCTAGATAAGGTGAGCTTGGGTGGAGCTGAGCTTGATTCTGTATGGACTCTGCTCCAATACAAGAGAGCAGAGCTGTTGATTCGGAAGAACCCGGTGTAAAGTTCATCTCTTCGAAAAAGCACACGAGGGAAACTTCCTCAATGGCAAGAGAGTCTTTGTTTTTGTCTTTTGTCTTTGAAAGCACACTTGAAGACGTTGCCACAAGTGCACAGCTGTAGCTACGCTGGACTGTGTAACACCTCGTTTAACGCACAGGTACCGCGCCTTTGTCGGAAGGTAAATCCGTAACACATTGTTGATACTTCAATTTCACATTTTCATGCATTTTCATGCATTTTCATGCATTTCATGCATGGTCTTGAACTAAGTTCCATCGTTCCGTCTGAGGCGCCTGAGTCCTGCGACACGTCTTCTATCGTGAGCGTGATTAAAAGTAATTAGCGAAAAAATCAAGAAGGGCGGCAGAAACCGAAAGTAACAGCTGAGTTTTGGGGCCACGACCTGTGCAGCGGGTCTCGGTGATTGACACGGCAGGACGCTGGTCTGCTGCTGTTAGCGAGCTGTCACCCGAGCCACTCCTCTCCTTGACTGCCCAAGTCCTTGCTTACCTTTCTCTTCTCTTTTTTTTTTTTTTTGGCTTGCATGTGCTAAATCTTTCAGCCGGCCGCGTCTACTTCCTGTTTCGTTAGAGAGTTAATAAAACGACCACTATCAGCAGCCGTGCGGTTGTTTTCTGGTTCTCACTGCTTCCCTCTGGTTAAAGACTTCCCCTCTTTAGTTCTTTTTTTTTTCTTCATCTCACTATTCCCCTTCCTCCATTTCTTTTTCTCCCTCATTGACCCCACATGCCCCCTCAGTGCCGCTTTGTTCCCATGGCCCCTGCATGTGACATGAAGCTGAGCCAAAACACCCCGGATGCCCCCGCTTCAGCCCTCCGCTGTTCCAGACCTTGTTAAATTTGAAACAAAACAAAAGGAGCGGAGGAAAGGAAGGGAGGGAGGGACGGAACAAGAAGAAAGAGAAAAGTGAGCATGTGGGGGAATGTGCAACAGCATCGCAATCTCATTCGTTCATTGGTCCTGTCCCTGTGCATCATCTGGAGAGAGGGGCCCCCTCCCCCTGCCGTGTGTGTGTGTGTGTGTGTGTGTGTGTGTGTGAAAGCCCCCCCCACCCCTCCTCTTTTCTCCCTGCTCTGGACTGGTTGTGGCTTTAACCACAGATCTGGGGTCTGATTACTTTGTGGCCGATGTCCTACTGAGGGATTAAGGAACAACTGTCTCCAGAGAACGCTGTCTTCATGGACCCCCCCCCTTCCCACCCACACACACACACACACACACACACCTCCCCCCCTTCCTCCTTGCGTGCCCCGAGGCGCCGGCTGCCCAACCACATTCATTTTGTAATGATTTCTGGAAACGACGCCGGCCCCTGTTGACCTGTTTTCTTGTTGCTTGCATGAGTCGGCTCGTTGCTCCCCATGAAAAGGAAGCTTTCTATAAAATACAAAAAGGCTCCCGGAACAACTTGGACACCGGCGACGTCCCAGTGGCTCGCCGCCTGATTTAGCTGAGCTGATGAATGTCATCAGAGGTTGAGAACAAACAATAACAACAATGTCCTTATCTGTGTGGCCCTGTTTGGTCTCCCCCCCTCGGGGGACACTTGAAGGGGTTTGACTGCCTTTCATTGGGAATTAGCGGCTAATAAGTCCAATCAGCGATACAATTGATAACTCCTATTTTGTTCTCTCAAAGGTTTGGTTTGACTGTGGCCTCGCATTTAACTCCCTTCCCTTATCAGTAAACCGGTTTATAAGTGTGTCCGCTCTTGGTGTGTTTGTGACGTCAAATGGCACGAATACTTCACATTCACTTCCCCGTTCATGAGCAAAACTAATTCCGACAGGAGCCTGAGGCGAGGTCGCAGTTTTCTTAACCGCGCGGCAGAATAGTCCTTCCACCGATCTGGCGCACACGCCAGCGTGACACTGCAGGACCGGTCACTGCTCTGTTCTTATACCAAACCTATGGAAATGTTGCTGCACGTGGGGGCGCAGGCGCTCGCCAACAACCACGTGTCACCGTGTTGATCATTCAGTGTACATTGTTGGAAGTTAATGTGTAACAACAGCAGGCGGTTTCAAGTGTGTCCCGAACACGTCGCTTTGATCTCACCTTTGACCTTTTGGACACGCGCGTCTGCTGCTTCTGCTCACCAATTCATTGGTGAGCACAGCGACACGAAACAGTCCAATCAGGTTTAGCGCTCTGTGACCTATTTGATTTCAACCCCCTTAAAGCATATCCATGCTTGCCTTCATGCTTGTATCATTTTTTGAGTTTTTCACAGGGCGTATTAAACCGTTTGGCTCTTCACATCGCCGGAGGGCTGAAATACAGAAAGTGGTTCCATTGATGAATTTGTCTTACTCTCACAAATCATTCGATTCTGGTGACATTGAGATCAATTTTGAAGTAATTCAAACTTTGACAGAACGGTTAGGACATGATTACGCTCATGCTGAGGGATGTTTGGATTTTATAAAATATTTGGACTGTTCTTTTACCATGACGACTGCTGATTCCATCAGGCTTCATTAATGCATTAGTACAAATGACCAGTGACACCCAGGGCCACAAACCGTATCCATGAAAGCTAATTAATCACCAGTGTACCCATTAACACACACACACACACACACACAACATTGCGTATGTGCCTATACAGGCGCGACATCGAACCTTCCCTGGCTCACTAATTACCATTTTTATACTCTCCTCTTTAGCCTTCGTATCAGAGGGAGGTGTTGTCACCTCCCCCACCCCCCCCTCCCCCTTCTCTTTAGTGCACTTCCCAGGAGGGTTGAGTGCGAGGTGGGTAAGCCTACAACCTGTATCTGTAAAGGAGTTATTGTACTGGTGCTTAGGAGGACAGCAAGAGGAGCCGCTCCTCATCAGGGCTGTATAACAACACTGAGTGCTGCAGGGACCAGCTGCTGCTGCATGCTACATGCTGCTTCATGCTACATGCTGCTGCTGCATGCTACATGCTACATGCTGCTACTGCATGCTACATGCTGCATGCTGCTGCTACTGCATGCTGCTGCTACATGCTGCTACTGCATGCTACATGCTGCTGCTACTGCATGCTGCATGCTGCTGCTACATGCTGCTGCCGCATGCTGCTGCTGCATGCTGCATGCAGGCCATAAGCGACTGCCGAGTGACAGAATGCGGAGGCTGAGGTGACACAGTGACGGCGGCGAGCAACCGGGGCCCTGAATCATGATATGGAATGTGGGTTTGATAATCTTCTCACACCATTTGGGTCCCTATCAAAGGACGGATGATGGTGAGGAGGATGCCGAGCGACATTTTCCCCAGACGCCAGGAAACAATAAATGAAGCCAATCTTCCATTTTTAGAGGCTGGAACTCTTAAATGTTTTATGTCTTATGATGCTCTCCAGTGTTTCTGGCGAGAGCTATCTATTGTTTGGCCAAACAGCCTTTGTGTAGTCATCAGGGTTTAGTAAAGCAGGCTGTACGTGACGGCACATCATGGCTGAGCAATACAGAGAGAATCGAATATCCCAAAACGTAAGCCAGATACCTCGACAGAAATGCTGCAAAGCTCAGTAAAGTGGATATAATGTAACGTATTTCCTACTCTGAGCCATGCTCTTGTGATAGAGGGGGTCATATGCTATGTTGTTGCCTTACCAATAAATCAGCGGGTGATGGCAATTAATGAAACAGCGAGAGCAGTCTGCTGAGTTGAGAAACTGACATTAGAGTGTCGTGATGTACAAATTGTAAGCTGATATCTTGTCTCATATTGCGGTATCTGTATAATAACAACATATTCTCCAGCCTTAATCCACAAATCAAACCTTTGCATCGCTACAAACCAGGAGTTTCACTTTTTTTTTCTTCAAATGCACCATGCAATGGTTGCTTACAGCTACCAAGTTGCATTGTGGGTAGTGTAGTAGGCAACGGTTTCTATCTTGAGCCAGAGGAGTTGTGCTTTCCCCGCCTCTGCTGCACCATTCATCTCGCCCTTCTCTAGAAAGTGACTCAAACTCTGAAGACCATTAAATAAAAACTCCCTCGAGTTCCCCTTTAATGGAGAATATAAACAAGACGCCTCATTAACTTGCCGTCGATCCATATATTGATTGACTGATTGTAAAATTGATGGCGCACCAAACGGCAGCCGCGACAATCCATGCGAGCGCGTGAGTCGTGCTCGGAGTAATGGAGCTCGGCTCACACTTTGCTTAAAGGCTCCTGCGGGCAGAGCCGCCATCACAGTGCTGCTTTGCATTGTTTACCGGCTCCTGGGAGCCGCTTTAATGGCGTCCTCACGACACGCCGCCGCCGTGCGAGATGCAGCCTGACTGCGTGTCCTCGTGTGCCGGCGAGGGAGCCGTAGGACGGCATCATTCATGAGTGTGTGCCACCCTGTCTCCCTGAGCGAGCGAGCGTGTGTGTGTGTGTGTGTGTGTGTGTGTGTGTGTGTGTGTGGTGAAGCAGCGAGTAGGTCACTTACATCTCTTGTACAATGGAGGCAAATCCAGGTCAAAAGTTTTGATCATTTTGAAAATGAAAATTCCTACCTGAAAGTGTGAGTTCTGCTCTGGTTGATTAATAGTTCTCTGTGTTTCTCCTCCAGGGCGAACGGTTCAGGCTGTCATCCTTATTTGTTTAGCTGTCACCCGTGATTATACGCCCGGCGCACTTAATGCCCCCGAAGTCACATGAGGTCTGATAAACAACAATCTGAAAGTGAAAATAGATTTGAAATTATAAAATCTCCAACTGAAAAATAAAAGACCTCCAAATAACAAAAAACACGAGCGAAGAATCAAAATAAATATTTTATATTTTAATATTCAAAACAATTCAAGCTATTAAGATATATTAAGATATTGAAGACCAAATCTCAAACTTCCACATTCAATTTTCTGTTATTTAAATGGCGCGTTTGCCTCCGTACTCTCGACGGTTCCCTTTTGGCTTCTTTTCCTCCTTTGTGAGGTCAGAGGAAATGATCGACCTACCAAAGGACACTTCAGCAGAATGGGCTCCGTGCCGCCTAATTTCAGGAGGAGGTACACGGCTCACCGAGAACATGAAGAAGAGCGAGAGAGCTCAGGCTGTGTGTAAGCTGGGCTGGAAACGGGGAGGCTGCAAGAAGCGTGAAACCACTCAAACTTGAGCAGAAGAAAAGTAAAAGAGCGGATGACAGTTATAGATACTAAAGCCTGACGTTGGGCTAATGGAGGGAGACATTTCAGTTCAGCTGAGACCCTCGCTCGCCCCCTGAAACATCATCCGCACACATTTTCAGGTCATAACCTGTGTGTGTGAGTGTGTCTGTGTGTGTGTGAGAGTGAGAGGCATTACATAACTGGGCACGCTGGCTCTGCTGCCGGTTTACTATCACACAGCAGTGACTCAGTTCACACGTGTGCAGGCTCGCTTTATTTTGTGTGCTCCCGTTTGTTTCTCGCGCATTCGTGACCCGCTGTTGATTTGTTATTCTCCCAACGTGCAGCAGCCGTCCGCTTCCACGGCAACAAACTCGGCACTGCATAAACACACGGAAAGGTTTGGACGGAGAACACATCTGACCGTGAAGCAAAGTGCCGTCAGACCGCTTGTTCCTTTAGTGAGTCTTTTGTCTCCTTTAACATCTGCTCAAGCGTGCTGATACAAACACATCATCCTTTGACGTTATCAGCTCCAGCAGAGCGTCCAGGTCAGACGGGTCTTTAGGAATGCAGCAGTCTGCCCGAGGCGACAGGATGTGCCTGTTTTTAGTGTTCTATTCATCCACCTGTATTACTGCTTCACCTTACTGTCTTTTCTCTGCCTTGTCCGTATTTAACGTCCCCCTCCACAGACACACACACACACACATTGTTGAAGTACTTTATACACCGGCTCACACTAAATCATTTATTTTAGAGCTCTGCGTACTTCCCCAGCGCCACACCAAGGCTCTGATCTACACCCATTCAATGGATTCATAGCGCACACGCACAATCACGCATGAGAACACACACACGCACACATTGTATGCACTGGAAAACGGGTTACAGGTACTTTCCTCCTGTTAGGGTTACGACGTTTGCATTCGCTCACACACTGACGAGGGGGAGACCCCCCACAGCTCTGTGTGTGTGTGTGTGTGTGTGTGTTGTTTGTGCGCTGTGAGCTCGCTAATCACTGGGCTCGTATTTTCCAATGTACGGTTTCGTAACTCACGTGCATTACATAACAGCACGGGGGGGACAGAGGGCGCACACATGCATGTACGTCAGCATCCACCCCCTCCACTGACGGAGGGGAAGGTCTCTTCTTTCTCTCACCAGACACCCACAGCCCCCCCCCCATTCTGTCCGCTGTGTGTGGATTCATTTCTTGATGGATATGATGCAAATACGTGATTAACTGAAGCCTGCACGTGGTTATTTCCGTAACCCCCACGGAGCCTTCCTTCTTCCTCCTTCCTAGTTCCTCCTTCCTCCTTCCGTCTCTGCTTCCACTCACAAACACGAAGGTGCGCCAGGTGAAGGGAAACGGATGTGACGCGTTCTGTACTCGTGCATGAAGTCATCGTATGAAACAGCAGAAGATAATCTGATAAGATAACTGAGCATTGCAAAGCGCACTGCCCCTGCAGGCGGCGGGTGGTACTGCACGACCGGATCACTGTTTCCTACTCTGCTTTAGTGCTTTGATGGGGAGGATATTGCAGGCTGTGACCTTTTTTGGATTGAGGATGTTTCACCAGACTGAGGGAGACGGTTGGGTACTGTGTGTGTGTGTGTGTGTCTGTCTGACTGTGTCCTTCCCGGTGACATGCTCAAGAGATATGGGGCATCAGAAAAATTGAGGGCATCCATTAAACTATTAATTACCCTCCCCAACCTCTCCCTGGAGATAGAGGGACGTCTCATGGTCACCAGCGCCGCCGCAACTTCTTTCCCCTCAGTGCTCCATCAGCAGCTGACTGTAGTGCAGCCGAGAGGCCGTAAGGGAAGGAGGAGGAGCATCACCTCCACTGAGCGCGTTAAGCTGGAGAATGTTTCACAGCACAAAGCACAAAGCTAGACACTCACACACGCCAGCCTTTTCCCCAGGTCCTGAATTATGACTCATTATTCTTTATTCAGCATATTCGTAAACTCTCAACCGACAATTGTCACATCTAATCGTTTAAATATTTATTAAAAATGCAATCAAAAATCAAGCAACATGGAGGATCGAATGAAGCGAATGCTCTGCAAATGCCGTCGACCCCTTTTTCCTTTTCGACGCCTCGTCCTCACAGCTCAACGTGTTCATCACGCCGCCGAGTGCAGAGAGGAGAAACGTGTCATGCGCAGAGAGATG
Organism: Apeltes quadracus; assembly: GCA_021346845.1. NCBI lineage: Eukaryota > Metazoa > Chordata > Actinopteri > Perciformes > Gasterosteidae > Apeltes > Apeltes quadracus. Next base: position 4,859,450 of record CM037919.1, on the reverse strand, counting down.
TGGGGCACTTGGGCGAGCGCTTGGAGCGGCGCCGTGACGCCCTTTGCCACCTCATAGCGAGGCTCGTCAGCCGCTGCTCAACAGAACCTGTCACTTCACATCAGAGTGACCACCTCGAGTCAGGAGGAGAGAATAAAACCTGAGGGTGGCGACGATGGTCTGATCAGAAGTGGGAGGAGCCAACCGATACACGTTCTGTGTGTGTGTTTTGTAGCAGAGGGACAGTGCAGCTATTTGTGTCGCGGAGTAACAGCTGGCACTGCTTTGTCTTGTCTATTTCAAATCCCCTTGGCCACCAACTTTCCTCAACCCTAGTTTGATTTTTTTTTTTTGTACGAGTCAACGTCTCCAATACTTTAGATTATCAGATGCTTCCTAACGGCTCGATCTTTAATGAGATGCTGCGGTCGAGATACATTTCAGAAGAAGCCGCGTACAGCAGATGCCAGAGACACAACGACCGAATACAGGCTCAGAAGCATTTCAGAAATCCACAACACATCTGTCCCTTCCTGTACAGCAGGCACGTGTGTGTGTGTGTGTGTGTGTGTACGTACGCTGGCGCTCCGCTGTGGGTCATCGATGCCCTGCGGTGCGACAGGCTCAGCCCTGTGTAGTGGAGGTGTGCTGATGTCGGGTTGCATTGCGCAGGGCGGGATGAATAGCGAGTGGACGTGTCCTTGTTAAGAGGCAGTAGAAAGGGGCGCTGATCTGTTAAAGCGAGGTCGGCCTTGGCTACTGATCACTAACGATGATGGATACCGGGGGGGAGGCAGCTTCTGTAGCGTAGAAACATTAGCACAGGAATAAATACGCACATTAAGCGACCAAGAGCTGTTTGCGCCAGTGGGATTGACGTTACAAAGATTACATGCACTATTCGAATACACACCGATCAATATTCAGTGACGTCCCGTCAAAGCTGCTACACTTCGGCTTTCGGGATCCATGAATTTGTTTGATTGGTCCTGAATTGAACTCTAAATGCAAAGTGCCCGTTCCCCATTCTTGGGATGTGCTCTGTACATTATACCGGCATAGCGATGAGATACACCGTTTTATCATTTTGGGAGTCGCCCTCCCCCTTCTCAGTGTAAAATATTCAAGTTCATCTGTAGCAGGCAGGGCTAACGGTAGCTTGGGTAAAAGGAAATGGGCCTTTGCAGGCCAACATGTGCTCTGAGGTGTGTGTGTGTGTGTGTGTGTGTGTGTGTGTGTGTGTGTGTGTGCGCGCAGCGGCGATGCACCTGGTGTGTAGGGGAAACACTCTTTTCCTGCGCTTGGGGCAAAGGAAGGACGCCAATCTCCAGTAGCCGACGCACCGTAGTGGGCTCCTACATACAGAACGTCTAGAAATAAAGTCTGACTCCTTAGTGTTATTTTTGGAACACAAGCATCTCCCACAGATTACGGGAGGACTCGAAATATTACTATCGTAGGTGTCCTCTTTGCCTTTCCGCATCCGCCCCCTGTGAACAGGATACTCACGCGGGCGTCCCACCCGTCTCCTTGCTTCCTCCATCCAGTCGCCGTGCGGCTGCGTGAGATGGTTGTAAACTCCACATTCGCACAGGAGAAGCATTCAGGCTTCGTTTATCACAAAAGCGGCCCACTCGAGCTGTCTGTTCCACCTCCACAAAAGATCCTGCTCTCTTGGGCCCGTCAACGTTCGTTTGGAGGGATGTGGAGATGGTTAATCACTGTCACTCTGTAAGTGTGTGTGTGTGAGTGTGTGTGAGTGAGTAAGGGGAGGATGAGGAGTAGCGTGGGTGTGCGTATGTGTGCATATGTTTGTGTGGGTGAGAGCGCGTTCCAACAAAAGGCCTAAAAATAGTAGGAATATGCCCATGTGACATATTGAGGATAAAAGCTTGTGAATAATTTGTCTAATGCAACACCCCCCTCCCCCCCCCCCCTCCCTCCCTTTTTCCCAGGCTCAGTAGTGAAATGTCTGACAGCCAGTCTGTTCACTTACACTCAGTCGCTCTGTTAGCAAAATGGATTTGAAATCAATGGTCTTGGACCGAGAAATACTAGATCTTGTGTTAATCTGGCAATGTCGATTCACCCGTTTTGGTGCGTTCGTTGTCTCCCCTCCTTTTGATTAACATTTAAAGCAGCAAATACATTTGTTTTTAGTTCATGTACTTAAATGAAGAACAAGTATAGACTTAACGATTGTTTTAATATGGGAGTTTTCTCAGGTTGGTAAATGCTATCTTCATTTTAACTTCCTTATCTCCTCCTTATCTTTCCTTCCTTTTAAAAGGAAAGGAAGTTCAGTCACCTTTCTTATCCAAACCACTCATCTGGGAGTTTTTTTTTAACTCTTAAAAGTATTTGTGGGTCCATCTTGGTGCTGGTTCACAGGTATACAAGTGACTGAGATTATATATCCTTCTTTTATTGAAACTAATGTCTCACAAGACCTTCTCCTCCCAGCCAGCCATACACATACTTGCAATAATGCAAATTGTTGCCTCCCTTCAGCTCCCCTTGTTTCTGTGCGACACTTAAATGAGCGTGGGGATCAACGGGGGGTTAAAGGCTGTGACCGAGTCACTTCTGATTTTCAATACTGAAGAAAGTGGCAGAAACTGATTATTGTATCTTTTTTTTGTAATATCTTTAAGGTGGCCTTTCGTTGGAATAGGTTTTAAAATAGCACTTAAACACATAAATGCACCGACCACCGGACGTAAAGCTGCAAGCACAAATGCATTTTTACCTTTACCTCGTTGCTATTATTAGTTTACCTCGTGGCCTCTCCATGTGGAATGAACATTAATGCTGGATCGCATCCTGCCATGCACGCGGTCGTGTGTGTGACACACGTGTGGCGTTGTCATCAGAGGCCAGTGTCGCATTCCCACACTTTCCCTCAGTAGATTAGTAATAAGCGGTAAGACGGCTGCATCTTTGCACACTGCGCTGTTTTCCCCGAGGCTCGTGCTCTTTGCCGTACGCTCTTCTGCATCAGGCTCTGCTCTTTAAGCGTACCAAAAACCCTCCTGTAATCAAACGTGACTCCTTATCAACATTTAACAATAGCGCGCCGTGTCACGCACTCAGCATTTAGTCAAATCAAATGTCCTTTTGCGAGCCGGGCTATTGATTCCGCTGTTGACACGAGATTGGCACGTAGGGTAAAGGTCAGGGGTGCTGTGGCTGTGCTGGTGAATTCTGCTGTGTGTGTGTGTGAGTGAAAATCATCGCAGCACACCGCATGTGTTGTCATGACCCCCGACCTTTGCCGGAGAAGCACAAATAAGAACACCTCTGGTCAAAATGTTATTAAACTGGGTTGGAGGAGGCTCGCAGTCGGCATGTGAAGGACCTGAATTATTTAAAGCCACGGGAGCGTGTGTGCGAGTTCGAGGCGGGACGGTTGCGGCTAGTTTACCGTAGGCCGCGGAATGCGAGACACCTTTCTGTGCACGTGAGGTTAAACAGAAGGCGAGCTGGCAGAGCCGTACATGGGAGGGAGAGAGACGGAGGACGGGCACAGGGGCTTTATTTGGGGAGGTGGAGGTAGACAGAAAGCAGGTGTGGAGGTTGTGAACAGAACGATAAGGCGGCCCGGCTGACAGGGCGCCTGATAAGCAGCCTGTGTGTCGGGTTTGGCAGTGAGAGAACCGGGTAGGTGGCGAGGCAGACAGGCAGACAGACGGGTACAACGGAATCAAGGCGGATCGCAACTCGTGAGAGGACAACTGGGAAGAAGTGCACCTGGGGTTGAACTAATGTTGAGCTGCGCTGAATTCAAATCACGCGGTTGAATTCAGTGAGTGAAGCGGATGCAGACTGCATTTGTTTGGTTTCTGCAAACCATTTCAGAGGAAACCAATGGATCTCGAATGGATTGTCTTGAATTCATGCACAGCTCAGAAATTGAATTGGTCTATACTAATTTACCAAGTACCTTTTTAATATTTAGTACTTATTCAAAAAAACGTTAACAATATACCTGCCGTTATACGTTAGCATGTTTGTGCTATCAATGTCAGCATTTAGCTCCCAGCTAAGACAGTCCGGTCACACGGGCTGCTAGCGTAGCGGAAGGCTGCTCTTTGTGCATTGAGGGCCTTATCATTCGTCTCTCTTTTCAGGGAAGCCCCAAAGCATCGAGAGCTCTGAGCGGGTCCAGCTGTCCAGGACGTACAACGTCCGCAAAGGGAAGCTCCAGCTGCCGGTCAACCGCTGGACCAGGCGGCAGGTGATTCTGAGCGGCACCTGCCTCATCGTCTCCTCTGTGAAGGAGAGCCAGACGGGGAAGATGCACATCCTGCCGCTCATCGGAGGGAAAGTGAGTCCAATTCACACCACAGCAGGACACGAGTAGCAGTGCATCCGCGTCGGTTTGTTCCTCTAGTCGTGGGTTTTATGGTGATGTTGTGTGGGTTCTTGGGATCGTAAACTCATAATGTCATATCAGTGACCTGATAAAAGTCATTCCTATTGCCCCCCTGGCAACGTCTCCCTGCGCAGTGAAGGTTGTTCTTCATGACATTTCACCTTGAAGAAATGTTTGTCCTTTAGTGACACGGAGCGATGCATTTTAGATGAAAGTCAAAATGTTTCCAGTAATATCTAATCTAGAGTCCTACTGCTACAATGTTCAGAGGAATAGATCCCTTCAGTATTCAACCAGCCATATTACGCTCCTTATTTATTTATATGTATGTGTATATATATATATATATATATATATATATATATATATATATATATATATATATATATATATAAGCTTTATTCATTTGTTCTATGGATCCGTTTATCAGTGAGGCCAGCAAATAAGCTGCTCTCTGGAAAAAACCTGCCTGCCTGACACAAAGTAAACTTCCTATTCCGCCACACCCTTTTTTTTTTAACCTTTGGCACACAGCATGTGACCTCTAGTCAACTATTCGTCCATGCACACGGGAACCCAGCTATGTGGTGAGTGGTGTGCGTGCCAGTATTTTGTATAAGCACATAACTTGTCAGCCTCCACGTGCTGGAGTGTGCGTGGCTGCGTGTCTGAAAAGGCGTTTCACATACATGAATTGTTGCTCATGTCACGCACATGTATTCATCATATGGTCCTTGGTGCCTCATGGAAACGGTTGAGTGTGCTTCTGGTTGACTGCAGTGTTGTACCGCGCAGCCGGGAGGAGTTGAGCGCTAACGGTTTGAGACGTCCACGTGTCAGCTTTTCCTTTCAGCTTCCATTAATTATGTGCATGCATGGCTGTTACCTGTTTTATTCGGAGCGGCGGGTCAGAGGGGATCAGCGTTTCATGCAGCAGAGTCACCCCCCCCCCCCCCCCCCCGTGTGTGTGTTCTGTTTTGTCCTGCAGGTGGAGGAAGTAAAGAAGCACAACCACTGCTTGGCTTTCAGCTCGGCGGGGCCTCAGAGTCAGACTTACTACGTCAGCTTCGACAGCTTCACGGAGCACCTGCGCTGGCACCGACAGGCCGCTAAGGTAGTGTGTGTGCGTGTGTGTGTGTGTGTGTGTGTGTGTGTGTGTGTGTGTGTGTGTGTGTGTGTGTGTGTGTGTGTGTAAGTGGCAGCATGACAATGTGGAACCCCTTACAGTCCCATACAATACAAGCGGAGAAGGATTGGAAACACACACAACAACTTCTCATGGCCCTCGTTCCTGAGGCCAAAGGCAGAAAAACCTCTTTTTCTAAACATGAACAAGGACATGCATGACGCCGGCAACCAGAGGGCCACTCGGAATAGAAGCAGCCCGCACGCCAGTGACGACTGCCGAGCCCGTAGCAAAATCTGCGCCGGAGCCCTCGGGTTCACAGCGTGAAGGTGTCCCCTAGTGACACAAGGTGCACGTTTTAGCTTCCGTTTCACTTGTTTCCGAGAATTTGACTAACAAATCGCAGGTCATCTGCTCAACGCACCTGCATTGAAACTAGACGAATGCAGGTCAGTCACCTGTTGAACTTTCTCTTGACTTCCCCTGACTAGAAATCCTTGGAAGATTGGCGGTTGAGTGACATTTGACCACTTAGCAGCGGGCTACACACACACACACACACACGCACACATAGTAAACCAGTTTAAGCATTGCATGCTAGTGATAATCCTGCTTGACGGCATTTTTCTTTTCCCCCCTGCTACCTGCTGTCCTGCCCTCCTTCATGTAGATGGTGTCCCAGAGGATCAACTCGGTGGATCTGTCCTGCTGCAGCCTGGAGCAGCTTCCGCCCAACCTCTTCTACAGCCACGACCTCACGCACCTCAACCTCAAGCAGAACTTCCTGCCTGCAGACCAGCGGCTGCAGCAGCTGCAGAGGTACGACGCCGTCACCAGTGTACACTAAACACACCTGAGGCTGAAGATGAAATAAGAGTGGGCGAGGCAGGAAGACAGGGAGGGCGCGTTGTTGATGCTGGTTTGAGCAGGATGACACTTTGTTTTTGTCCTTAGTAGAAGCCGGGCTGCACACATTGACGTTTCCCTGGACATAACAGGTCATGGCTGCAGCTTTGGCTGCAGCTTCACCCTGCAATTTGTGAGTCATCGACCTGAGCCGTCTCGGACCTGAGCCATGGCCGCATGGGGGACAAATAGGCGTGCCAGGCCGTACCAGGCCAGGCCAAACGTGCCCAGAGCCCAGAAGGGTAGATGAGTCTTCAGGGAAGCTTTTAATGTGGCCGGCCTCCCTCGCTCTCCCTCTCTGTGGGCACCATCTGCTGCGTGCTTCGCACGGCCCCAGATTAAAGCCCACGGCCAAGACGCGCGTGTTTGTATTTTGCATTCAGTCAGAAGTGCCCACATGTTCTTACCGTCACTGCCGGGAGATGTTGGAGTGAGTGAGTCGCGTGTTTGACGCCCGGGTGTTGCAGAGTGAAGTGTCTGTACGTGTGAGAGCAGCACGGAGCTGCTTGCTTGGGTGCAACAGAAAAAATTGGCTGCAGGCTACAGATTTGCGGTCAGTGCGTACAAATTCTTGATACAGTATGGCGTTCATTTCTTTTTTTCTTTTTAAGATGACTGCACTGAATGGAATGCATGTCCTCTGGAGAGAGAATTGTAAACGAGGAGGTCGGGATTTTATCATCTATCCCTTTTTCTTTAAATCTCAGAGTAAAAAAACGCGCTTTTAAAAAGAAAGCAACGCTCTCTGGGTGGGTGATGCGCAGCTCCCCTGCTGGTCAAAGCAGATAACATCCATCTATCTTTGCCAAACCTAAGTAGGCTCATCCGTGTTTGACCCAGCATGACGGAAAAAGAGGTCAGTAATGAGAAAGAGATGAATAGTTAGCTGAAAATAGAGCCGTTTAGACAGAAACATGTAGCAGAGTTACTTGAGTACTCGCGTGGCTCCCCAAGGGCCGAATCCAGAAGAGCTGGAGTCAGGAACAATAGCACCCTGTGTGCAGCACCCATGAATGTGGGTGTATGTGTTTTGGTGTGGACGGTGTTGTGAGAGTCCGTTTTTGTTTCAGTATAAACACCGTCTTTCTTTGACATCTCACATGGGGTCAAAGTGCTTTGTGTTTTTCCAAGAGGAACGGAATGTGTGAACCTGCCACATGCGTCTCCCCCGCCTCCCTCTCCTCTCTAGCCAAATGCTAACCAATCAGATATGCATATGACTGGTTGTCTGGGATACGAGCTGTCACCTCTGGCATGGGAGTGCCTTCCCATCATGCATCCCTCTGTGAGACAGAGGTCACCGCTCACTGAGGGGAAATATCGCATGCATATGATTAAACCTTTGGTGTGTTTATTTACATATGAATGATGAATGATAATGAGTTGAATAATGTCATGGAGGACATAAGAGTCGCTCACATAAGCTGAGTAGTGTCAGGAAGATTTGTCAAACAATGAAAGTTGCTTTCATTTACTTTTTAGGCAGCTTGATGGAAGATAAAAGCACAACGCTGACATATCGTTCACACTACAAAGTGGATGTGGGGATCGTGTTGGCAAGCGGTTGCTTTTTTACACATTCAGCCGACAGGGAATAGCATTAGCATTCATTTAGTGTGTCTCTGCCCACCTAATGAGTCCACACTCCCTTTACTTCATGTTTGCACCATTAGGTCTTGAGTGATGTATTTGGCTTATTGATTACAGTTGTAGACCGGAGCACCAAATGAAGATGTTGAATGTCTTTGTAGAGCTCAGAGGAACTAAGAAAAAAAAGAATGTACACATAACACTAAATTGTACCTAATGATGTAGAAAAACAGATCTAAAATGATGAAGTTGTGAATTTGAATGTGGAAATAAGTATTTAAATACCGTAAATCGGGCGTGGCAAACTCATTTCGATTATATCCAGCACCGGACGGCCTGACGAAGGTCCAAACCGAGCCAAATGCTACTAGTCGCTGGTGATTGAATGAACAACACAGACGTCAACGCCGAACCTTCCTCAACAATCACACGTGACGGTTTCGGCGGGTCGTGTGTCACTCGCTCACGCTTCCTTTCTCTTTTGCTCTCTCTGCTGTTTCCTTCTTGTTCTCTTCTCCTCATTAGTCTCTTATTTATAACTTAGAACTCTTCTTCCTCTACTTACAGATTTACTCGTCTGCGAAGCCTCAACCTGTCCAACAACCACCTGGGTCAGTTTCCCCATTCGATCTGCGACATCCCCACTCTGACGGAGGTGAACCTCAGCTGTAACTACTTAACCTGCGTGCCGAGCTCGGTGGGAGCCATGGCCAAGTGAGTAACAGGAGGAGGTTCCCGAGCTCACGGACCCAATGAGAACTGTAACAACCACCACTGCTGTTTACGTTGCAGGATTTAAGTACTTTTTTTAGAAGTACAATTTCTGGGTTGTTCTTGTGTCTTTTTTCACGTCTCCACACTACCAGCTTGTGATGTTGGTAGTTCTCCCGCTCTTCCACTTCCTGTAGCAGGGCCTCGCTGCAGAGTTGGGGCTGGCGCTTGCTTGCATTGATGCCGTCTCAGGGCCGGCTGGGAAACCAGCGAATCCTTTTGCATCAAACCAACCACATAGCCAAATGTGGCAGTTACCTAGCAACAACATAACAACCACCGGGTTTCACTTGGAGCGTTTCAACATATGAGCAAACAACTACACAACTTCTTCCACAGATCTTGCTGCTTACCCAGTCAGTCACATTTAGTCTTTTGTGGCGTCCCTGGTCTGTTTGCCGCCATTTCTAGTCCATGCAAGTCAAGTTTAAAGCATGACATGAATATTTTTCTTCCGCGGAGGGTCCGATTTTGACCATCTCCTTCTGCACCCTGAAGCGAAGCACCCCTTCGCTTAGCGAGGTTGTTGAGATATTCTATCAGGCTCACTTCTGTCACAAATGAAAACACTTTTAAGAGGAAAGTACTCACTCGTTCAGGGAGTGTCAGCAAAAATGTGAATAGATATTTCGTATGAATTGGGTCATGAACTTGATAATTCATGCATTATTAGGCAGCTTTCGCCCCACCGTGACAAGAGGGATTACACTTCCAACTCACAGAGCGTTCATCGGTTTTAAAACTCCTTCAGAGCTGAGCACACAAGTATGTGTGCTGAAGCCGGCTGGATGAGAAGTTCATTAAGCAGGAATGATCTGGTATGCCTGTAAATTCCTGAAGTGTCCGGAATGGCACGTGTGCTGCTTCTGCCACCTGCTGGGCATGGGATGTACTGATCAAACCTGGTGTTCCTCTCCCTCAGTTTGCAGACGTTCCTGTTGGATGGAAACAGTCTGGACGAGCTGCCCGTAGAGCTGGGTTCGCTCCAGAGGTTAAGTTACCTGGGCCTTTCCTTCAACCAGTTCGACCACGTGCCACAGGTGCTGGAGCAGCTGGCCGCCATGGAGAAGCTGTGCATGGCTGGAAACGGCCTTGAAACACTCACCCTGCAGAATTTCCGACTGCTCCGTGTCAAGCACATCGATCTGAGGTAACGGCAGTTCAGGTCGCTGGTTAAACATATTAATCAAATTAGAGGCTGGAAGACAAGGTTAAGGATTATTTGAAAGAACTACTTGACACGTTTTTTGGAAAGAACAAGTACCGCTTGGGGTGCCCGGTCAAGCTCTCTTCAACGCTGTGTACTCAATGACACATGTAATCCCACTAATGATAGAAACAAAAGCATTAGGAGGAAGCCGTGAGGCGAGCCGAAAGCCCAACAGCACGGAATCAGGAAATCATTTGCTTTTAGTGGCTCCATCAGGTCGCGTCCAGTTGTTTGCAGAAGCACAAAGCCGGAGTGACTTGCACTTTTTTCGAGTTAATACTTCAACCCTTGTGACTTTGCTCAAAGGAGTAATAGTCAGTCAATACATGTTCCTGCATTCCTGTTTGAGCAAAGATCACGTGGAATCTCTGAGGAGCAGGACGCGTGCCGCAGCTGTTTGTTTCAGTCGATTTAACTCCGAAACCATTCATGAATGAATCGACACGTTTATTATCCAATCTGACGGATACAATTAATTGATTGATTGCTTGGTCTGAATTACAATACTTGTAAAAGATATTAACTTGCTTTCTACACTCTTAAACTACAGCAATTAGAAGAACAAATTTGAGAATTGGTCATGGAAATTAGTTTTGCTGCTGAATAATTGATTGACTAATAATCCATAATTAATTAACTAATTCAGTTTCTTGTTTTAATTCCAATTCAAAACATTGACTTTTGGACTGTTCACCGGACAAACCAGATAGTTGAAGAACATTTGCAACAAAGCCGTCGAAAATCAGTCACTCGTTGCTGACCTCATCGAGTCAATGGCATTTCTTTGGTTTCATACATAGAGGAACAATACATGTAAAGGTGTTTAATATTGTGAATATTGATATTTAAATATAAATAATCATAATAACAACAACGTCATCAGTATTTCCCACAGAACAATGTAGGAATAAACCGCCGCAGGCTTGTTCCCGGCCTCCTGAGAAAGGCCACAGCCTCCGATCCGATGGGCACTGAGCCTTTGCCTGCTCTCTCTGTCAGGTTGAATAAGATCTCCAGCATGGTGCCGGATGAGCCTGACCTGCTGAAGCACGTAACCCAGCTGGACGTGCGGGACAACAGGCTGACGTACCTGGACGCCTCGGTCTTCCCCAGACTGGAGGTGCTCCACTGCGAGAGGAACCGCATCGCCTCGCTCAAGGCCAAGGGGAGCTTGCTCAAAGGCATCTACGCCGCCAGCAACGGTGGGTTTGGTTAGGAAACGACGGTCTTCGCCGTCTTCACCTCTAAACTAAAATCCAAATAACTCGTATCTCCGCTCACAGACGTCACTCCTTCCTCTCGCTATGCACCTTTTATTTCACCTCTCGACGTGCAATTTCTCTCACCACTGCCGCAGTCTCACGGTTCCTCTCCATCACGGATCTCTCTACCTTGTCACCACCACGAGCCCCTCCCGGCCGCTGCCCCTCCGTTATCCATCTGCCTGCTTTTGTAATAGGCCGCGTCTGCCCTTGCTGTAGGTTAATGTGTTTGAAATTCTCCCTACAGAGCTCCAGCAGCTGGATATAAGTCCCGTGCCCTCTAACCTTACTTACATGGACATCTCAAGGTGAGGACCTTTACACACACACACACACACACACACACACACACAGTCTAATCTTTGAGCGTGTGGAGAAATGTTGAGACGACACTCTTCAACTGTCAGGCTTGCTTGTGCTCAATAAGAATGAAGGAAAGTGCCGTATTGCTTTTATATTATTGTTGCTCTTTTGTTGAGTCGAGACTCATCTCACCTGAAAAAATAAATCGCAAAATAGTAGAAAAATTTGGAAGAAATGCAATTTTTTACCAGAACGGCTGGTTTGTCTTTTAGAGCAGAACCTTTTGAGGATTCAAATAGATGCAGCGTCACAGTTCATTAACCATCATCAACCCATCTCCTGGTGTAGGAACCGCATGGAGTCCGTGCCAGACTGGCTGTGTGAGGCCAAGAAACTGGAAGTTCTGGACATGAGCCACAACCTCGTCACTGAGCTCCCGGCGCGGTGAGTCTGTTAGCCTGTAAACGGATTACGGTGCCGCGTTCTTCTCCCTGGCCTTTGCTGGCCGGTCATCTATCCCCCACAGAGCCACATAAATCACACAGATAGCAGCCGTAACCTACGTGCTCTTCCTCTTTATATAGCTTTTCAGAAGGTCAGCTGCAGCTCACTTCCTCCTCTTCTTTCCGTCTCGTGTCAACTCTGCTCCCTCTGCTCCCCCTCGGGTCCTCTCATTGTCTGCTCGTTAGTTTTTTTGGCCAGTGAGTGTCAGGATGATTCATTTCAGCTGCGGGCTCCGCTAGAGGCGCTGCAGCTTTCTGTGTCCACATCCTCCTCCCCCCTATTCCTCATTCTACACACCGATAGTTCCATCTACGCATCTATACTCCACTCCAGGTCTTCCTGTCTTTCCTCCGTGTTCTTGTACTGACCCGACCATCTGTGCATTCAGGTTGTTTTGCAGCAACAGCCTGAGGAAGCTAAGTGCAGGACATAACCAGTTGCAGAAGCTTCCTGAAAGAGTGGAGCGCCCTCTGCTGGAGGTTTTGGACGTGCAGCACAATGAACTGGTGGAACTGTGCAGCAACCTGTTCCTCAAATCTGACAGGTAGCTTTGATCCCCAACTGGGGAGAATTTGTTGTTGATCAGATAGAACACTTGATATTGTCCAAGAAGGTATATGAAGGTAAAGGACATAAATTATGAATAGGATTTTTATCAAGACCCAAATGCCCAAAAAACACCCAACCAGGACAATTTGAGGTTACAAAGCAGTTTCAACGGGGGTATTACAAGTAGCAAGTGACTTTATTCTATTTTCCGTGGAAAATTGAGGCCGTATTTTAACTTGAACTTTCAGTTTACGGTGCCTGAATGCGTCAGCCAATAAGCTGGAGCACCTGCCGCCATCCAGCCTATCGGAGGAGAGCAACAGCATCCTGCAGGAACTCTATTTGACCAACAACCGGCTGACGGACAAGTGTGTTCCCCTGCTAACGGGCCACACACACCTTCGTGTTCTGCACATGGCCTACAACCATCTGCAGACCTTCCCGGCCAGGTAAAGAACATGAACTTAGTAATGTAGTAATGCTTTATGTAAATACGTTGTTGCGGATTTATTGTCTTTTATTCAACAAAGTTGATCAATCTTCTGTTTACGCCCTCGACTGACCCGATGCGATCTCTTTGTGCGTCAGTAAAATGGCCAAGCTGGAGGAGCTGGAGGAGGTGGACCTGAGTGGAAACATGCTGAAGACGGTGCCCACCACCATCATGAACTGCCGGCGGATGCACACGCTCATCGCCCACTCCAACGACATCGAGGTCTTCCCTGAGGTCATGCAGCTGATGGAGATGAAAGTAAGACACTTCCAATACACAACATGGTCTTAGTTTGTCTGTATGTGCAGTGTATGAATATGGGACCACGAGCTCCGACCGTGTGTGCGTGTTTGTGTGTGTGATGGTCCTTTTCTCTGTCGCCAGTGTGTGGATCTGAGCTGCAACGAGCTGAGTGAGATCACACTGCCGGAGAATCTTCCGCCCAAGCTCCAGGAGCTGGACCTGACTGGAAACCCCCGTCTCAACCTGGACCACAAGACCCTCGAGCAACTCAAGTACGCTGCGCTCTCAGAAATGTTACTATTTATACTACGGTGCTACTATTTACTTTTTGCTATTCTAATGATCAAGTTTCCCAAAGATCAGTTTTTTTGTAATGGAATCAATCATAAATAAAGACCCTCCATCGAGCGCTGTCAGTAGCTGCAGAATCTGATCATCTATTTCATGTTTTGTTGTTTTTCAGTAATATCCGTTGCTTGCGTATTGATCCGCCTCCGACCTTTTCCTCCAACGAGGCATCTGGTGGGCCTGCTGTGTGGAGTCACGGGTACACGGAGGCCTCGGGCTTCAAGAATAAGTGAGTTCAATTCAGTCGATTTTTTTTTTTTTCCGACAAAAACAACCACCCTCGCACTCGTCCACTGAAGCATCACTAATCCAAACCCTCTTGAGAATGCGCGTCATTAAAGCCAGATGACTCGCATGAAGGGAATATTGAAGCAGTGCTTATTGAAACCTTAAATCATGGACACTCGCACGGCAAACATGTCTGAATGGGCTAAATGGCCAATTCGACACGTGCATGTTGATAATGAGATTTAAGCAATTGCATATATCGCTTCCACATTTTTGTATAAAATGATGGAGTACGTCCTGCAGTAAGATCTAATGATTCAGAGAAAGCACTGTTTCCATGGTAGTTAATGATCAGTATGTGAAGAACAAAGGAGTTTCTCACAGAGCAGATTCCTCGGTGACGCTGCGGCCGTCTTTTGTTGTCCTCGCAGACTGTGTGTCGCAGCTCTCTCGGTCAGCAGCTTCTGCAGGAGCCGCGAGGCTCTGTACGGCGTGTTCGACGGCGACAGGAACGTGGAGGTGCCCTACCTGTTGCAGTGCACAATGAATGACGTGTTGGCGGAAGAGATACACAAGACCAAGAGCGCAGAGGACTACATGATCCATACTTTCCTCGTCATGCAAAGGTTTTTCTCTCCTTCTTTTACCAGCCGTCCTGTTTTCTTCTCAGTCTTGTGTCAAAACTAAAATCTGCACGATAAATTGATTTGAACTACACATTTCAAATTTAAAAATAATCACTCTCTCCCCTTCACCGACACAGAAAACTGGGAACTGCGGGGCAGAAACTGGGTGGCTCAGCAGCTCTGTGCCACATTCGCCATGACCCCACCGACCCCAGTGGCTGCTTCACTCTCACAGCCGCTAACGTGGGCAAGTGCAAGGCCATCCTGTGTCGCGACGGGAAGCCGCTGTCGCTGTCGCTGCTTCAAAACGTGGGACTCGAGGAGGAATACCGCCGGATCAGGCAGCACAGGGCTATCATCACCGAGGTAGAAATGCTTGAAAACATCCCAAGTACCCAACGTTGAGAAGGTCAACGCGAATGTAATTTTAGACGGGCAGTACCTAACCTACCTAACCGCTGTGTTGATGTTCATGCTCTGCTCCACAGGACAACAAGGTGAATGGCGTGACCGACTCGACACGAATTATGGGCTACTCCTTCCTCTATCCATCCGTCATCCCCTGTCCCTACGTGCAGACGGTGACTCTCACCCCTCAGGATGAGTTCTTCATCCTGGGCAGCCGGGGCCTGTGGGACGCCGTGTCCCCCACCGAGGCCGTGGAGGCGGTGCGAAATGTCCCCGACGGCCTGGCCGCCGCCAAAAAGCTGTGCACGCTGGCGCAGGGCTACGGCTGCACCGAGAGCCTGTGCGCCGTCGTGGTGCAGCTCAGCGTGAGCGAAGACTGCTGCTCCTGCTGCTGCTCCGAGCCTCCCCAGCCACCACCCAGCCCCGGCTCGGGGCCCTACCCCCCGTCCTCCTCCTCCTCCGCCGCCGCCAAGGAGCGGCCCTCGGACGGCTCCCTCCCCGTGCCGCCTTCCTCCTGCAGTGAAATCAGCAGCGAGATCAGCACCAGCGAGATGAGCAGCGAGGTGGGCTCCACGGCCTCCTCCGACGAGCCGCCGCAGAGCTCCTTGGTGCTCCTGCACGAGCAGCCCCAGCACCCCCACCTCCAGCAGCAGCCCCACCCGTTGTCCCTGCAGCACCAGCAGGCGCACACGAGCTCCCAGCCCTGCCAGTACCTGTTCCCAGGGTCAGAGCTGCCCACCTCCCGCAGCTGCTGCGCCCTCCATCCGGCCTGCTCCACGGGCTCCTTTCAGAGGCAGCTGTCCAGCGCCACCTTCTCCAGCGCCCTGTCCGACAACGGGCTGGACAGCGAGGACGAGGAGCCCATCGCCGGCGTCTTCTCTAACGGGAGCCGTGTGGAAGTGGAGGCAGACGTCCACTGCCTCAAAGCAGAGTCCGCCCCCTCCTCCTCCTCCTCCTCTCCCCCTTCCTCCCCATCACCACAAGCATCACAACCCTCGTCTTGCAGGCAAGAGCAAACCCTGCTGACTCTGCCCCCACCTCCTCCACCGCCTCCCCTAGAGGAGCCCTTAGAGGAAGGGGCCGACGTGAGTCCCGGAGAGGGCGACATCGGACTGGAGAGGGATGAGTCTTGGCAAGCAGTCGGAGCAGGAGGGGGGGACGGGGCAAAGTCTGCAGCCAAGAGGCGGGCCAATGGGTCGGTGGCACGTCAGGAAAAGAGTCACAACCTGATCGAGGTGGCCGCCGACGCCCCCTCCAAGAAGTCCGGGGGCTACTTCACCGCTCCAGCACAGCCCGACCCAGACGACCAGTTCATCATCCCGCCTGAGCTGGAGGAGGAAGTGAAGGAGATAATGAAGCAGCATCAGCAGAAACAGCAGAAGCCGCCTGGGACCGACCAGCCCACAGAGTACTACGACACCCCTCTCTGAACAACAGCACCACCCACAGCCTCACCTCCACCCCCGTTGCAGCATGCTCTGACGCCCACTGTACCTGCGACCTAACCATCGATTGTTCCTAGACGGACACAAACAAACAGAGTTATCCTTAAGAGGCTGGTCAATGCACATGGAAAAAGTTAGATCGTACTTTTTCTACACATCCTTCCTCATCATTGAAGAACCATGCACTAGACCGATCCACCCATTTCCACTTGAGCAACTCGCAGAATAAAACGAGCAAATGAGCCCTTTAATGACACGCGACCCTCTGGAACGGCCTGTGGACGCCCCTCCTGGCTCCACGGCTGTGCGCCTCTCACAGACTGTGTTTTTACATTAGACAACCAGCTGAGTACGTTATCACACTGGTCTCTTTGCAATAGCATTAGCTCGCCACACTTGTTAATATGGATAACAATTCCAAAGTGTTTTTTTTTTATTGTAAGAACTTACCATATCTTTTAATGTGAAAGCAGTGAGGTTGCTGAAAGAACTTTTTAAAATGGAGACTCGTAATCATTTTATTATCTATGTCGAATGGTACAGCAGCGATACCACACATAACTGTTTTAGATAGGGCACTTAAACTACTGTGTTTCTTCAGTAAATCATGGCTCTTGGCCTGTAAAATGGCATAGACATTTTTTGTAGAAATTTGAAATACTAACTCCTAGGAGTTGCATACTCTTTATGGTGACTCAGTCACTTTTACTAATCTTCTCTGAGAGAAAAGTTGATTTTTTTTTTTCCAATGATTGTAAATAAGAGAAATATTGTATACTGATGCTTTTAAAGGAACTACGTACCTGTGTGTCGGTGAAGGTTTTAGTGGCGGGGAGGACGTGAGGTTCACCAAGAGTTCGCTGTTATGGAGGTGTCACACCCCCAGCCCCTTTTTACCTTACAATGTTGACCTACAAATAATACACACGCACACATATACACACACACGTAGAAATGTATTTGTGCAATTACAGGTCAGAAACCCCAACATTCCATGCAATATTTGTTTGAGTGTGATGTCCTGTAGTCATCACGGTATCTAATGAACACTAATAGACAAAACTTTTTGCATGCAGACTTGCATGCACGCACGCACACACACAAACACGGACACTCGCGCATAATATTAGTCCCACCTCCCTCCTACGGTAACTGTTATCACCGGCATGACTGTGTCAAGTTCAGTAATACAAACAAATATATCCACATGGAAAAGAGACAACGCAGATGTTCCTGTCTTTGTTATAATAAATTTTAAATTTGTGAATATAAGTCATGTTGGTTTGAATTTTTTTAATTATGAATGGATGTTTCATGTGGAAACTATTATATAAGATGAGATACAAGATAAATATTTCATTTGCATTGATATTCTTGGTTTGTTCTAGTGTGTTTACACAGTTTGGCCAGAAGGAGGCGATCTCATCGAATGGTAGGAGCTATAGTATCTGATCGCTTTATATTTGAGCACCTGAATTAAACACTGTAAATCTTGGAATCCCACGTCTGCTTTAAGATATTTATCATCATCACTAAACTAAAAAAAGATTTCCACATAAAGTTGTTATTTATTTGTTGTTATTTTTTTTATTTTTGTTTTCTTCAGTTCACCAAGTTGTCACTGGAAAGGTCAGAGTTGTCTACTACGGTTTTTGAGCGGCTCTCATGTTTTCCATGACCACGCTGCTCGCCATGCTGCGTCTCTTATATTTCTTCTTCAGACAGAGGACACTGACTACTGTTATCAGCAGCATTACTCCGAGCACGGACAGAGAAGAGGCAAGTGCAAGGGTGGTTTTATCCATGATGGAGCCCTTGTGCTGACAGCTGTTCCCGTAGTACCACCAGTCGTCACCCACCACGCACCTGGGAGCAGAGAGAGAGAGACCACAGTAAAGGTCCTCGCAGCACTCCTGTAGACCATGTATGGAGTCTCTTTCTTTAATGAAGCTTTAGGTGAATTGCTCTTAGGATGTACCCAATGGCAAAGCTTTTTCTGGGCACAAGCACAGGTTTCATGCTTGCACTGTGCCTACTTACAAAGCTTAAAATACTGATCAGGTGGGTAAATAAGAATTACAAAATTCTGACGTCTGATAGTTTGCGCTTTATAATCACAACAGGCTTCGCAAGGCATCACCGATGGCCCTGATCCTTTCAGCTCCGCCAGAAGACGTATACAAGCTCTCTGGCAGCGTGTGGGTCCTCTTACTAGTTTGGCCTCTAAAGAGAAGTGTCCATGAAACCAGACGCCCTAAAAACTCTCAGCCGGCTTCTTTTGATGGTCGGTAGCAGCAGATCTGAGCTCACTCCGGATGTCTGACCTTCTCACTGTACCTCCAAAGCTCAGCGTAGGTGTGAGAGCGGAGATGGACTGGCTCATGGAAACTAACTCGTTGGTCCCCCACAGGACTTTAAGGCTTGTTACATGTTTCATCTGCAGTTTAGTGAACGCAGTCCAAAAATGCTTGCTCACCTGCAAGCAGCCTTCCCCTCGTCCACCACGCAGACTCCGTCATTGAGGCATTGCACGTTGAGGCAGGCCTCAGAGGGTTCAGTGGTGACCGGCTGCTGGGTTGTAGAAGGTAGAGGCTGGGTCAGCGTCAGGTGAGACACGTCTGAAGAGAGACGGCAAATGAAAAGGCCATTATTGACTGCAGCGTTTCTCTGTCAAGTGGGGGCATACACGCAATGTATGATCCCACAGGGAGCAGTGCGAGGCCTGACTAATGCAATATGAATGCAGCTTCACAAAAAGCCAAAGAAGCTGTGATACGCGTAATCTGTTTTTACCCTCCATGGTGAGGAGGAAGATGGCGTCTCCTCCCTTTATGAAATCCCTGCTCTTGGCTCTGAGGTGGGTGAGATACACCGCGGTGCCGGCGCCCGGCCCTCGGAAATACTTGGACCCATCTGTGTGCGTGACCTCGACGCCCACCAGGCGAGGGTCGTCCCAGAAATAAAGGTCCGAGCCTGAAGGGTGTTAACACCAACACAACATCAAGATTTCTTCAACGTAGAAAATGCTGATTCATTTTTAGTCTCTTTGAAAGTGGAAGTATCTGCACCTGTCGCCTTCATGTTGGGGTCAGTGGTGACGCTGCGCTGGTTGGACATGCGCTTTTGGATGTGCGGGTGTTGGTCCATCAGCATCATGGTCATTTGCTTCCAGGGGCAAGGCCATGTTTGTCCCGTGTCCCCTTCCCGAGCCACCAGATGAGCGTAGGCCGACAGCTCCCCGGGGTATCCCGCCTTCCCGCTGGGGTACAGCTCCATTTGGAAGGTGTAGCCCTCCTTAGAGGTGAACGGGGGGCTGAAGATGGACGTGTCTGGTGTCGTGCTTTCCATAACCTGACTGAAGTTTTTCACCCGCCATATGAACTCCGGACAGGTGTTCTCAGAAAGGTTGATGTCATCCAGTGACAGTCCGCCTGTCAGGGGCCCAGAAGCCTCTTTGGTCCCCTGAAAAACTACACGGAATTTCATTTTGACGTCCAGACTCACGTGGTGCAGTTGCCACTGATCCGCAGGGGAGCCTGTTTAAAACACAGACGTTTTTTAACAGAAAAGCAAAACATTTACACTTTCAGCTTGAACAGTTATAGATCTTTATGATAGTCACCATCTATGATCTTTATTAGGCGCACTGTGCCATTGGGGTTAGCGTTGTCATATTCTCTAATGTGGATCTCCAACGAGGCGTTGGGTCCGGCGCTGTTGTAGTAGAAGAACTGCAGACACTGATATCCTCTTTTGGGATAAAGGAGCCGGCTCTCCAGCACAGCGGTGTCCCCGACGTTAGCTGTGCCCACGTTGAAGTGCATGAAATACCCAGAGCCTGAAGATCATGATTGAACTTGATTAATATTGTACGACTTAATGCTGAGCCGCCACGTGTCCTGCAATGTACATATCTCTATAGAGTCACCTGTGCATTTGCCCATGTTGGAGTAGTCAGTGTTGGGCCCCCCGTCAGCTTTGGTCACTCTGACCCAGTCCGCCTTGTCCTCTTGACCCTGGACCATCCCGCAGATGTTCTCACGTTCAAAGTCACATGAGTCCAGAAAGGTGGAGCCCTGGGCTGGAACACATTTCATAGTCCCACATAAAAAAGGTGTGGAACTTTGAACTGCTATAAACGGATGTTCGGCTTATTCATCCATTTCAATGTGGGGAGAATTCCAGATGTAAACCATCTGTTTGACAGCTGATAGCAACATCGCTTACAACAACGGCGGAACAATCTGACTCATTTTGCAGATAATGTCGGCCTCTTACTGCAGTTATAGAGGCGGTGCAGCTTGAGCAGGTCGCTGTCACTGAACTCCATACGCTGGCCAATGACCTCACTGAAAGCAGGGATTTTGGTCACTATGGTGGGCTCCGTGCCGTTGCGAAAGGCGCTTTTACTGTAGTGCATCATGGACCCGTAGTCATAGGGCACGCCCAAAGAGCTGGAGGTGATATCGTCGTAAGTGTTAAAGTTGTGTTCTTTACCTGCGGGTCAGACGTGAAGAAAGGTGTCAGTGCAGCTACATTCACTCCCACAATGGCTTCTTCCTTCATACAAATGTGGTGGTAAACCTTGAGTGGGGATTATTAGGATCGCTAATAAAAGTTGCTTATCAATAGCTGACACAAGTTTAAAGACTGCAAAAGGTCTCTGACATTTTATTAGTACTTTTATAAAATGATTTTGATCTGTTCATTGCAAGAGCGTAGGTCGATGCAGCCTAGATGCCATGACACTCCTGAAGGGAATGATGATGTTTTTTTCCTTATCTTATCTCAACGCATGCTTATCACACAGGCATGAAGTCCTCCATAATAAACCTCCAGCCAGCATTATATGGACTGAAGTGATTTTGCTATTGCAAAAAGCTTGCATGAATGTAATTCCTAAAAGACCATTACTCTCCATCACAACCGTACAAATGTATTATCATATCCACACAAAAAGAAACCACAAATTATGAACGCAGAAAGGATATGTGGGAACATGGATGGGCATTCTTTAAATTGATTACCCTCTGAGATTCGGTCCCACATGATGTTAACATAATCGTCCCGGTCTGCCCTGGACTGTTCATGCCAGAAACCCAGAGCATGAAGGAACTCGTGTTCGATGGTGGCGATGCGGTCACAGTTGCTCCCTATTGACAATGTCTGCTTCCCAACGCGCCGGTTTCCCACGGAGGAGAAACAGCTTTTCGGGAAAGAAAAGCAAGGCTTGTATGAATATCACATTGAAGGCCTTTGCGAAAATTCTGAAATGCCGTCTCTATATAAAGCATTAACGCTTGAGAAAGTACGTCAGAAGTTCCTCTTGCCTTACCCGCTCCCTTTAAAGATGGAAATGTAGTTTGCTTCTCCGCTCCACGGCTGGAAGTCGATGCAGGTCTTGAGGCGGTACTGCTCGAAGGCCTTCAGAATCACACCTTTTGCATTGATCTCTGCAGGGAAGACGATGAATCAGTTCTGGATGAGACGCTGAAATGTGCAATAATGTGTTATTTCACAAAAAGTTAAAGCTGTTAACGTGCAAGGGTCTGACTCACTGCATCCAACATGCAAGTTCTAAACGGCCCACTCTTTGAGGAAATGCAAGATAGAAAAGTTTAATAAATATATATATATATATATAATGATATTTAATTTGATTAAATATAAATATTTTATTTTACTTGATATATATATTTTCGTGTTTCTGCTTTTTTTCATTGTTGGATTTTTGTTGGATTCTCTTTTCTCCCGCTGTCTGTAAAATGCGTAAAAATACTAATTATGTTTGCTCCAATCATAGAATTATAGATTTACATCATTTACATCATTTACATAACCTACCAAACTCTCCTTCTACGGACTGTGCTTGCATAGTGGATGAAAGTAACAGTCCATGAAAGCATTGCTATAACACCAAATAATAAAACATGAAATGCTTTCTTTCTTACTCATTCTATAATTAGATCATTTGACTATCACCACGTTCCATTAACATGCTTTAATACTGCAGTTTGTCCAGGTGGAGTCAATATTCCTGCTTTGTAGTGTTCAATAGTTTGCAGTAGTTTCCACTTCAGGACTAATTTAGATGAATATATTGTATAAATCCATCCATATTGCTATAAATGTACATCCAGGCTCTAACCGGCACTCTCACCTAAGTCATCTTCCATGTAGTAAGGGATCGTCTTTGGCCACCTGTACTCATCCCCTATAATGGAGTTGCGAGTTTGCCGCTGAGGGGGCCATTAGAGGACGGGAAGGACACGGGTCGAGGTCAAGCTTCATTCCAGAAAAGACAATTGTGCCATTAAACATTAGAAGCCGTTTAGGAAACCAACCTCATCGAGCACAATGTCCCCCTCCGGCAGATCCAAGCCGGCCGCTAACGAGAAGAAGCACAGGGGGGTCGGGGGAAACGGTTACTGACCAATAATCCGGAGACATGAGGTTAAAAAATGTCTGCAAACCTTCATTGATGTCAAAAATGTCGAGGTCCCGTCCGCCGTCGACTTCGTAGTCTGTGTGAAGGGAGACAAAAACAAACTGAAGAAACTTGAACGTGTCAATTGTCGTCAATATCTTGCTTGTGAAAAAAAGTCACGTACCGGGAACTTTAACGGTGGGCTGAAAAGAAGAGAATTCATTTACAGTTCTTACATATTTTACTAATGTATTCATTGAGTTTCTTATTGTTTTACAAACAAAATAACACAATTTCTCACCAAGCAAAGGGAAATTCCACAGAGGAGGAATGCAATGTGTAGAACAAAGACACCCAAAGGTGTTTGTCCCGCCATGTCCTAAAATGTCCCTGACACTGCAGATGACAGGTGCTGAGCTCTTACAGAGAGGTGCATGCAGAGAATAAAAAAGGAGCATGTGCAAAGGTGGATCATTTACAGAGCCGAGTTATAAAGTAACTTTAATGTCCCCACTATTCAGCACATCTTTACACTTTTGCAGATGAAAAGCAGCGTCTCCCCACACATACCTGAGAAAGACACAGGAACAAACACATTTTACCGACGTTTTGTAATGTTTCTTTCTAAGATTTATATGCCTATGGTTTAATTGATTTTTTAAAATCATTTCCATACTTATACAAGGAAAGATTGTAGTTACTGACATGCAATTGTGTCCTTTGGTATGCTGATACATCAGAAAGCCGCACGTGTTCAATAAAAAAAAATCAAACTATTTCTTATATTGAGCCAAAATAAAACAATACACAACAAACTTGTTGAGTGTAATTTTGAGTTAAATAAAGAGAAATGCAGAATCTTGACACTTAATATGTCAACACTTTCACCACCGTCTTATAGTCTGCACGGTAGTGTTATTGATAGAGTGGGCGATCACATGATTTACCCAATCTCAGGAAGTGGTTGCCGGCTGCCAGCAGCCATGGATGCCAAATATAACTTTTAATAATCCCAAGCAGCCTCGTAGTATCTATCTATGCAATAGATATCTATTATTGCCTAACACTATTCTACATAAGGAAGCTGCTGAGACCTTTGATCAGCTGTCCTTTGTCCTGGGTGGTTAGCTCAAATCAAGCCATCCGCTACTTTTATTAGCAATGATGTAACACCCACGTACCGCTGCTTTGATTTCGAAAGCTCCGTTCATGCATGCTGTAAGGAAGGCATGAACAAAGGCCCTGCTTGTGACTGTCACGAAAAATCTCGTCATTTTGTTGGTTTGGATAAGGAGTACGAATGGCTCCAAGAGGTTCCCTTGGCGCTTCGCTTCAGGTCGCAGAGGCAAAGTAGGCCACAATATGGAAACCTTAAAGGTTAAGTTTCACTTGCAAAAACAACACAAAGCACAAAAGTTCTAGAATGTTGCCTTCAAGCCGCAGGATTGTGTCAGAAATACCAACATCAAATAGGGTTTGGTGAGCCATTGTACAAAAACGGACGTTTGGACTTTCAAATAATAAGTGAAAGAGGAAAGCTTCACTTCATTATGATTCAACTAGGACGAAGCAGAAGGAATGAAGAAAACACACAGCTGTCAAATTCATCTTGACCGAAGCTCGTAATCTTTTTGTAATATTTCAGGCTTTGTTGATTACTTATTGATATTTCATGCCTACAAAAAAAGGATTCTCGTAATAGATGGAACAAACAGAGCAGAGCTGATGGAGTCCAGATTTTTCTTCTCCCTTACACATCTGGAGCAGACACTTCACCGTTGGGACTGGCTCCTGCTGATGTGACTTTATTATGACAAACTCTCCTCTTTCCAAGGGCAACGACTCGGTTCTGCGGCCTCTGTTTCTATCCTTTGCCTTTCCTTGTTGCCTTAAGGATGGATTAAAAAACATTTCAACATTGCCAATCATGGACAGTGGGGCAAAAAATTATTTAGTCAGCCATCAATTGTGCTCCCACTTAAAAAGATGAGAGAGGCCTGTAATTTTCACCAAGAAAGAAATCCACAAAATCAATCATTGTAGGATTTTTAATGAATTTATTGGTAAATTTGGTGGAAAATAAGTATTTGGCCTCCTACAAACAAGCAAGATGTCTGGCTCTCACAGACCTGTAACTTCTTCTTTAAGAGGCTTGTGTGTCCTCCACTCGTTGCCTGTGGTAATGGCACCTGGTTGAACTTGTTATCAGTATAAAAGACGCCTGTCCACAGCCTCAAACAGCCACAGTCCAAACTCCACTACGGCCAAGACCAAAGTGCTGTCAAAGGGAACCAGAAACAAAATTGCAGACCTGCACCCGCCGGGGAAGACTGACTCTGCAATAGGTAAGCAGCTTGGCGTGAAGAAATCAACTGTGGGAGTTCTAAGAAATTCTAAGAAAACGGAAGACATACAAGACCGCTGGTAATCTCCCTCAAGCCGGGGCTCCATGCGAGATCTCACCTCGTCAAAGTGATCACAAGAACAGTGAGCAAAAACCCCAGAACCACACGGGGGGACCTGGTAAATGACAGTGAGGGAGTCAAATCCTGTCTGAGGTTTGCTAGAGAGCATTTGGACGATCCAGAGGAGGTTTGGGAGAATGTCACATGGTCAGATGAAACCAAAATGGAACTTTTTGGTACAAACTCAACTCGTCGTGTTTGGAGGAGAAAAAATGCTGAGTTGCATCCAAATAACACCATAGCTACTGTGAAGCCTCATGCTTTGGGGCTGTTTTCCAGCAAAGGGACCAGGACCTCTGATTCGTGTAAAGGAAAGAATGAATGGGGCCTTGTGTCGTGAAGGGCATTGAAGATGAAATGTGGCGGGGTCTTTCAGCATGACCGTGATCCCAAACAAACCACCCGGGCAACGAAGGAGTGGCTTCGTAAGAAGCATTTCAAGGTCCCGGAGTGGCCCAGCTGGCCTAGTGGCCTGTACACAGCCAGTCTCCAGATTCCAACCCCGTAGAACATCTTTGGAGGGAGTTGAAAGTCTGTGTTGCCCAGCGACAGCCCCAAAGCATCACTGCTCTAGAGGAGATCTGCATGGAGGAATGGGCCAAAACACCAGCAACAGTGTGTGTGTGTGTGTGACAACTTTGTGAAGACTTACAGGAAACCTTTGACCTCTGTCATTGCCAACAAAGGGTACATAACACAGTATTGCGATGCACGTCTGCGTTGCATCATAGTCCGGCGTCGGATGATCCTTCCATCATCAAGTAAGTCCCATTAGTCGTATTACTCATATCGAATAGTGGTTTTGTCTGATACATTTTACTATCAGATATAACTATTAACAGATTACCCAATATTTTTTACCAACCATCTGGAATGTAATTGAAATGAAGTAATGATCTGATCATAATCAGTGTGAAGTTCTGAGGCTTGAGATGAACTGACTCATCAGTTCATCTCAAGCTGTGGGGGAGGGAACGTGGAAGCTACTGTAGGAACATAGTGAAAGGTTCCATTCCGACATCTCAAGTCACAGTGAAGGGTTCTAGAATATGCAAATAATCATTTAGGGTAAAAGTGTGTGTGTGTGCGCGTGTGCACACTGTATTTGTATTCCAAACACATAAGGAAATATTTATTAGACTTAATAAGGCATTGTTCTTGCTTTACATCAGGTAACTGCAAAAAGTATAGTTAACTGTTGCATAGTTAACTAATAGATGAGCAATCAAGTATATTTTAATATCAAAAAGAAAACAAAAGCAGATTAATAAGGGCATTGCAAAGATGCCTATAAATGTGTTATAACTGTATAACACATTTATAACTATAACTGTATTATAATGCGTTTATTAACACTTATATATGCTTATAAATGTTAATGAGCATCTTGTAAGGACTTACAGGGGCCTATTACCTATTAATTAATGGTTATTACAAGGACCTTAATATAAAGCGTTACCGATGTATGTTTACAACTCAGTGACAGTGAGACAGAGGTTCTGGTTATATGATCAAGCAGAGGTCTTATAGGTCCCTATATCCTTAAAATGGACCCTGACAGAAAAGGTTTGGGGAACCAGTTTGACTGGCCCTTTGTGTTCACCAGGCCCTCTTAAGGATGATGCATTTAGTGGATTTTGTCTGTAACCGGTGCGATCTTCTTTACATTTCTTGTGATTTATTAAGTTCACGCCCTTTTCATTCAATCATTGGCCTGACAAGCAATCTGTGTACTTTGTCAAGGTATAGCTCAGGTTCATATGATATATTTTGCTTTGATTTACATGCAATAATAGGAAACTGTGGCCACTTCAGCAGACAATCATACGAACGTGGCCTTTAGCTTCACGAGTTGGAACTCTTGAACAGGGCGAGTTTTAATGTTGAGTTGTGCTTCAGGTCTAATATGGGAAACCATACACACGACATTTAACTGGAGGCTTTAATAGAAGGGGATTAAGCGCTTTTCCATTGTTCGCTTTTCTATATTAACTACTAATCATAGGGTTTTCACGCCAAAAGCAATTACTTCTGTTAAACTATGACTTTAACCAACGCTTGCTGATGACCACAGTTCAAAGATGAAATATTAGAGGAAATGCGATAATAAGCAAAACTATTTTTACCACACTAGACAAACAATACTTCTTACTGCTTCATTATCATATAAACGGCTCTTTAATAATAATAACATGTTGGTAGGCTCCTCATTACATTACAGTTCATTTAGCTGACGCTTTTATCCAAAGCGACTCACATTTCGTTTCAACCCATGGTTTACATTTTTACCTGAGGAGCAATTAGGGGTTGGGTGTCTTGCTCAAGGACACTTCAACATGGCACATGGAGCCGCCGGGATTTCAACCGCCAACCGTGCGGTCCCAGTGCACCACGCTACTCCCTCATGCAGCTCTGAAGTTACCCTGCTGCACTATTTAAAATGTTCTACATGGATCGCATGCATATCGTCAGTACTTTCAGCCGGTTGATTCATGTTGAGAAAAGCTGGCTGATCTGTTGGTGGATCAGACCTGCTGCGTCTGATCCAAGACTTGAACCGTTCCACCGGCGCATTAATAGCCGCCTCACGTCTCCTGACCACAGGAGGCATGTATCTGTACATTCCCCGCATTCACATGTCCCAGTTGATTAAAACGTGCACAGCGTGGAGTTCTGGACAAGACATTTTGCAATCAAAATAGATTTAATAACAAAAAGCCTTTATGAAATGGCGGTTCCAGCAATCTTATAGTACTTTGCAATAATATGACTTTAAAAGAAATTGGATCTATCCCCGTAGCCATCCATCTTTCTCTCTCTTTCATCACTAGCATGCAGGCAATGTGTAGGGTGCATGTGCTTCCTCATTGACCTGCTTTCATTCATCATAAATCGAATGAGTACAAATGAATTTTCTCTGAATCGACCATAAATATCTCACAACTGACCAGATAAAACATAGCAGCCCAAACACACGCCGCTTCAAGTACATGCCTTGTGTCACATAAATTAATAGAAAAATGTATTATATTTTGGGGTAGAAGGTGGAGCCAGAAATTTTGAAGATTTTTTTTAATATATATTTGAACTCAACACCTAAACAAAGACCCTCGACCAGTTTAACCTTCCTGCTCTCTCCCTCTGACTTTTTCTTTGACCTTTTCTGTACTTTGAGAAGATCAAAATCAAAAGATTAAAAATTTCAAACATAAGCATATGAGCATTTTCATTATGAGCATTTAAGCACATTGAGATGAGCAAAAAAGATCACAAATCTGTGAAGAAGAAGGGTACTTACATGCAGAATATGGATATGAAATATGGTTTTTGTTCAAATAAACACGTATCTAGAAATGTTCATATAAACTGTATTCTGGTTAAAAAAAGACAAAACTCTGTGCTTTTGCAGAAATGTGCTACAGCAACATTTCATACAAATATCAAAATCACTGTAAAAATTATACTTAATTGATTTTGCATTCCTGATGAAAGGGACAATAATACGTGCATAAACACTCACCAATAAGTCCTGCTATGTTTTAGAAAATGATTACCACTCTCCCCATTCCTCTGCAGTTTTTGCCTGCCGGGTAAAGGTTGTGTTAGACGCTCGTCGTGTTCCACTTTGATGTTCCTGCAGTGTTTTATCTCCGCCTGGACATTCATTTCTTTCTGTGACCATCACAATTAACTCTTTGAGAAGACCATTAAACCTGGAATACAGCTTTAATCTCAAGCTTTTGCTCTGTTTTATAATCAGTATGAGTGTTGGTTTTGTGTGTGTGTGTGTGTGTGTGTATGTGTGTGTGTGTGTGTGTGTGTGTGTGGGTGTGTGTGTGTGTGTGTGTGTGGGTGTGTGTGTGTGTGTGTGTGTGTGTGTGTGTGTGTGTGTGGAAGAAGGACAGTAAAGGGCATGCAATGCAATATTTTCAACTCTTTTGAAGATAATTCGTCTCTGCTTTTAAGGTGTGACGAAATTTGGGGTATTTTCACGGACAACTTCAACATTCATTTTCAACTGCCACTTTGTGTGTCCTTTCTCACTATGTTGCATCTAATTAAAAAAAAATTGTTGGGGATATGCAATATCAAGTTCTAATTAAAATGACGTGTGAATTATATTGAATAGGGAGGACACACTGCTGAAACAATAAAGATGAACATTTAATTAATTCAAGCCATGTGACCCTTTGGCAAGGCCAACATGAAACGGTGGTTTGCAGAAATGTACTACGGAGCAAAATCGAATCAAGGTCAAGGAGAATTAATAAGGACAGGAAATGACAGTCTTACCTGGAGCCTTGGGTTTGGATATTTCAGTTATGTGCAGTGCAGAGATATTTGGACATTCGCAGATTCAAAGATATTGAATAAAAAAACAAAATGTTTCCAGGTTTTGGTCCACAGCTTTGACTATCACGCAGCTGCAATCAAAGCTGAAACTGACAGCATTCATAACTAGACTCAGTTCTCTCCTCCAAAGTGTCATCGCTGCTGGGTCATTAGTGTCCATCGTCTACCCTGATAATAACAGTTAATTGATACCATAGTGGCAGCTTTTACTGATAGTTTATTTTTACACTTTTTAGAAACACTCTCTTAAGCTTCGTAAGTCAATGGCTATGAATTCTTCTTCTTTCTTGTTGTAAAAGTGTTCCTGAGTGGGTCGTGAGACGCAGAGAGCAGCTTGGATCTGCAGCTCATCGCGTGCAGCTACACTTTCCTCTCAGGAGGCGATTCGCCGCCACTCTGACTGACAGAGGAGAGAGAACAAAGCGAGCACTTCGTTCCGCGCCGGCAGACAAAAGGGGGTTTTAACTCTCTGGGACCTTCGTTTGAACCAGCAGGACATTCGAGGACGAGGATTTGTGTGATTTGATCGCTGACTCGCAGAGGTAAGCCAGATGTATTTCTCCTTAATTGAACCTAAAAGACCTCAACTGACTAAAATATGTGCTGTTTCTGAAACGATAACACCAGCAAGAAAATACACTTTACTGCTGAGCGTGTTTGAATGGATGGAGCACCTGTTACAGGCTACATGTTTGGCTTTTGCAGAATCAGAAATCCAAAAATCCAATAATGCGACTGACAAATACGTGTGTTTGATGGGAATTTCCCTGTTACATATTATAAAATCACTTGTTCACTGACCCTCATGTCATCCATTGATCCGTCAGTCAGTGGCCATGGAAACGTGGAGATTCAGAGCGTTGATGTAACACAACTATCTAAAAGGGACAGTAATGTGTTGGTCCTCTTCTTTGAATTAAATGCAAACGCAAATCAGAATCAGAACATTCAACAAAACAAATTTGTAGTCTATTTTGTACGCACATTTGTAGAAGCCCTATTTGTAACACATTTAAGCACACAAACAAAAAGCTAATATATATATATATATATATATATATATATATATATATATATATATATATATATATGACAAAACAACATTACGGTTCAACCTCTTCAGCTCAGTTTTCCGATGCAGCCCTCAGAGGAAGACGTTGACTTCCACTCCAACATCCCGGTGCCAGTGGACATCATGGTGGCTGTGGTCTACTCTGTTTTTGGTGAGTAAAGTCTACATCATTTCAAACCCATTTAATCTATTTGTTATGCTGTAATATACACACAGATGCTGCTGTCAATGAGTTTTCTTCTTGTTCTGCTCAAGCCGAAAGGAGTCACAGCATGAAGCGAGTTCACGCAGTGCAGCCTATTTCTCATGTATTTTTGATTGTTGGTGTTACACATTCCCCTTCAACTTATGTATAATACCATGTACGTGCATCCCTTCCGTCTTTACTCACCCTATTTATGCATGACGTGCATGCATCGGCTTACAGAGCCAGTGAGGCAGCTTTTGACTCATCCTCCAATACGACCGTCTAAGTAACCTGGGATGATGAAGACTGTGGCTGCACCATGTACTGAAAGAGAAACATGCACAAGCCAACCAGCATCTCAGGCTTTGATCTTGGCCGCATTACTGGAAGGTCCTCACATTCTGCGCTGCTCGCTGTGAGAAATAAACCCCCAAAACAGCTGGAATTTGAGAAATACTCGATACAGATTTGACCAGCCATATTTGACTATTTTTACTTGCTGTAATTTGCTTGGAACTACTTAAGAGTGCTCATGCGGCTTTCAAAAAGTATCAAGGTGGACTTGCTTTTGCTTCTGTTGAATTTCCCTTGGTCTGTTGGTGACGTAAAATGTAATTGTGGAGGCTTCATTGACCTGCGTTCGCTGACCATTGCTGGTTGTTCACTAGCAACCACAATTCCACCCGAGCACTTTAGAGACGACTCACGTCATCGTTCCAAAAACACCGGCAAACATTTTGCAAAGAAGAGAAAATCCATCTGGTGCTCTCAGGCTATTTCTTTCTGAGGAAAAATAGCCCACAGTTAAAATGCTTTTGGTTCTTTGAGATTCGCTCGTCAACGTTGTGGCACATAATGGGCACTATCAGCATCTCGTTTGTTCTGCAGGAGTGTGTTCGCTGGTTGGCAACAGCACACTGCTGTACGTCTCGTACAAGAAGAGG
Source organism: Apeltes quadracus (assembly GCA_021346845.1). Taxonomy (NCBI): domain Eukaryota; kingdom Metazoa; phylum Chordata; class Actinopteri; order Perciformes; family Gasterosteidae; genus Apeltes; species Apeltes quadracus. The sequence goes on along the minus strand of CM037919.1, from coordinate 4,827,636 downwards.
CACCACCTGAAGCCGGCCGAGTACTTCATCATCAACCTCGCCGTGAGCGACCTGGGCCTGACTCTGTCGCTCTACCCCTTGGCGATAACGTCGAGCTTCTATCACAGGTATTACTCATGGAACCTGCTGGAGCTTTAACAGGGATCAAAGCAGAGGGACCAGTGTCCCTTCGCACCGCCAGAGAACCGGAGCCTTTCACAGGAAACTCCTGCTGTACAGAAGATTGTTTATTTCGTAGGCTACTCTTTCAAATCAGACACCCTTTCATATTTCACGGTGCGTTTAACTGTATGGTTGGTTAGCGGTGTGATTGCCTGTGGGATCACAGCTGTGGAGTGTCATGGTATTCTCCTCTTTTTCCTCTCACACCTCTCCTCCATTAATCTTTCTTCTTGGTTTCTCTTTCTCACATAACCTCCTGTGCAGGTGGCTGTTTGGGAAGACAGTGTGCTCCATATACGCTTTTTGCGGCATATTGTTTGGCATCTGCAGCCTCACCACTCTGACCCTGCTGAGCACGGTGTGCTTTGTGAAAGTATGCTACCCTCTCTATGGTAAGTCCTCAGATAAGCTATTCATCGCCAATGAAATGCCACACGATCAACCATCACAGCTTTAAGTGGCTGATTGTAGATCCATCTGTTGGGGGTCACCAGAAGGTTTCTATTCAGAGCTTTGTATAAACAAAATGTATAATTGTGAGTAACGTCAATCAATCAATACCCACTTGCAAATTGCATTCATTTAAATTGGTCTCTCTTTGGTATAACCATAAGAATATTCCTAAAAGCACTTAAGTAACGTCACTGGTCATTCAATCACCTCTTGTTGCCGGTGGTTTCAACCACCGCCATCAGACTCAATGTAGTTACGTTATAGTGACGCTCGTTAGCCAATCAATGAGTAGTTGTGCCGGAATCTTTCAGCTGCACGTATAATAAAATATATTTTTCTATTCATAGGGAACAGGTTTAACTCGGCTCACGGCCGTGGGCTCGTTGCCTGTGCTTGGCTCTACGCCCTGTTGTTTGCCTGCTGCCCGCTCGCCCACTGGGGGGAATATGGGCCGGAGCCGTACGGCACGGCCTGTTGCATCGACTGGCGCCTCTCCAACCAGCACGCCGCGGCCCGTTCCTACACCGTGGCGCTGTTCATCTCGTGCTACTTCATTCCATGCTGTGTGATTGTTGCTTCCTACTCAAGCATTCTGGTCACAGTGCACGCATCCCGCAAGAACATGGAGCGCCACGTGCTGAGGCACACACACATGAGCAGCCTCCAGACAATCATCGTGAAGGTAAGAGGAACGTCTGACCAATCATGGCAAAGCTATAAACTGGTTTATACACTATATTACACTGTTTAGTCCTTTTAATATTCTTCAAAACACTCGGGATCAGGCCGAGAATGTCAAAGCTCCTCCTTAAAGACAAGATTTCTTCACTCCATTACACGAGACAATTGGCAGTGACCTGAATAGATCCTCCAGTGATGGAGCTTCTCATTAGCAGGAACTGGCCTTGGTTGTTGTGCGATGGAGCAGGAGGTGCTGATGCCTTTACTGATAAATGATCATTATCATCATCATCATCATCATCATCATCATAAGCCTTTCAGAATAACTCCCTGGAAAAAAAGGTTCATGTTGGACGATAAGCTTTTCAGGTCGTAAACATTAGGCTCAAATTCAGTCCCTGTTTACATTGTAATTTTTCTCTCTTGTTGTTTAGATTGAAAAAAAAAAAAAAATTCAACAAAATAAGTTATTTTGCCCTCTGTGATGTTGTCCCTGCTAGCTCAGCGTTGCAGTCTGCATCAGTTTCTTTGCCGCATGGAGCCCGTACGCTGTGGTGTCCATGTGGGCGGCCTTCGGACGCATCGACACCATCCCTCCTCTGGCGTTCGCCTTGCCAGCCGTGTTCGCCAAGTCCTCCACCACCTACAACCCGATCATCTACCTGATGCTGAGGCCAAACGTCCGCAGGGTGATGTGCAGGGACCTGGCTGCTCTGTGCAACGCCTTTCTGACGGACTGCCTCTGCCACCGGCGGCCAGCCAAGTACTGCTCAGAGACGGAGATCAGCGGCAAACGACCCCCAGCCCGCAGACAGGCCGAGCGATTCCCTCCATCCGACTCCTGTGCTCAGCCTGCAGCCGCGGCCTTAAAGGGCCGCCGCTGCGAGGGGTGCATGGATGCTTTCGAATGCTTCAGACACTACCCTCAAAAGTGCATGGTCGCCGACTTTGCCGCCGACGGGGCCTCGCGTCGGCATCGAGACGCTCCACTTCCACGAGCGCAGGAGACTCGAGGTGTGCGCAGCAAGAAGTCTCTGCTGGCCATCATGTGTGCAAAAAGGACACCAGAAATAGACAATTTCCAAATTAATTTGGAGATGGTTCCGGGGCACGCCAAAGTGGCCTGGCCCTGATGTTTGACCTTAATTCAAAATGTTTACAGATCATCGCCGGACATCTGGTTGTGTTCTTTCACGTGAGAAACGCTAAATGCTTCTTGAGTGTTTTGGCAGAAGCAAAGAAACTTTTTTCACCCACTGTTCTTTTTTTGGTTGATTTTTCAGTTAAATACAGACAGCTACAATTTGACGGGTATTTAAAGTGCCACCTTGTTTTGCAACCTATATACAAAGTTAGGATGTTGTCTTAGTAATATTGGCACGTAATACAAAATACTGTTGTTGTTGTCTGTGCGGTGGGAAGTGTGTATTCTAAATTATTTGGTGAGGGCTCCGTGGCTTAAAATGGATACGTTTGGGAGTTTTAAGGTACCAAAAGGAGCCGATCTTCAAGCTTGAGTTCAAATCTAGATTTTAGCTCTTCCAGCAACTTCATTTTCTATTATTAGCCGATGTTTTACCTTAACACATCTGGATTTAAGGAAGTGCTTATAATTGACTAAACGCTGTCACTTTAAAGCCGCTGAAAACTTTTTCTCCATATCCTGAATATTAATGAATAACTACACGGAAATCATTATTCATTAAGCGAGCTTCACAGTTAAAGCTGACCTACCACACTTCAACAGGATTGTTTATGAACGTGGTCTCATAAGACGTGATTAAATAATCAAATGAGATAGTAATAAGTTATCAGATTCTGATACAAATGTTGCTAAATGAGGATTAAACCCAACCATATCAAAAAAGCAGACGTAACCGTGATAAATAGTCATTTGAATAACCAAAATGGCAGAAACTAATGAATCAATTCAAATGAAATTCTCTGTCAACCATCTTTTTAAGACGAAAGAAAGCTTTTATGAGGAAACCTGAAGTGCAAAAAGGTGTAAAACTGTAGAAATCTAGAAGAACTCTATAATCCAGAAAAGAAGCACACTATGTTTTCAGCGTGTATCATGTTCCGACTCGTTGGCTGCTCGCATCGCCTTAATGAAGCCGGGGCTGCGGTCCAGGGGACCAGTGGATGGACTGGGAACAGTGGGAGCGTGACAATCACTGACGACTCAAGGCACTGTGGTGAGAGTGGTTTCCTTGTACCATGTTTTTGGTGATTTCCACGGTCAGGACTGTCTCTGGTCATGCAGCAGCATACGTGTGTGTCTGAGAGACGTCTCAGTAGGACAGCTGTCAACATGTCCTCCACTCTGCGTGTTGTTTGCACATGACAGGTACATGCTTCATGATGCTTGATCAATTATCTGTAGGCATACTGTGTAGAACACAACGCTGCTACATGTTATTATTGTCTGTCTGTTTGAATTCTGTATGTGTGCAACGACGGTGTTGGTGTCTTTAGTTGGTCTGCCAAACCATAGTGTATATTTTCATGTGACGTCAATGGTGAGACAGGGAAGAAACAAACGCTCGAGTCCAAATAAATCCATCAGAGGAGAAAGACCATTGAGTCCATGTAACCTGCGTTTGCTGTGGTGTAATTACATTGTGTGGATTAAACATGATTGTGTTGGGATCCCTCAGGACCAAAACCATTGAAGTCAAACTGGGAAAGAAGCACCTTCATTAACTGTTATCCACTGGTGTCTAATCCTGTTTGGAATATTCACATTTTACCTGATTTCTAATGACTCATGCTCATTTTAACTTAATTAGATGTAATCTATGCCTCAACAGGATACAATAGGATTATTAAGAAACTATAGAGTCTGTTAACATTTGTATCCCAAGATTTGATCAATTATCCCTTTTGGTGCAGAAGAATTGATTTTCTTGTGTTTACTGGTTATTGAACTCAGCAGGTGAAAAAGAACAGAAAATACGTCACACTATCATCACATCTTCAATCCATCAAACGGGACTTCAAAAGGGAAAAGATCCGGGAGTTAAGATCATTTGGACAAACTCGCCAGCTCATGAAAAAGAGCCACTTCCTGGTGCTGTCATATTATGATGACTGTTTGAGTGATTATATACAGCACTTTGTAAAAGTAATTTGGGCCTTTAATGTGATTATGTCTATGTTGGGTCCAAATCGTCACATTATATGTCAATATATGTGCAGATTGAGACGGGAAATGTGCTTTTGGGTGATTTGATATTTTGTGTTTCCCAATTCAATACAATATTGAATTATCTTTGCACTTACTACATCTCAATGTTCTTTTTAATGGGTTTTTGTCTCAGATGCTTAAAATAAGATCCGTTGTTGTTACCACAAACTTTGTGTCTGGGGAAATGAGATCACACACACTCATGAATATATGGTTAACAGAAGCTTAGCTACACAAAAATGACACCTTATTTTTTACCTTCTTATCGACAAATTTGCCATTTCTTCTGATTTTCTAAGTCTTTCACAAGTATCCTCTTGTTATCCCTCGGGATGAGTTCATTCTTTATTTAAAGCTTCAGCAACAGAGGAAAATAACGCTTTTTTTTTCACAACACAGCTGTTGAGAGAACAGATCCTGAAGAAAATATGACTGTTGTATCAATTGTTGCATTTCATCTGCCACCTACAAACTAGGTAGCCAAGTACAAAGCGCAATTATGACTTGATATTTAATAACGGAATATACAATGATTATGAAATCCTATGATGAGTAAAATCTAAATCTAATCTAAATCTAATATCTGCTCATACAAGCAGTCAGTTATTTGAAAAGGCCCTCAGAGCTTATAGACTGTTACAATAAAAGTCCAATATTGGTTTTATCTGAATGAGCGAATCAGTTAACAGTGAGATCTGTGGTTATTATGAGGATCAACAAATAGTCTTTTTTTTACAAAGATAAAGCTGGCTTAAGGTGAGACTTCGGTTTTCAGTTAAATGTTTTCAACGCTTTATAGCACCAACATTCTACTCACATGTATTGGATCCAAAACTCATGGGTTAATATTGGTTTCACACATCGTTAAATGTTTCAAACCGTTCAGAAAATGCAACCGGTAGAAAGTCATCGACCGAGCGATGATGAGGTGGGAAGCTCATCAGACCAACGGGGAGGAACAGCAGGTGTCCAAAATGCTGTGGATGACGTCCACCTTCACGAAGCCCTCCAGAGCACGGCACAGCTTCCCAACAGTGCAGTGCCATCCTCCCGTTCTTCATTTTCCAACTCTCCAGCATCTGGTGCACCATCTCCGGCAGGCCGTCGCGGCTACAGTCATGCTCGATGGTCTCTATGTCCACAGCGGTCAGACCCAGTCGCCGCGCACAGCGCTTCCACTTGGCTCCGACGTTTTCCCTCACCAGATCCAGGTGGCTCTCGGTCACAGCGTGGTCCTCTGAAAGACCCCCAATGAGAAACTCAGATTCCCGCAGAACCCGTTACTGCTAATGAGTAATTACTAGTGCATAAACATTTGGATGACATTTTCTGACAGTCGAATCGAAAAAACTAAATGAAAATAAACGTTGGTTGTGTTGCAATGACGTACCGTATTTCACGATGCGTTCTTTGATGGAAGAGGTCGCCGCGTCGAACGGCACCGACTCTAAACTACCGATGGAATCGTAACTTCTGATGAGCATGGTGTTGTTGCTCCCGATCTGGATGCCGCTGGCGTTCTTTATCATGAGAGGCGCTGCAACGGGCACAGAGCAAGAAACCAACACGCGAGAGTCAGAAGGAGACGGAAGAAGCAGCGAACACCTCGGGGCTCTAGATCTAAAGTCCGTATGTACCTGGATCTTGCTGTGAGAAGTCTTTGCTGGGCGCCAGGAGACGCCCGGGACCCAAGTCGGGAGCGGAGGTTTCGGACACGGGGTAAGCTGGACACGACCGCTGGCGGCCGTAGTGGGAAAGTGGATGCTGCTGGTTTAACTGGGACAGAGACGGAGAGCTGGCGGACGTGGACATGGAGTCCACGGATTCGTCCCCGTGACCCACGGTGGGCCGATAACAGGCCCCTCCCTGGCTGCTGGGCTGCACGGGCCCCGCTTTGGTCCAAGAATGGACGGAGGACGCGTGGGAGGGTCTGTCCGGTTCCGGTTGCCTGGCGACGCGGTCTGAAGGGCTGACGTGGTTGGGCAGGAAGGGGTTTGAGTGGCTGTGACGGAGGCAGCGGGCGGCGTCCTGCTGCTCCTCGCAGTAATAGCTGCCGTGTTTGTGGTACTGAAGCTCCCGACCCAGTTTCTCCTCCAGAGCCGAAGGCATGTTGCCCGCCTGTGCGTCCGTCTGGAGAGACTCCGCGGGCGGCTCGTGTTGGAGGCCATGATTCATGTCCTCAATGCTGGCTTCCACCGGCTCGGGCACACTTCTGTCTGAACTCTGCAACGGAGCTGGGCCATCTGCAAGGTAAGGAGAGAGGTCGAAGCAATCTCAAAGATTAAGCATTAATTATAATATGAGCATGAGTACCGAGTCCTCAGCTCGTCAAGGTTACCAACAGTGCTCACCAGCCGATAAACAATCCTGGGTCATTGACAAAGATTTCATCTTCTCAACGAGCTCCTCTGGGCCTTCATATATTTTCTGCAGACAAATCACAAGCATTATTTCCATAATTTTCATCCAACTTTTAATCTCAAATCCACTGCTTAGCCATGTCCAATCCTCCCTTAGAACATGTTTTTTATACATACCCTAAAGTTGTGTAAATCGTCCTCTACGCGAGGTTCAAGCTTTTCCTTGTAGACAGGAAGGAAGAAGTCGTGACCCTCTGTGAGCACAGGGAGATGAGGGATGAGACATAACCATCCTTCATTTCAGTCTAGGGACACAAACTCCAGAACAGATCACAGAAAAGAAGCAAGGTAATATAACTTCTCATTTCTTGTAGATTTGTCAACAGCAGCAGAACTATAAGTTACAATAATATTGTAATAATCATCTTACAAGGTGCATTTAAACCTCTGAGTAACAAACACATCAAAAAAAATATTACATTACAAAATCAAACCTTCCTTTCTTTGAAATCAACAGTGAAAGATGTTGTTTTACTTTCCGTGTGATCACGTTTGTGATTAATGTGACCATATTCCACTGATAAGAACATACGCTCTGATGTTTACTACACAATCCGTAACTGCACCTTTAAACGTCGGCCGCTGCAGCGGATTGTGACCCCAGCACCTCCTCATGAGCTGAATCATCTCTGCGAGCGTGTCGTCTGGAATGAGGCGCTCGTCCGGTCGCTCTCCGTTCCGGACGCACTGGCTGATTTGTTCGTCACTCCTTGCATCTGGACAAACACACTTTGGTTGTCTCCACGCGGTTCACCTTAAGCAGTTTCAAACTGTGAATACGGTCTGATTTGTTCACGGGTATCACATGTGTTATCATCCGGACTTCGCCGTGCGTCGACTTCCCAACTCACTTGCGTAGGGCTCTTCCCCCGTGAGGATCACCCAAACCACAATCGCAAAGCTGTAGACGTCGGACTTCTCCGTGGAGGCCGTGTGTACGCTCTCCAGGTGCTCGGGGGCCATGTAGCTCAGGGTGCCGGCCCCGCTCACCTCTGCCGACGGGCGTATGCGACTCCTCTTGCGGGACTCCTCCTTCGTCAGTCGGCTCCAGGTCCGGCTGGTGGCCAGGCCGAGGTCCGCGATCTGGGAAAACACGCAGAGGATGCTTGAGGTTGCCATGGCTGCGCGCGCTCGGGTGTCGCGGTCACACGCGTGTCATCGGGCCTCGGTGACAGACCTTGATGTGAAAATCCTTGTCCACTAAAATGTTTTCCGGCTTGATGTCCTTGTGTATGACTTGTCTCTCCGTGAGGTACACCAACCCTTCCAAAATCTCTGAGATGAACCTGCCCTTGATGGACAGCGGCACAGCGACCTGGGAAGATATTTTGTTCTTGTATTAATGCATCCGATCCTACAGCTGCAACATACGGGTGAAATCAGGAGGAGCTGATGGAGTTACAGGTGTTGATTGGGCGATTCATTCGGTGCTCACCGTAGCGAGCATGCGGGACAGGTTGCCTCTGGGGATGAGCTCCATAACTAGTGAGCAGTCCCTGTCTTCCATGATCACACCCAGCAGCTTCACCACCCGCTCATGGTTCAGGCTCGCCATGATGTTGCCCTCCTCCAGCAGCAACCTCTGACTCTTCCTGGGTGGAAGGAGGTAGAAATTGTGAGGACCGGATAACCGGATAAACTTAAACACTGGGAGTCTTACAGTGGGAAGAAACTGGCATGCAACAATGCGATGTGTCCGGTGTCAGTCATGACGGGGTTGATCCCCATCAAATAGTGTCTTTGACAAGATCATTGTAGGATTCTGTATTTCTGCTATCAAGTCCAATCATTCAGACATCAGATGAGCCCTTACATGGACGCCCATTTCCACCACTGTGATTTCATCGCAGTGGTGGAAATGGCTGTTGAATATGTCAAATTGCATTTGAAATAGGAAGTGGTTTTTTCAAAGGGGCAGTACAGGAAATCACAGCAAAGCTATCTGAAAAACAAAAACAGTTTGACCAACATCCGCATTCCAGAGAGGCTCCCGTTGCTCCTTCTTAAAATGAGGTGTCGACACACTTTGCTGTGAAACCAAACTGAAACTACAGTAAGTATTTAGCGTCTTCCGGGGGCGAATGAGCCTCTCTTGAGTTGCGTGCAGCCGGAGAGAGGAGGCGCGTGACTCGGGGAATACCCGGCACACCGGGGGGAGACAAACACGCGCGGAACTTACACGTTGCTTAACGGCCCAGTGAACATGGTCTTCGACACCACCTGGCCGAGGGTCACGTGGTAGCAGAGGTACACTTCTCCAAAGCTTCCGTAGTCCAGCGGCTCTTTTTTAATGAGGTCGGCCGACCTCATGTGGAGCGCGGACTGCGGCGCGGTGGCCATCGCCGCTCAGCCGAGCGACACACACACACACACACACACACACACGACGCACACACGACACACAGCGCAACAATACTCATAACAAAGTGGCCACAACCGGCATGCTGGCAAACTGAGCGGGACAACGGCGGAACAGAAAGAGCAACTACGCGGATGAGACAGCGGGGAAGGCGGGTGCGTGACGAGTAATCCAGGAAGTTTCGAGTGAGGAGCAATGACGTCCGAAACCACAACACAGTTGAGGAAGTAATACCAAAAAAAAAAAATCGTTTCCCTTGTTATTTAGTCAAATTCACTGTTTTCCGTCTGGTTAAATAAATGCTAATGTGTATAAAATAAATGCTAAATGATATTTTACAGATGTGTGGCAATGGTCAGACACAGAAGACGTAATTCTTCCTAATGAAGTGTATTTAAAACATCCTTCGTTAATTAACGAAATGATTCACCACGCGTATTAACATTCTCCAAGACTATTTAGAAAATAAACACTACATTAATTTGATTTTACATGTTTTTCCACTGAATACAGTGCTTTAGTAATAAGTTTGAAAAACCGGAAATGAATATATCTGTGAACTTCCGGTTTTCTCTTTTTCGAAGTCGGATTTGTTTAAAGGGTTTTGTTTGGATGCCGAAAATAATAACAATAACAATAATAAAATCAGTTTGAGCAATATTAACGTTTTCTTCTACATGATATTGCGATGCTCACTTCCGGGGGTTGGCCAACACAAATCTTATGGCAAAAAAAAAATCTTTTCTGAGAAAAGTCTTTTCTGAGTCATAAACACATGGGTGGTGACACTTCTGTTTTTCTCAAAATTCCTATCTTGTCAATTCTACGAAATCACAACGGATAGTATGGTATTCAGAAAGGAACTTAAAAAATGTGTATAAAAAAATGACATTAGTAGCCTATATAGTTAAACCCGGAGTTTAAACATTGGAAGAGATAAAATCTGAAATGGTTTAACGGAGTGGGAATTTTATTGACTTACTGGAAAAGCTTTAATTTGACGTATTGTGTTTCTTATTAACCATAAATACATTTTACTCCTTACACTACACATTTTGCCTTACTGCAACGACTCCTAATATTCTTTCTTCCACTTTTTAGCCTAAGGGGGCAGAGACGGCAGAAACAACAACCATGGTATTAAGACACACAGGCAAAACGTAAAATGAATTTGGCTTTATTGCTTGCAGTGTGCAGTGTAGATGTTCTGCACAGAAAGTTTTTTACAGTGAACCCTTGTGGTTGTACTGCGTCACTGCAACTATGCCCAACATTTTTTGCTCCGGCCTACCCAGAGGAGACTCAATATGGAAATATCAATACCCCGCACCCACGCTCCACCCAACATGCACTCTACTCAGTAGCTGCTGTAACCAGCCCCTCTGGCGTGGCCTTCAGGCTGTTACCATCCCTGTGTGGTAGAGAGGGATACGGTAGAGTTCTTTATACATGGAGACATACAAAAAGGGACCAACTAATCATTTTCAAAACACAATGTGGTGCAAAATAATGCAGATTCATTCATGAAGCACTTTCAAAAAAATGTATACAGGTCAATCAATTGCATCTATTGGTCAGGGATTCTATTAACTGATAAAAGGTTAATTGTTAGGGCTGGACAGTAAGAGCTGTGAATCGGTAACATGAAGAATTTCTATTTTAGTTTAATTAAATGATCCGTTTTAACAAAACACCGCACAGTGTATGTTTTCTCCTGTAAAACAACTTCTGATATTTATCCTCCCACCCATTAACAAACGTTTTTATAATGTATACACGTTTATACATACATGTATGTTGTAATAAAAAGTGTGAAACAGAGACGCTCGCCAAATCTGAAAGGGGACAATCTTTGTAACTGCGGAAGTGAAGCACACTACAAGCCGATGAGTGGACTTCGCCATGCTCATTCAGCGGCTTAAACCATCTCCATGACAATCTGCTGATAAAGATGTGTTGGTCAGACCAGTTTACAACCGTCCGCCATGCTTCGTATCCAGTTGTATTGCATCACTTTCCCCACTCACACCTGGAACACGCCAACCTGCGGTTTAACTGGTGCGGCTGTCCGCCTGTCGCTGGCCAAATAAATAGAAAAACACAGAGAAAGACGCGGGAGGGGGAGCGGGGATGTGTTTTGGTTTCATGGCAAGTGGAACCTTCTTTGACATATTACGACGTTAATGTGGTTTCCGTGGAGGCTGCTGATTCCGTGGGGACTGTGGCGTCAACGACGGGCCCGGTCACGGACGCCGCTGCTGTGACCGTGACCGAGGCTGCGGGAGCGGAGGTGGAGATGGGCAGGAGCGGCACCCCTCCTTGGGGGAGGAGAGGCGGCAGCTGGGAGGGCAGCATTGTAGGTAGCAGGGGTAAGGAGGCCAGAGCTGGGAAGTTGAGGGGTGGGAACGCTGCCAGAGAGGGTACTGAAGAGAGAGAAAAAAAAGAAAAAAGTCACATCATACTCCAAGTCTACGATTGAAAATGGAGATTACAGAGTTTGTACATCAGCGACTTTAGAGGCCGACATATAAAGTTGAAAGACAATACCAACACATTCAGATTAAAATGTTTTACAAACAGCCAGAGAAAATCTTTCACGATCAACGATCGTTTTTTTTTCTACCTGCACCTCCTGCTGATGCTAAGGTGCCGCCGCCTGCTAGTGACATGGCGCTGAGGTCTGGGAGGGGCAGGTTGAGGTTGGGCAAGTTGGGAAGCGGAGGTAAGCCACCTGCGAGGGGCATCAGACCTACACAGGGAGACACAATGCAATGTCAAAGATCTGGTAAAAGAGGAACATTCTACGATGGAGAAGAGAGGATCTCGTTTTAAAAAGGGGAAACACACAGTGATGCTGCAATGAATGTTAATATTAGTAGTGATTTCAGAGGGTCTCAGACACTGGCTATGTTTAGAGAATTTAAGCTGCCTTGTACCGACGGTTCAGGCTGATGGTGGTGATGTAATGGGAGATATTTTCTCAGCACACTTTGTGTAGGTCTGGGCGTCATACCGGTTGAACCCGAAAATTTCCTTGCGTTAAAGAAAACGTTCTTCAAACAATGTGCACAGCATAACGACTGTTGCTGCTCTTCGGCAGGCAGCCAAATATATTTTTCAACCCTCTTCACCGAGGTTGCAGCGATCAGAGCCATTTGTCTTGCGTATATTGAGATTGAGTCATGGTTATAACTTTATAACAACAATTAATAACCCACAACTAATGCTCTCTGACTGGGTAACACACGACAACACAAACGTTTGACACACTAATCATTTTATATTCTTAAAATGACACTGCCTAACTGCCTACAGCTCGGCCGCTCACAACTAGAAGAAACTTGGTCGCTAAATGAAAACACGGGAAGGAGCGACGCAGGAGGAACAACCAGAGATGCACCAACACAACTTGCCCAAAAGAGAAAAGCTGTGCGCTCGATGGGAAGTTGCCAGCGAGTGGTGAACGGCTGTTCTGGTGCCCGGCGGTCGTTTTCGGTGTTAATGAATCAATCCGTTTACTTGAGAAGAAAAAAAAACGTCATTTACCGTAACACCGCCAGAATACAAAAAACAGATGTGAATTCTTAGCCATAAGGCCCAGGCCTGCCCTCCAGTACCAGTGAGAATGGTTTAAATGGTGCAGCCTACCTGTTGCTGACCACGTCCTTCCCTTTATGACCAAAGTGCAACATCTTCTGATGCTACTTTTAGCCGAAAAATGCACCATCTCACAAAGCTCAGATCATCTCAAACTGGTTTCTTGAACATGACAATGAGTTCACTGAACTCCATTGGCCTCCAGTCACCACATCTCAATCCAACAGAGCACCTTCGGAATGTGGTCGAACCGGAGATTTGCATCATAGATCTGCAGCAAGTGCGTGATGCCATCAGTCAACATGGACTAAAATCTCTGAGGAATCACCTTGTGGAAAGTCGGCCACAAAGAATGGCAGTTCTGGAGGCAAAGGGGGTCCAAACCGTTACTACCAAGGTGTACCTAATAAAGAGGCCGGTGAGAGTATACAGCGTGTACGTCTGTGGAGGCAAGAGCTGTAATGCCTCTGCCACACACCAGCTTCTCCAAACGTGTTGCGTTTAATGATCCTGACTCAGCAGGCTGATGACATGCGCTCATCTCTCACCTGGTAGCGTGGACCCGGGGTGGAAGCCGGTGGTGGCAGGACTCTGTGAAGTGAGTGGGCTGAGGCCGTGGCTGGTGGAGGGGAGCAGAGGGACTGTGGGCAAACCTGGAGGGGAGGGTCACATGAGTGAAAATAAGTGTTGCAACCCAAAAATATCATGTTACAAGCTGAATGGGATGAAGTAATTGAACTGGTGAAAGAAAAAAAAAAAAACCTGTCTGCAGCTCCCTGGGCATGGTGGGCGGGGCTGAGCTGATTGACAGGCTGGCCAGTGAATCTTCAAGGCCAGCAGGGACGGCAGGTCCAGTAGCTGGGCTCACTGCTGAGAGTTGCACCTGGGAGGAGTTCAGGAGAAAAGATGGAGCTGGTCAAGCAAAGAATTCTGCTCTCAAACAGACGAGGTGGCATTCGTCAAAACAGCCAAATAGCTAAATCGGCTACATCTCTCTCTCTCAATGCCGCTCACATAAAATCAGGCCACTTGCGTTTATAAAACAGGTTTGTATGATGTGTGCTGACCTCAGTGAATCCATCCTTCAGCGGACTGACGGGCTCACTGGGAGAGTTTCCAGGGAAGCTGATCTTCTTCCCCTCCTCAAAGGGCCTAGTAGGGATCCTGTGGAGGTATCCATAGCCAATCCCACATCCAAGACTGCAAGAAAAGAGGTCATTCAGAATCCAAATCCATTTGACCATTTCAGATTTGCCTGGTTTCCCATATTTTTGCTTCCAAACAAAAGGTGCCAGATTATGGGCAAGATTAAGAAGATCTTAATTTAGCAGCCTAAATTTCTGACCTGTAAGGAGCTACAGACAATGAGAGCAATACGCGTGTTTAGGGAAAACTTGAGTAGGGTTGACCTGCTTCTCATGAGCAAACGAGGAATTCAACAGCGGAGTACTTTATCTTACAAACGGATTCAATTTGAATATAAAATCGTATTGAAAACTTTTCTACAATAAACCTTGATTAGACCCTTTTTTTTTAATGTGCTTGAATTGATTTTTAAGCCATCCAAATAGATGGCCATGCGTGCGTTGGGAATCAGAACTTTTATTAAATGGAGATGTCACCTATGTTGCTCTCACAGATGCAGGAAAATAACCATTTCAATGGAGAATAGTGAAATAAAAATCATTGCAAACATGGCAACAACCAGAAACTAAAAGGCCCAAGCTGCAAAGGTATAAACACTGTTAATTCTCAACCTGCAATAGCAGCCCTATGACCACTGAGGGGCAGCAGAGACAAGTTGTGAACCCAATAGAGACACATTAATACAGCGGGTGAAAGAAGTATTAAACACGTCACCATTTTTCACAGTAAATATATTTCGAAAGGGGCCATTGACATGACATTTTCACCAGATGTTGGTAACAACCCACGTAATACATACAAAGAAACCAAAACAAAGAAGTTGATAAATAAAGTTATGTGTAATGATGTGAAATGACAGTGAAACAATATTTTATGAGCGTCTTTTCAATTCCTGGAACATTCAGAAGCTTAGAAATCCACCAATACCCAATGGCATCATTTTGTTTTGCAACAATTAGGTTGCGATGGTCTTGAGACAGCGCTTTGCTTTGACCCATCATGGGATGTGTCTTGTGTGGCACCTTGGCAATGAGCAATGCAGGCGGCTAGTTTCTCCATACAGGAAGCGTCTTGAAGCTTCATTACCAACAAGGGCTTTCGTATAAAGTATTAAATAAACAAATGTAAGCGTGTTCAATACTTTTTCCCTGTGTCATTTCACATAACTTTATTTCTGAACGTCTTTGTATGTT
The DNA here is from genome assembly GCA_021346845.1 of Apeltes quadracus. Classification (NCBI taxonomy): domain Eukaryota; kingdom Metazoa; phylum Chordata; class Actinopteri; order Perciformes; family Gasterosteidae; genus Apeltes; species Apeltes quadracus. The sequence continues at coordinate 4,812,435 of CM037919.1, read as the reverse complement.
TGTATTACTGTTACCAACATCTGGTGAAGATTTCATGTCAAATATTTACTGAGAAAAATGGTGACGTGTTCAATACTTGTTTCACCCGCTGTACATGTTACGCAATTTATATAGTATTTTTACTTCCAGTTTTCTGCTTCTCTGCTGGTGTATTGCTGCGAATCGCGGTACGTGACGCCACATTGTTTAGTAAAACGACGTGAATGTGTCAACTTGCTTGCGCATTATATAAAACAAACCCGGCCCGTCCACAGAAAACCACTCCAAAGCGCTACTGAAGGTCAAAGTGTCCACAGGGAATCTTTGAGCTCAGGTGGAAAACTTGTTCATGAGAAGCTGCTTTTTACACTTTCAGCAGTAATAGAGAAGCATTATCATTTGTGAAAGTCCCATATTCACTCTCCTGATAGTCTTGTTTTTTTTTCTTTGCTCCAAAGTATATAGTTCTTCAAACGCAGAAACTGGACCATAAAGGAAAATATTAATTGTAGCTGCTGTAAAATCAGCATATTCAGACAACCATAAAGAAAAACAAGGTAACTGCAGCTTCGTTTCCAGCGTGCGTACGTAGTTACCTTCCCTCTCCTCCCCAGGCACTGTTCGGTGTGATGATCACTTCTCTGCAGTTGTCTGTGTCAGTGTTGTACACATAGAGCTTCAGTCCTTTCCCCTCATGGCTTTCTATTAGAGAGAACAGGTCCTCAGACTGAAAATAAAGAGGCAGATTAAGTCAGGAGACGCGGAACCTCAATGATTATCAGTTGGGGAACGTTCAGTGGCGATAAAATACCTCATTCATAACTGTGTCGGCTCCGATGATGTAGTCTGTGTGCGGCCGTAAGCCAGCGAGGGTCGCTGGGGAATTAGGCTCTACTTCCTGGTCAAGAGAAAAAAGGGGAAAATCCTTTTACAAACAGCTACTGCACCACATAAAAACAACACAATAGAGATTACAATTACAGGTTACTGACCAGTACATGCCAGACATTCTCATTGGCCCCTTCGAAGCTGCAGAAGCGAATAGAGACACCGAGCAAGCCCTGCCCCCCCCACAGGTTGCTGGGGGTGACTGTAGACTCCCGCAGCTCCAGGGTCTTTGAGGAGTAAACCAGCATCTTGACTGGTTTCTCAACACTGGCTTTCAGCAGGTCTTTTAAAGTGTCATTGTCCTTGTTCTGTGGAAAAGGGGAGGAAGAAGTGCAGCGTCTCAGGACTCGTACTCGGTTCTGCTAGAGACAGTGGCTGGCCTTCCTTACCAGTCTGGTGTTGTTGATGGAGACGATGAAATCAAAGAAAGGCTCCAGTCCTGCGCGGTGTCCTGGTGAGTTCTCCTGAACCTGCAGCAAAAACACAACACTTGAGCTGCTGCCAGACTGCACACGGTCACTTGATGCATTTAATGCAACTATTCTAAAGAGTGTTGAGGTATTTTGCACATGCAGCAATAGATTGGACCGGTTACGACCAACATGCAAGAGAGCTGGGTCTTCAGTGACTTTACCAATCGGTTACTTTTAGAAGAAAAGAAAAAAACAAGAGGGTCATACAGGTATCATTTAATAACCTCAGTGCCAAATATACGGCCGAACCGGTTATACTTGTGTTACGCTGCTGTTACACTGCAGGACGGGACCCGGACACTCTGTGGAAGGGACCCGGGCCTCTGTGGTCCACCACTGCATTAACAAGTCAGTGCTTCCTAGTTGAGCATCGAGCTGCTTACGCTGTCGCTTGGCGTCACTGATAATTAAGCCTCGTCAATGGTAGTTAGCTTGAAACCAGACCCGTCTACGGAGAATAAACCCTTTACTCCGGGCCACTAGCAAAAGCAGCTTTGCAGCTGTCATTCGGTTTAGCTGCGTAGCTAACTTTGGCCAGCTCAAACACTGGTGGTTAGCCAGTGTCAGGGCGGACATGCACGTAACATTTAACGGGACAGCATGTGCGACTATGACGCAACTCAACGCACGCATCCTTTTTTTAAAACAGTGTTGGTGTTTTCCACACGGAGGCCCAGAGCAGTCATCCCCGGCCTCTCGTCAACAAACAGCAGGTATTTATCCGCCTCTGACTGGATGATAAGCTAACAGCTAACAGCGTGCTGTAGATGCTAAAAACTCACCCGGAGGACGTGGTAGCCCTCGGAGCCTCCTCCGGGTATCTCCACACTCTGCGCACCTCCCATGGTTTTACACGTCTAAGGCCTTTTAGGTTTTAATGGCAGCTTGTTACCCAGCAGAGGTGAGAAGCCTGTACACTTCCACACACCGGGTACACGTCGCCAAATGGCTGTGATGCGCATGCGCTCTTACGTGGCAGGAAATAACGCCTTTTCGATGATTCAATTTCGAAATTCCAATTTTCCAAACGGTTTCTTTATGTTTAAAAGTCACCAACATCCAACTGTAGAGTCGCCATGAAAAGAAACAACCAGCATATTTCCAAAGCACCACTGTAATGTTAATATATACACATACATACTTTTTGTGTCCCATCTATATGGGACCATTCATTGTATTACCACAAATTGTTTATATAAATTACAAACATATATTCCTCAAATGTCTTTCACTCATTGTCTTGTCTATTGTTTTTGTTCCATGTAGAATAAACATATTGGAAGTTTAATGAACTTTTAACTTACTTCTACCACTACATTGTAAGTAAAGTTTTGCCTCTATTTCTACCAGAATTAGGTTATTTTGCCCCCAAATAAAATAAGCTGAGTTGTTTTCATGGAATGCAGTGGTTCTTATATGCTGTACATGCGATGTTAAAGTAGCATATTTGGAGGCATGTTGTGCAGACACAAGTTCACCACCAGAGGGCGCCGCAGCCCATTACATCCTCATAGTCGATCTAAACTATTGATCTCACGGTAGATGAGATCGTTCTACAACCACACTACTCTTTAATATCTTCTTGCCTTCAATGCAACGGGAACCGATGGCGTCGTTTCTCTATGACATTTTAGTTTACTGGGGCTGAATCACTATTACTCAGAGTTCAGTTCAGTTCAGTTCAGTTACTCAGAGGGGAATAAAGCCAAGAAGAGAGGACAGATCATGGGCAAATTTAAGGGAAAAGTACAAGATGAGCAAATGTTATGGATGAAAAGAGTGGGGAAGAGGAGAGGAAAGGAGGCAATAAGGGAGAGAGGGAGCTGATGACAGGATGGTTCCACATTGGAGAACAGCCAATCCCGCAATCAGCTGGGGGCCAAACAAAGTCCCCTTCCAGATGATTAGGCAGAGAAGCATTAATGTGTGTGTTTTAGGGTTAGCGTGTGTGCCCGCTGATAGAGACTATCCACAGGCAGAGAATACTACACAGACACAAGTGTGCGATTGATGGAGCTGTGTGTCAAAGACAGAGCTTTGTGTTTGTGTTTTTAAAAAAACTCAGAGTCACTTTTCCCTTTAATATACTTTATTAAAGATCTTTTTGAAGATGATTCTGTTAAAGTGCGCCAAACGTTCCCTTACGGCTGGCTGAATCAAATAACCCGATTGGTCACAAACAGCACACAGATTACCGTAAGTATGTTTTTTTGTTTCATTCCCATATGGTCCCTAGTTATTATTAATACTTCAACGTAAGTCTTATTTAATACTGCCATAGTACATATCCATTTACAATGGAAGAAAAAAAGGTGAACGTTGTGCAAAGACACAAACAGGAACGAACAAGATATTCCATTCAGTTCCCATGACACTGAGAATACAGGTAATATGTATTACAATTAATATATACTATATTACAGTAGATGCATTAGGATTCAGACAGATACAACAATACTTTCTTCCCAGTCTCAAGAGGAGAGTACATTCTCACATCCTTGTGCTATTCTCTAAAATAAAAGACTGGCACAACTGCCAGGTTATTGTATAGACTTCATTCTTAATCTCATCAGAAGGCCTGTCAGTCATCTCAAAACATTCGGTCAAAAAGACTCACAATCACAGAAAGAAACACACTATAGAAATTGCATCGCAGTCAAGGTTCAATAATACAGCAGGTAACCTTTTACAAACACCAATAATCTATAAGAAGTTCTATATGAAGGACAATGGATTGCTCTGTTCCCGATTGACTTTCTTTGGCTCACAGAATTACTATAAATAAACTTTACTCTTGTTCTTGTGATTACATTTACAAGTGCATTACCATGTAATACACATAAAGACACATTTACGATAAAATACCTGAATCTGCAAACAGCGGAAATGCAATAAATATGAGTTCTTATAATCAAATATTAATATTTCAACAATGCTATAAACACACATGGGTATCACATGATTGCATGAAACAAAGACAAGAAAGACAACAAGCCAGCGTTTTACAAGTTAAAAGTAGTCACAGACTTGGGAGAGCTGTAGGCATTTTTAAATCTTACATTACAAAACATAGCAGACTGTATATCAATTGCTGGAGGTTGATCTAAAACCTCTCGGCTTAACACGCTTGGTACCATGTGTGCACATTAAGTCATTATAAGCTTATTTTCAACACAATGCTTGCTTAAATTACATGACAAGTTACACTAAAATGTGTCCCATGCACATCTGCACACCACACACACACACACACACTTTTTTGGACTTGGACACTGGTTTAGGTTGGTGCACTGAGATTATATATTTGTACAGCTGAAAGCACCAATGATTCGATTTTGTGTAGCAAATGTATGATAATCCAAAATAGTTTTACAGTAGTTTATTGTATTTTCATCCGTGCTTTTCTGCCTTTCAGTGTTTGATCACACGCACACATACAGACACAAGGACAAACTACATTGGACAACAAACTTGATTAAACCCACGCACACACATATTACTATAATCCACAGCACACACACACACACACACACACACACATTAGAGCATGTCCGTTGCAACGTGAGTGTTCAGATACTTAGTACTTATATATTTTGTCTAGAGGAGGAACTATGTGGGATGAGCGAGTAAGACGCTTAAAGTGTGGCTCATTGCTGGCTGCTCATCGCTTGGAGAAACAGTCAAAACGCTTCAGAGAAGGAAAGACTGGATAGAAAGAACCTAAAACATGTCTTATCATTGTTCTGTTTGCAGCGGAAGGAATGTTTCACCTCAGTGGCCTCTGCCCACAATTACACCGGATAGAACCCGCAGGTTCACCCTCAGGCCACCAAAGCCGCCATGGCTGAGAGGCCTACAGGTCTTGACCCAGCCGCTCGATCTCGTCGATGAGGAAGTCGATGTCAGACTGAGTGGCGGCGAGGTTGGAGACGACCATACGGAAGAAGTTGACGTTTTTTCCTTGAGGCTGGTAGCCAACCATGGTGGCACCTGACTCCATCATCATAGCTTTAATCTTCGGGGCCACCTGGTGGAGTGAACAAAATAATCGGAGATTAATTATGTTCCTCGTGGGAGTTCGCTATAAATAGTGTTCATGAAAACATTAGTCAGTGGTCGTATGGATAAAAAATATGGGGAAACGCAAAAGGAGATTAAAAAAAATGTTGGGCTGTCAATACATTAACTAATTAATCGCACATTATGAAATTCATTATCATCAGTGTTGGGAGTAACAGCGTTTAAGTATAACAGCGTTTCTAACGGAGTTACTTTTTCAGGAACGGAGTAATCTAATTACTGTTGCCATCGTTATAACGCCGTTATCGTTACTGAGATTGAAAGTGTCGCGTTACTACAATTTGGTTGAATGAAACGCGATGCTTTGGCTACACAACAGCTGCCTGGAGAGAGCTGCGGTGGGGATGATGACGCCGTTGCAAATGCGATGACGATTGGCTGGGTGGGCGGTGCCTTGCTCACGTTGTCTCACTGCGGCTGCGCACACTCTGACTACCAATAAACAAGACAGCGTCAGCCACAATGGCGACGAGCCGGGGAAGTTCAGAAATAGCGTTGTCAAACTGGAAGTACCGGCACTACTACTCGCTCATTGTCAGGTCAAAAGGCAAGAATGTTTATGTTACACGCAGCTATGCCCAGGAAGAAAGACGTTATCCACGTCTGCCTCAAGCAACTCAAACCTAATGAAGCACCTCACATCAACACATGCTAAGACGACACTTGTTGCTGCTGCTATCCCAAATGCAGCTAGCGTGAGCTGCAGCGGAGACGGAGCCACTGTTAAAACAAGCAACGCTCGATTTTCAGCGTTAAATGTTATAGAACGAAATAGCGTTTAGAACATAAAAAATAAGGTCACAGTTACTTTGCTGAGTAACTAATTACTTTTACAATGTGGTAACTAAGTTACTAACTCAATTACTTTTTGGAAGAAGTAATTTGTAACTGTAACTAATTACTTTTTTTAAAAGATGAACAACACTGATTATCATTCGATTAATGAATGTTGTTGTTGTTACAAAGTTGTTTTAAATGACTGAATCTAAAAATAATGAGTAATCACTTTAGAAAACGTGTATTTTAGACACGTTAATGGTAAACACAAAACTACACACATATAATCGTCTTGGAGGCAGAATTCTACCAGGTGGAATATGTTGAACTAGTGACTCTTCCTGCTGTGCTTGTGCACTTTGCTCTCGACTCTCCATCACTGCTGTGTTTGAAGTGCCAACAAGTTCCCCACATTCAGCCGAGACGTTTTCAAACGGTCTTTTAGGCAGAGTAACGTTAGATGTTGAGATGGAAGTAGTCTAGCAGCGTGCTTAGCTTAGCAGCGTGCAGCCTAGCAGCTAGCGAGCTTAGCCTAGCAGCATGCTTAACCTAGCAGCTAGCTTAGCTTAGCAGCGTGCTTAACCTAGCAGCTAGCTTAGACTAGCAGCGTGCTTAGCCTTGCAGTGCTTTAAGTAGTCCGTGTGCCACTCAGTCCCATTCTGTTCGACACGTGGAGTAATTCCTCTGCACAGTTTTCCGCTGTATGTCTCGCCTCTGTTTGTTTTACTTCCAATGCAAAAAGCTCTGCTGTAACGCACTGCAGCTAGCGGCCGTTTCTTTTCCGTGGTCTACTTCCGGTTTACGTACGTTAACTACGTTAAAATATTTTGTTGCATTAATCTCTGCCACATTGATCGCATAGAATAATGCCTTTATGTTGACAGCCCTAAAAATAAGTAAACGTATACGTTCACTTAATTTCAAAATATACATATATTTCATTCAACCCGGACCATTTTTTGCATTGGTTGACCACCGGTGGTGAAATAAAAGGAAAACCCCTGTCTTACCCTGTGGAGCTTCTCTCGCCGCTCCTCACAGTCAGGCATGTCTCTGAGGCTGGGTGGGATGTACCAGAAACAAACGTTGGTGTGCTGGGGCTGCAGACAAAAACAAAAACACAGTTCAAATAACCACACTATTTATTTTTAAAGTACACCTCCATTGGTTGGAGGAAAGACATCAAAAGAAATACTGTGACAGAGAAGAGTAACATTTCAGAGGCATAAACAGAAATAGAATAGAAAATAAGAGAAGAAGCTCACCACTCCATCAAACACCATCTGAAATCCCTCCCTGTTCTTGATCTTGTTGTACAGGTACTGAGAAAGGTCCAAGCACCTGTCAATGTGCTGCTCAAACCCTGTGGTGCCCTGCAAGGAAAATGAGTCTGTAAGGCACTAATCACAATAATTAAAAACACGTGTATCACACCACAGCATCTGCTGTGATGTTCACCTTGGCCTTCCACATGAGCCAGAACTTAAAGATGTCGACGTGGCGGCCGCACTGGATGGCTTTGTCCCCGGTGTCGTAGTTGACGTCGTACTGCTTGTCCGGTTGGAACAGGTAGCCAGCACACATGGAGTTACAGCCTGCCAGGATGCCCTGCACACGCACATAAAGCACACACAGAGTTATCCTTTTATTGTATGTATTTTATTGTATGCCCTCAGCACTTTAGAGCTGTGTGGAACTCTCACAGATTACGAGTATTACAAAAGGCGAGTACAACAATAATCACAGGGCGCACAAATAAATCCTTTGTTTTACAGCTTCAGACACATATGGGGAATGTTTTTTGCACCTTCTCTCTGACCAGGATTGCAGAGCACTGCAGAGGCACACCCATCATCTTGTGTGGGTTCCATGTGACAGAGTTGGCCCTACAAGAACATAATACATGTATATACATTTAATATATGTCTTCGATAGGAGTTCCAAAGAAAATAAAAATGCAGCCCATCCGTCCCCATGTATTTACCTCTCAACTCCATTAAGCTTATGGCGATGCTTCCTGGACATCAGTAGTCCACCACCCCACGCGCCCTGAGAAGAGACAGCACTTTAAGAGATGCGCAGGCAAGGACATACGGTATATTACTGTCACAACTACCAATAGACTGCCCCAATGTCCACTACTCACGTCAACATGGAGCCACAAGTTGTACTTCTCACAGATGTCAGCGATCTCATTGATGGGGTCGAATGCGCCGTACACAGTGGAACCAGCAGTGGCGTTCACAAACAACGGCACATAGCCCTGCAGCATCAACACACACCACAATTAGATGATTGAAGGGCGGGAAGAAATAGAGAGAGAAACAAGAGTGAGAAAGAGGAACTGTAACCCTGACCTTCTGTTTCGCATCAATGATCTTGGCCTCCAGATCTGCAGGAATGACTCTCCCCCTGGAAGAGAATCAGGCGCCAAGCGATCATCAACACCCCAAACAGAGACGGACTCTCTTTTTATGTTACACATGTATTGTATTAATGGTGGCTTTGAGGGAAACTATATTCCTGACCTCTCATCCTGTGCTCAGCAGGATCACATTCTCACTGCCAAAACCCAGAGCGGCTCCTGCCTTCTTTATGGAGTAGTGACTCTGTAGGGACACATACATTTTCATTGAAATAATTGCGTAAAATAATACAGTGACAATTTTGTGAGGTAACTGCCACTTGAGCTTTGGCTTGCTTTCCGTCAAGTTGTCACCTGTGCGATGCTTTGCAGAGAAACGACGATGTGAGAAAAGCAAAGTGGAATCCATAAAACTAGTCATTGCCCGGATTCAAATAGACCTACTGATATTATTGCTGGACTTCTTCAATGGCCCCAATCTACAGCCGATGAAGCGTAGCGTCTGCTTCATTACGAAAGCTGAAAATAGAATGTGTGTGTGTGTGTGTGTCACGTACGTGTTCAGATGTGAAGAGGACCAGGCGGGGAGCAGCAGACATGCCCTTGGTTTTGACCTCGGGGTAATACTTGTAGCGTGCGATCATTACGCTGTACATGTTGGAAATAGCGCCCCCTTTAGAGAGGAGACAGACACATCAGCGCCACGGACAGCAGCGTGGTGTCATCGTCCATCCCACAATGACACCCACTCGATCTGTTATTACGTGGACCAACCTGGTGAAAAGATGCCGTCTCCCTCGCCATTGGGCCAACCAACTATCTCTCTCATTTTCTTCAGAGTCAGCTGCTCCATCAACACAAACACTGGAGCGATCTCATAGGTGAACCTGTCAATCACATCACAAAATGTGTAAATACGGCGCGACATTGAACAGTACTGTAATGGTGGGGGAATTAACATCCGGCATGAAGGATGAGAGAAGAGTCTTATGCAAACACTTGCAGATGACGAAGCCTAAAAACGGTCTCGCCCCAAAACGGGGACACACATTCATCTATTTTTTCATTAGCCAAGCTATAATTCCGTCCACAGAGCACACGCTGGAGGTTGTGCTGACTGTGCTAATTAAAAAGTGTCTGATAGCAGTCGGGTGGCAAACATTCACATTCAAAAGCTTTCTAAAATCACTCAGTGGTTTAATTAAAGCACACAAAGCTCTGATGGCTATCTGTCAATCCTGCCAATCGTAGCAGCGAGTCTGAATAGAGCTGATTTGATGGCTGAGAGGACGTGAGTGTGTGTGTGCGTGCGTGTGAGTGTGTGTGTGTGAGACCGACTGGGAGAGTGTTTCAAAGAGATAACAGCCTGTGTTGACCCCAGAATTTAGAAATTTGGGAAGAAGCCATAATACATTTTTTTTCTTTCATTAAAAAAAGGAAAAATATTGAATATCCAAAAGTAATATTCACAATGCTGGAGGACTTAAGTAGTGACGAACGGACCACTGCTCTAAAAATGACCCCTCTCTCAGTTTAGCAAGAGAAAAAATGGCTCATAGCTCCACGGGCAACAGAAGAAGCTTAAGTAGATTCAAAGTTTTGCAGAAAGCCAACAAAGTGAGACCTGAGCTGCAGCCCCTCTGCTAACTGACAGGCCATCTCATCGCCTCCAACACACACTCCCATACGCACACTTACCTATCCCTATTTACCCGGCATTTAACAAGGCCAGTTACACAACACTCCTCCACCCTTATCAGTCGCCACCATTGCCATCAAGAGCAAACAATAGTTTCTCTATTTCGATTTTATAGCTTGGTTAGAGAGTATGCGGGATAAAGGCTGTGAGCCGAGCGCGCTGCATGGAAACAATGCGCCATGGGGAAATGTGACAACAAAGGAAGAGGAGGGGATGAAAAGGGAGGAGAGCAAGGAAAAGCACGTCGAACAAAACAAGAAAAAGAAATGGCAGAGAATTTGAGGGTAAAGAAAATCTAGTGAAAGCTACGGCCGAGATGCAACTTTGAGTTGGAAACAGATGAATGGAGGAAGATAATTGTAATTATTCCGTGTGAGGGCTCACCCATGGTTAATTGGAAAATATGCTTGTGGTCAATACCTCAGATAAGATTGCGATCGCATGGGCTTTGAGTATGAACAGCCACAGCAATTCATAAAATTACAAAGAAGTCATATCTTGAAGCCTCTCACTCGCCTAATTTCTAAAGGAGGGTGTTCTTTGATATATTGGAATTAGGGTCCATGTAAAGAACACAAACATGTCTAATATCCTGGATGGAACACTTTTATTTCTTCTTCAAATATATCTACAGCAGAAAAGGGACAAAAGCAGCCCACCTTTTTAAAATTCTCCTTTTCTCCTTGAGTCATTTCACGCTATAATGACAATAATGGCGATCATTATCACAATCACAGCCAATCATTGGTCTTTTCAGGATGAAAATTACCCCTCAGTCACCTGCCCGTCTCCAGGGACAGCCCCTAAATGCCCTTATTATCGTCATCAAGGGCGCTCGATGTGTATGAACCCGTGTTTGAATGCGTGTGTGTGTGAGTCCCTGTCTATGGGACTAACCCTCTGACCCCCCCCCCCCCCCCCCCCCTCCGCTCAGCCCCTCAAAGGAGCACTGAGTCGGTCTGTAACCACGGGGACAATGAAGCCAGAAAGAGAGCACTCCGCAGGGAGCTGCAGCAGTCACTTTCCTCCATGTGACACGGTTTTTCTGTGCAGCCGCAGAACATTGTGTGTCAGTGTGGGGCCCAGCTGGCCTATCTGCTAAGACCAGCTCACAATGAGCCTGCAGCAAATGGACCGGAAACCCTATAGCTGCCGTATCTGGGACAGCCAGAGCTGGTGTGTGTGTGTGTGTGCGTGTGTGTGTTTGTGTGTCTGTATGTCATTATGAAAGAGTGCGCCCGTGTGTGAATTCAATGGCCCTGTCTTCCTCTAACCATGGAGATGAGAAGTTTTTTTCCCCTTAGCGGGGGTGGTTTCCTAAGCTAATGTTTTGAGAAATGGGATAAATTAAGTGACTCGTTTTCCTTCAGCGTTTGGTTTATCGTCCTTACGTTGATCGTTTCTTTAGCAGACAGTCTAGGAGGAAAGCTTTTGAACATCACTGCACAAAAAAATAATGAGATGAAGTGGTTTAAAAAAAATAAACCATAGTTTTTTCATAGTTCAGCCTTATAGATCCCTGCTGTTTATGTCTTTCTCTGGTAAGCCGTTTTATTCAACCTTAATACTTAACATTAAGTTAGCTGATTTTCCTTTGGGAACAGCTCTGTAATTTATAATTTCTGCTCATCTCCTCACGACTCAGAATACATAAAAATGTGCCTCTGCAGGGATGTTGTTGTCCAGGCGTGTAACACTGTGTGTACATGCATCTGTATTCAATATTCCCAGTGTTATGTTCTTCATCATACAGTGGTCATAACACAGAGTTGTAGCTCATTTACAGCATGTGTGTGTGTGTCGGCAGTGTGTGGTGTTGATGTGGTTCATGCCCTCTATTAGACTAGGCCACCATGTAACTGTGACCTGAGATCAATATGCAATCTAACCACCCCTGGGGCTAGGGTGCCTCCGACGTACAGTACAGCACAGCGGCAGCCTAGCGCCTGTCAATACACAGGCTCAACAGGACAAACCAAACACTTTATATAACCGCCCTCAGAGGCTCAATTCCAGCAGTGGTGGTAGCTCAGAGGAGGCTAAACAAGCAATTTCACTGTGACTATATAATCATCACTAGGGGCTGTTTCCGATGGCCTGGATATTGGAAACCTTGGTTGTCCCTTTCATGACATGACGAGGTGTTTCCCCAAACAGATCGCTGTGTCATGCAAAAGCAAGGAGAGCATGTAACTTACATGTTGGTGTTGGCAGTGGAGGTGAGCCACTCCCCGGCCAGACCGATGATATCCAGGCCGGAAGACAATTGGTTGAAGAACCGCGGGTGACCTTGAATAGGAAAAAATTAACATTTGTAATTTTGTATAACAATTAAGCAGAAAGAAACCCAGCAACTGATATATCGTTGTTGCCCTCAGTAAGTCAGCCTTGTGTCACGGTGTGGGTTTGTTTTATTTTGTAGTTTTGTCATTGTACCTGAGTTTGCGTCACTTTCTGCCTTGTCATGTTATTCCCTGCGATTGTCTTGTGTGTCCCTGATTGTTCCCACATGTGTCCAATCACCTGCGCTTCCCAGTTTATTTATACCACGTGTGTCTTTTGTCTCTTTTCGGTCCATTGAATTTGTTTCGTATGTGGATGAGTTTCTGTTCCTTATCTGTGTTTTTGGCATTTTAAAAAAACTTAAATAAAAATACTTTTTGTTTGCAACGTCTGCGCTTGAGTCCTACTGCCGCTGCCCCCGACGTCACACCTTATCAAGACTTAAAATAACGACAACACGCAGCAGGCTATCGCCGACCACCTAAATCTGATCGTGAAAAAAAATAAAACAACCCATAAAGAAACATTTCTTCCTTTCAATATTCACAGCTGTTGGACCATGAAACCTCAGGGATCTGACATAGCACTTCTCAGTGTACATAATTGCATTGGTAACGAGGTTATATGACAACCATTTAGACTCTAAGGTGCTTGCACACACAGCCACCATCAACAGGCCTGGAGCGTAAAGGCAGTCATGGATATAAGCGCCTTGTAGAGGTGAAGGTGTGTTTCTCACACTAAAAATTTGTGATTCATAGTGTGTTACGTCTGAAAATAGATGTATGTATATATTTATATAATATGAATAATCTATACATAGGGAAGACAGAAGAAAGATCAGCCTCTTATTTCAGCACCGCGGACAGCTCCTACGGTGGAACCACAAGATTGAGAGCAAATTATAAAACCTACATCTAGTCTCAGAATGAAAAGAGGGGCTGAGTTGTAGGCACAGTAGACTCTGCGTGATATATAAAACCCAAGGGACAGTTTGAGCTTTGTCGTTTTTAACAGCTTGAAACAGCCGTGTTAAGATCCCCCCAGGCAACGCGCGCTTTAATAAGTCGAGGAGAAAGAAAAGGAGGATGTCAAGTGAATTACCAGGGGGACCATAAATAAGGCAGCCGCCGTAATGGGCTGCACACTATCTGGCAAACAGCTCCCCCTCTAATGGCTCATGTTGAATTTGCCAATTTACATGAAAGGGATAAGATGGAAGATTTGGGTCATGTGGTGTGACATCTATGAATATTTCTTGGTAAAAATACTATTTCTGAACTGACAGCAGAGGTTGATTGCTTTTTATCTCCACTCTGCGCCCTTTTGCTCTTTGAGATAACCTTCGCCTCTTTGTGAACTATTTAACCCAACCACACACACACACATATGGTACAGCTCATATGCTATACACGCTTTGAGATGTCCTGGCTTACCTGTGCGGACGCCATATTTGAGTGTGTCCCTGCAGTCCACCAGGATCTGCTCCAGGGATTCAGGCTGGTCGGACAGCTCCAGGTTGAAGCCCTCCATGCCCTCCAGCAGCTGGTGAGGGTGGTGGAAGTCCAGTACCTTGGTGGAGCGGTCGAAAGTCTTCTTGACGTAGGTGGTGAGGATATCAACCATCTCCAACAAAAACTGTATGGTGGGCTCTTCGCCATTTTTGGCTGGCAGCAAGTCTAAGAGGTGAGGAGGAAGTTGGTAGAAATGTAGCTTTTGCTAAATTGGGCTTTCACTGGAGCCTTTGTAGAGCCTTTAACCATCACTATAAGAGCCTTTAGAACGCCTTGGGCCCACAGTCATTCTTTTAATTGTAAATTTGATTTTGTATTCCTTGCAATTTTCTGTTGATGGCTTATGTCTAATAATTATTGTCTTTGTTCGAAAAAGGTTTTATAGTGAGACATTTAAATCATCATTAAGCCTTTAGAGTGATAAATAAGCAGAGCAAGTGGACTACAGCAATGCTGAAGATACCTCTGAAGAAAACTCTTTTAAATAGTCGTGCATTATTTTTAATCACTTGACAATATAGCGAAACTTCCGTCTGTGTTTTTTTTCTCCATATTATTAGTGCCTCTAACTGTAGTCGTCCAAAAGATGTCTTCCTTTTCTGAGAGGCCTTAAACATATTTATCTCATTAAAGTCACCGACAGTCACTTTAATTCGAACTAATGAGCCAACGACTAATGTAACCACGTAATAAAGCACGGCAATGGTTCGAGAAACGAGCGACAGCTTTCCTTCGCTCCTCTTTCTTTACGCAGCGCGGCGCGGCTCACCTCTGGCGAACAGGTTGGAGAAGTCGGTCTCCGTGAGGCGGAAGCGCGCGTCCCGGTCACTGTTGTCGCACGAGAGCAGGTTCTTCTGGCCCGCGAGCCTCCCTTTCTCCTCCAGGCTGTTGTTCTTCTGCAGGAACCCTATAGTGTTACACGACGAAGGGCAGCAGGAGTTATCACCAAACACCTCCATTCCAAACACAAGGAAAAAGACGAAATATGGAGAAAAAAATAAAAGGAAAAAAAGAGAATAACAACGACTATAAATGAGTAAATGTTAAGGTAGATTTCGGAAAATATCTTAATATCTTAATCAACTCCTAATGCCTTTCTGGTTGAGGCCAAAAGCATCCCAGTCACGTATACACACACGGGCAGAGGGACCGCCAGTGTCTATGTGTGGGTGGGTACCACCCTCACCCTATGACATCACAACCACACCCCGGTCAGGAAGCACCCAGAAGCCCTCACTCCGGATACTCATCGGTTCAGTGGACATGCCCACGGCGATGACCCGTACAGCCAATAAAAAAGGGGTTATGATGACGGATAGCAAGAACTATATGTTTTAAACCTGATTGATCATTATATATAGACTCCTTATATCTGCAGGATAATGTGGTCACGTGTGGTGTCTCACACCCTTTATCGAATCGAAACTCATAATACTTTGCTCATTAACTCACATACCATATTTGAAATTAATATTTGAGACTGTCTCCATATACTGAATATATAGAAACATTCATTCCATTTTTATGATTTTTATGAGTAATCTATTTGACATTTTTTAACTCTCAGAAATGGCCTTTTCTAACATATTTGATGCTTTAGTCAAAATGAATGTAAACTGCAGCAAACGGGATAACGGGCCCTTAAAGCAGGTTTGGATGGATCATAAGTCGATTTCCCGTTTGCACAGATTCAAGTATAACATATACAGGATGTTGTATTTGTTGAGTCACCAAAAGAAACACATTATTTAAAGGGATGTCTGTAAAATGCCATCCACTAACACAGGCCGTCATTGAGATTAACAGAAGCTGAAAAAGGCATAACAGAATTCAAATAAAATTCTGAAAGAGAAATGAAAATACCATTTTATATCAGTTTTTTGGGGCTTTATAAAATATTCTCCAGGCCTGTCTCAGTGATTTTTCGCTTGGCGGAGAAATGGAAAGGACATGGGGGGTTCGGGAGGGGGTGTGATCCGGGGATCTTATCATCGAACCTACAGGCTAATGTCTACTGACCTTTGGAAGATGGAAACACACTGTGACAGTCGTGGATGGTCCCACTCATATAACCGCCTTAATAATGATCCATTTCAGGCCTTCTAACTGGTTTATGCATGTAAACACCGCCGCACACACACAAAGAAAAACCGCTGCCCTGTTGTAACATTTTAAAGAGAATCCAGGCAAAACGCGTATCACATTCATTTTTCTCACATGCCAGAGAATCTGGCCCGAATACATTGGCATTATTCTAAGATGTCCAAATGTGAAGATGAAAGAAGTTGAGTTTGGGTACCCAAAACAAAACAAAAAACTTACCACAAATCTTCATCCCCAGTTTCCGTGTGCATCCGTGCATCCACGCATATTCGTTGGCTAAAACAGAATGAACGTTTGAGTTGGGTGTGCAGGCCGCGCGCGTGATGCGTGAAGCTGGTGAGCACAGTGAGCACAGTGGAAGCGTGATGCGGGCCGGGTGAGATGTGATAGACGATGGACTCCCAGGTTGTTCTGGTACTTTTATTTAACCATTCCAATATATTTGGCTCAACGTTGCCGAGACGCTGTCCAATTTTGTCCCCCTTGTAATTTACTACAGCACCGGCGATTATAAAGGGATGCGTCCTAGGACGCTTCCGATTTGAGTTCAATCAATAGACAGCGGCAGTGGCCGGCTCACGCACCCAGCCAAGGGGCGGAGGGGAATTAACGCCCGTGAAATGAGCTCACGGAGGAGGGCAGGAATTAATTGAGTGAAACACAGTATGTGACTGGAGCGAGCTGGAGATGTCTGCGGCCGGGAAGCGAAATGCAGAAATTCATAAGCAGGCCACAGTGGGTCTCATGCACAGACACACGTCTCTCAGCTACACACACCAACCCGAGCGTGGACATGCGCGAGCGAGATGGAGCGGAAGCCGCGAGGAAATAAAAAAGGAAAACGTTCAAAACCACAACAAGTATTTCCACTCGCCGAAGCACGTGAGAAAAAACACGGAGCTCGAGCAGCCGAGGCCAAGGTAGCCTATACACTGTGTGTCTGTGTGCGCGCGCGCACGCAGCCACGCAGTCCGCCAGCCGCCGGGCGTGAGATGAAGCGTGGAATAGAGATAATGGCAACATCCAGCAGCAGCGTACGAGCAGAATCAGACAAAACAAACATCGTCCCCTTTATTGGGCCTTTTTTCTCGGGACAAAGTCACATTTGAAACAAGAGAAATAAAAAATCCATAAAACGACTTGTTCGATTAAGAGAGAGAATATGGAATTTAATTCATCACCGGCGCCCGGTAGCTTATTTCCTCTTGCATTTGGCAACAACAAAAACAGCGGCGTTGCCCTGACTGCTCGTGTGCACGTTTTGTACACGCGACAACGTCTTTAAAATGAGTTATTAACTCATAACGAATCGCCTACATCAATATGTTTATATATGTTGACTTTTTAAAAATCAGCTGCAAAATATGTCCCCAAGAGCAACTAATATATACAGCCCAAAGCCTTAAGGGCATGAAAAAAATCCGGCTGGAAAACGAGATAAGATGAATCATGACAGAAATAATTTATCATTAACATAAACATTTTTTTCCTTGCCAAATGCTTCAAGAACATTTTTAAAAAGCACAATTAAAACCCGGTCGATTAGGGCTTCGCTGCACGAACGAATGGGGGTAAATGTTGAAAACAGGAATATATTGGATCGAAAAATTCAAAATACGATCATTAAAATGCTCTTGGGTATTTCTAAACACCAACGCCTCAATGGGGTGTTATTTCTGCGCCAGGTCCACTGCCTGATGCGCACCGTTGATCCGCCAGACCGCGACAGGCAGCGGTGATGGCTCTGTTTTTAACCGGAATGATTAACTACGGAGCCCACACAGCAAATGGACCGGGCGAGACTCGCTTTTATCAGACAGAGAAGGAGGGGGGGGGGGGGGGCGAAGAGGTGCTTGTGTGTCTGTCTGTGTGCAAGGGGGGGGGGGGGGGGGGGGTGGGCTTTAAGCCTTGGCATTGGCTATATATCGCTCTGCAAGTATCTTTGAGCAAGGCACCGAATCTCTGTCGGTTCCAGTGGGTTGTTTCGAAGACGGAAAGCCTTGAGGACGATTAACCCTGCGGGGTAGATGCGGGATCACAAAGCGGTTTTACCCGAGAGAGGAGAGTGAGGACGTACTTGTGGATGGAGGTATTAAATTGGCAGAGTTGGGGTCCTGGTCCCCGCCAGAGGCTCTCGGTTCAGACGCAGCCATCAGTCCTCGGTTACCTGATCTCCAGTTGGGAAATATTTCAACTGCGAACAAAACGCTCCAGAGTTAGAAGACAGACAGTTCTGCTTATAAAAACCACACAATATATTTATTTTTGATCAATTGCAATTCCCGTTGATTGATAGAACAGAATTTATCCGACGCATTTATTCACAGTGCGTCGACAAGAACGATTTTCTTTTCCAAAGGAAAGCTGATTGGGCGACGAACCGATCTGCGCAATTTGGACAGAATTGCACATCGGCGCTCAAGCAATACGCGCAAAAAGGGTGGGTGATATACTGCCCACGGGCACAGGCATATTGGAGGTATTGCGCAATATGCATGCTTTCAATTAGTCATTAAATGCTCCCAGTGGTACAAACAACAATGGCCAACATTTAAGATGGAATTCATAAATTGTCAAGGATATGATACATTTATATTTCATATTTGGGTCGTTCGAACAAAATTACATTTCTCCTGTGTTGATTAGAGCCACGGTGGTGAAATCTGACGTGCGAATATCATCACGAATAAAAACATGAATACATTTTAAAAACAGATGCTGTCAGCCTGCCAATGATGAAGATGAACATCAACTAAATGAATAGTTGACAGCGCCGACTGATTTATTAAGTAATATTGATAAGATGCAACGGCATTTGCCCATTGACGCCGCCATCGACATATCAATTAAGTTGCGCTTTGGGCATGCACATCCCATTCCGCCATCACTCACTGTCACCGCGGAGCGAGAGACGGACTAACGAATCCCTCTTGCCACTCACCCGGAACCCATTTAAGAATTAAAACAGATTTGTAAAGTTCGCTCCCACTAAATCAATACATAAATAAACAACAACCTCGGCGTTACGTTCACCTGCGTGTCTATAAAACAAATGTGAAGCATATATGAACACATGAAGGGGGCGCATGGAATGAAGTGAAAGGAGGAGACATCTTACCGGCTCGCGCGTGCACAGGTTGCCGAGTCCGGATAAACTATAACTCGATGTTACAATAACCAAAGGCACAAGCAACAGTCCAGTGATGGCGGTATACCGACAGAGCGCGCTAATAAAATCCCATCCGGCGGCGCGCATGTGACCCTTTTTTCTCCCTCAAGAATCTCTTTTATTTGTTATTTATATCTCAGACGTCGGCTGCCCATTGGTCTCTTCACGCAAGCATGAGTCACAGGCTCGCCTCCCTCTGACGACTAATGAAGCTTCCCTGAGTGCTGCTGACAGCCACAATCCACTTGAAGGAGCCTAAAAGGCTGAAAAGAAGAAGGGGAAAAGCCACCGGTGACGTATGCCGCGCGCCTCCAGGTGTGGGTGGGTGTCACAGGGTGGATTTCTTTTCCTGAGTGGGTTACGTAGCAGTTGACCTTGGGATGACAAACACAGTTGGCTCACGGTTTTTCGGAACAGCCGTTCGGAATCGACATACCTCGGTTTCAATGGACCTGTGGGAGCATCCGTCCATAAGCACTGACTGTAATATTCACCTTCACGAGATGGCAACATGAAATGCATCATCATTCTTGAGCTGGACCCTTTTGTTTTTGTTGCAATAACCAGTGACATGGGCAATAACACGGAGGCATCAAAGTGAATCCAGCTTGGAGGGCGTACCACGCAGCCATTATGTTCATTCAGTCATTGCAAATTACAGCCTTCATCAGATGGAGCTACTTTTTCTCTTTCTGACTGGTGCTATTATGTGGTTATAACTCAGAACATAGTTGATAGCATTCTACAGGGATGGATCAGCTGTGTGTGTCGTGTGAGTGAGAGAGATGCCGAGTAGTGATGAGACAAACCTTCAATGGCCATTCATAGCTACAGTTAAGCATTAAATTAACACTTTTTGTGTCCATTTAAAAGTAGAAAATCACCTCAGATTGAAAATGTTTTATTTAACTTTGTCACAATGTGAAAAGTTCCTCGACCCACCAAGGCAGCACCAACAGAACCAGTTTGAACTTGTTCGGCTGGTTTGGTTGAGATCAGTTTAGCCTCATCCGGGACCATGTGTCCTCTGACCACTCTGCCACTCCAGCACTTAGTTTTCTATTTGAAATCCTGGAAAACTTGCAAAAAAAATGTGCTCAAATATTATACCGTGGTTGTTTGGGATTAACAGCTGGTGTGGCTAATTCTCAGGCGCAGAGCATTTCAAAAAGAGGGAAACGCATCATGATGGCGGAATTTAAAGGGCAACATGACCTTATCTTATCTTTTCACGTGTCAAGTTGAGAAATGTGAGTCTCCTCATTGCTGTGACAATAAAAGCTCCACATTTGATTGCATTTTAAAAAGGTATTTCTATTGATAATCTAACCTGTCAACTTTCGCTATAAGCACCAAGTCTTTTTGCTTTCTTATAATTTCCAAATGTCTGATTTGTTGCATTTGTTTCATATAATAATTGTAAGGAGGTACGTGGAAACCCATTTATAGACTTCTGAGATCAAACGTTGACCAGTGGCAGAGTGAACAGGGAATCTTCCTCATGTTCTGCAATGTCCTCCAAACAGTTTCACTATGTGTTACAATTTAAATGCTGATCTGATTGGAGATATAAAACAAAGTGATTCACATTCAGTTTTAGCCACAGATGGTAATGGTGGTTGGTCAGGTGTTCCACCACGTTGGTTCAGATACAAAAATGTTGATACTATCCAAAGTGAACTTTGGTGATGCAATGATAGCGCACTTGTTGTGTTAACACATTCAGTTAATTTCCACAACTTGAAGACTTGACATACCAGTGACATTCCCGTCAGCCTCAGCTGTCCTTTGCTTATTGATGTTAACACTGGGACTGTGGACTCTGAGAAGTAATAACTGCTCTTTGTTTAAACTGTTCTCAGACTAAGATCATAGTGCATGGGTCATAACTTGTGATTATTGGGCACAAGTTGTTTTATTTTAAGGCCTCACATGGTCAGAAGCATTGGGAACACCTGCTTTAAGCGGTAACAATGCCAGATTAGAAATAAGGAAAGAAATAAGTTGTTTTGTTTTTGTCTGTAGCCCAATGAAGATAATTGGTCATTTTTTAAGCTCCTTCCTGCTTATTAGTACAATCTTGAAGGCCATGAAAGCATACCTCTGTATGTTTTGTAGGGAGCAGAAAAATATCAAAATTAACTTTATATAATTTGAATCCAAAATTTTATAGTTATGTTTTCATTCAGCTTTGTCAACAATATCTTATTCTTTTAATTATTAATAAAGAAATCCACAATTTTCACAATATCTTCAACATAGACAAAGGCAAATGTTGTAGATTAAACAAGATGCTTAGCAGAGATATCTGGTGCCCGTCACTGCCTCTGTTGTTTTAACACAATACCATGGGGGGGAAATGTGACAAGGAGGCTGTTAACTTGCTTTTTTCCTTTTTCATCATCATCATCATCATCATCATCATCTGAGCTTGAGCTCTGAGATGACTCCTCATTGCTCCCAAAGTCTTCATCATCATCATTATCTTCTTCTTCTTCATCAGAGCTCTGGTCTTCCTCTTGTTCTAAATGAAAAGGAATGACACAAACTCATGACATGTTTCTGAATATGCAGAGAGTTTGGGTTTATATAAAACAGAGGGACTCTCACCCTTCGACAGCTGGCTCTGGATCAGCGGGAGAAACTCAGAGGCCTGAGGATGGTCTGGTTCATAAATGAGAACTTAACGAGGAGAGAAGAGGCAGAATTTGCAGACTCTACCGGTGGCTGATTTACTGACTGACGGACACACAGTTGATGGATGCAGGACACTTACTCATCCGACACAGCTGGCTGGCCATCCGGTAATCTCCGACCTTCACAGCTCTGAGGAACTGAAACCACACATATTTCCTTAAGTTTTAATTCCTTCCCCTAACTATGTTTGTCAAGGTTAAATCTGAAATAACGCATGGCATGCAATCCAGCCGTGAAGTGTGGAGTCTTTGGTGGTGGTCAGTAACTTTACCTCCATTATCAGCTGCACTGGTGTCTCACTGTCTTCATCCTCAACATCCTCTTCCTCCCTCTCTTTTTCCTCCATATGTGTCGGGAGAGACAACGCTGTTGGAAGAGAATGTGTTGCTCCTTCGGAAAACCATCAACACGTCACCATTTTCTTTGTTTTTTGCCGTTATTACTTTGCGTTGACCACAACCTACCTGTTGGTATTGAGTCTGGGCACTCAATGTTTGTCAAGTCGTTGGTTTTCAACATGACACGGGGGCAGTACAGCCGACCAGGTGTGTTCTCCAACTCTGAAATCACATAAGATTTATTTAAATGGAAATGTTTGCTTTTTAGGCTCATGGAAGGCTTAAGAACAAGTTGAAATAATTAGTAAAAATGTGATTCTTTTATTTTACGTCAGAATGTGGTGTGTAGACCAGTAGTACCAAATACATATACACGTTTATATATACGTATATAAATGTATATGTGTATATGTATCTGGTACCATGGTCTATAGCATCTGTTGATATTGCAGAAAACAAATAACTAGGTTGCACTTTAGTTTGTACACTAATTCAACAATGAAGCGTCTAAAGCAATATTCGTGATTTCCAAATAAATGACTAACGTAACGTGTTCAATCGTAACGTCTATTTAATGTCACCAGGGTAGTTAGCTTGGTGCTAACTAGCTTAACGTTAAATTAGCAGGTCGAGATAGCTAACGTTGTAATAGCTAACGTTATAATAACTAACGTCACCGTAATTCGCTCACCCACCTCCTGGATGAAGATGACTGGCTGCGATTCAACACTATTTTTTTAATTATGTGACTTTGCTGTGATGTCTAATACTGTCAAATAAGGTTTGCTGGTGTTATGGTGAACTAGCTGCGCTAACTAGCTAACTTTGTGTCACTGTAGTTGGACGCAACAGCGAAGTAAACAGCCGTTGCTATAGTAACGTCGCGACGCCGACTAGGATGTAGCCTTCAAGTGTGACAGGAAATTGTGGTTTTTCAAAAGAATGCAGGCGTATATGATATATACATTTATGCTACCGTTCTATATCCTGTTTATATCCCTCTTAGATTGCAACAGCAGTGCAATGTTGATTTGCCTGCTTGATAATAAGAAAAAAAGCGCAAAAAGTAAGATATTAAGAGATTTTCCTTCTCTCCCCCTTTCACATGGCCTGTAGCTGTTTCTGTCCACCCTCCATGTCAGCAATAATTCATCCAATAAGTAGCTGTAACTGCTACATTAGCTGCGTGTGTACATCAAAAGAGCTGCCCTCTGTCTTGAATCTCTGTGTGAACGTGTGTGTCTGTAAGAGGATTTGAGACTTGAGGTATTGAGTATGTTCATAATGAGTTCAGGTCTCCTATGAGATGGGCTCTATTGTTTCACGGTTGGCTAATAATCTCTGGAAGATATAAACTCCCAGACTGACAGGCTGAAAACTCTGACGTCCTACAGAGACTAAATTAGCCAATGACTGACAGGCATGTTCATTTTTGAGTTTGAAGCACAGTTTACAGCAAGTTGAGGTTAATTTGGACCGCTAAATCTGCATGCCTTCCTCTTCCCTTCCTGCACCCTGTCACACACCACACACGTCAATTAGGCAGTGCATTCAAGTTGCTCGGACTGAGCTCTCCCCTGGGATCCCTACTATGCACTGAACCGTGTGCATGTGTGTATTTAGTGAATGTGTATATGTGCTTGGTACTGTGCAGCCTCTGTTTGGAAAAAGCTGATAGGAGCCAATCACTTTTATGCAGTTTGCCATGTCACTGCGCTGCTAGAGGAAACCCGGCAAAAAAACTGTCAAAAGTACTTATACTTTTACTATATATTTGATCATGTTTAAAAAAACATCCCAAGTAATCCCAATCTGTGGGGAAAGAAGTCTCATGAGTGCACACAGTGGTGGAGCTTATTAAACCATGTAGTGCGGAAAATTGTTGTGAACGCGTTGGATTCATTAAATGTTGCTCCTGTAAGTCTGATGTTGCTTTCTCCTTGCCACAATAAAGGCCCATTAATATCTTGCTGTATATTAGGTACACAATTCAAACCCATCGGACACAGATAAAGGACACCTTTCATGCTTGAGAGCCGAAATGAGCACTTGCAGTGTGAGAAGAGAACCAGATCTCTTTTCCATTACACCTCACTGACCCTAAACTCAGGCATGCAGTGCAGTTTAACTCCATAGAACTCCATCTTACATTCCAGTGGAGAAAATACATGTTTCTCCAGACGCAGTTTTGTCCAGCTGAATTTGCAGGAATTATTTGTAGGGAAAGTGATGAACGCTGCAACCACTAAAATACAGAGTCTTGGATTTGCATTTGTCTTTAAGTGCGAAGTTGTAAAGCTTCAATGAAATGTTGGACCAAAAGCAGCATTTTTCCAACCTGACATCAACTGAGGAGGGAAAAGGAGGAACGTTGTATTGTTGTAAAGCCCCTATTTCTGAATATTTTCTATTTATATAGCATTAAATAATCTATTACTGCTCACATGTTTGCAATATATTAAAAAAACCAATACAATACATATACTTTCATATAAATAGAGTAACCTCTTGTGAAATGACCCAGAGCCCTGTCGTCCTGTTGTCATAGGAACCCATTGAAACTGAAACTGAAAATTTGGCTTTCAAGAGCCTCTCTCTTTGAATGAATCTAAATCACGAAATATATGCATCAATTAAATTACCGGATTCAAATTTCTGCCTTCTTTTGAGAATCCAGACCAACAACTCACTTAAGATCCGATTTTACAGCAAATTATCTATTGAATTGGGAATGTGAGCTGGAAAAACTCTCAATTACTCTGTCGGGGGAGAATTTGTGTGAGACTCCTGTGTGTAACCTTTCTCAGGAAACTTGTGACCTGACCCCAATGACCTCCAGGGTTAACAGATTCTATACATTCCTTGGTTGCTCCATATCCTGTTCCAGATGACCGTCTCGTTGATTATTGACAGGACATCCTCAGGGGGAGAATTAGGGACACCCGCTAATGACATCTGGTTCCTGCACTAGTGTTTTCCTTCTAGTCGGAGGGGGGCGATAGGCCCCCTCTGAAAAGTGTAAGACTCCTCTGTTGCCCTTGACTTTTGTCAGATCTTCCTCCTCCTCTGAGGGAGAAGGAACAATCTTTCCCATTTCAGCTGAATTGTAGTCATTTGACTTCTGTCTGTACTTATTGCTTGTATTGATGACTTCTGTATTCTTTATCTTTTATTCTAGTTTAGTAATAAATACTTTTTGATTTCTCACGAGGGCTCAAACCACTCATTTCCACCACACTCAACTTGTTTTTATGGAAGCTCTGTCCCCCAAATCCCACCCAACCTCCCACCTCAATTCCTGCTGCCCAACATATGACAGACGGAGAGAGCCACAAAATGCAAACGCACAGCTCCAGCAGCCCGTCGGGCCCACCTGCCACAGACGTTTGATGGGAAAATATATTCCACACAGACGACACGATAACAGAATCATTTCACACTTCATTGATCCTCTCCACATTCTCTTTGTGTGCATCTATGAGCTTGTGTGTGTGTGTGTGTGTGTGTTTGTGCGTGCGTGCGTGTGTGTGTGTGAGGGAGTAGGCACCCGAATGCACATCTATTAGTGAGCCGGCGTGTTGTATGTTCCTTGAGAGACTCCGCTTCTCCCAAATTTCCATACGATGAGCCCCGAGGTTGCCGAGGACAGCCGGCAGCAGGACGAGGGACAGCGAGACGCGTCGGGGTCCTTTAGGACGTCACCATGTTGGAATGTGCATCGTGTACCTCTGTGATGGAACGCCGCTGAACACACTGTTCTCATCACTAACAGGGATCAGCACTAACACTACCGAACAACGTCACGCCGTCCTAAGGACCTCCTGTGCATAAGTGCGTGTGTGTGCGTGTGTGTGTGTGTGTGTGTGTGTGCGTGCGTGGGGTGCGTCGACGCTCGTGTTGCTGTGTCCTCGGGCTCACGTGTTTACGGAGCATCTGTGCAGGTCCATCAGAGCGGTGTGGTGTGTGACGATCCATCCTCACGCCTCGCAGCCTCTGGCAGGCGGAGGCCTAATAATAAATGCAAATTACAATCAGAGGAGCAGATTGGAGCTGGAGAGGATAATTGCTCTATTATGGCTGCATGCGTGTGTATCTTGTGTAACAGAAAGAGT
Organism: Apeltes quadracus; assembly: GCA_021346845.1. NCBI lineage: Eukaryota > Metazoa > Chordata > Actinopteri > Perciformes > Gasterosteidae > Apeltes > Apeltes quadracus. Next base: position 4,785,958 of record CM037919.1, on the reverse strand, counting down.
TGGTCGGTGATCGTTGGGGTTGGGGAGGGGTTGGGGGGGGTTAGCAATGCCAGGTGCTGACGTCACAAACAGACTGCATAACGAGACAAGTTATTGATTTACTTATTGGACAAAATTCAACTTTCCAGTACGAGGGCTAAGTAAGGCTAATTAGAGTGTGATGTAACGTTCAAAAGTGAAATACATCCAGGCTACAGGCCGCTTGAAGCATATTTCTGTGTGAGTATCACATATGTACTGTGTATTCATATCCATTTCCTCTCAGATCGTTATTGGCTGTAAACAGAAGCAAATATATAAGTGGAGAAACTGCAAATCTTTGAGGTAAAGAGCACGTTTCACCTTTAACTGAAGTTACTGCAGAGACATTTTGAATGTCAATCATAATCATCACTTCACTTCCCTCTTTACTTGCTTCATTTTACATTGTGTTGGCGTACAGATGTAGAAGCACGTGCTAAGTGACACGTCAGTTTATTGTGTTTGCTCGATAAAATCACTCACTTGTTTGTGTCCTCGTAGCATGAGCCTAGAGGTTTTACTGGCTAATATTATAACCAATGCCTTGCGTTTAATGTGAAATCTATTTAAGAGATGACTCCAGCCTCAGGGGAAGTTTATTATTGTGTGTGTGTGTGTGTGTGTCATCATCATCTTTGACTTCGCATAGCACTCCTTGATTTACTCTTTCCATTTGTCTGCCACACAGCTGACCGATGGAGCCGGCCCATCTGTCTCTCGTTCAGCCCATCCATCATTTCCTCACTCATCAACTCGGTATTTCTTCATTTTGTTGCACTCACTCCATCTCTGTCTCTTCACTAGTCGGCCATTTCAGGGGTTTTTTGCATTCCACCCCTTCCTTCCGCTCTTCTCATCTGCCTCCCGCTTTTCACAGTATCCACATGCAACATCTCCCCCCCCCCCCCTCCCTGACCATAGATGAAGATATTCCCGTGAAAAAGCCTGAAGGGGCAAACTTCCTGAGGGGATGTGATTGCCGGGTTTTGTCTTGTTGATGATGAAACTGATCTATTAAGCTAATAATGCATGTTTCAAATAGACAATGAATAGGCCCAGATGCTCTGTAGTGGGGAATTAAAAAAAATAGTGTTGAAACTGATCTTAGTAAAAAGCTATTAGCCATAAAAATACATCTTTAAATGGGAGAGAGGCTTTTAAAAAAGGCAACATTTGGTTTAAGGACGGTACAGTGAAAGAGGGTGAAAGCTTTATAAACCCCACAAACAGTGATTCACTAGGCTTGTTAACACCCTAACGGATATTCCACCCTGACATCCGGTTTTGAAGCCTCGAGTTTGGCAGGGGCCATCTTGGTTTTTGTCCATCTTGCCTTTTTAAAAGCAAAAATGACACAAGGGAGTGGAGCCAAGCACAACCAACGGCTGAACACTTTGGTAGCTACGCCCTATTCTACTCTAAATCTACATAATGAACATCATGCTGTACTGACGAAAAAACGACCAATTGAGAACATAAACGCTCGTTTATAATGTTTAACAAGGGAATAAATCAAGTGAGCCGTTTTCAGTCAATTGTTCTTTTTTCAGCCACCAGTCGCCTGCTTATGGCAGATATGATTCCTAAACTCCAATTAATGAGAAGATGTGTATGTTTTACTTGTAATTCACGCTCCAATTGTTGCTTATTTAGTTACAAATATTTATCTTGAAAAATGCGTGAATTGATTGAAAACACAGACTTGTTATCAGCTCATAAAGTTGTTCATTTTGAGTCTGCTCTGGCCACCTGATGGACGTAAGTCCCACATGGTCTCCTGAGAGGACGATCAATGGGTCGCTAAATGCTCCACTCTGCACACCAATCGGGTCAGTCAGTCTTTTCACTGAAGAAAAAACAATGAGTAAAAGGCTTTGTGGACCCTGCACAGCCAAGCAGCTAATCTGTGGTTACTAATGGGTATTTGTGAGATTATCCGTGAGATTATTCATTGCTTTAAAGACCAATACTTCAACTTCACGACCATCGCTCACCAGTCCCATTGTTTACAGGTGAGATGACACCTGGGGAGGAGCACATTCTCCATCTCTCTCCCTCCTCATCCTCCTCCTCCTCCTCCTCCTCCACGTCTTTCACTCCTTTCCCCGTCCGTGACGCAGTTGAATGATGAGGTCATTTGAGTGACAGCCAAGGCGGCCATTTGAGACAGCGTGAAGGTGACAAAGAGGGCCGAGCGGTGGCAGAAGCGATTTATTCCTCCGGCGTTCCAGCGTCACCGGCGTGATTATGATACCGTAACACAAGGTGCCATAAAGAAAACGCTCGCAACTAAATGAAGAGCGGGTCCACGAAATGTGCTCAATCACACCTGTCAAGCTCGTCGCCCTCGACCAAGAAAGCCGTCGCTATCGACCCTCGTCCCAGACTCTCTTTCGTTTTTGTTGTCTTTTTCCGGCCATCTGTTTGTGTGCGACCGGGTTTCTGGATCATTTCGCTTCTATTTCCCGGGCAGCCGCAAGTCTCCCGTCTACAATACCTCATGTGAGGGCTGATAAGAGGTGAAGAATTACCAAACATGTTGGCCACACGCTGGCTGAGATCACACACACAGGGCCGCCTGTAATATCTCCCAGGGAGGAATAAAGGGATGCATACATCATTCTGACGGAGCCAGAATGGAGAGAGACATCCCTCTGTTATCTTCACACACACACACACACACACACACACACACACACACACACATACTGTTAGAGATTTATAGTACAAGGCTCTAATGGTGCCCTCACACACCTCTCGCTCTCTGTACACCTCTCATCTCGCTCACACAGACACACAAACACACATCCATCCATCCATCATTCAGTTCTTTCTCTGCTGTCCTCCGTCTTTCCTCTATCTGCTGTCCCGCTCACGTCTCCCTTTACGTCTCCTTTCTCTCCCCATTTCTCCCTTTTATTCTCCTCCTCCCTCCCAAGGCAGCTCCCAATTTTAATTGAAATCCAGTAAAAATAAAGACGTCGACGCCTGGTTCAGTCCAAAGACAGACATGAGAGTCCCATCATCAGCGGGCAGCGAGGTCAGCTACTGTCCTACTGTAATACACGTGTGTTTTTTTTATAAATAGCTTAATGTTCCCAATAAACACAGGGGTGACAGCCATACAAGAGTATCTAATGGGGAGTGGTTCAACCTTGAACACAGACCATTTACCCTTGTGATTTATGCAGCAATGCTTGCAGCCACCAGGCAGTGTCCCTCCTCAGTTCATCCTCTGCAAACATGTTGCTTGCCGCGCTGTGCATGTCGCGCCTACATGGTTGAAGGTCTACAGCCACATCGCTAATCATACATAAGGCAAATAAACCACGGAGCCTCAACGTCCATCTATAGGTCATATTGGGGAGGTCGGTGTCTCTGCATTTCATTGTTTCTGTAACTGGTGAAAAGTCACTTAAAGACAAAGCCCAACGCTGCAGTTATAAATATTTGCATGAGACCAGTTAAAGATTTCCAAATGTTTCCATAGTGACAAATTATATTCAGCAGTTTACCTTCAGCTGAGCAAACGTTTTTTGTTTTTTTAAGTCCTGTTTTTGGATGTGTAGCCTGCAACTGGAATGGTTTGGTACCTGTTTAGCACTGAGCCGACAGAGTGAGCACAGAGTGAGCACAGAGCTACAAGGAGAATAAATATTAAAGAAAATTTCCAGCTAACACAGATGTTTGTATTTTCTTAACTATGCTTCATGTATCGGACTAGCCTAGTTTTTCTGATTCTGACATTTTACACAGAGAAAACAAACTAATACTAATGTTAACACAATGGTTAGTGAATAAACAATCTGCTCAAGGTTACTGCTCGTTGGGGGGAGCGATCCAGATAACTGGGTCACTGTGTTTATTTGAATATCACTCTCCAAAAGGAAAAAAAGAAAAAACAACCGATAATATGTAGAAACAGAGAAGACATTAGTGCCAGATAATGTTGCCTCACCTTAACACACGTGGGTCCGTGCACACCCCCACAGTCCTGAGGGTGTTTTATGGATCTGTAGCACCTTTAAATGAGAATGAATGGAATAATTTTTATTTTTATTTCTATATAGCCATGAATGATTCTGAGACCAACCATTCTACCAGCCGTTCAGCTTATCGGACAGCAAACCAAAGTGAATGTCAAATGCAGCTTTTTTTTTATCTTATGTCTACGATGGCGTATTATAATGATGAGTCTTTTGCTCAATGCTGCTCGGGTGACCGGATGGGATGGATCACCTCCTGACCTTCTTCTACCGGCTTTACATGAGAGCGAGGTGGCGTATCACTGTGACCCCCAACATCTCCTCACACCTGTACACCCTCCGTCAGCGATGGAGACGTTATTGCAAGGTCACTGGAGACAACGTCTCCCTCTGTCTCTCTTCTGTCTCCGTTCACTCGTCCTCAACAGAGTCGTCCCACATCAGTAGAGAGAGCTGCCCTCTGGGAGGATGCCGCTTTAACCCGCTCAGAGTTTTTACAGTCTACTAACCGGTATTAATGATCCAGTTGGTGTGTGTCTCTTTGTATGTGTGTGTGTGTGTGTGTGTGTGTGTGTGTGTGTGTGTGTGTGTGTGTGTGTGTGTGTGTGTGTGTGTGTGTGTGTGTGTGTGTGAGAGGGCTGTCTTATCTGACATTGATTTGCTGCATGAATAACAATCAATCATCCATTTCTGCTACTCATTTTCACCTGAACATTGGCTTTTGTATGCAGGAGAAGTTCGCACTCTCTTACATTCACACACTCACACACCCACACACACACACACACACACACACCCGCACACACACACCCCACACACACACACACGCACAGCAACGCAGGCTTTTCTCTCACGTACACACACACACCCTCTCGCCCTTCGATGCAACCCTATAATTTGCCAGATGCGGCAAATCCTTGGTTACTATGGCAACTACAGCGGGGAGAGGTTTCTTTTTCGTTTTTCTCAGTTTTGGCGACAGCGCAGCGCACACACGGGGGCGTCATGTGCTCATGGCTGAGGCGCTGATTGGACGAACGGATCAAAAAGCAGTTGTGCATCGGCAGCCAATGAGTGTTGACGACAGCAGTGATTGGCAATGGCAAATCGACCCGATGATGAGGAGTGTTTTGCTGAATGCAGACACACACAAACACACACTCGCACACGCACACATGCACACGCACACATGCACACTCCCCTCAAACAACAGAGGGCATCAAATGTGGATGAGGGAAGCATATTCTCTGTAGGAGCAGCCTGGCAAAAAAAACGAATAAGCTGAACTGACATTAACACTCCTCGACAAGCCCAGTGAGTCACTGTACAACAGTACAGCCCCCACTACCCCCCCAGTACCACCCTCCACCCCACCCACACACAGTTTGGTGCTTTATCACAGTCAGCGGACGCAAACACAAACGGGTGATCCAAATGCCACTCTTTGACGTTCCACGTTGTAATTACTGTGGTGCCATTTACGTAACTCAACCTTTGAAACGCTAAATGAAATGCAGCTCTTTCTAAAATAAAACCCAAGTCATCAGCCACTGCAAAAAAAAAGGAAAGGTGTCAGTGCTGAACCAATGAGGCAGGGGATTATCTCCACACACACGCACACACACACACACACGCACACACACGCACACACACGCAGCGCTGTATCTGGTTGAGACTGATAAGAGGAGTTTTCTTCCCCTCGGGGGAATCAAGCAGAAGGAAAACACGAGCGCGAGAGGTCGTCGCATTGAGGGGAACGAGGGGAACGATGGGTGTGTGGCGGGGTCGCAAAGTTGAAGCATCCCATGTCATCGCTTTCCGTAAGACTATAGGTCAAACAGGTTTAAACCCCACCAGTGTATCAGGGTGTGTGTGTGTGTGTGGGATCCCTGCTGCTCCACACTGCAGGCTTGTTTAGTTAAATAGCAGCTAATCAATAAACAGCATGTGGACGTTGTGCTTTGTGGCAGTTTATGAAGGAGATACATTTATCTTGAGAAAAACTCTTGTTTTCTTCCCCAAAGCAGTTGTTTCTTTTTTTGAAAGGCCTCTTCAAATTTAGTAAAATGTCAAGAAATGAAAGCGACGGGTGAATCTTTCAGAGACTTTGGGACAATCATACCATCCAGATTTGAATGCCGGTGACACTTTTTCAGGAATCTCCGGGGCTGTCCTTGATGTGCCCTTCAGAAGCGATGGCGGGCACTCGGAGCTCCTGGACGCCCCAGAGACGTTCTCCTCTGGATCAGACGTGGGAGTCTTACGTACGTCTGACGACTGCCGACCCGCCAACGTCAGCTGACAAAAGGCCGCTCCTCCCCACCCGAATGCAAATCTGGGACTTAAGCCCCTGGTGTTCTTTGCGGGGGCGTAAAGCACTGGCCAATCAGGAGCAAGACTCCGTGGCAGGAATTTGCATAAATCTACATGGCTAATGCGCTGTGCAAATTGAAGGAGTGACACTGTGACTTCACCCTTCCTCAGCGCTGATACAACACAACAACGGACCTCGCATGAAAAACGCAACTGCCCGCTAAATCCGATCATTTGCCACCCAGTCGCAGAAAACAAAGTGCATTAGTTTGTGTAATTGGCCATGAGCAGAGAGAGAGAGAGAGAGACGGGGGGAGGAACAGAACGAGAGGGAATCTGGTGAATAAACAGAGGAGATGGATGAGTCTATTAAAGCAGCGGTTAATCCGAGCTATTAGGGAGCAGAGTGAAGGAGTGTTGTAGAAGAGGATACATACGTTGGCTTAATGGCGCTAAATACAGACCTAAACGGAGTAGGGGAGAGTTATTTATTAGGACTGTACCCAGAGTGACTCACACACACCTTCACGCGTTCATCGACGATCCGTGACCCCACACAATGTGTTCACTCTGGCATTTTTTACCCATGTGGGTTGAGACTATTGGTAGATCAAATGGCTTTGGCTGCGGCTTTGACTTTTGACTTTTTATAAGTGTATTCAAGCCATGGATTGTCTCCTATTCGCCTCGCAGCAGTAGAAGTTTTACGACTGAAGCTAGACATTGCAATGTATGCTGTTTTATTGTTTCATCAGCCCGTGTTTGTCTTTGTTATTATGAGTTTTTTTTGTTGAGTCTTTTTGCACAGCCGAGTGAATCTAGAAATGTCTCCTGTGCCTCTGGGCTTTGCAATGCATGGGGCTCCAAGAAAATTTCAGTTTGAGGTTGATTATAATCTGTAAGGGTTTTCAAAGCCGTTTTCCCCCTGGAGGTTTTTGGCAGAATATTTGTTAAATTGTGAAGAATGTGTGTAGCTGCATCTTATAACACTCAACAATCACTTTTATACAGAAATGTTTTATTACATACTCTCCTAAGAATGAATCAGGTGTGACTGATTGGATTTTACCGTGTTAAGAAAGGAGTTCATTTATCTCAAAGGTTGAACCACTGCACACAAGATGTGTCCTTCTCTGAAAGCTTGTCACAAAGTTCTGCTTCAACACGTCATTAAAATGAAAAGAGGACAGACTCAGGAGGCTTCTGGTCCCTTAAAAAAGAGTTTTTCGAGGTTCTAAAACTTTATTGTGACTGCTCCCCGATATGTACAATAAATCTTTGTCTGTATGATTTCGCAAAGATTTAATTGAGATGCCGGTGTGCATCTCAGCAGAACTTTTAGTGTTTTTTCACACATTTCATACCGTGTTCCAAGGCTCACGCTGCTGACCTCACCATCACGAGCGTCCTCTTTCCTGCCGGCTGCATCGAGGGCACATCAAGGGGCAAAGCAAGTCAGCTGTTCTTGCTGGCCGAAGGTTAGGCTCCACATCAACGGCCTTCTCCAATCTGTGTGTGCAGATCCTTTACATATTAACCCACACAAGTGCTCTCGCGGTGGGGAGATTAACAGTGTCATCAAATCCTGCAAGTTTTATGTGATTCCATATATGGTGTCACAATCCAAATCCAAAGCGCTGATTTATGGGAATAAAGCCTGCTATTTTTGTGTAACTATGGTACGTGGCTTCTCTGTAGCTGACGCACACCTCCCACACTCTGGATGCGGATTGGACGAGCGTTGCAGGTCACCGCTCACAGCTCACGTCTGGCCAATCGGAGAGCAGCGTGTAGCCATTGTCGTCGCAGCGATGAGTCCAAGTTGTCAGAGCTGGAGGGTTTGAGGAGCAGAGTGAGAGAGGGCACGGTAAACAACTGGGACACGCACACACACACACACACACACACACACACAAACACACACAAAGATGCACACACACTAATCATAGTGGACAAGCCTTCGCTTCCCATTAAGTTCAGTGCTGCCCTGAGGACAGGGTAAAAATACAAAGAGAAGGGCCAAAACAATGAGTGTGTGTGTGTGTGTGTGTGTGTGTGAGGCGGTGCTCAAAACTGTACCTTCCCCTGACACTGATTATCATCTCCAAATAATTACCTTAATTGAAGGAAACATAATGATGGTTCAATTTGAGAAATAAAGGAATTCTCGTTTCACAAAATTTCACAAAAAAGAGTGAGCCAATTTCCTGCAGGAAAACAAAAGGGTGAAGCAAAAAGAAAGGGGATGGAGGTTTACTCTATCTAGAACATGTGGGTGTTTAAACCCTTCAGCGTGAAAAGGCAGCTTGTGTCTGAACAACCCCCTTGACCACCATTAGCGTCCCACTGGCAGTGCACCCCGGTTCTCTGGAGCTCAAAGGGGCAGCGCGTAGTGCAAAGTGAGTAGGAGAACGGCAGTGAGAGACGCAACAATGTGCAAACCTTTTACAGCAATAGAGTTACAGAGTTGCTCTAGTTGCCTGGACAGCAAGACAAAATGTTCCAGACTGTTCCAGACAGGCAAATTCAAGTTATGATCATTTTAGAGTGTGAATGCAATCAGAAACATAGTTACGCTATGAACAAACTGCACCATGTTTGGCTGTAAAGGAGGAATCATAAGCAGGATGAGGTGTTTTATTATAACCTTACACTGTTAAAATGTTCACAATAATTAACAGTATTATATATAATACCTGTAAAAACTACATTATCCTTGGATTATACAGCATTTAACTCTTATTATTGAACTCTTATTATTTTAAACCTGCTGTTATATCACAACAAGGTCTGTAATAGCACAGCAACACAGTGAAAAAATGTAAGAATTTCACAGCATTAAACAGTATTATTACAGTAAAACATTGTAAAATATAATATATATTATATCTTATTTGGCCTACCTTTTTTTAAGACCCTTCAAGTTTTCAAAATTCACAAATTGTGTATTGACTGGCTGTTATGTGTCATGAAACAAAATGTCAAAGTCTCTAGCCTGTGGCCCTTATTTGAGCCATCTAATCAATACAACCTTAAGACTTCAAGAACCGGCAGGGAAAATAACTTCACGCTTACATACATCTAAATGGGAGTTATTTTTTATTGATTTTCATCTCAAAGTAAGATGATAAGATTGATGCCGCTCTTGTTATTGTCAGGAATTCATACAGCTCCCATTTTCCATGCCTGTGTCGGCTATAGAGATGTTTTGTAATAGTTGTGTAACCACACACTTTCTAATCCACGTGCATCGTCTGTCTTGTGACCACTGGCCACCTTACTGTCATGTTTTATAGTAGCACATATATTTGTCTGCAGAGAAAATTGCTGGCACAAAACGCCAGTGGAGTGATGCTCCGTGACGTGACCACTGCAGCTTTTCCCCACAATTACAATTGAAGTATTTCTGAAGAGCATTTCTCTCTGGAGTAAATATGTACAGGTCAAACAAAAGCCCAACAGGAAGTGCATGTGAATTCTCACCTCCCTCTCCCAAAAGACACAACTGTATTCTCCTTCCTTGCTTTGTCCAGCCTCCAAACACAGATATATGCCCTCGTCTTCTATCGCAGGTCGGTGCTCCGGGTCCCTTTTGACAAATCACCACATTAAACTCGATATTTTCAGGCGCACCCCGCTTCCCTCTGCTTATTGGTTTCAGATAAAACTGCAAAATTTCCATTCATCTATTTCCGTTTGTCGGTGCTGTGTGTAGCATTCTCCCGTGCACGTGCCACACACACACAAACAAACGCACACACACCTACAAGATGTGCACAAACATTTACACAAACACACACTCCTTTGTCTCCCCGGTCGTTAATAACGTACTGATGGCAATACTGTGGTTACTGACCCAAAGCCAACCCATTAATCAAACAACACATCCGAGCATATGATCATCATAAAAATGCTCTAGATGAATGTCTGGAGAACACAGTCAATGCTGCCCTGCAGCTGAGACCAGGAGGACAAACGTGATAGGAAACAGATAAGACAAAGCTGAGACACTTAGACACTCATCCATAAAGACATCCAGTCCTACAAACAGGCCCAAAATGGGCAGTCGCTGTCGTTACTACATGTTTATGGGCATTCAAACATGTCTGTGTTTCCTAGTTGGCTGCGTGGATAGTGTGCCCTCATTAAGACTGTTTGAATTGGCCTGTATTTAATGCTGAAGTGACCATCACAGGGGACTCGCTGCTGGTCACAAAGCGTCCATAACGGGCTGTAACAGGGGTGGGGAGGAATAGCACAGTGGGGATGTCCTGCCATCTAGTGGCAGAGAGGTGGGGCTACAGCAGAACACAGTAGAACTGCACGTCTGCTATGATTAAAAGGCATTTAGATGAAGCCACTAATTTTTGAAATTTCAAGGCTTTATATTTACTATGTTTTCTCAGTTATGCATGACACATTCTAGTACTGCATTTTGGCAATTGTTCGGTATTTTCAGTTATCATCAGAGAGGCCAGAACAAAACCACAGACAAGTCGTATTACTTTGCAAAGGGGAT